>OU898279.1:15441597-16180655 GCA_918026665.1 Diabrotica balteata | reverse complement strand
ATAGCATCAGATCAATATTAAGATTATAGATAATATAACCTTGTCTTAAATATTATATACTATAGATGGTCTTTTGTTCTGTGGCCCGATTTAAACCCTGCTTATTTTTCAGACAGATAGGAACCGAGTCCTTACAATATGTTTAATAGTATTTGAGTACAAAGCTTGTATAGATGGTTGACTTATGGTCAAGTCGTCAGAGAGGTGACCCCTAAAAATCATACGAATAAGCTGAATTTTACGGGAATATTAATTTTAAGACCCCAAATAAGATCTTCTTCTTCTAGTTCCATGACCGTTATCGATCGTTGGATATCATGTTGGCTAGCATATTCGCTATCGTGACTTTATTGACAGCAGCTCTAAATAACGATGCAGTTGATTTTCCATACAGTTGCCTTAGATTTTTCAGCCATGATGTTCTTCTTCTTCCAGGACCACGATTACCTTGGATCTTTCCCTGAATGATCAGATGTAAAAGATCACATTTTTCAGGATGTCTCATATTGTGACCGAAGTATTCCAGCTTGTGTTTCTTTATTTTATTGACCAGTTGTGTTGTTTGGTTCAGCCGTCTAGGGACCTCCTTATTTCTAACTCTCGAACCAGCTTATTTTCAGTAGTCGTCTGTATATCCACATCTCAAAGGCTGTCAAGCGTTTAAGGATAGCCTCAGTTAGAGTCCACTCCATACAGCAGGAGAGGAAAAATGTAGCAAGATGTCATACGAACTCTAAGGTCAATGCTAAGATCGTGACTGCAAAGTACGTTTCTCATTTTTACAAAGGCAGCTCGGGCTTGTTCTATTCGGCTTTTAATTATTGCGGTTGGATCCCACCTCTCATTGATATTACTGCCGAGATACACGAGTTTCTCTACTTTATCCAGTGTGGCATCTCCGACTTTTATACCGTCACAAAATAAGATGCAAAAAAGTTTACCACTTTTGTCTTCGGGCTTTGTAGGAGGGGTAGAAACCACAAAAAAATCGATTTAACAAGAATTTGTACTCCACAGAAAAAAATCTGAGATAACTTTTAAACAAAAATTTGCATTAGTCCTTTTGTGTAGAATGAACCGTTCTATCAAAAACAACGCTTGAAGCGACCTTCGATTTTGAATGTCAGTTACACGCGCGAAATAAATGTTCACTAAAATTTGTATCAACGCGACGGTAAAAATTCAATATGAAGCCTACACGGCAAAAGCGATAAAGGTCACTTTTACTCATTTTGTATAAATTTAATTTTAAAGTTCAAAGACTAATTTTACAATGTTCTCATATAAATTTTAAGTCAAACTGTTTTTAAATGGGTATATATCTATCGGTGAAAACGTTAAAAATATTCTTAGACTGTTATGTTTTTTCCAATTCTTTTTATTTTTGATGATTTAATCGAAAATACATAAAAAAAATACAAAAAACGGTGAATGCCATTAAAGCAATAACCAAAAGAATGTAAGTCGAAAATAAAATTATGTAACTACCACTACTAAACAAAGCAATAATTGTCTTTTTTATATTATTTTTTCTTATCGTATTTTTTTGCAGCCTGTTTCTTCCTTACAAAACTAACTCTTGTCCCTTGTTCCGTTGTGATGTGAGCGAGGCTATCGAAAAAATGTTTGGCAGCATTATCACAAAACTAGCTAAGGTGTGGTAAGTCCTTTTACTTTTCCAAATTAATTGGCAACGAATCTGAAAGACAAAATAATAAAGAAAAGTGGGTATAAATAAGAATTTATTACCTGTATAACTTCTGTTGGGTAAAAAAAATTCTTAAGTTTCTGCCACATCATCAGTTGGTAAAATAGTGTTGGTACGAATCACACAAGTTTCAAAAGTTCCATTGTACATAGCTTATTCTAAATGAAGTATATTGAGGATGAATTGCTTTACAAACTATTTCTCGAATAGGTCTGATAGCAAATAAAAAATTATTTTACACACTATCAATTTTATTGAAAACATACAAAACCTGCTTACCAGTTAGACCTATTTAGAAGTGTGTACAAGTCTTACAGTCTTTTTCAATTGTGTTTTAAAACTGGATGAAAGAAACTGAGTCCATTGGCGAATTAGGGACTAATCTACTTCTATGATTTTAAATGGGCTAGGATTTGTGCGTGCGCCCTTAATTTCGTCCAACCAATCTTCAATAGTTTCAGCTTCGATCCGCTGGTTAATGAGTCCCATATTTTTGTCACACTCCAAGTATGAATGACGTCTTATTGGAAAAATCATTTTAATTTTTTCAAGTTGTCTTGTGGAAATAACTACGTAATGAATAAATTTAAAGAGGTTATAGTTTTTAATTTTAACCTTCACAAGATTCGCAGAGTATAAAAAAATATAAATAGCTATGCAAAAATATAAAATTATGCAATAACGAAATACCTTCCTCTGATCCCTTAGCTGCGATATTTTCAGGGTAACAATAAAAGTAGGAATCGCCAGTAGACAGCACGTGAATATTAAAAGTATATAAAGTAAGTTGTCTTTTATAATACACGTCGTTGGTTGTAATATAAAATAAAATAATTCTCCTTTACTTATATTGGCAACATTTTCAAAAAAATATCAAAACATTTTACTTCTACAGATATTTAATTTAATTCACACAACACTTTACGTTTCTTTTTAATTAACAATAAAGATAGGATGAACATGCTTGACAAAAGTGGTATTTACAAATTAAAATATGATAATTGTGATACTTCCTTATGTGGATAGAACCATTCGAAAGTTATCTACTAGAATTACAGAACAGTTGAAAAGACTAAACTTTTAAAGTTTTAGTCACCATTTATTGTCCAGTAAACATAATTTAAATATCAATACTTAGAGTTGGATTTATTGGATGATTTGGAATCAACCATCAACTTCGAATTTTTTCGAAGATAATTAATTTTTCTTTACTTGAAAGAACATGTCTTGGCTCATTTCAGATTGTTATGAAGATGATCTGGGAGCAAAAGTGCCTTGTATTTGATAAAAGATTGTTAAATATTCCAGAAAACAAGAAGTAAGCTCAATCTTTCCTTTAACATATCCAAAGTTTTTAGAGATAAACAAAATCATATATCTTTCATAAATAATAAAGATTCTAATAGCGTTATGAATAAAATACATTTAAATTAAAATCTATGTAGTTAATACTAATACCTTTGTATTTGTTTTTCATTGCTGTCTTCTACAACCCCAGTGGTTCCTACAACATTAAATAAATGTAAAAAAAAATATTAAAAGTGGGTATATTACAAAACATTTAATTTTAAGTCAATAATATTTCATTAATATCATCCGTGGATAATGAAGATTAGCTAACGGAAACCAACGGAAAGAAATGGCAGAATTGAACGAATACAATAATATATCAGCAAACAAATGAGAAACATAACTGACGGAACTGTTTAGAGCAAGGGAAAATAATAATCAACACAATAACGTAACTGCATTAAGACACGAAATAGAAATAAGTTTTTAGGAAGTAGAAATAGTCATAAATTCACTTAAAAAAATAGAAAGTTACCAGGACCAGACGGAATAACGAACGAGCTTCTAAAGCACGGAGGAGAAGGTATAACCCTAGAGATGACAAAACTTATACAAAAACTAATATTGCACTGCAAAATACCAAATGCATTAAGAAACAGTATAATGATACCAATTTTTAAGAAAGAAGATAAAGAAGACCCCAACAGTTATAGAGGTATAAATCTACTGAACACCGCACTTAAGCTTACCACAAAAGTCCTAACCAACAAAATCAATAAACTAACAACTTTATCAGTTGAACAACAAGGGTTTAGATCCGGAATATCCTGAGTAGATACCGTAATTGTTCTAAGACCAATCACGGAAAAGGCCATCGAGTAAAATAAACCAACGTATCTATGTTTTATAGACCTGACAAGGGCTTTCGATCGCATCCAAGTCGAAGATGTTTTACACCTACTGTATCAAAAAACCATACTAATCAATATTATACAAACAATCGAAAACATCTACTTCCATAATCGAATACAGGCAAAGTTAAATGGAAAACTAACACAGTGTATACCAGTATAAAGCAAAGTCAGGCAGGGTTACTCGTTAAGCCCACTTCTCTTTAATATAATAATGGACGAAATAATACAAGCAGTACGTAAAGGTCATGGCTACAGAATAGGGAATAGATAAATCCAAATATTATGTTATGCAGACGACGCCGCATTAATCGCCGAGACAGAAGACGAGCTCTAAAGATTAACAAACATCTCCAAACAGAGATGAAACTGCTTGGACGAATATCAGGGACAAGTCTGTTGGTTTGGGAGAGAAGCGAAAACATAAGAAGAGCATGCAATATAGAAGACATAATTGGATGGGTAAAAAACGGAAAGAGGAGTGAAAAGAGCACATTAATAGAATAGCACAAGATAAGTTATCAAATGAACGAAGAAGTATTGACAGGCCAAGAAAAAGATGGTGCGACAAATTAAACAATTTAGGAGGCTAATATTAAAGAGGAAACAGGCTTTAAAGTCTACATACAAGAAGGAAGACGAAGAAGAAGCTAATGAAAATAGTTTGAAGCCAAACCTCTCCATACACACACACACAAAGAGAAAACAACACTGACATTAATAATATTAATTTAGGTTGAATTATGATTCCTACTCCATTTTTTAGTCCTAAAACATAATATTTCATCCAACTTTTCAAAGACGTGAGATATTTTAAAAATAACCTCGTCATAAATTCAACTTTGCCTCTCAACAGAAATGGTTAACTAAAAAATTCAGCAAGTTAAGCGCAGTTATTCCTGGTGGTCGTCCTCACCGAAAAATTATTTTTTACTGCTATGCTAATGAATTAAGTCTCTTCTGGGCCCTGATTGCCTGGTGCACTGGAATTAGTCCAGGCCCCCTCGCTGCTCCCTCGGGAACCAACTTACGTCGTTGACAATTTCCAAACTTATTTTAACATTCATATACAGACACACGCCCGTTGTGCTCTTCCTAATTTATATGTATATTTATTAGTGTTTGCATATTATTCTGCAACTCGAGATAAAATTACTCAAGGGTGGCTGGGAAAGCTTATAAATGCCAACTCAAATGACTAAATTCAGTATGATTCTACTTGGACCCTTGGCAAGACAAAACTTGATTAATGATAATTAAACGCTGTAAATTTTAATAAAGATACAACTATAAGATTTTCTTATAAAAAATATTAATGATACATAGGTGACTATATTAAAACAATCTTATAGTGGTTGATGATATAGAGCTATCGACAAAAAAAACTTAATTTTAGTAAGATAAGTAATCATTCCATGGCTTAACTAAACAATAGTTAATATCCACAAGGAATCTACGTTCCTGTAGTTGGCTGTTAACCGTATATTAAACAAATTATTTAAATCCTTTGTAAAAGGTATATATTTAAAAACCCAAACGGGCTATGCTAGACAAAATGTTTTCGGAATCCATATTCCATCATCAGTGTCTAGGAGTACATAAATGTAGCCACTAAATATATGGCTAAAAACCCGTTAACAAATAATTAGTTACATTTGGTTTACAGTATTTCTTATAAAATGTTATAATGTTAAAGTTACCGTTGGATTAGGTAACATGGCGACATATGACTTCACGTCAAGTTGCTAGTCCTGAGATGGTGTGTCTACGAGGACTTTATGGAAGCTACTGATAGTTAATGGTGGTGAATGTGGTGATTTTTAAATTACGCCCGTGATCAGTGACCGTGATTTTTGAGTAGCGGTGATTTTTGATTAACGGTGATTTTAAATAGCCGTTCATCATAGACAGTGATCACCGTTTTTTTATGGACAGTAACAGGTGGTCTTGAGAGGAATTTCCCCTCAAGACACACTAGGGAGAATTATTGGGAATCAAATAGGCTTTAGAAAACTAAAGCGAGAGTGATATCAGCGGAACCGAGACGATGTAAACTAGTCGTAAATAACAAAATAATAGAACATGTGATGGAAACGGAATACTTGGGAATAAAACTGTCAAGCTACGGAAAAGTGGAAGAAGAAGTACAAAAACGAGTGAACGAGAAACATGGCAAACAGAACAGCAGCATGTCTCAACAACACAATCTGGAGAAACAAATACCTCACAACGGAAACGAAAACAAGACTATATAAATCAACAATAAGACCGATAATGACGTAAACAGCGGAAACAAGTGCGGATACAGCGAAAACACAAAGACTGCTGGAAACAACAGAAATGAAAGTCTTACGAAAAATAACAAACCAAACTCTATAAGGCAGAGTAAGAAGTGAGGAAATACGAGCGAGATGTGGTATAGAGGAAATAAACGCGTGGACCAAAAGAAGAAAAGTGAAATGGAATCAACACATCGAAATATTGACAGAAAATAGAATAGTACGAATAGCAAGAGAGAAATCGCTAAATGGAAGAAGATCATTGGGACGACCGAGAAAAAGATGGTCAAACAACTTCAATTGAGGCTAAAAAACGAAGTGAAACAGGCATTTGGCCTATTCATAAAGTAGGAAGAAGAAGAATATTCCTGAGGTGCATCGATGCCAATGAGCAATTTCGTGTAGAATTAAGAATCAAAAAATGGTCATCAATTGATTGTGCAACTTGGGCGTCCTTGACTAGGCTTTCGTAAAAATTTCCTGTTTTGTGGTACCTTTTCAAAGTATTAGAAATTGTATATCGACTTCTCCTAAAACGTCGTGTGATATGATTTTGTGTATATCCTCCTCGTACAAAATTCAAATCTGTGCTGCTTGGGTTTAACCCCAGTGGTGAATTCCTGGCATAATTTTATTAACCTTAGTTAAATCAAAACAATATTTAGTTAACATAATAAATTAAACTAAAAATAATTAAATTAGGATGATTAGCCCTTACGTGAAGAAAGTTTTTTATGATAAAATGTACGAATGACACTAAACGCTAAATAAACGTCAAAATGAACGTCAATATATTGAAAATGAACTGCTGTATGAGTGACATCAGTAGACATCAGTAGTCAAAATTATTTTAAAATTGTATGGAAAATCCAAAAAAAAAAGTGGAAAACTCTAAAATATTCGATATTTTTGTCCATGAGTGTATATTGATTAAGATAATAGAAATATATTGTTTAATTAAACTAACATTGTATTGCTTAGTAAATAAAATTTTCTAGCGAGCTGATTAATCTTCGGTAAGGCTTGTTCGTTTGACCTCAACCGGTACGGACCAATTTACCTAAGAAAGTAACAATAAAGTGGCCATAAAACTCAATTATTTAGGGAGCAGCCTCGGATAAAAAAGCGTAGATTTAGCCGTAACATAGTTATGATACATTACGTTTTAATTTCAGCCGCTTCTCGACGTAAGAACCCATGAAAATTAAATGATACGACCTCCCTTGCGGCGTAATTCTAAACACTTCTGTTGTCATAAAAGATGCGAAAAAGAACCATTCTGTGTCTTTGAAAAAGAGGTGACAAGGGACGCTGTTTTCAGACTTGAATAAAATAATATTTCTATGAGAGTTGAGACGGGAGGTGGTTATGATACCGATGGGAGCGGAACACATCCGTAAGGGACACACAAATAATAAATATTATAATACAAATGGAGGGCAGAACTCTGGTAGTAACTGCGCTACATTGCAACACATTGTCAGACAAGGCGTCCTGATGACAGTTTTGTGTCTTGGAAAAAGTTTTATCGGCGAGCGGGGCCTCTGTGCACGGCTTCCAGCATCAGCGTAATGTGCATATTTAGGGTAATATCCACGGACACAGATAAGGCCTCGACTTGCCCTCAATTTTAGTTTCATTAGAATGTTGATGTTAATACGCTAGTTTCGCCAACTATACCAAACTATTGTAAGTATGTATCATTTTAAAACTTACAAAATAGTTTTGCACCCTTATAAGGACTACGTTATAATTATGTTATAAATAAATTTTGATAATTTACTTTTAGTATTTTCATAAATAAAATTAATTTGGTGTTTCACTTAGTATTAATTTCATACATAGAGTAACAATTTAAAAATTTCATTTTTGTAAATATTATGAAAAATTGAAAAGATAAGTCAATTTGGTTTTAAGGACTAGACTCCTATAGATAAGTATTTTCATAATCTTCAGAATTTGGAATCGGATGGTCTTTATCCATAATTGTTTTCTCGATATCATCAAGAAACACCTGTGGTTGTTTAAATATATCCTCCAGATCATCAGGTAAAGGATCTATAATTTCTCTTAGTATTTTAATATTTTAATCGCTAAAATCACTTATAAGAACTTTTATATTAGAACAGCCCTTTTCTAGATATTCTAGATGTTCCTTTTCCATTAAAAATTTTCTTCCTCTCTCTCTCTCTCTTTGTCAACCATTTTCCATCCACTCCTGAATTTAGATCTCTTCCAATTGCTTCAATCTTTCTCTATTTTGCTCCAATCTAATCACTGTTTGCCTGCCACTGCTCTTATGTCATCTACCCATCTTTTTTGAGTTCTTCCCATGCTTTTTGTTGTCGTCCTTGGTCTCCATTCTAGAATTCTCCATGTCCAACTGTTGTCATTATATCGGGCTACGTGAACTGCCCAGCGCGTTTTTATTTTTGTAATTTCTTCCAGAATATCCCTAGTCTTCGTTCTACGTCTTATCTCGGTGTTTCTAATCTTGTCACATATGATATTTCAAGAATGATTCGTTCCATTTCCCATTGCGTTGTTTCTAATTTCTACTTTCCTCCCAGATATGGTTAACTTAATAGGTAATAAAATATGTTAGCAAAAATGAAAGGTTCCTTTGATTCAATTAGCTACAATTGGAGACACCAAATTTTAGGTACGTGTTACAGTCACTATGAGAAATAAATATATGACGGAAATTTTTATAAACGTGTATGGATTTACGAAAGCTTACCTAAATAGCACGTGTAACGCAGTAACCATCATGTTAACAGTTGTTATAGGTTTATGCTTCTGTATTCTAGCAGTCACTGTAAACTAGGCAACACTTATTACAGAATGTCTGTGGATTGAAAGATTCGAACGTAGTTATGAGGTTCGAATCGTTTTATAAAGCCCCTCTGTCCGCTTCTTGTCGATCGACGATGATAAATAACAGGTTGAAGTTATGCAAAAATATGTTGATTTATTGACAGCTATTAGTAATTACACAATATGATGTTCGTTAGCTAACTACTTATAATAACCTGTACTCACATGAGCTCAAATCCCCAATTTATAATCTCACAAATAGTTCATACCTCAGCACAGAGGTTATTGCCTCGTTCATACCATACCAACAAACTTTGAACTATTTACTTACATTACAATTTAATCTAGGCCTTAATTGCGACACTTAGGAAGTTCAATTAGAAAATATATTATTCGTCAATTTATTTAGTTGTACGTAAATTAACTAATTATTAAAATATTATACGATATGGTTTTACAATGCTCACTTATACACGGTGAAACAATAAAAGATTAATAAATTAAGAATAATGTGAGATTACATATTAAAGGCTTAATTTGTGATTGAACAGTGGATATATATGATGTCACATAACTGTAAAACTAAGCGAATTGTGGGTAGCGCAGATACTGAAAAAATGGTGTCCACGATTGTGGACACCGTGACTCACCAAGTTAAGGTTCACGGTAAGTCACACGGGTTAAGGTCATACCGTTATTAAGAATAAATGTTTTTATATTTTAAATAACAAGGAGAGTCAAGTTGTACACCATTTTTAAAGTTAAATGATTAATTTTCTTTCCATTCGTAGCCTAATATAACTCTATGTCTACTGACTGGCTCCAATATGTCTATAAGCGCTCATAACTTTAATATATTTCTAGAGTATTTGTAGCATCTTTACTGTATATCGCAATAGTTTGCTTTGAAACTCGAAAGACCACATCGTCTTATTTCTGTAAAAATACTAAATAACTTTGGTTTAATAACAAATGCCGCACGTCAAACTAACTCACTAACGTACATTAATAAATTTATTGCTCATGTTGTAACATAGAGTTGATAATAACATTACAAATCCAACAGTCTAGCTAATTGGTCGTAACCAAAGCCATTAATTATGGGGGAAAATATTTTTCGACACTGACTTTTTACTTTTACTATGGTATATAACACAGAAGAGGTAAAATGATATAATTGCTGCCAAGTTCCTTTCTTTTTCTCCAGCATTTTTCCATTATAAGTTTCCCATTTTAACTCTTCACAGCTTTTTATTTGCCCAGTCAACTTCTATTTTCATTTCCATTCTCTATATTGGTTTCCCATCTCATTGCTGGTCTTCCTCTACGTCTTTTTCTGGGAGGTTCCTATTCCATTACTATTTTTGGTCCCCTATGGCCCGTCATTTTTTAAACATAACCGTACCATTATAGTGCTCTGTTTTCAATGTTTTTGAGCATTTTAGTTCCATGCAGTTTCATATTTCCTTTTCTTTTAGTAATTTGAAAATCTCATATCTCCTTATAAAGTCCAATTAGGTCGTTTTTATTTTATTTCGCACTGTTATTGTCATTGGTCATATATTCACGTTGCTTTGAAATACTATTTTTTATTTCAATTGTCCCATGTCAACCCATAAAGTGCTTTTGTAGTCTGCTTTCCCCAAACTATTTTCAGTTTTATATCTTGTAACCATCTATATTTCCTACTGATCCTAAATAATTAAAAATCTTAATAATTTTGATAGTGTCAGTTCAGATCTGCAACTTCTTATTTTATACACAGTTATAATGTAAACAAATAACCTAAACCGCGAAAGCTAGTAGGTTCAGTAGATTTTCTTGTATTGATATTATCCACGTCATGAACAAACATTCGAAAAAAATTAGCATCCTCGAGGGTGCTAGCCGTTAACGAGAGGAATCCAACATAAAGTGGACCAGGCCGATAAGGCTTAGTCTGACACTAGGTCATTCATCCAATATTATAAATAATCCATTGCCATAATTTAATTCCATTTTCAGCTATCTTCTATTTAAGCCTATTTCCATTTATTTATTACAAGTTGTGTGTCTATTATTATTATTATCTTCTTTCCAACTTGTATTCGAGAAAAAATGTAAGTATACATTCTCACAATGAGAATTTCGACAGCAAATCATGGTTTTCTACTTCTTCTTAGGTAAAAGAAGGGTAGATGGTAAAAAAACACAGCATTTGTTACAGATATTATTATATATAGCAAAAGATGTTTATTCCAGGGTTACAAGCCATAACGAGAATGAAATGAAAGAAAAGTGAAGTGAAGTAGCACTTTACAAGTTGTATGTCTATTATTATTATTATCTTCTTTCCAACTTGTATTCGAGAAAAAATGTAAGTATACATTCTCACTCTCAATGTGAATTTCGACATCAAGTCATCGTTTTCTACTTCTTCTCAGGTAAAAAAAGGGTAGATCGTAAAAAAACACAGTATTTGTTACAGACATTAATACATATAGCAAAGATGTTTCTTCCAGGGCTACAAGCTATAACGAGAATTAAATGAAAGAAAAGTGAAGTCAAGTAGCAGTTGTTATAACAGCAGCGCCGAAAAGAAGCTTTCCAAGGCATAAAGTCCTATAGTGGAGAGTGCCTGGCCCACCCCTCAGAAAGAAACTAAAGGGAATAAAGGGAACAGTTGGTAGCTCTAATAATTCAGACTAGCACAAAACACTATGTGGGCCCCAATAATAAAAATCTTATTCTAATGATATACTACTAAAAAAATCAATAAAAAATATAAGAGAGGCCTTGGCCACCAAAAAAATTAATAAAAACAGTAACAAAAAAACCGGTACAAGTTACCAAAAAAAATTAATAAAAACCAAAAAAGCCTGGTACGTAGGGCCCAAACTCTTGAGTTAGGAAACCATGTTGGAGTTCTATTACCCAGGACTCCCACATGAAGAGCAGTTGGTTGATAGTAGTGCACCTATCAAGCATTAGAGTACTATAGGAGGAAAGGGATATTCTGAAGCATTAAAGCGAGGTGAAGTGACTTCTGTTTTACTCGAGGTAATACACCTCGCTTCAATGAATTGTTACACCCGAACGTAATTATAAAGGGTAAACATGTTTCACAAGCTGTGTTTAATTAAATTGCTAATGTAATTAAGTAATGGTGCTGAAGAGAGCGATTGTCTGCAGGTATCGCATATTTATCTGTTTTGAAATCAATGATATGTTGACACTTTTATTACAACCGGCAATAGCAAATTTTTAATATTAACGAGAGGTGGGGCAATTCGCATAGAAATGCGCATAAGATCCAATCTAATAACATAATATGGCGACAGTACACCCATCCTTCTGGATTTTTTATACCACATTTTTAAAGCTTGGTGTATATTAATATGATTCACAAATATCTATAAAGTTTTTGAAGTCCAGAGAAGAAGAAAATTTTGACAAATATTGTATTTCTTGTGTTTCTAGATGTAAGCAAGTAATCAGTGCACATTAAAAGTTTTTTCCAGTGAAAGTGGTTTGTGTATACAATGCACAAATATTAGGTAGTAATAATATAGTCAAAATAATCATAATTTTAAATTTTTGGATCGGCTACGATTTCCTTACTTTTTTTTAACCAGTATATGCTTTTGATTTTAAAATTTCTGCCACTGCGATAATTTTTCTATAAAGTGTATAAAACAGGCACATTAATATTTTGTTCGAAAGTAAGAGGTAAAATATTGGTACAAAAATGGTCATTCGATGGGTTGTTAAAATCTTGTGTATACATTAAAACAAAAATAACAATGGTTTTTTTTATTTCTAATTGTTTTAAGATGCCATATAACATTGGTAAAGTTTATATGGTAATCTACTCTATTTTATGCAAACGAGAGCTGCAAACAGAGGGCATTAATGACTTTTTCGGGGCAGGAGCTCTCGGAAAACGGCAAAAATAAGCCGAAATTGGGTTATATCCAGAAACGTCAAGGAGTTTGATTTATGCCACCTCACGAGACCATCCATAACAGAAAGCTACCTTTCAATAAAGGAAAAAGTCAGCGAATACCAACCTATCCGAACCCTCTGAAATGAATTCAAATTCGAACTTAATGAAGCGATACATTTTAGTTAGTTGTATAAATTCCGATGTTTCGATGAAAATACAGGGATATACGTTTAACCGGTATTTAACTCAATATTTTATATTGTTCATAAATATGGTTGGTTAAAAAAATCACCTTGTTATACTTATAATATATGAGTACGAATATATTTATAACTATATTGAATATATTTGATTTAAATAGTTATACGGTGAGTTCCAATGGCTGAAACGTTTCTACAGATGTCCTGTAGCAGGACATGTACGAATAAGACATAGCTAAATATGTATCCTCAGATAAACCGAGGATATGACATTAAGATACAGTAATTATGTTAAATAGTTAAAACTCTTAAAACCATATATCCGTTTATAACCAGTTTTTACATCGGACACTTAGCGATGACAATCAAAAATTGATTTACGTAGCTATGACACTGTGATTCGAAAAGCAAAGAGAAACAATAGTATTAATTCTTCTCATTACAACCAATGACAAAAATAAGCAAAACCATAGCCTCTAGACTGTGGCATATCCACGGCGTGCAAAAAAATCTACACGATGAAAGTTACGAACCACCGCAAAGTGAAAACGTGTAAAATATTAAGGCACATATAATGACTGGACTCTCTTAATTACAAAATTAGTCTATAATATTGAAAGAAAACTAGATATAGACTTAATGGGTATTCAAATAGAATTTCTATAATTTCTTTTCCACTCTTAGAGGCTTTACAATTTTGCTTAATCCATTCGTTCTACTTCTTCATAATATATCAGTATAATTTTTGCCATTTTGTGTTTAGTAGGAAAGTCTTGTGATGATTTTTTAAATGATTGTTTAGTTTGTTTAGAACTTTCTTTGTTTTGGCTTTTACTGCTATCTTTAGTAATTTGTTTTCAGCTCTCTTTGGGCTCTTTTTTTTCTTTCTAATCTCTGCTACTTCAACTATGTTTCAATTTATCTTATTCAGTTTACCTAGTCTATGTGGACTTAGAAAATACATATTTGTATTTTGTAAGGATTTTGTAAATAAAGCAATAAACCATAATTTGGTCTTTCGATAAAATATCGTTGAAATTTGTTTAATATCGGAGAAGTTAGTTTTAAAGCTTCATAGAACAAAATAAATAGTTGAAAGTAGTCGTTGTTTAGCTTCTTAAAAGGTTTCTTGCTTGTCGCATAATTAGTTCGTTTTTAATTAGCAGTGTCACCTCCACGTGATATTAGTTTGACCTGTATTTTTTGCGAATGGGAAATATACTATTGTATACATCATCATAAATAGCTCGACAATCCGTTGTGGATCTTGGCCTGCTCACAAAGAAGTCGCCACTTTTATCGATTTCTGGCAACTTCCCTCCATATTCTGACCCTTAGAATCTGTAGGTCTTCTTACACGTCATCAATTCATCTCCGTCGTGGGCGTCTTCTACTTCTTGTGCCCTCTGGTTTTGAAAATATTAATCTCTTCGTATACTCGTGATCTGACATCCTAGCAATGTGTCCAGCTCATCTAAGTCTCAGCACTTAAACGAATTTCACAATATTTGGATCGTTGTATAACTGATATAGTTCAAAGTTGTATCTTCGACGCCATTGTTTATTTTCATTTACGGCTTCAAAAATCTTTCTAAGAATATTTTTTCCAAAAATATAAGTCTTTCATTATTTTGAGATAAGGTTCACGTTTTAGCCTCATATATCAAAACCGGTCTTATTAAGGTCTTGTATATATTGAGCTTTACTGAAGGTTTTATATTTTTATATTTTAAATGTTTCTGGAGACAGAAACGTGAACAGTTTTGTTTGCTATTAATATGCGTTTTTTTATTTCGGCCCTAGTCTGTAAATCTTTCGTCGTAAATTTGGTTTTTTACTCGTTTACCAAGTTCTAATTCATTTTCCGCGTCCGCAAGTCTTGTAAACCACTACACCATGTATCTCATACCCACTCTGCCCACTATAACTATTTCGCCACCGAATGCGAGAATTTGTGTCGATCTATTGAAAATAGTTCCATTCATTCTAATATTTAATTGTCTGATTGCCTTTTTTAAAGCAGTATTAAATAGAAGACACGCGTCCCCCTGTCTTAGGCCATTATTAACGTTAAAGAATGTAGAGTTTTCTCCTACAATTCTAACGCATGAGCTTACGTTTTGCATTGTTAATTGGGTAAACTTAACTAACTTAGGTGGGATCCCAAAGACTATCATTGCATTATATAATGCCGGTTTCTTTTCACACTATCATAGACTGCTTTGAAGTTGACGAAGAGATGGTGTGTATCTACGTTATATTTTAGTGAGTTTTCTAGAATCTGACTATATGTTTAAATTTGATGTATAGTTGACTTTCCAGCAGAAATTCCGCGTTAATATTAACCAACAATATCCTTTGCAAAATGTTTAAGCCTTTCAACCAATATATTGCCCAAGATTTTATACGCAGATACTATATATTATAACAGAGTAGTGTCTCCATAGGTCTTACACTCCAGTTAATTACCCTTTTTATGCAACGGACATATTATTCCCTTTAGCCTCTCTTGTGGTACCAATTCATTCTGCCATATAAATAATACTATTAAATTATGGATTGGTGCAAAAAGTTTATTACCACCTTTTTTATACATTTCGGAATAGATTTCATTTATTCCTGGGGCTTTAGTGTCTTTTAGTTTTAGGATGCTTTTAGGAATGTAAATATACGTTTTCTTCTCTTCTAAGACGACTATACTCTTCTTTTTTTCCGTGTATGTAAGACAGCTATATTAATTTATTGGATTTGTGTAATGATAAGGACTAGCGAATGTGTTAAATTGTTTGGCTCACGAATTAAGGACATGATGTAAGTTTGTAAAAACATGGTGCAAATGATTGGGTATAAGTTATTTTTTTTATTGTTGGGTATGTTATATTGAATAATTCCTTTAAACATCCTTTGTAAAAGGTATATATTTAAGAACAAAAACGGGCTAAGTTAAACAGACAAAACGTTTTCGGAATCCATATTCCATCATCAGTGTCTAGGAGTACATGAATGTACCCACTAAATATATGGGTAAAAACCCGTTAACAAATAATTGATTACATTTAGTTTACGAAATTTCTTATAATGATTTAAGATGTTAAAGTTACCGTTGGATTAGGTAATATGGCGACATATGACTCCACGTTGAAGTTGCTACTCCTGAGACGGTGTGTCTACGAGGACTGTATGGGAGCAACTTGCTCCCTTGCAAGTTGCAAGTTGCAAGTTGCAAGCAACTTGCAACGATATCTTGATCTAACTTGATAACTTGATATCACGGAAGAGATAAAAAGGAGAATTCAGGCAGCAAATAGATGTATGTATAGCCTCCACAACACTATTAAATCCAAGAGCCTAACACGAACATAAAAAATCAGGATATATAAAACAGTAATTAGACTGGTGCTCATGTATGGGTGTGAGACGTGGACGCTGACAAAAGCAATGGAAAGTAAACTCAGATGCTTTGAGAGAAAAATCCTCAGAAAGATCTTCGGTCCCTATCACGATCCGAATACTAACCAATACCGAATGAGAACAAATGCCGAGGTCAAACAAATGTATAGTGCTAGCGACGTAGTCCAAGAGATTAAATCCCAACGTCTAAGATGAGCTGGCCATGTTCATAGGCTCCCTAATAACCGCCTTACCAAGTTATTCTGGGAAGAAGTCCCGACAGGGAGAAGGCCCTTAGGACGTCCATGAATGCGATGGAGAGATATTATATGGTCAGATTTGAGAACAATGGGGCTACCCACTGACTTAAACATCATGGAAGACCGTTCGATATGAAAGCAGGTTATGCAGTCAGCCAAGACCCACCCCGGTTTGTAGTGCTACCAGAAGAAGAAGATAATATTGGGTGGTTTGGGTAAACCCTTAATATTCCTTGTATTGCGCTTAAAGAATCTGTGAAAATTACTGCTTCTAATTTGGGCTGGTTTGATATATGTTGTAGGGCTTTCGATATGGCATACAATTCGGCGGAACATATGGAGTACTTCTTGGGTAGCTGGAACTGATGTTTATTTGTTATTTATATTTGTTTGACTGAATATGATATTTTAGATACTCTATATTGTTGTTTACTTTTTTAACTTTTCCTAATTATTAAGAATACCTTACGAAATTAATACAAAATTATTATTGTAACGTTCATTTGTTTGATGCAAGAAATATTTTCAAAAAATCATGTAGTTACGTTCTTAATTATATACCTCATGTTAAGTGAAAAAGGCGTATCTGTCAAAAGTGTTGTTTTCACAAGTTGATACTCTACCAAAATCTGTCACATGATAGTATAAACCTATTTGTTAACTTCTATATGGTACAAGTCACAACTTTTTAAAAAATCACGATTACCTAATCAAAACCAATAAAACTGATTTTTCTCGCAAACTAGTTTAAAGCAGATACGCCCTTTTGAGCTCACACGGCAGAGATGCTTAAAAGGTTAAATTATTTGTTCATGATTTTAAATATTTGGTATGAACAGGTAGATTTTGGATTTTATGGAGTTGTCTTATTTTACGTTTAAACACGCAATCAACATTTTGTGTCCTTTAAAGAAATAATATTTTACATTTGAATGATGCGGATATCATCCTGTAATTGTATCGAGTATATACAAAGTCATAACCTCGCGTCTTTCTGCCTAGGGATAGCGTTAATTATGAGAAACAAGTCCAGTTCTGATGGAAATCCCAGTGCGGACAACATGGAGCCGCGAATTGTTAGCCATATCTCTTCGGAAACAGAAGTAGTCAGCGCACGGGGATCCATCCTCGTCCTCTCCGTCCTTCATCCTCCCGTTCTGCATTTTCCGTCTGACATGATGAATATTACCGCACTAAGGATATTACGTCCTCGAAAAGGTGCTAGTTGCATCGTGACTGATAACGTTGGATCTCCGTCTATTGTTTGTAAGTTCTAGTAACTTTAACATTGTTAGGGCATTTCAAACAATATGAAAACATATGCTTCTGAATATGTACTTAAATAATTACTGATAAGGAGCATTATATTCTACAAACAACTATCTTTTTAGTTTCAAGCTACAAAATTTTGGTTACGACCAACGTCAAAAAAATTATTAAAATATATATTAATATACAACAATCGCTGACAAATAATTTTTTCTCTCTTCTGGCAATATTTTATTCCCTTTTCATTACAAAACTGCTTCTTTCACTATATTTGGATCACCCTTTATTGTTATACAAAGTGAATCAAAAGTCTGGAAACGCCTAATTATCTCTTAAATAGATGCTCATGGTTGTACCAAAACGGATATAAGCCTATTCTGCATTACGGAGATTTCAAACGTACTTTAACACTAGAAAGTCGGGCTTAGCATACCTACCTAGAAAGGCCGAAGGGATCATTTTGGCCCAAGTTCCAAAATCAATAAAAACCAAGTTTAGAATTAACTATTTATGTGGGAATAAACAAAAAATAAAAATAAACAGTTTTAAGAAATTATATAAACTCTTCACGATAGAATTTGATTTAATTTTTTAGTTTCATTTTAAACATTTGGAACATCATACAGTTTGCAGTTTTTGGCATTTGCCACACATTTCCTTGTTACAGCCGTGGCACTCATTGGAAGTTTGATTTCCTTTACAAAACATTTTTAACTGACACTTTTTTCTTTTTTTGGCTAGTAACAGTGCTGGTGGTTGGTAAATCCGGTGGTGCTGGGTATAGTACCAGATTTCGGGAGGCAAGGTATGGAGCCCGTAATTCTTTATACAGCTGAAGAATAAACTTACGACGACTGATTTTACTTTCAGTAACTTCTTTATAAATAATCATGCATTTATTACTTCTATGTCAAGAATGTTATAAAACACGTGCATTGGCCATCGTCTTGAAGCAACTTTTGTAGTATAAAGACGCGCCATTTGGTCCACTACATCAACCCCGTATTTTGTTTTATTATAAAAACTTACTATTTAAGGAAGTTTTTTTCCATCGACAGCAACATCCACTGATTGATGTAATGAGCTCAACAAAAGCACATTTTTGTGACTCTTTCCTTGGTATGCAGTAAGTGTTATCTTTTCGTCGCTCTGGAATATATGGGAAACATATAATTTTCCATGTTTATCTCTTAACCATTAGATTAACTTCCTTTCTGTTGCGATTCAAAGTACCCACAAGACTTGTTGATTTTTTTTGCAATGCCTTGGCCAATTTTAACGATGTAAAGTAGTTATCTGTCGTAACATTTTTGCCCTTTTCCAGTTGATTTTCTATTAACCGCAAAACAACATGTTCACCAACACTTGTATCTTTCTTGCGTAGATGATCAGTGCCAGTATAAGGGAAACCATTTACAATATATTTTAATTCACGCATGTCAAAAGCCAAAATTTTATGCCAAACTTATCCGGCTTATTTGATATGTACTGTGTAAACGGGCACCTGGCTTTAGAAGGCAGTAGTTGTTCGTCAAGAGTAAGGTTTATTCCCGGTTTGTAACATGCACCACTATTTTCTATAAATCCATTCTATAAATCGTTCAGATCTCGTTTGCTTTATGTCAAATCTGAGATATTTTATAATATCCTTGAATCTGTCTCGTGGCATAGTTTGCCTAAAAAACTGAGGACCCTATACTGTTGACCATAAGCTGTTGGTTGGGAAATTTTTGGCGCCGTAGACTCCTTTTGCGTACATAATAGCAAGGGCAGCCTCCAGTTCTTCCAAAGTTATAGTCCATGTGTCATTTTTCAAACATCGATGTGCTTCTGCAATAGTGCATTCTTTTATCTGACGTAATACGTTGTCGTTGATTATTAGATGCCAAGCACTTACCACACAATTGTTCCTCACGTTCCTTTTTACATACGACGTAGGACCTGATTCCTCTCGATAAATGTTGTGCTGAGCGCGGCGTCCTGTAATGGGCAAACATTCAATGAATATGAAGATACTAAAAATCATAATCTTACCAGGTACTGATCCAGAATCAATAACTTTTCACGTTGTTCCATCTTTCGATTATTCGGTGTTTCCGATTGAAATAGTTTTTCCTTGTCGACCTCTTTTTCTCTTGTGACTTGGCTTAGATGCACTAGGATTCACGATAAAATTAAGTAACTCGTGCTGTTGAGTTTTAGAAGCAGTGTTTACATAAATTGGTGAGTCTTGTACAATAAAACTTTCTAACTGCTCTGAAGCATTAGAGTCACTTGAATCATTATTTTGTGGTGGTACGTATTGTTCATCGTCTGACTCATTATTTTCTGCAAATTCAGATTTACCTCCCGAAACACATTCTTGTATTTTTCGTATTTCTTCAAGAAGTTCAAGCTCTGATAGTCCACGACGAGACATCTTTACAGTCGTCTTGAATTTTCACAATTGAAAACTGAAATAGAAACACGCTCAATAAACAAAATACTTTTTACATACAGCTTTTAACCATGTTCATGTATATAATAATGTTGAGGGTCATACGATTAATAATAAAAAATACATTAATCCACATGACGAACCTGCAGTCAAAGTTATTTAATATATTAAAGTAAACAAAAAAAATATATAAAAGGCTACAAATAGAACAAGTTTATTTACAATTAAATTTTATATTTTTATATTTTCACCTTTTAATAAAACACAGAAAAGTCACCCTGATGTGAAATTTACTATGGGTGGTTGACGTGTTAAAAAGCTTTATATTCTGTAGTTTGACGAAAAATATTTGTTAGTGTTTCTGCCGTGGAAGTGTCAGAACGAGTGCCGGTGAAATATGAGAAAAATAAGAAATACCGTCGTTGAGAGCAGCGGGGCGGCTCCCGAGGGATCGGGGGCAGGTTAACTGGATACATGATTAATGATTGTTGTATTACAAATTCTCATCATTTATGCATGTACGGGTATAGCGAATCGAATCAATTCGGTCGATTGAAATCTGGTTATGCGAAATGAACGAGACAGCTCTCTCTACGTTTACCCTAAACCGTATACATGTTCAAAACGGAATACGTCATGTCACCAATATGATACACATCATGTTTGATTGGACGAAATTGACGAAATTGAGTTACACGGAGTCCTTCCAAGGGGTAATTCGCATAGTAGTGATTGTGCTGAATACCGATTTTTCACAGGTCTTTGGTTTTATAGTAAAGTCAAGTTTATATAAAATATATTACTACGTGTCAAGTTAAAAGACAATATCAAGCAATGAAAATTAAATTTGGTTTTTATTTACAAATTGACACTGTACATAAACTAAAAAACTATGAGCAATTCTGTTCTTCTGTGCTCATGCTAGTCTAGTCGTTATCTCTTTTAGCTAAAAGTAGTGCCGATAATTGGACATCATTTCCCCTTATTTTACCTTTTATTATGAATTTTATAGAATGACATAGACCCCTGCAAAAAATAACATTGTAACCAGCATTTAAGATAATATTTGATTTACCTATTTATGTGCATGTAATTTTTTTCAGTATAAGAAGTAAGTATTTATATAAATCATAAATGTGTTGCTTGTGTGAATCCATTTCAGATAGGTAAAAGAAATAATTAATAAGACTTACTCACAATCAGTTTAATTTAACTATCTAGACGATCGGTTTCGCTTTCTACAATATGCAAAGCATCTTCAGGTCTGTCGATACAAAGGTAAGTACAAAAAAAGGTAAGTAAATGCTGAAATAATTAAACCCATATTAGGGTGTTGCCTTATAAAGATAAACAAAAGATAAATGATATAAATTACAGTAATTATGCCAATATTATATGTCGGTGTTTTTTTTTATAAAAATAAATAAACTGTTTAAGCAGCCAAACTAAGACCCACAAATTGGTATAAAAATAGTCTATTTAATTGTAATAAATTTGTAAATAAACAGAACATTACTTACATGCCGGTACAGTATTAATTAATGGTTGGGAAAACATAGTTTAAACTATTCTGTATTGCATAATGGGGGATCTTCAGTATTTACTATTGTAATTACTTAACAATCAACGGGGAAGTTTCTTGAGAAGATAGATTTTATCCAAAGAAGTAGAAAATAGGTGTAATGTGATTGTTACTTAAATAAAAGTGGTGTTCTCTATTATTTAATCCTTAAAAGGTATTTATATTTATTCAAGAAATATATTTATGAAATGTGTGTTATTTATTGAAATTTTTATTAAGGTGACAGTTATATGACAATGAATGAAATTAGATGTACAATTGTGTGGGTGTGCAAATTTCTTTAACTTGTAATTATCAAATTTCTTTGATAAAGTTCAATTAACTTACTGTTATATGGCAAATGATTGTAGAGTCAAGTATGTTAAAATTATTAAAACTAAAACAATTATTACTTGATTTCTTAAATAATAAATTTGCTTTACACCGGTTTAAATAGAGAATAGTTTACCTGCTATTCGATCAATTTCCGGTTTCAACTGTCAGATATTAGAATTACCAACTAATTATTGACTTCGTAATAATTAAGTCAATTTCTTGAATTTGTCAATTAATTTACCATCAACAATTTATCTACTTATTGCTCTAGTTTCCATACTAACATATTAGAACTAAAATACAATATTTAAACATACCATGACAGATAGCTCACTCGCACAAATAATATTTTTTAAAAAAATTTAATTATAGATTTTGATTACAACTGTATATATTTAATTACCAATATAATCACTAAGTTTTGTATCAACTTAGTAAATTTAATATTATTTTGTCTCTATTATAATAATTATCTATTATAATGATAAAAGGGTTGCAAGTGTGAGTCCATAATTGAACAGATATATTAAAAAGGTCAATACTCACAATCTAATATTTACTTTCAAAGTTTTACAGAAGCGATCGGTTTTTTTTTACAATATTTGCCTCATCCTCAGGCAAAGCAACGAGTTTGTTTTGTTAAAAAACAATAACATAGATATCGGCAATAAGAAGTTTTCCGCTTACATCCAGGGTACTGTCTGTCTTCATCTTTTCCTTATGACACTATCATTGTAGTGAGGTGATATATTAATCATTATAATATATATGTAAATACAAGATCTTACAAGGTAAAGACCTAAAGAAACCTGTGACAAAAACTACAAAAAAGGACATCATAGTGCATAATATGTAATTTTCTATCTTCCACAAGTTTTTAAACTATATACAGTCCGAATGTGGCAGCTTATACTGTATTTGTATTTGTCTTTAACTACTTTTAATTTTATTACAAACCAGAAGGTAATCCTACCTTTTTAATAATAAAAAAACTTTGACAACAAAAACTAAAGCATCCAAGAAGTATTTTAAGGATTAAAGACAACAATCTTTAGCAACAGTTACACAGTTAGAACACATTAATGCTCAACCATATTCCCAAGAGCCTTTTATTTACATACATATATAATGATCAACATATCACCTCACTACAATAGATAGTGTCATAAAGGAAAAGATGAAGAAAAATAGTATCCTGGATGTAAACGGAAAACTTCTTATTGCCGATATCTATGTTATTGTTTTTTAACAAAACAAACTCGTTGCTTTTCTTGAGAATGAGACAAATATTGTAAGCCTCGAAACCGGTCGCTTCTGTAACACCTTGAAAATAAATATTAGATTGTGAGTATTGACCTTTTTAATATATCTGTTCAATTATCTTTTATCTATCTATTATCTATTATTTTATTACAATATTAGCCTGTAAATAATACTTTGCAGGTTTGTATATAAAATTTATTTGATGAAGCTCTATCCACCATAACTCCGGAAAATTGGAAAAATGGTGTACAGCATGTTACCCAAAAAGTGAAACCAAAAATGTTTGTTCTGGTTCCTCAGAATAATATTTTGCACTAAGTTTAAATATTTGTGGATTAGGCCAACCGGGGAAACCACATAAAAAAACGCACCATTATCACTCTACCTTCTACCTCTATGGTGGTGTGGAAATGAGTTCTCTTCTTCTTGATGTGCCTATCGGTGACGAATGTTGGCGATCATCATGGCAATCTTCACCTTATCTTCCACCTCGGAAAAGCTGCATAGCTGTTGTGTTGAACCAAGTTCTGAGGTTCTTAAACCAGGACGTTCTTCTTCCTGAACCCCGTTGTCCAAATATTTTTCCTAGTAGGATGGCTTGTAGAAGGGCATATCTGGATTCATTTCGCATAATGTGTCCAAAGTACTGTAACTTTCGAGCTTTTATGGTGGTCAGTACCTCTCGGTTCTTCTTCATTCTTCTGAGGACCCTCTTATTGGTGACTCGGTCAGTCCATGGGATTTTAAGTATTCTTCGATATGCCACATCTCAAATGATTCCAATTTTCTGCACATATCTTCGTTCAAGGTCCACGATTCAACACCATAAAAAAGAACAGAGAAGACGTAGCATTGCAACATTCTTACTTTTATACCAAGAGAGAGGTTGTGGCTCTTGAAGGAGGCCCCCATCCGGTTAAAGGTGGATCTAGCTTTTGAGGTGGAAATGAGTAGCAATGATAAATAAAAGATACGAAATTATTCGAAATTACATAAACAAAATGGAATATTTTAAAAATGAAAAACTGTAACCAATTTTACTCATTGTACCTATGTAGTTTTTATAGTACTTATTTTTTTCATCATTTTCAAAGAAAACCTTTCGTTTTACATCCGCAAAGTATGTTCGTTTGTGCGTTGTCGCCTATGCAATACTTGGGGACGATCTATCGATGGATTCATATATAGTTTTGTCTCCTGAATCAAAATCTGAAAACGGCATTTTGATATCTCGAACCATCTTCGGCATAACCGGCACTAAAGTCAAAAATAGTGACGTCACAATTCTTCTAAATACACATTCGTTTCTGCTGACAAAAATAAATGTTAAATCGAAATCGAAACGTCGACTAAACAAATTTTATTTATTAATGTTAATGTAATGTTAATGTATAAGTCTATCTACCCAATAATATATGTATAAGTATTTTCCCTAATTTTTACACAAGAAGAGGTCTCTTTTTATATCATTAATGATAATATTATTACTTATTTCCAAATATTAGTCTTAAAGCGTAAAATGTATAAAATAACTTTCTATTTTTTGCCTTTTTTTAATACCACAATTAATTAATGATGTGTGAATGACAGTTTACAAAAACTAATATTTAAGTATACTTCTTTGGAAGATTAATCTTTGATTACTATTATTTTAACAGCAATCCTAAAAATTATAAATTAATTCTTTTCAAATTCAGATGTTATAGATTAGCTAGAATCTTAATACAACCCTGTACGATTATATAAACATCAGGTTTCACGTTTCTGTGCATGCATTTGTTGACCGCTACTTTTCTGTTAAATGAATAATAGTATAGTTTGGCATAATGTCTTGTTTATAGAAGTTATTGCTAATTTTTTAAGTTTTCATAATTTTGTTTCTTTTATTGATAAAAACGAATGAATAGTTTTGCTAGTTTCTATTATATTATTTAATATTTTTACGGTGTCTTAAAACGATTATTATTTAGTTAGTTTGCTGTTCAAACATTTTTTTGAACTCCATGTTACTACACTCCGCTTTAAAATGCTGGAAAATTAAAAAGTAAGCATGTATTCAAAATGTAAATGTTTATTGAAACAAAAATTAGTCATGCACCTCCCCTGTACAGCATCTACTTCAAGATGATATATTATCCAAAATGGATTTAGATTGTACACACATAACCTACATTGAGAGGGCGTAATTCAACCCCTCGATATCGTACATTTTTCATGTGCACCTCTCCCTCAGGCTCCAGAGGGGCGAACTGCAGCTCTCTAATATATGTTGCAACACCATATGTCTAGGCTGGTGCTCGAGTGTTCGAGGACCTGTCGATCTAACTACCCCTGACAGCTTTATAATTCAAAATCGAACCGGATTAAGTTTATATTGCGACTTAAATTATCTTGAGGTAATGATTCGACCCAATAGTAATAGGTTTCTCGATATATATATATATATATATATATCTATAATATATATTGATATATATATATTTATATATACTATATATATATATACAATTTACTTTATGTTCTTTTAATATCATAATTAATTGTTTAATGTAAATGTATAAGCGTAAATTGTTGTTCATATTTTTAGGCAGTAATTAATTATAATTTTTTTATAAATAACTATGGAATTTAAAGTAAACCATAAATGTAAAAACAAAACTTTTTATGTATCTTAACCCATTAACTGCCAAAAAAGTTACATAATATTGTTCTGAAGCTATTTTTTGTGCATTTTAAAGCACTTACTTAGTTACTTAGAACTTATTTTCTACCTGTTAGATGTAAGGCTAGAGGAGTTAAGTTTTGAACTGTTGTCCCTATGCTTTCCGGTCTTGTGTTAGATTTCGTGCACTTTCCCATGTCAATCCTTTCTTCTCAACTTCTTTTCTGATTTCGTCTATTCACCTAACTCTTGGTCTTCCTTGTTTGTTTTTTCCCTTGCTCTCTCGTTTCAAACACTCGTTTCGTTACTTTCATTTGACATTCTACACACGTGCCCGAACCATCCTAGTTGCCCCTCTACTATTTTTTCGTTTATTGCTTCTAGTTTTAGGTTTTGTCCGATTGTTTCGTTTCGTATTTTGTCTGTCCTCTTTCTGTTTGCTATTTTCCTCAGAAACCCCATTTTCATAGCATTGACTCGAGATTTTTGTCTCCCAGTCAATGCCCATGACTTGCTCACTTTCTCACTTACTTGTCTTATTTTGAATATGTGGTCTTGTGTGCTTCTGTCCTTCCTAAAATCCACATTATGTATCTTCCATAGTTGGTTCTCTTTGGTTTTTATTCTTGTTTATATTATTCTTGCGAATACTTTCCTAGGAATATTTGAGATAGTAATACCTCGGTGATTATTATAGTTCTCTTGTCGCCCTGTTTGTGTATTGGTAGTATAATGTCTTCCTTCCAGTCCTGTGGTATTTCTGCTCTCTTTATGATATCATTCATTAGTTCTTTAATGATGTCCACTCCGTCTATTTCCATGAATGTTATCATTTCCGGCGTGATATGATCCTTTTCTGGTGCTTTGCCTAATTTAACTCTTTCAATTGCTTTTTCTAGTTCCACTGTTGTTAGGGGTTCTACTTTTTGTTCTTCATTTATTTCTTGTATCTCCACTATGTTGTCTATTAATATTATTATTACATCTATCCAGATTTATCCATACGGCTCACACTCCCTCTAAGGGAAAAATTCACTCATCCCAGATACCTACGGTATCAAAAGGATTGAGCTTTGGTGGGACTCTTTCCGTGTTATTGAGCCCTAGGTGACTTGGTATGTTGGAGTATCTCCACACACTGGAGTGCAGTACACATGACACTGATACCAGAGGCCTGTGGAGCTGGTTTTTGAAATATACCACTGGTCCAACTATTGCGAAGGTCCACCTATACAGGAATTACTCGATGGGGCCATTATATATGCCTTAGCTAAAAAATATGTTACCAAGCAACTTGAAATAATTTATAACACAGCAATGAGCATGGCCATAGGTGCATTTAGAACCACACCAGTTAAAAAGTTCCAATCCCTTAAAGGAGTAAGGTATTAGACAAATAATTATTGGAAAGACAATAGAAATGCCTTATGTACAAGGGCTAGTGTCGTTCACAAAATAATCTAGTTTTGAAGAAACTATAATAATTAAAAAAGAACATGCTTCATTTGATAATAATTCAGACGAGAGATGGATTTTTCTAAAGGTGGAATAAAACGGATTTGGCAGGACAAGAGTATAAAACCCATAAAATACACTGTTGCTGAGGAAAAGAGACATATTGTATTGTATGCAGATGGAAAATATGGTTTTATTGTTGGAGCAGATCTTGTGTTTCCGTTAAAATAAAAATTTGCTTATTATTACGATAAAATAGATACAGAGATGTTTGTGAAATGGTTAAAAGAAAAACTGCTTCCAAGTTAAACATGAACCATCTGTCAGAGTTTTGGATAACGCACAATTATATTCGAAAATTTTAATTGCTGGACAGAGTACATAAAATAAACGAATAACAATATTTTATTTTCTTACGATTTTTTCCATCTGGAATTACTACAGTTAGCCAAAAGAAATAAAAACCTAAAAATATTTATAGTAGACGAGATTATACATAGTTTTGGACACAGTGTTTTAAGACTGACCTCTTACCATTGTGAATTCATTTCTTCTAGATACTGATACTAAAAAAAATTGAACCTATTAAGACAGGCTTGAAACTACAAGATGAAATGTATCAATTTGAAAGATATATATGATTTAACTTTAAGCAAAATAATAATTGTTTCCAGTTATATATAACAACCTGTATCGAAAATGGATAATTACGTAATTATAACAGTGCTTTTGTTCGCAGTCTGTAATATAATAAAATTATCATAATAAATTTAATTAGAGAGGCAAGAGCTTAAACAAAGTATTTTAATTATAACAATTTTAAGTTCAAATTTATGTGACAAATTAAACAATAATCATTTGCACAATTCTTAAACCACTTGGGAAAGGCTATTATTCATTTGTCGCGATTTTGATACAATCGCCAATTGGGCATCGTTAAATGGGATTATCGTCGCTATTAATTGCGCAAGTGATAGGTAGCACCACTGAGGCTTACCATAAACTACATTTTGACCCCCTTAACGAGCATTGCATAATTCTGGTCATCATAAAAATGTCGAAAATATTGTTGATTCATTGCTTCGAAGAGGAGAGGGTGTTATGTGGGTTTCCAGGGTTGTGAACCGGTGACTTGAAAATGGGTTGGGGTAGTACGATTTACAAAGCTATTTTAAAGGCCTAAATAATCGCGTAATTTTTTTATATAACTTAATACTGTAACAACTCTACAGTATCCATACAACTTTTTTTATTATACAGGCTTAAAGCATTTGATGTCTGTTTTGACATCGAATTTCACTCCACATAATTAAGAGGTTTACTGCGTTTTATTTTAGTTTTTAATTGATTGAATAACTATAAAGATCTTGACTTAGGTCTTCATGGTCTTCATTTTTATCTATCAAGTCAAGAAATGCTCTCTTCTGTAAAATCCTATCGTTGCGTCATTCTTATTTTTTCATATCCATGTAACAGGGTGGGATTACTTTAATCTTTTTTGTCATTATATTCATTGTCGTCTTAACTCATTATTGAGTTTATAAAAATGCACAAATGCAAATGCAAAAATGGTTCTTGGAGACAAGAAATAAGAGGTACAGAGTTAATGGACAAAGGAACTGTGCCATGGCAAATAAAGATAATTAATCTTGATTTTCAGTTTCATCTTATATCGAAGGTTGCAAATCATTATGGCTCTGCGTACTCTGTTGACTGCCACTCTAAATACTTTTGCACTGCTGCATTTAAACCTCTCCTTCAAGTTTTTAAGTCACGATATTCTTTGTCTTCCCACGATTCGCTTTCCTCGAATTTTTTCTTGCATAACAAGTTGCTATAATCTATATTTTAGCCCTCTTGTCACATGTCCTAGTACTCAAATTTTCCTCTTTTGATAGTCTTTCAGTTTTGTTTCCTATTCTTCTAGTAACTTCTGCGTTTGACATTCGTTAAGACCATCATATTCGTAGGATTCTTCTATAACATTAATATTAAATTTATTAAAAAATTGATAGAAACATTGAAATTTTTACATTTTTATTACGATTTTTTTAATAAAATCTTGTTCACTACATTCTATTTTTTTTAAAATTGTTGCAAAATATATTTTTTGTCCAGTTCAAAACAAAACAAATACTCAAAACCATTTCTAAAACATATCACAGTTGTTTATAAAAAGAGAAAGGCGGCAAGAGATGATAATTTCCTTCTTATTGCCATCGACACGAGCTTCGTAAGTCACGTCCCGACGTCTACGGCGACGTCGACCGGTGAGTGACATAGAATTTCAAATGTTTCATATTTCTCGGCTTGCTGAGAATTGCTTGTGTGTCGAGAATGTATAATTGCCATGTTTGAAATTGCAAAACAAACATGGAATCGTAATAACCGGAATGCTTTAGCATGGTCAAATTGAGTTTTTTATTTCAGTAAGATGACACCTTTTTGGGAGATGTCTCGTTCTTTCTGTACTTAATTTTATTACAGTTCAATTTTTTATTTAATTTAACAAAGATAAATAATTTTATGGAAAGCAGAAAAAGAGAGTCGTACCACATGCAATAAAATTCAAATTTATTTTATTTATCGTATGGCAATTACAACACATTTAGAACAAAATTACAAACACTAGTAATATAGGTATATAACAAACTTTAAATAATTACAAACAAACATCAAGTGTATTAACATAATCAATTGACTCTGAAGTTGCAAACAGGAAGTCTTCAGGGCTACCGTTATAGGATCTTGAGGGACACTCTTCAATAATGTGGTCGATCGTTTGGTCCTTCCCACAGTCACATTGAGGAGACGGATTCTTTCTCCATTTGTTGGGAAAAGTTCCCAACACCTTGAATTTAAATTATATAAGAAATTAAAATTTTGAACCTCTAGCGCCATTTTCGTGCGTTCCCAATGTCACATTTTTATGACGTAAGTTCCAAGCTGTTACACTTAGAAAGCCTTCTCGTCATGAGAGGGCGTTGAATGCCTTTAGGTCGAACATGTTAATAAATAAAATAATATAATATGTAATATCAAATAAAAAACATATAAATGCAGGAAATCACTCTCAGATAATTGTAAACATATAATATTCACTCTAAAATAAATTTATTGTGAAAGGGGACTTATCCACCTAGTGGCAGTTTTCAAAAACTGTAAGATGACAATCAGCAAGGAGAGAAGTTGGCGGTGTCATAGAAAAAATAATATATATATACGGCGTTGTGTCTTCACCATTAGCCATTTTTGTTTAAGTTTTTGACAATTAATATTATAAAAACGATCTTAAGAACGTGAACTTGATGGAGTCATAGGTGCAAACGAAAGGAAAGCATCTTTTATAAAAGTGTTCCTGCTACCAGTTACCGTCAGAAGCATCTTCTGAGGGGTCTCAAGTACTGTGCAGATTTATTGTAAGGTAATGTTCTCTATTATTGAAGTCCTCCATGGCCAGAGACACAATTTAAAACGGAAATTTGTGTACACCACACTCTATTTCGCGAATGAAACCATATCTCCTGTGCTTAATATAAGTTAATGTTAAAATTTGGAAGGCCGAATAAGTATGTGCACATTTCTCTGATAAATATGAATTCATATTCATTTGTATTGTAACCCTTTTTTTGTTTGTAAGATATTTAATGATTTAAAGATAAAAGGAAGGTAGTATATAAAAATTCCGAGAGAGTAAAACTTTAACATACATTCTTGTTAATTTGTTTAGTTTTCAATACACTTATAGTACTGTTTATTTATTTTATTTCACTTATACCTAATAAAGTCAATTTGAAGATTCTGAACCAGCCCCTAACTGGAAATACAATAATAACTCTAGGAGTTTTTATATAAGTCGGGAGACACGTTTGTCGGTCCTCCACGCTCGGAGTGGTTGCAAGGCAGACCAAAGTAGTTTGCTGAGCGACCACCATTTATGTAGCATGTATGCACATCTGCCATATCTGGTTCGGATCCTGTTTAGAGTGGACCATGTTTTACGTGGAAGATCAAAACCTGTTGGCTTGTGGGTAATACAGGCATGTTATTTTGCCATGCATTCCATTCTTGGGACCATGCATTCGTGATGTTGAACTCCTCATGTATTATTCTTGCCGTTATTCATTGGTGGTTTTCGAGAACGTAGACGGGTATTTCGTGCATCCTCGGTATCTTGGTGAATCGGCAGGTTATATTGTTCATGATCTTTTTGAATTCACGTGTAAGTGCGTCAACTCGTCGTAAATGTGGAGGTGGAATGTGTTTTAATACTGGAAGCCATTGGGTGGGAGTTGATTTAATTGTACCAGCTATCATCCCCATAGTGCTGTGCAGCTGAGTGTCGACCTTTTTTACGTGTGGACTGTGTAGCCAAACTGGGGCACAATATTCAGCGGTCGAGAAAACAAGGGCTAAAGTAGTAGAGCGGAGAGGGGAAGCCGATGCGCCCCAGGTGGTACCGCAGAGCTTCTGTATAATGTTATTTCTTGTACTCAACTTTTGAGCAGTTTTTGTTAAATGCTCTTTAAATGATAGCGTTCTGTCTAGTGTTACGCCCAGTTATTTTGTTGTGGGAAAGTGTGGTATTTTCAAACTGTATATTGAGTTCCTTTCCAGCAAGTTTATTATTCAGGTGAAAGCAACTTACTTCTGTTTTGGATGCATTTGGTTGAAGCCGCCATTTGCGAAAATATTTGCTCAATATATATAAATCTGCCGTCAGAACTTCTTCAGATGTTTTCTAGTGTTCTGCATCGTGTAGTGAGGGCCCAGTCATCGGCGTATCCGAACTTTCTTGATTGTGTTTCTGGCATATCTGCTAAATATAAGCTAAATAGTAATGGAGAGAGCACTGACTCCTGTGGTAGGCCATTCTTAAGTTTCTTTGGTGGGCTGATATCTGTGCCCATCACTACTTGAAACATTCGGTCGTTGAGCATGCTATCTATTAAACCTGATATTTGTTTACAGGGAATTGCACGGAGAATTTTGTATATAAGGCCCTGTCTCCATACTGTACCGTAAGCTGCCGAGAGATCAATAAATGCCGCTGAAGTTTTAAGTCTTCTTTGGAAACCCGCTTCGATGTAGGTGGTGAGTTTACATGACCTGGTCCGCGCAGCTTCGTTCTGGCGAAAACCCGCTTGTTCGACCTGGGATCACCTGGAACAGTTCTGTACTGATTCTATTATATATAAGCCTCTCTAATAGTTTGTAGATGGCAGAGAGAAGCGCAATTGGTCTGTAGTTTTTTGGATTGTCAGCGGGTTTGCCTGGCGTTGGTATGGCTATTATCTTAGAGCGCTTTAGTTCTTGTGGGATATTTCCAGTTTCCATGATGTCTGTGAAAAATCGAGCCAACCAAACTTTTGTATACTTGCCACAATTTAGTAGGAATTCAGGGTGAATATTATCAAATCCTGGTGCTTTTGCTGGCTTAACATCTTTAGAGCCTCTGATATGTCTTCGCTGGTGAAGGGGAGGGAATGCTCCATTTCTGTGGCTACATGTTTTAAAGTTTTAAGTTCTCTCTTTACGTAGATGGTGTGTGCTTTATCCTTTGGTGCTCTGGATGTTTTTACTATATGTGATGCTATGGCATCTGGCTTTAACGGCTGCCTCTTAGCGTTTCGTACGGACACCACTCCCTAATTTCTTAGTAATGACCATGCCTGTCTGCTTGATTTCTGGAAGTTTAGACTTTCTACTGTTTCGGTCCACTTTTGTCTTCTAGCGGCGTCTAGGCTGTACAGTAGTTGATCCGCTATTTCTTGGTCGACAGTTTCAAGAAAGCTCTGATATAGTTCCTCGCTATTTTCTGACCAGCCAGGAACATATTCTTTGCGATATCCTCTTGGTATGTGTTTTTTGGCTACACTTAGCACGGCACCAACAAATCTGTGGTAGTTTTTGATATTCGGTGTAATCAACCCTAGGCATTTATCTAGATCCACAGAGAAGTCAATCCAGTTGGCCTTATTAAAATTCCATCTTGGACGTGGGATAGAACTAATTAAAGGGATCTGCGTCCCTACTTCTATTATTACTGGTCGATGTTGGCTGTGTGGGAAATCAGTTAGAACTCTTCGTGAAGCCCCTAAAGGTAAGTTTTTGTTGTCGGTCGAGACGAAGCATAGGTCGGGGTTGTATTCCCGCCTTTATACCGCAAGATCTGAAGGTTGGTCAAATCTTTGGCATTAAACAAAAGGTATAGGCGTTCGTCTTTTGCCCATTTTATTAAAGCATTCCCATTTGCATCACTATTGTTGTACTTCCACTGTTCATGATGGCTATTGTAATCTCCAACATATACAGCAGGGTGAGGCTGTACTGGAATTGCTTGGACTGGCCAATAAGTAGCAGGTGGCTTGTAAATGTTGGACACGGTAATGCTAGCGATTTTTGTGACCACATTATAAAATACAGTCATCAGTGGAAGTAGAGATTAGCGAAGCATTTTCAATATCTTTCTTTGACATATGTAGCTGTGCCATATGTTCGGTGGTAAGTTTGCGCCTAATAGTTCATATCCCGGAATTTTGCCCCTTTTTTGTAGTTGTTCCCTCTGTTTAGTGGGTTTCTTGTATAGCAACTACGTCAATATTGTCATCTTTTAATAGTTTTGTTATAAAAACTGGCTTTATAGCATAGCTTATGCCTTCTATGTTTATGTGGCAAATTCGAACTATAGGTCCGATTGGTCTAGTTGTGCGGTCCTCACAAGGGCCGTTTATTTTGTTTAAAATGTATGTATAACATTCAAAAGTTAAAAGGAAATCATGAAGATCAATCACTCGTATATTTGTCGGTATATGTCTCAAATTCGAAAAGTGTACCTTAAATAAAATTAGTAAAGATCTCATTTAAAATAACAATAAAATACCACCCACGATAGTGCTGCATTGTAAGGTTTTATCTTAATTAAGTATTTAGTATACTATAGTAAATTAAAACTTTTAAATGTCACTTTTCTCCTGATGTGATAATTTATCCATAAGCTTGACAAGTAAAAAAAATAAAATGATACAAAAGACTTACAATAATTTTTTATTCATTAACCAACTTAAATTCTACCCTAAATCTCCCTTAGGTATACTTGACAAGCAAGTAATTATATAACTACTTAAGAGTATCGAATCGAGCAGGTTCATCATCTGAAACAGAACCATTCATTAATTATTAACAACTACCTTTAGACCAAACTGACCATCCTGCTACCCTTTAAGTAGTTAGAATCCAAAGATATTTAATTAAGGACCCTCCAAACTACAAAGTTTGTTATCAGGATGAGGTCAATTAATGAATTTGATGGAGCTCACGTCAGTTAGCTTGGCCATTAATGTTCATTACTAATTCATCACTTAATAAACTGTGAATAGAGGTTCAAGATATTAGTTTATTACTACAAGTTGAGAAAGTAATTTCAGCTTTGAACAATATTTAAACAGAGTTGATAACTTAGATGAGTTGAAAGGAATCTTTTAGTTACTGACTAAAATCGTTAAAAAAATCTGGTGCTCATTGTAATTTAAAGTTAAATTAGCAGCATAACATTATTGGTTTTTACAAACCAGCAATAAATTATTAGTTTTAATAATCTGCTGTAAGTGCAATAATTTATTTAATATTAGTAGTTAAAAATTTTATTTTTACTTTGTATTTCATTAACAAATAAAAGATAACCCGAAACTGAACAAAAAAGCTATTTCGTTGGTAGACCATTCAAATGTTAGCTTAATGGTTTCGCTGGTAACATTTCTACTTTTTTCAATTTTAAACGTTTTTTCTCAAGAGTCATTGGTATATTAATTTTATAGAAATATACCTTTAATATGAAAACAGTCATCGTCAATGGTTCACAAGAAAAATTATGGTACAGTTAAGATGGTGCAATAATTTTGGCGAGTATTGTATACAAATGCTACTCTCTACCAAAAATAAATAAACCAACCCTAGCAATGAGAGCAATTGTTGCATCCATTAATACTCCAAACAGTAAATTATTTAAGTTCTTAACAGAAATATTAACAAATGCATACAACACAAAGAATGATTACTACATAAAAGATTCATTTAGTTTCAGCTCCTTTATCAACAATTTCAAACTTACTTTCCTCAAATTATGTGTTGGTAAGTTTCAGTGTAGTATAATTGTTCATAAACTTGTTTCAGTAAATATTCAATACAATAAAAAAACACATGAAATACAGAGGCGAATAGGCCTAACATGGGCAGCATTTGGCAAATTAAGCCATATTCTAAAAAGTTTAATTCCCATGTGTCTCAAGCGAAAGGTTTATAACCAATGTGTTTTAACCTGTACAAACTTATTGGAGCGGAGACTTTAACACTTATGCAAAAATCTGCGAATAAACTCAGAGGTACACACCGAGCCATGGAATGTGCAATGTCGAACGTGAGCCTTCGAGACCAGATAACAAACCAACAAATCAAGCAAAGATCAGGAGTTCAAGACGTCATCGAAAGAACCACGACGCTTAAGTGGAACTGGGTAGGGATTTAGCCAGAACACAAGATGGACGGTGGACAAGACGTATTATGGATTGGAGGCCCAGAAACTATAAAAGAGGGCCGAGGACGACTACCAACTAGATGGACTGATGATCTAAAACGTGTAGCGGAAACTGGCTACAAGCGGCCCAGTGTAGAGAACACTGAAAAGAACTGAGGGAGGCCTATGTCCATGCAGTGGACGCGATTGACTGATTGATGATAATTGATAAAAAAACAACGGACAAACATCTCACAGAACAGCTCAATAGATTTTAATTCATTTGTAACAATACTGTCTTTCATATTTGACTCAAACATACATGGTCTTCCAATTGGGTATATTACAAACAAATACATGGTACACGCCATAGGAAACGAAATATCACCAATCCTATACCACTTTGTACTAGACAACTTAATTAAAAGCTGTATTAGCAAGTTACCATTTAATGTCTTAGTTTAAAGAAATATATGGACGATTTAATTCTTGCACTCCCAAAAGACAAAATATTGGAAACACTATACATATTTAACAGTCACTGTCTAAACTTGCAATTTACAGTAGTATTAGAACACAAAAACTTTGTTTAATACCATTTCTAGATATGATTAATATACCATGATTCAAACAATGTTTTAAAAAAAAGACTGGTGTAGAAAACCAATATGTAGCATCAGGTTTATTAATTACTTTTCGGCACATCCATCTACGATGAAGACCAACCTAGTATTAAATATGAAAAGTAGGGTTATAACTTTTTCACATCCTGAATAAAAAACAGCAGGTCTTAAAAAAACTAAAAAGTTCATGTTAGAGAATTTATTCCCAGCGAACCTTCTCAATAGACTTATTTTTAGTGTCTTACAAGTCATAAACGACAGATCAAACAGAAGTTTTTAACCATATATTTCAGGTTTAACAAATAGATTATTGAATACATTTAGAGAACTACCTAATATTAAAATTGAAACCAGACATGTAAAAACAGTATTGAAATTACACACCAAACTAAAAACAACATTAAATATTAAAGAAAGCTCCAATGTGTGTACTCTCTACCCTGTAATAATTGCAATAGAATATATATTGGAGAAACGTCCAGAAATTTTTTCCGGAAGATTTACATCGCAAAAGAGAACCTGTGCATTAAGTGAACATTCTATTACGATGGGCCACAAGCCTAACTATGATCAAGCAGATATATTGAGAAGAAATTACAATAAAAGGCTGTTTCTAGAAATGTGTTTAATTAAAACTATCAAGAGAGAGGTAGCGACTCGTGAAGAAGGCCCCTATCCGATTGAAGGTGGATTTAGCTTTTGCGATGCGTGCTCTAATCTCCTGGTTGTTGGTCCATTCTTCATTTATTGTGGTGCTGAGGTAGTTGAAGTGCATCACTCTTGCTACAGGAGATTGGTTGACGTAGAGTGTGACCTCCTGTTATCCTTTTCTTGCTAATTAGCATAAGTTTTGTCTTCTTAACGTTTATATTGACTCCATATTGTTGACTGTAATACGTAATTTTGTTCATAAGAACTTGTAGGTCTTCTAAGTTGTCCGCAAATACTATGGTGTCATCTGCATATCTGATTTTATTAAGGGGGTAACCATTTAGTAGAATACCTTTTTCGGTTTCGTGCAAAGCTTTGATAAATATTATTTCAGAATACAGATTGGAAGATTAGAGGAGCCAAAATACAGCCTTGCCTTACTCCACGTATGATTTTCACATAGTCAGTGTGTTCACCTTCAACTATGAGATTTGCTGTCTGATTCAAGTAAAGATTTCTAATTATTTTTAGATCTTGGTTGTTAATGAATTATTAAAACATAGCCCACAAGTATTACGGGAATTACTGGCGTATGTCTTCACCTTATTCTATAATGGACACGACTTACCACCGGAGTGGACAAAAACACATATTAACAACATGATACAAAAAAGGAGGATAGAAATTATTGTTCAAACTATAGTGGGCTAAGTGTCATAAATTCACTCTCAACTCTCAAGACTTTATGGAAAAATAATAAAAAATAAAATTGAAAAAGAGATGACAGATGTAGAAGAACAGAATGGCTTTCGTGCAGGCAGACCCTGCATGGACAGTATATTCTCTCTAAAGCAAGTTATCGAGAAAAGATTAGCCCACAACCTTTCAATTCATATAGTCTTTATAGATCTGACAAAGGCATACGATAGTGTACCACTTTCAATGCTTTGGGTAGCAATGGAAAAACAAGGAATAAGCAAAAAAATATACAAGCAGGTACAACAGCTCTACAAAAATATGATGGCAAACATTAAAACTGGAAATAGATTAACTAGAGAAATTCCTATTAGTAAGGGCCTAAAGCAAGGCTGCTGCATAGCACCTACACTCTTTAAAATATATCTAAATGAGGCACTCTCACTGTGGAGAAGAAAGTGCTACAATATTTCGCTGACGACCAAGCCATTCTAGCTGAAGACGAGAGTGATATACGCTACATGCTTAGAAAACTGGAAGATGAGTACACCAAATGGGCCTCACAATTAATATACAAAAAACTGAGTACTTAGTTGTAGGAGAAGAACACCAGAAATCCTACAAATCGAAATGATGGAACTATAAAACCAACAGACAATTTTAAGTACTTGCGAGTCCAAATAACATCAAAAGCAGGAAGTAGCGAAGAAATACATTCCAGGATTGGCCAAGCAAGATCGCCACCAGACAGCTACACGGACTATTATGGAATGAAAAAATAACAAAAGAAAATAAAAGAAGAATTTATAAAACAATAATAGAAAGTATTGGACTGTATTGGCGCCGAACTCTGGGAAATAAACCAAAGAAACAAATCAAAAATATGGAAATTTACTACTGAACACGATGATGCCAGCTCACTATAGACTTGATAGGGTGAGAAACGAAGATATTCGGAGAGAAATGGAAATCGATCTAGACATAATAGACACAATCGAAGCCAAAAGACTTAACTGGTATGGACACCTTCAGAGAATGCCGGAAAATGGATGGCCAAAAAAAATTAAAGAATGGACCCCGCCAACTAGAAGAAAACGAGGTAGACCAAGACGATCCTGGAGAGACGATGTCGACGATGCAATTACCGCCAGAGATCTAACAACTGAAGATTGCTTCGACAGAAAAACGTTGGAAATTAGGATGCGAGAAGCGGCGCCAGCTGTAGAAGACTCGCTTGTTATATATATTTGCTTGTTAATTCCTACTTCTTTTAGTATTTGCATCATCTTGGCGTGCTGTACTTGATCAAACATGCGTATATGTCGCAGTTGACGTCTCAGCATCTCTGTAATAATACTTGTACTGAGAACAAAGCCTCTCTAGTACCAACAGCATTTGTGAACCCGAACTGGTTGAGGGAAATTTGATTTTCACAGAGCTTGTAGATTCTGTTATGAATTATCTTTAAGAACAATTTTGGAAGATGACTCATGAGGCTTATAGTACGGTTACCTTCACATTTTTTGGATGCTGGTTTTTTTTGGAAGTGCAATAAACTCAGATTTCAGCCATTCTGTTGTTATTTCTCCAGAGTTGTATATGTTGTTGAATATCTTTGCGAATATTGCTATTGATTCGTTGTCCATTGGTTTTAGTAGTTTCTGCTTGTGTATTAAAAGAACCTGCCGCTTTGCCATTCTTTAACTGCGTTATTGCGGAATAAACTTCCTGCTGTAATATTCTTGGTCCATAATTAACCTCTTCTTCTAGCTCAAAGGTGTTATCAAATTTGTTATAAATACTGTAAATTTCTGTGCTGATACTCTGTTAGTTGCACCTTTAAAAGGGCTTTTTAAAACGTACCTTTGGAAGTTACAACCCTTCAGTAGCAAAAGAAGTTAATAAAGAGAACTCTGCTTTATACTTTACATCAAAAGTTTTTCATAGAATGTCTCCAAACTTATATCAGATCCAGAATTTGCAGTATCAGTTTGGTGACCATCATAGGCAAAGAGACATTCATTTATTAGTAGAGTACAACAAAGAGCTACTAACCTACCTTTTAATTATTGAAGATTAAACTATGAAAACACGGCTAAAAATCTCTAGTCGTCTCTACTAACTCATAGACGGAAAAAAGGGATGTCATATCTACGTAAAGAATTCTTAAGGGATAACTTTAGAAAATATCAATTTTTTTAATTACCGAAGGTGATAGACTAAGAGATTACAAGTACTATTAATTAAAAAAGGAGTCTTTCAATAAAGGCCAAATTTTTTGGTTAACCGAGATTTTGACAAATGTAACAGTTCAATTGATATAATAAAAGCTACTAGTTTTTTAATAGTTTCAAAAATAAATTTGATAAAAACTAACTGAAAATTGTAGATAATTTTATGTTAACTTCATATATTGTTTCTATTTGTTTTACGAAAACTTTTGTAAATTTAAAGATATATTTATAATGTTTTTTCTTTGTAAGAACAAATTTTGTAATCTTATGTATACTTTGTAATGTTTGTATTTTTATATTGTTCTTGTAAGTTTTTATTTTAAGGGTCAGTTTTTCCAAGAATTAATTCTTTGGATAATATTTTTATTTTTTATTTTTACTTTGTTAGAAAATTTGTTTTATTTATATTATATATATTTAGTTTAGTAACTACAAATGTTTGTACTTTGAGTCACATAAGCTTTGCTTTGGCTCGATATTGTATTATATTGTATAATAATCATAGATTGCTTTTTGATAAGTAGCAACAAATGGAAAAGAGTACAAGACACGAAAGTGAAAAGAGGCCAGAGATTGGCAGTGATCATCATCTAGTAATAATGAGAATGAGAACAGCAAAAGAAAAGGAAGAAAAGAGGAGAAAGGTAGTAAATGAAAAAGTAAAAAGCTACAAATTAAAAGAAGAAAGATATTCCAAGAAAATTAAAACAATATTTTTAAAGGTAGGACAAAAACTGAAAGTATAGAAGAAAAGTGGGAAAATCTCAAGACCAACTTAGTCATAGATTTATTACTGAGTGAACTTGCGGGAAGACAAAAATAGTAAATACTAGCATGAGGAGAACTGAATGGGGGACGGACGAAATACGAAGAAAAATAAGGAACAAAAAAGAAAAATGGAAGAGATATATCTAAGTACAAAGCGCCCTGAAGATTATGAGCCATATAAATAAAAAAGAAAATAGCTGTGAAAGCAGAAAAGAAAGGTCATGGGAAAAGATTGGATTAAAAATGACAAATAATTATAGGGAAAATCAAAAACTCTTCTATGGCGCATTAAAACAGCTCAGACAAAAGAAAGAACACATGATGCCGAATATAAAAGAGAAGAATGGAAAGGTAATAACAGAAAAAAACCAAATATTGGAAAGATGAAGAGAACATTTTAAAGAGCTAATTCATACCGACTTAGACAACATAGTGGAGATACAAGAAATAAATGAAGAACAAAAAGTAGAACCCATAACAACAGAGGAACTAGAAAAGGCAATTGAAAGAGTTAAATTAAGCAAAGTACCAGGCAAGAATCATATCACCCAGGAAATGACAAAATTCATGGGAATAGAGGGAGTAAACAGCATGAAAGAACTAATGAATGATCTATAAAGAGAGCAGAAATACCACAGGACTGGAAGAAAGACATTCTACTACCAATACACAAAAAGGACGACAAGAGAAACTGTAATAATTACCGAGGTATGACTATATCAAGTATTCCTGAGAAGGTATTCGTAGGAATAATAGAAACAAGAATAAAAACCCAAATAGAACCAACTATGGAAGATACACAATGTGGATTCAGGAAGGACAGAAGCACGCAAGACCACATATTCACAATAAGTCAAGTAAGTGAGAAAGTAATCAATAAAAATAGAGAAATACATATATACTTTATTGATCTGGAAAAGGCTTTTGACAGAATCCAAAGAAAAGGACGTATGGAGGACATTAAAGGAAAGAGGAGTTGACAGGATAACAATTGATGTAATAAAAGATATGTACAATAATAATACAAATACGGTAAGAACCAATAACGAGGAATCCAAAGAATTTACTACAAGTGAAGGCATCAAACAGTGATGCGTGATGAGCCCACTGCTGTTCTCAGTGGTACTGGATAAAGCAATAAAGAAAACCAAGAGAAGAATGAGAAAACTAACGTTAGGATACTGGCAAATTAAACAGACTCAACTATCAGAGCTTTTATTTGCAGACGACATGGTTTTGATAGCAGAAAACAGAGAAGACCTACAGAACAACCTTAAAATCCTAGAAGAAGAACTGTCAAACATAAATATGAAATAAATACAGAGAAAACAAAAACAATAATAATGTCAAATAAGAAAAAGACACACGCAATACAATTAAAGGGAAAACAACTAGAACAAGTGGAACATTTTAAATACCTAGGAGTAATAATTGAATCAAATGATAAACAAGACATGGAAATAAATGAGAGAATGGGACGAACATAAAGCTTATTTAACACTATGAAAACAATATTTTTTGGGAAAAAAAGAAATACCGGAGAAGGTAAAAACGGCAGTCGTTAAATCAGTAGTTAGACCTACAATCATGTATAATAGCGAGTCATGGACATTGACTGGGAGACAAAAATCTCGAGTCAATGCTATGGAAATGAGGTTCCTGAGGAAAACAGCAAACAGAAAGATGACAGACAAAATAAGAAACGAAACAATCAGACAAAAACGTAAAACTAGAAACAATAAACGAAAAAATAGTAGTTAGGCAACTAAGATGGTTCGGGCACGTGTGTAGAATGTCGAATGAAAGATTAACAAAACGAGTGTTTGAAACGAGAGTGCAAGGGAAAAACAAACGAGAGAAGACCAAGAGTTCAGGTGGGTAGACGAGAATCAGAAAAGAAGTTGAGAAGAAAGGATTGACATGGAAAAGTGCACGAAATCTAACACAAGACCAGAAAGCATGGAGACAACAGTGCAAAACTTAACTCCATCAGCCTTACACCTGACGGTAGAAAAGCTTAGGACTACGTAAGTAAGTATTGTATAATAATAACAATAATATTAATATTTTTAATGAATTATTCAATAATGAATATATAATATATTATATATATTTAAAATATTTTAAGTTGTGTAATAAGAATGTTATATTTAAATAAAAATCAAACTAAGTAAGAAAGTATTTAATAGGAAAAAATAAAAAACTAATTATTACATTTGAAAACATTTATTTTGTTAAAAGTTACAAATAATTACAACTTAATTAAAAGGATCTAATTTTCAGCTGTGCTCACAGATTCCATTGCTGCTGTCAAGTTGTATAATCGTCTTTCTTCTACTGCGTTTATCAAGTGTTGGATAGTTGAATCGTACAGATCTCCAACTCCGGTATTGTTTGCTATTATAAATTCTACAAATTTCTCAAATTTGTCCTCTTGGTCGTCTTCTTCTGGGTTTATCTTCAGGACATTAGGTTGTTTTTGTTTGATTTTACTTTTCATTAGTCTGATATCTATTTCCACTGCCCGATATAGTCTATCTATTTGCACTTCTATTTCTTTTCTCAGAGGATTATCACGTTCCGTGCTGTGGAACTTTTGTCTCAGGTCTAACAGTTCTTTGACTAGATCTTGTGTGTATGCAGGTAACTCAGTATATGCTAAATATGGAAGATAGCGTTGCTGGTGAAAAAGATTAATATGACTTATATATGAAATTGTTAACATATTTAAGTTTATTTTATAAACAGACGTTAACTATGAGAAAGAACATTTGAAACTAAAACTAATTCCGGATTTTTGATATTTTATACCTGGGTATTCAGGTAATGACAAAAATGCCTAATTTTTATTTGTAAAGAGAAAGCTGTACGTTGGAACAATACACTATTTAACTAAAGTCTAGCGGGGGAAAATTCCCAGAATAAATAATAATACTGCGCATCGAAAAAACATTATCTTTACATCGGCTTATAATAATTATGCACTGTGTCCGTAAGATTATGAAACAAATTCTTTTATAGGTAAACAGAGCATTTTAAGAAATAATCCTGAAACACGTCGATTTTTAATTTTAATTTACCGTATTTTAAAATAATATTCTAATATACAGGGTGAATTACTTTTGAGTAATGACGTCAGCGTCATTTTTTTTAAATGGAATACCCCCATTTTGTCTCAATTTTCGGATTACTCTAGCTGAGCTGATTCCAAAAATGTCATCACATGTTGATTAAAATTGGTACAGCGTCGGACAAAAATACAATAGTTTTGTGTGTGTTCATAAAGTAACGCGCTAGTTTCTTCTTCTCTTCTTCGTCTAACCATTCACGTCCACATATGAACATAAGCCTCTTCAAGTCTTCCTTTCCATTGTTTTTTATTGTACGCTACTTGTAGCCAATTTTTCTCGGCAGTCCTTTTCAGATCATCTGTCCATCTCATAGGAGGTCTGCCTCTGGGTCTTTTGTGTTGGTATGGTCTCCAGGTTAAAATTGATCTGTGCCATTTGTTTAGATCGCTCCTAGCTACATGTCCAGCGTATTCCCATTTCAACTTTAATGATTTTTGCACCACATCGGTGACTTTGGTTTTCTGTCTTATCCATGTGTTTGTTTTCTTGTCCTTAAGTGATACACGTAGCATTGCTCTTTCCATCGCTTGTTGAGTGACTCTAAGTATATTCAAATTCTTTTTTGTGATTGTCCATGTTTGTGCCGCATAAGTTAATATCGGAATAATGCATGCATCAAAAACTTTAGATCTAATATGTAATTGAATTTGTTGATTTCTGAGTATATAGTTCAGTTTACCAAACGCTGCCCAAACTAAATTTCTTTTTCTTTTTTTTCTTCAGTTTGAATTTCCCTATTTAGTATTATTTTTTGTAATAAGTGTATATATTCTTCAACTTTTTCTATAACTTTATCGTTTATTATTGTCACGGTGTCTTCGGAGTGCATGACCTTTGTTTTGATTAAATTCATTTTCAGTCCTATTTTAGAAGATTCGGTATGTAGTTCTAAAAGCATGGTTTGCATTTCTTGTAGGTCAGTAGCTATCAGGATTATGTCATCTGCAAATCGTAGATTACTGAAGTAGCGGCCATTGATGTTTATTCCCTTATATTTCCAATTTAGGTTTTTAAAAACGTCCTCCAAAAATAAGGTGAACAGTTGGGTGATAAAGTATCTCCCTGTTTGACTCCCCTGTTTAATGGTACAGAGTTCGTGTGTTCATTTTCGATTTAGGTAGTATGTAGCTGTAGCTTGGTTCATAGTTTCTTTAATTAAGTTAATATATCTGCTGTCTATTCTACAATTTTGCATTGCGTTTATTACGGCCGTATGTTCTATGGTCTCGAAAGCTTTTTCGTAGTCTACAAATGTTAGGAAAACTGGAAACTTGTATTCGTTACATTTATCTATTAATATTTTTGTGGTTAACAGATGATCGGAAGTTGAATAGCCTTTTCTAAAACCTGCCTGTTCATATGGTTGGTATTCGTCTAATTTCTTGTTAGTCGAGTAGTTATGACTTTGGTGAGTATTTTAAACAGGTGTGACAGTAGGCTGATGGGTCTGTAGTTTTCCAATTTTCGACTATCACCTTTCTTGTGTAATAAGATTACTTTAGAGTTGTTCCAGCTCTTAGGGACTTTGCCCTGATGTAAACAACTGTCCACAAGCTTAGTTACAATTGCAATTAGTTCCTTACCTCCTTCTAATATCATATCTGTGGTAATACTATCTTCTCCTGCAGCTTTATTTCTCTATGTGTTTTCCAATGCTGTAGTTACCTCTGAAATTGTTACTTTTGGCATTATTCCTGATCCAACATTTTTTATTAATTTCCATGCTGGTCTCATCTCATCATCTTGTAGATGTGAACTGTAAAGTTCTGTGTAAAATTCTTCTATTTGTTTCAATATGTTTTCTCTACTTGTGATTTCATTTTCGTCTTTTCCCATTAATGATATCATCTGACGTCGTCCTAGTGTCGGTCTGAGGTATTTCATACTCTTATTTTTTTCAATAGTTGTTGTTATTAATTTTTCGTTTTCTTTTCTTTTTTGTTGTCTGATCCTTTTTCTAATCTGCCTATTAAGTTCTCTATATTCGTCGGTTCCCCTTTTGTTAGATTTATTTAAGATCTTCCTTCTTTAACGCGCTAGTTAAATTCACAATATTATTAAAAATACTTATTGTCTAGCGGACAGAATATGATGAAATACATGACTTTATAAATGTTCGAACTGCAGCCCTTTCTGTATTTAACAGTAACCCAAACGTTTTACAAATTCTTGTTGAACCTTGTTTATTGTGTCTTGAGAAATATTGTTTATTGCTGTTCGAATTATCTGTTGTAATTCTTGAATATTTGCTGGTTTCGTTTGATACACAACATTCTTCAGATGGCACCACATAAAATAATCCAAAGGATTGAAATCTGGTGACCTCGCTGGCCATTCAAATGTTTTAAAACTTAAGATCGACAAATGGAACACAATGTAATTAATTTGCACGAAAAGATAAAGGAGGATGCTAATATATGAAATAAAAGATCAAACCCTAGGGTGTATTCCAGTCGTCAGAGAGTTGATCCCTAAAAATCATACGAACAAGCTGAATTTTGCCGACAATATTATTTTGGAACCTTAAGAAAGGTGCAAAAAAGTTTTGTACCACTTTTACCCCCGGTTTTCTTCCTTTTAGGGTGGTAAAAACACAAAAAAAATCGATTTACCAAGAATCTGTAGGCCGCAAAAAAATGTTTCAAATAAAATTGTAGCGAAGATTATTTTAAACAAAAATGTTTTTGTAACTTTTTGTGTAGAATAAACTGATCTCTTAGAAACAACATTACGCGTGAGTTACGTGCGCGAAATCTTTCGCTTACGCTTAATTAGCTTTCTTAAAGATACATCTTTATATAATTTTATATACTCGTAATGTAATCATGTCGATAGTAGATAGTAGATAAGATAGTAGATAGTAGAAGTAATGTCGATAAAGACCAAGGTGGTTAAAGCGATTATGGTTTGTACATGAAAAAACGTCAGTATTTTTTTCTTTTATTTTATGCATAATAATTTTCTTTTATGGATTCGATATAATTTTGATACGGTTGCTATTGATTGCAACAAGCAAGTAAATTTAAATTAATTATGGCAAAAAAAAATAAAATTTTTAACAACTGGCGGAGGCACTGGGATAGCCAGAAAAATTTAATTCATTTCTGGTATCAGCAGTATGAATTGCATTACTATAAAATTTTAGCTGCTGAAAGTGTAGTATTCTTATGTTTTATATTCTTTTGTTTATGTTTTTATGTTCTTTTAGTAACTGTGTCAGGCAGACTCTCCGTTTGTCGGTTTAACTCTATCCAAACGGCCGGTACCATGAACAAAATTTTTTAATGTTTTTTTTGTAGATTCTAATGCGCCGTCTTTTGGATGTTTTTCTTTTGAAGAACTTTTTAAGTTTCTTTTTCCCCAATGAGATCCCTCTTTAGTAGTGATATACTATAAATTTGACATCTCTAAAAATGGCTTTATAGGCCAAAAGCGCTCAGCTAATTAAATATTTTACACACTTCAAGATTACTTTTCATTGCCATTTATTCAATTCATTTTTTACGTTATAGAAACAAAAACCATAACAGAAAAAATATTAAATATTAAAAAACTAATATTAAAATTACTAAAATTAAAAAACAAAAGCTTCTTAAAAAACCTTAATGACAGTATTTAAATAAACAATCACCTAACAATGAAAGCAAGCGAAATCACAAGCAAATAACAAAATGGCGAAAGAAGAAAGGGGAAAAGAAAAAATAGCAAGAATAGGATACAAAAAGTAAATAATAGACAAAATGGAGATGGAATAAAAACATGGAACAGTTATACGAAATAAAGTAAGGAAAAGCTGTACAATGGGAGTCAATTAATTAATAAATAGTAAGCAACAAAGAAAAAATTATAACAATTTGTCATAAAGACGATGATTTTGGTGAAAGGAAAAAGATAGCAAAAAAGGAAACAGGGAACAAAAGAAACAATTTGAAAATCGATTAAAAGTGGTAACACGGAACGTAAGAGATACCTACGAGGAAGGAGCATTAGAAAATTTACAAGAAATATTTAAGAAATATAGACACAGAAAGAATTATTGATACAGAAATCCCTCCTCAATTATTGGAATATTGGAATACTTTGCACCATATACAAAAAAGGAAATATGTTCTCACCATAGAGAAACTACGCTTCTAAATGCAGCGTATAAAATATTTTCCACAGTACTATGTCACAGTATGGCATCATATGCAAAACGGATAGTAGGAAAATACCAGGCTGGTTTCAGAGGTGGTAAATCAACAATTCATCAGATTGTACCCTTGAAACAAATTTTGGAAAAAACACTGGAATATGACATTGATACTTATCACATATTTATAGACTAAGAAGTAACCTACAACTCTGTAAATACAAGAAACATGTTCAAAGCAATGAAAGGACTAGGAATACCAAATCAGTCGGTAAAATGAACATAACTAACTCTTAAAAAAGTTGAATGTAGAGTATGAATTCAGGGTAAACTGTCTGAAGCTTTTAAAACTAATAACGGGCTGCGCCAGGGAGATCTTCTCTCTTGTATACTATTCTATATCTCGCTATGGAAAAAGTAATACATATGTCACAAATCATACCAATGGTTCAATATATAGTAAATCACTGTAGATCCTGACCTATGCTGATGATATCAATATTGTTGGGAAAAACGGTGTATGAGAGGCGTATGAAGCATTAAAAGAATCAGCTGCAAAAATGGGTTTAATAATAAACACCAACAAAACGAGGTATATGAAAATCAGCAGGCAACCACAAATCCTACGACCAATTATTATAGAAAACGACGTCATCGAAGCAGCGAACGAATTTGTATACCTGAAACGCTCCTTAATACTGAAAATTATACTCCTCCTCCTCAGTCCTAATCTTTTTGGGATGTGGTGACACCATCAGGCCTTTAAAGTTTTTTTACGATTTCCCTCCATCCTTTTTTGGCCTGGGCTAGTTGTTCGACTTCATGTAAACCTTGGTTAAGAAATATTTTTGTTTATTCTACCAAACGGCTTGGAGATCTTCCCCTAGGCCTCTTTCCTTCAACTCTACCTCTCGACTATAAGTTTTTTCATCGAAAGTTAAAAAATTATACTACCGCAAAGATAAGTCGCAGTATTTGCACGGGCAAACAGATTTTATTTTGGGCTCGATTTCCTTCTTAAATCCACAATTATATCGAGAAATGCAAAAATAAAACTCTACAAAACAATAACACATCCAGTCCTAACATATGGTGCAGAGACCTGGACTCTTATAAAAAATAATGAAAACATGTTAGGATATTTCGAAACGAAAACTACTAAGGCAAATTTATGGAGAAGTGAATGGCAATGAAATGTGGAGAAGACGATACAACTTCGAACTTTATAGATTATAACAGAAACCTTACAATTAAGAACGTAAAACATATTCAGATAGGACGATTGAGGTGGATAGGGCATATCATGCGGATGAAACAAAGTGACCCAGCTAGAAAAAAATTCCCTACTAGACTCATTGGTCAGAGAAGAAGAGGAAGACCCAGAACAAGGTTCCATAATAACATCGACGAAGACATGAAAAATATGGGAATACGTGCTTGTCGGAGAAAGGCGGTGGATAGGAACGACTGAAGAGACATTCTTGAGGAGGTTAGGACCTGTGCAGGTTTTTAAAGCTAGAATATTGATGATGACGTGAGAAATAAAGAGACGAAATAATGGCCTTATAAGCAAGAAACTCGAAAAATAGTACTCGTTTTAAAAGCGTCAGGCAAAATGGATACCTATGATAGGTTTTATCGTATCAAAGAGAATAAGCCGAATATTAACTTTTCCAGAAATATCATAAACACTGTGCTATTTAAGATTACGCGGGAAATGTACTATAAATATCAGCATAACTAACTCACACGCACAATGGTTCTATAAAAAACTAGGTAAGCTAATTTAAAAAGAATCAAAATATGATATAAAACTTGTCAGAGATATGAATGCAAAAGTAGGACGAGAAGATATTTATATAAATATAACATTTGGTAAAAGTCTGCATACCTTCTGAATACCTTCTACAAAAAGAAACCTAACAGAAAATGGACAATAAAATTTTCAATGTACTTGATCTTAAAATGGCATGTATACACTTTGATCTTAAAGATGTATATAAAAGCTCTTATCCTAGGAAAACCAGAAACCAAATAGATCGTGCTCTCATTGACAGAAAACAAAATAGAATGATGGAGAGTTGGAATAAGGAGAATATATGGAGTGGATATAAACAACAGCAAAACCAAGCTAATGATCATCAGCAAGGAAAACATAACTGGAGCAAATCTGTATGTAAACAAAATGAGAATTGAACGTGTCTCACAGTACAAATACTTGGGAGCTATAATCAATGAGTCGTGGGACCATACCCAAGAGATTAAATGTCGCATCGGAAAAGCAAAAAGTGCATTCTTGACTATAAGCTCTGTATTCAAGAGCCACGACCTCACCCTAGAATTAAAAATAAGGCTCCTTAAATGTACCGTGTACTCACTGCTTCTGTACGTAGCAGAAAGGTGGATATTGAAGGCGGAAACTCTATCAAAACTTCAGGCTTTTGAGCTATGGTTATACAGGAGGATCATGAAGATACCATGGACAGACAAAGTCACCAATGAAGAAGTACTGCGGAGGATGAACATAACCGCGGATTTGGTCAACATCGTTAAGGGCCGTAAACTGCAGAACTTGGGACATATATTGAGAAATCAAGGCCGATATGAGCTACTCCAATGCATTGAGCAAAGTTAAATGAAAGGAAAAAGGGCCTCAGGATGAAGAAGATTATCCTGGCTTGCTAATCTGAGAGCATGGGTGTGGAAAGACCTGAACATACCTATTCGTATAGCAACCAACAAAGTCATCATAGCCAAAATGATCGCCAACGATCGGATCAGACATGCACCTAAGAAGAAGGAGAGTTGGAGGGTTTAAATAAAATCCAAACAATATTGTACACAATTTTTTATTATTTTAAGAAATATATACATTTTACTAAGGAAATCTTAAGTATCTACTAAAAACAATACAAAAATTATTTTTTTATTATTTATGTTACATTTGTTTTACTATAACAAATATTTTTAATACCAAGATATAATAAATCTCAATAAATGTTTTATTACATTGAAACAAATAATATAAGTTTTAAGATCTTGCAATGCAAAATATGCAATTTAAAATAATAAATTCATATAAAACCGAATACCTACTAGAATGTTTTCAAAATATTGTCTAAATACATAAAAATTAGCAGTTTCAAAATTTGTGTGAACTAAATAGAATAAAAGTACATAAAGAATTTTAGAAAACACCTCATAATTTAAGGAAATTATTATTATTATAATGAAGAATATGCAGTGAACTTATTTATTGCCAATGAAGATGAATTTATGATCTGATAAAGATTAAAAAATTATAATAAAAATGAATCTAAACACCTGATATATAGAAATATAAAATTATTTTCATAATTTACATAAACCAAGTAAAAATAATAATTTTAACTTCATCAAAATGTTCTTAGAGAGCGTAAAAAAATATTTCAACGAAAATGGTGATTTAAAGATATGTGTTACAGCAAAAAACTATGATATATGTAGCAGAAACAACGAAAAATTAATGACAGCGTAACAACACAAAAACTATTTTAAAAATTATTTATTCCAAAAAAATACAGAATAGGTAATTGTGTTATAAAAAAATCTCAATTAAACACAGAAAGGATAGCAAACTTAAAAAAAATTGCATAGTTAGAAAACCAAGATTCGAGAATCTCGAAAATAGTTTAAGAAAAGTAAAAATGTTTATGTATGTGTAAAAATAATTAATATGATATTTAATACAATTAATTTAAAAATCAAATCAAACTGCTGTGGTGAAGACAAGAAGTAAACGATGCTATTAAAAAGAAAATAATAAGCTAGAAAATATTATCCCAAAAACTAGTATATTGGTACAAAACACATTAAATGTTTTAAAAGTAGATCTTTAGAACAAAATATTATAAATGATAAATTAACAATATGCTGATGAAAATATTTTAAAACAAAGAAAATAGTAAAAATTAAAGAAATCCTTATAGCGTTTGAAGAATTTAAATCAATAATGGTTTTACATTTTAATGCTACTTGGTATAAAAGCTTTACTTACAAATAATTAAGTTCTAGTAACTGGATTAACCCCCAAGTTTTGAAACGTATCCATAAAGTGGCTGAAGTTTGCCTCGGATTCCAGAGCTGCAGTCTCATAGTATAAGGTCCTTTCTGCAAGAGCTTTGAACAAGCGTTGGACGGGCCACTCGTTAACTCCGATTTTTTGTAGATATTTAACATCTTGGGTAGCCTCGTATAGGTCTAGGTATTCAGAGTTCTTTGCTAACAAAAAGTGTAGATATTTGACAAATCTGTCTTCGTGGACGCCTTCCACAGGTTGAACTTGTAGCTGGTTTTGTTGTTTTTGTTTAATTTCTGTTTTAATTGCTCTGATTTCGATCTCCACTGCAGTATATAGTCTTGTAAAATGCACAGCTAAGTTACCCCTTATGATATTAGTGCGTAGAACACTCCAGAACTGTTGTTTAATTTCCAACATATCATTGATTAGCAGTTGAAGGTATGTTGGTAATTCGTTATACTCTAAAGATGGTAGACCGTCTTCTTGATGAATAAAATTAATATGTCGTACATACGAAGATAAAGACATGTTTACGATTGTTAAATGGTATACTTATTAACTTGAATAAGAACTTTTTAAACTAGATCTAATTTAAAAATTTTGTTATTTTATATGTTTTAACTTCACTTTCTAAAATAGGGATATGGCTAACTAATTTCACCCACTCTTACTTCCTATTGGCTAAAGTGAAAGCTGTGTGATAAGAAAAGTACAAAGGATGTCATTAAGTATTTTTGAGCTTACAGGTAATGAGGATTATAGAAATGCGTTGTGTTTTTGATGTTATAGATAAAAAAGGTCATTAGGTATATTGAAATAAAGAACAATGGAAAGTTAGGTAGTTGCCATGAGAATAATCATTATATAAAAATTAATAAACAAAATTAAAAATCCCATTTGGAAAATATTATATTTGTAAAAACTAAATAATTTTTATTCCATATTTGAAGCATACCCTTCTTGCTAATTTTCTTCCTCTTTTTCTATTTTTACGGAAGGGTAATTCCAGCAATAATCGACACAATTCGGTGGGGTCACCCTCTCCGATTTGGTTGAAATTTTACACACATGTTGTACTAGACAAAAAAACATGATTGTCAAATTTTCAGATCTTAATATTTCAAATGGCGGCAGTGGCGCGCTATTGAAGTTTTACGCTTTTTATCAATTTTTTTTCGTGTTTCGCCGACTTTTTTAGCACAGCGAGCTAAATATGATTAAACAAATATCCACTATATGTTTTCCAATTTAAAATTTCCCGCTGAACACGATCTCGGTGTCAGAATTGCCATATGACGTCATGTAAAGCCACAAAAGGCGAAAAAAAGCGCTTTTTTTTTGAAAAATTCATATCTTAAAAACACACTCTTTAATTTTTTTTCAAATTTTCACAAAAGACGCCTTAATACAAGTACTTTCGAATAAAAGTTGTCTCAGAAATCCTTTTTATATGTTTGAAGCCGCTGCGCCCTATAAAGTTCCAAAAAACGCGATTTTCCCGCCTTTTTTAGCGCTTTTCCTTCGATTTTCAGCTTCCAAATAACTTTTAGAGATTTTCTGACAAAAAATTCGAATTCTACGGAAAATTTTACACAAAAAATGACTATTTTGAATTTATTTACCACCGACTTTACCGTTTTATAGGGGGCAACACAATATTAAACGCAGAATTGCGCGCTGTAATCAATACATTTTTTGCTCTAGGATTTTATTATTATACATATTATAATATTTGTTCGTCTATATACACAAGGGTGTGTGTGTGTTCTTTTATTTTTTTTTTATAATATGTATATTAATAAAAACCTAGCGAAAAAAATGTATTGATTACAGCGCGCAATTCTGCGTTTAATATTGTGTCGCCCCCTATAAAACGGTAAAATCGGTGGTAAATAAATTTAAAATAGTCATTTTTTTGTGTAAAATTTTCCGTAGAATTCGAATTTGTTGTCAGAAAACCTCTAAATTTATTTGGAAGCTAAAAAACGAAGGAAAAGCGCTAAAAAAAGGCGGGAAAATCGCGTTTTTTGGACTCTTATAGGGCACAGCGGCTTTAAACATATAAAAAGGATTTCTGGACAACTTTTATTCGAAAGTACTTGTATTAAGGCGTCTTTTGTAAAAATTTGAAAAAAATTAAAGAGGGTGTTTTTAAGATATGAATTTTCAAAAAGAAAGCGCTTTGTTTTGCATTTGTGGCTTTACATGACGTCATATGGCAATTCTGACACCGGGATCGTGTTCAGCAGGAAATTTTACATTGGAAAACATATAGTTGATATTTGTTTAGCATATTTAGCTCGCTGTACTAAAAAAATCGGCGAAACTCGAAAAAAAATTGATAAAAAGCGTGAAACTTCAATAGCGCGCCACGGTCGCCATTTTGAATATTAAGGTCTGAAAATTTGACAATCATGTTTTTTTGTCTAGTACAACATGTGTGTAAAATTTTAGCCAAATCGGAGAGGGTGACCCCACCGACTTGTGTCGATTATTGCTGGAATTACCCGGAAGCAAATTTGCTGTTTTTTTCAGCATCACCTCCTATCTTAGTTGAATATTATCATTCCATCTTTTCCGTGATGATCTGTGCCTTTTCTTCCAATTCACGAGTTATTTCCCGTTAATCTAAGTAGGTACTCTGATATCTGCCATTCGACTTTGTTTTTTTCCTATGTTAATGGCACTACAAGCCAAAGCCATCAAGTTTTTCATAGTTTTGTCATCCAATGTTTACATTATATACATGTTGATATTATATACATTATGTTAAATTGGGATACAATAATTAGAGTGTGTGTGTGTGTAGATAGTGTGTTAGTAGTAAATACCTAAATATTTTGGTTACTTATTTTTATTTTTATTGCTTTTTTTTATATAACTATATATAACATTTGGTTTTAGAAATGTTATGGGAACCAGGGAGGCACTTTTTCGCTTAACATCCTACTACAAAAATGCCGTGACCAAAGAAAATATGTATTTGCATGTTTCGTGATCTTCGAAAAGGCATTCGATAAAGTACAGCATGTAAAATTAATGCAAATACTAAAAAATATTGCAATAGATGACAAGGATATTCGTGTCATTAAAAACTTGTACTGAAGTCAAACTGCTATCGTAAGAATTGGAGATAACTACACCGATGAAATCTCCATACAACGAGGAGTCAGGCAAGGTTGCATTTTGTCGCCCACATTGTTTCAATGTTTACTCGACCAGTTATTTAAAAAGGCACTTGAGAGATATCTATATGGAATAAAAATAAACGGGGAACTACTTAATGTTGATTAGATATGCAGACGATACAGTAATTCTGTCAGATAATATTGAAGGTCTTCTAGATTCTGCTATGCAACTTAAAAGGAGTCCAAGTTGAGAAAGTTCACAAAATGACATATTTGGGAACTGTGATAACGGACCAACTAGATCCAGACATAGAAATAAAACGTAGAATAGCAATGACTAAAACTACTTTTATGAAAAATAAGTCATTTCTTTGCAATAATCATCTCAGTTTAGAACTATGACAAAGAATGGTTAAATGTTAAGCGCTATGTTTGGTTCGTACTTTTGTATAGTGCAGAAGTGTGGACGCTAAAAGTATCGATCATGAACAAAATTAAAGCATTGCAAATGTGAGTTCATAGACGAATGCTGAAGATACATTGGACAGCAAGGAAAACTAATGAAAAAGTACTAAGGAGCATCAATAAAGATAGAGAACTGCTAAAGACTGTTAAAAATCAAAAAATGTCTTATCTGGGACATGTAGTAAGGAGAAGTCGATATAAAATATTACAACTGATCCTTACAGGCAAAATAGTGGGCCGTAGAGGTGTAGGAAGTAAACGGTTTCTTGGTTGAGGAACATTCGTGAATGGACTTAGATATCAAATGCGGGACAATTATTCCATGTTGCAGAAGATCGAGAAACTTTTCAGTTTCTTGCAAAGCTTCAATAAATATTCTTGAAAAGTAAAGATTAAAGATTAGATGAGACAAAATACAGCCTTGCTCCAAGCATGATTTTCACATAGTCAGTGTTTCACCTTCAACTCTGAGATTTGCTGTCTGATTCCAGTAAAGATTTCTAATTATTTTTAGATCTTGTTTGTAATTTGTGCTTTTTTTAGTATTTGAATTATCCTGGCGTGCTGTACTCGATCAAACGCTTTCTCGCAGTATTCTGTATAGAAGTAAGCAATTCCTCGAACTTTCTCCTAATGCTCAGATCAAATCTGTTAACTCTTCTACAGAAAAATTCATTTTTAACAATAAAGACAAGCCACACAGACCGATTAAAAAGGCAACAATATAAAAGCTCTCATTTTCAAAGCCTACTAGTTTACCTTTGACACAAATGGCTTTTTACTTATTAATACGCGCGTACAATCGGCAGTTAGTAAGGTTTTATTAAAAATTCCTGACTTAAAATACTGTTGATATAATATAACAATCTAAAAATTGTTACATCAATTGTATATTGTTTTGCTTTCTGTTTTGTGTGAGTTATTTATTGAATAAAAATAATTTTGTTATATTATCACTCAATACTCAACACTTATTTCTACTTCTACTATAAAAATTATAATAAATGTATTTTCAAAATTTAAAGAAAACTAAAAATATCTTCGAAAATAATGAGTTTAGATATAGGGAATGCTACACAAAAATGAAAGAGTGTCATAAATACAATATTTCTAAAAAATAAAATATAAGGAAATCTATTTAAGAAAAAAAATTAAAAAATCGTAATTTTGTTTTGTAGTTCATCCTGTATACAAATTTTTGTCAATGATTTCAATTAAACCTAATTTGAAAACTATTATTGTTTACTTTATTATATAAAATAAATAACTGTTTATGCATTCTTCTTCATATACATGGTGTTGATTTCATAGGGATTTCGAAATAAAAATGTTCATAACTTGATAGATACTCTGTATATTAATGCAAAATCCTATACTATAAGAAAAACATTATGAGGAGAATACAAAATTTAAAAAATAAATAGGGTGTCCCATTTAAAAAATTGTATGTTTGCTATGAACGAATTTTATGGGAAATGACGAAATGAATTTATGACGAATTTTATGAGAAAATTGCAGAAACTAGTACGAATTATCACAGCATGTATACGATGATAATAGGAGACTTCAACGCTTAGATCGGAAACGATTTGAAATAACCGAAAACTGTAAAGGACAATTCGGCTCTGGAGTTGGAAATAAGGGAGGAAGAAACCTTGGTTAACTACCTACAAGCCTACAAATACTATGCAATGAACAGATTTTATAAGAAAAAACCTCAAAGAAAGTGGACGTGGCATTCCCAGATGGAAAAACTCGAAACGAAATAGATAACATACTATGTAACAAAACAGATATCATACAAGACGTAACGGTAATAAATACATCGTCAGTAAGTAGCGATAACCGAATGGTTGGAGCCAAATTAGAGATAAAACATAACAAAAATAGAAATAAATTTAGAAAACTTGGAATATAGACACAGATAAACTAAAATCTAATACAAAACAGTATAAAAGCAAGTTAAAACCCGCGAACGTATTAAATCTAGATAAACTTAGCTTAAATAAAATCAATGAAGTCATAACAGAACAACTAATAAATGCAAGCTCAGGAGTGGCAACCGCTAACAGAAAACGAAAATCCAAAATAAGTGTAGAATCACAAAATATGCTGAAACAAAGAAATGATCTTTTGAGATAAAACAAAAAAAAACACTGCAGAATTTAAGGAACTTAATCGAGTAATAAGAAAATAGATAAAAGAGGACATTAAAAACATCAAGAAGTCCGTTATAGAACAAATCATAGAGAAAAAACCGATGTCTCAAATGCCCCAAACCGAAATTAGGAAAGAAAAACATAATAACCATTAAGAATGAACAAGAAAAACTAGAAAAAAGTAAATCTGATATTGCAAACTCAATTTAAAAGTTCTACGCCGATCTGTACTGTTCCAGAAACGATCCCGCTAACTTCGCAAAGCAGAACTTGAAGAGGCAGGTAACAAATGTCAACTCAGAAGTGATGCTCGAAATAAACCACGAAGAAATAGAAAAGAAGTAAAAGAAATAAATAGGAATAAAATCCTGGAAGTGATGGAATCCTAGCAGAAATGCTAAAGGACGACGCAAAAGAAGCTATCACATATCTAAAAATACTATTTAATAAATGTCTATTTAAAGGCAACATACCGAACAATGAATATTGCTAAAACAATACTAATACACAAAAAGGGAGACACCACAGACCTGAAAAATTATCGACCAATTTCACTTCTTTTACAACTTTTACAAAACCTTTTACAAAGATTATTACAAACAGATTAACAATTAAATTTGATGGATATCAACTAGTAGAACAAGCCGAATTTAGAAAAGGGTACGGCACCTGTGACCATCTACATACTTTAAAAATGCTAATAGAAAAGACTAACGAATACAATCTCCCATTATGTCTGGCTTTTATAGATTATGAAAAAGCTTTTAATAGCGTAGAACTGTGAGAGAAAAACGAAAAAGGTCCTAGAAGAAGACGAAACTCCTGGCTAAAGAATCTACGAGAGTGATATAGCTGTAGCAACGACGAATTGTTTCGGTCAGCAGTTTCGAAAATACGTATAGCCCTGATGATCGCCAACCTTCGGAACGAAGATTGCACTTAAGAAGAAGAAGTGAGCAATAGAAGAAGCATTATTCAACAACCGCATCGACTCCAGGTACAGAATATTAATAAATAATATTTACGAACAAGCTAGACTCAAAATGATAAATAAGAAACACAACAAAGAAATGGACAAAACCAAGTAACATTCAGGAGTTCGAAAAATATATTGAGAATTCCATTGAAAGATACAACAACAGCTGACATTAATATATTGAACAAACAAATAGTCAACACAATGTAACAGGCTCAATCAAAATATTGTCCCGACAAGCAAAAAAGAATAAAAAACTGAGTCAACCCAAAGTTTTTGAAGAGGAGCGTACAAAAGGGGAAAATAGAAATTGACAAACTGAGAAACAGAACTAGAGAAGAAACAACGAACAGAGATGAAATATTAAGAATAGTCGAAGAGTTCTACACAGAGTTATATAGATCAAGAAAAAAAGATAACAATACGGAACCTCCAATTACACTAAAAACTGGGGTATTAAACAAGGATCAGATTTAATGCCCAATATAACAAAATCAGAAATCAAAGAAGCCCTGAAGAAAATGAAAAATAATCGAACCCAAGGTGAAGGTTGAATAGTATCAGAAGCACTAAAAATTGGAGGGGATGTATTACTTGAAAAAATTAAACAACTTTTCAATATCTGCCTTCACAGCGCCAATATTCCAACAGACTGGAACAACGCTACTATGATTCTATTACACAAAGCAGGAGACAAAGCAAATTTAGAGAATTACAGACCGATTAGCCTCCTCAGCCATATATATAAGTTGTTTACGCGAATACTATTAAGAGAATGGAAAGAAAATTAGAGACTTATTAACCAAGGGAACAGCCGGATTCCCAAAAGTTGCGGAACAAATGACCATCTACAAAGTATAAAAACCCTAATAGAGAAAGCAGTGAATACAATAAACCTCTAGTTCTAATATTTATCGATTTTCACAAAGCCTTTGACACAGTTGAGCTAAGCAAAATATTACAGGCGCTTAAAGAATGCAGGCTAGATTATAGATATACTAAATTATTATACAAAATATACCTGCAGGCAACAACCACTGTCAAATTACATACTAACAGTAATCGCATAAAAATAGAACGAGGGGTTAGACAAGGAGACCCAATGTCACCTAAACTTTTTAATACGGTGCTAGAACATGCTTTTAAGAATTTGGATTGGATGACAAAGGGAATAAAAATAGATGGAGAATATCTAAACAACTTACGTTTCGCCGATGATATACTTATAATAGCTGAAGATCTAGGTATGGCAAGAGAGATGGTACAGGAACTCGTTGTGGCTACAGAAAATGTAGGTTTAAATATAAATATCTCGAAAACAAAAATCATGACCAATTTGGTGCCCAACCAGAACATCAGTATTGGTGGGAAAGAAATAGAACTCGTAGATAGATATAAATACCTGGGACATGAAATTATGATTGGCAGAGATAACCAGACTCATGAACTGAAGAGAAGAGTCGGCCTTGGGTGGGCAGCATTTGGAAAACTGAGAGAAACTTTTAAAAGTGAGCTGCCCACATGCCTAAAGAGGAAAGGTATTTGATCAGTGCGTCCTCCCAGTCTTGACGTACGGAGCAGAGACACTTACATTAACAAAAGCAGCAGCTACCAAACGTGAGACGTCACGCAGAGAAGAATGGAGCGGTCCATGTTAGGAATAACTCTCCGAAACAGAATAACAAACGAAGACATTAGGAGAAGAACCGGAGTGACTGACATTCATCGAGAAGATAGCCAGATAAATGGAGATGTGCAGGACACATAGCCAGAATGACAGATGGGCGATGGACAAAGAGGTTATTGGAATGGAGGCCAAGGGAAGACACACCTACAAGATGGACTGGGGATTTAAGAAACTCAATAAAAACTGGATAAGAGCGGCGAAAGATAGACGATGTTGGAAACATGAGGAGGAGGCCTATGTTCAGCAGTGGACTCTTGAGGCTGGATGATGACGAAGAAGCTGAAATGATAGTGATGTTGGGTAATGGAATCGAAACAATACCAGTAAAAATCAACCGAGGAGTAAGAACAAGGAGACACAATATCTCTAAAATTTTTACAGCTGCCTAAAAGATATCTTTAAGTCAATAGACTGGGAAAATAAGGGAAATTCCTATTAACTGAAGATACTTGAACCATATTAGATACGCAGATGATGTAATACTAATAGCCGACACGTGGAATGCACTGAATGACGATAATTGAGGAGCTACATACAGAATCCCTAAAAAAAGGACTGAAAATAATTTTCAGGAAGACTAAACTAGTGTCAAACAATTATCACGAACCTAAGATAAACATCAAAGGGACAGAGATAGAACACGTAGATAAATATACATATCTGGGTCAAAATGTCAAGGTAAGCAAGAAAATCAGACTACCGAAATAAGCAGACCTGTAAAAATGGGATAGGCAGCATTAGGAAGACTTATATACGTACTTAAAAATAAAAATATACCCCAAAAACTGCAAATCAAAGTGTTTAATTCCTGTATCCTACCTGTACTTACATATGGAGCTCAAACCAGGACATTCACTAAAATAAACATGGAGAAGATCAGAAAAACTCAGAAAGCTATGGAACGAAAATGCTATGTATCCATTCAAAGACCACGAAACCAATGAAGACATTCGTAATAGAACAAAAGTACCAGATGCTGTCGAACAGGCAGCTACACTTAAATGGAAACGGGCTGGAGAAAACGGACGTTTTTAGGATGGCCGATGGAATAAAGAAATCGGAAATTGGCAGCCATGTAAAGCCAAAAGACCAAGAGGAAGACCGCAAATGGAGCGACTATATTAAAGAACTGGAGGCCAGTGTGGAAACGTCTTACAAACAACAAAGATAAATGGCGAGGATTATGAGAGGCCCATATTCGGCATTCCGAATGGAAACAAGAGCTTAAGAAAATGTTTGCTATACCACGTAGATATTATTAACCCTGTAGAATTTCACATAGCTTCCAAGTATGGAAAATATCATTGCCTACATTTTTTCTATATTCTCAAGTTTTTGGATATTCTCTACCACAATGGAATTGCCGACCGATATCGCACTAAAGGCTCACCCTGTATATAAGACATTTGGGAAAGTGAAATTTTTCCAATTCATTTAATATATATGCATTGTCATTTTTTTGGTTTTATTAGCAATTACATATAAAAGGACAAAATCCAAAATAGTTTTGAAAATAGTTTTAAAAGTACTCTGGGTCTCAGGATGTTATATAGGCTTATGTTGGCTAGCGAACATAATGTGACTGAATAATTAATAATTGTAATTATTGTCTAGAAGCTTAAAAGTAAAAATTGAAATAAAACGCAAAATAATTGGTAAAGATACGTATATTACATCACATTAAATCGTTATATCTTCCCAAATTTTTATTCCCAATTCCCAATACTATAATGATTATACATATTATAAATATGAGACTCCCGTGTAATAAAAACTATATACATTTATACTGCGTATTTTGTAATACATTACATATTTATAGTTCATATTAAAATAAAAGCTGACAATATTTCTTTGGACATTAAAAATTAGATTTGAAAAACTATCGCATATACTATATTTGCATTTCTCTCTGCTATCTTTATTGCTGTTAATATAGTAACAAATCAAATTTTCTTATAATGAAATACAGAAATGATTAAGTTTATTATAATGAGTTCCTTTATAAAAATAATATAAAGAGGAAAACAGTTGGAGATTCATAAGAAACCAACGGAAAAAATGGCAGAACTAAAGGAATACAATAACATACTATCAAACACGAATGGGAAAAATACTCGACGGAACTGTTTAAAGCAAACAAAATAATAAATAACACAAAAACGTACCTGAATTAAGACACGAAATAGAAATCAGTTTTCAGTCAGTAGAAATAGCCATAAATTCACTCAAAAGTAAAGAAGCAGATATAAAAACATAAGAAGAGCATGCAATATAGAAGACATAAATAAATGGGTGACAAAACGGAAATAGGAGTTGAACGAACACATTAGTAGAATGTCAAAGGATAGAATAGTACGAATAGCACGAGATAAGTCACCAAATGAACGAAGAAGTATTGGCAGACCAAGAAAACGATGGTACGATAATTTAAATAATTTAGGACCACAATATTGAAGAACAAACAGGCTTTAAAGCCTGCATACTAGAAAAAAGAAAAATAAGAAGAAAAAAGTTAAACAAAAAATTAACTGACTTTGAATTTTAAGGAATTAAAAAAAAGCTTTAGTTCTGGTAGTAGTAGCCAAAAACTAATTATACCATAATAGTATTTAAAGATAGCAGTAGAAAAGCACTTCACAAACAGAATCTTCAATATTTATATCAAATAACAAATTATTATCAATTTATATCAATTAACAAAAAAAAACTGAAAATTTTAAATCAATAAAAAATTACTCTAGAAGTCAAAACATATCTTCCATTATTATAGTGTAAACAAAAATAAATGCCAAGGAATCTTTTTAAAAGACCCCTAAAAAAAGTACAAATAATCGTAACGTAAAAAGAAAATCCAGTCCGTGTATCATATTCTGAATAGACGTAGATAGAAAGTACCCAGTTAAATATAACAAAAACTTAATTATTTAAAACAAAAATCAATATCTATAATGTTTAAAAAATTAAAAGTTACAGTTTAATATTGTTTCATGTTGTTAGACCGCTCCCGTAGGAAAAATTTTTTTGAATTGAAGTTTTTTTGCGGATTTTTGTTCAAAAATGTCCTCTACATAAATCTGAAGGCTGCCGGGTAAAATTTTTGGTCAGAAATTGTTTACTTAAACACTTTTTATTTTAAAAATCACCTGTGTAGCTCCCATTTGGCTAATATTTTTTGAGGATTTTGTAATAATTTAAACAAAAAAGATCATTCCTTATTTCTCTCTGTTGAGTTATATAGCAAATAAAATCTAAAAATGCGGAAACAGGCGTTTTTGATGATTGAAAATTAATATGTAATAAAAAAACTAAATTTTTAAAGAAATTTTGTTTTTTTTTTGTTACTTGGTGAAAAAATTCTTCTAATAATTTAATTTTATCTGACTTATTTATATTGACAATTCAGACATACATTATAAATTTTAAAGTAGACGACTTTTAAATGATATGGCCAATATTATTGAGTTCCTGGGACGACTTTTCTCTATTACGTGAAATCAACTTTAACTTGAGATTATCCGTCAGAAAAAATCATAGCATGTAATTCGTCTTTAAAAAGACAAACACATGCCATGATTACAGTAAAACTCTCCAGTTAGTGCTTTCATAGTAGATTATGAGGGAAAACCCACGAAAAAAACCTCATAATACTATCCCGACATGGTAAGTATTTGGTCGTGCATTTAGTTTACTTTCAATAAACATTAAATTCTGATTTTATATGTTTGTTATTTAAAACACATAAATGATGTATCCTCTATACGTTACTGACTTACAAATATTGGTATTTTCCTTTTAATAACTTCCTCCTTTAATATGGGTAATCAGATCCTACTACATATTTCAAGAGATTGTTATTAAAAAGAATATACCAGTATAAGTAGGATACACCATTTATGTTTTTTAATTAACAAACATATAAAATCAGAATTTGATGTTTATTGAAAGTAAACTACATGTACGACCAAATACTTACCATGTCGGGATAGTATTATAAGGTTTTTTTTCTGGTTTTTTCCCTCCTAATTTACAGGAAACAGGAGAGTTTTACTCTCATCATGGCATGTGTTCTTTTAAAGACGAATTACATGCTATGATTTTTTCTGACGGATAATCTCAAGTTAAAGTTGATTTCATGTAATCGAATGAACTATCTTACAAGTAAAGTCGTCCCAGGAACGCAACTCAACAATATTTGGCAATATCCTTTTGACGTCGTCTTCTTTAAAATGTTTAATGTATGCCTGAATTGTCAATATAAATGAGTTAGATAAAAATAAATTATTAGAAGATTTTTTCACCAAGTAACAAAAACAAAATTTGTTTAATTTAACAATGTTTGCATTTTGAGAACCATTTCCTAAGTGGAAATTGAAACGTCAATAAACTCATTTTAAACTTCAATTGTAACCTATTCTCATTAAAATATAACTTATTTTAAGATGTCAAAAAACAGTTTCAAAACAATATTTAGTTTTAAGAGTTTGAAGAACAATTGGAGCATATTTTAATTCGGAACGTTGTTTTTTAATTGTCAAATAGGCGCGTCCACTAAATGTTTGAGCCGTCGCAACATATGGTGAGTCTCTGTCGCACTTATAAATAATTATACGTACTTATGCGAAAAATTCTCAATAAATATTAACATTTACTAAAATTTTGTAACAATAGTAGGTACACAATCAATTTCAAAGTCGATCCTCGGTGGTGGCTTGAAAATTGAGTAGACGATTATATTTTTAACAAATAAAAACAACAATCTAAATTAAAATAAGCTACAATTACTCTTTAGAATATTGATACTGAATGCTTAAACTTTAATCTAGACGCCTAACAACTTTAAGTTCAATAATAATGAGTTTTCAAGCATCAAAAATGTATATTTTTTAATTTTTTAGATTTATATCGTTTGTAACTATAACTTTGGAGAAAAAACAAGACCTTTTTTATTTAAAACGATACAGAAACGTTAAAAAATATTTTTCGGAGCAAAAATATGTTCTTTTTGAAATTTATTTAAAAAAATTATAAACAAATTGTTTATAATTTTTTGGCACCTTTAAGATTTGTTTAAAGGGGACATTGTTAAACAAGAATCTGCAAAGAAAATCAATCAGAAATATTTTTCTTATGAGAGCAGTCTCACAACATGGACTAAATAAATATGTTAAAGTAAATTATATAAAGCAGATAAAAGGAATTGCTTTAAATGGCAGAATATTAGATAAATATGATATATAAAATATTATTGTCAACTAGGTACTTTCTACTAAAATTCTACTCACAGTTTAATATATTAGTCATTAAATATACTTGGTAACTCCATAGCCATAAAGCCATCCAAAAATTTGTTGAAGTCTTCCTTTGCTTTGTCCGCTGCTGCCTTCTTGAATGATCTTCTCTCCGTCTGCGCCTTGATCAATCGTTTTATCGGCCATTCGTTGATGCTGAATTTTTGTAGATAATAAACATCCTCAGTACTTTCATACTGTTCCTTAAATTTAGAAGATTTGGTCATCAGCTCGTGAATGTATTGGACAAATTCGTCATCTTCTTCTTCGACTACGTTGTGCATATGCAGAAAATGTTGTTTGTTTTGTTTGATATCAGTTTTTATGAGTCTGATGTCGATCTCCACTGCATTGTAAATTCTTATAAATTGCTCAGCTAAGTCACATCTTAGAGTATTGGCACTTAGAAGAATATGGTACTGCTTTTTGACTTCCAACATATCTTTAATCAGCCTTTGTAGATATTCTGGTAACTCAAAGTAGTTTAGTCGTGGTAAGTTGAGTTCATAATGAGATATATTGATGTAATGCATGTACGCAGCAAAAGACATTCTTACCGAATATAGAAATCACTTCTTTACCCTTAACAAAAAGAATTTGAACTGATATTCTATTTAAATTTTAGTACCAACAAAATCCCAAGAAACTACCTAGTTTCTATAACGGGGAAAATGGTAATTAAGTTCAGGTAAATCAAATTCTATTGGTCACGGAAACATCTGGGGATTAAAACAATTACATAAATAATAAGTCATTATGTAGTACTCGATTTGAAGATATTGTATAGATTTTGACATGAATACTAATGAGTTTTACAAAATTTTAACAAACAAATTTGTTTACTATTAAAACTTTAACAAATTTTATTTTTCTTCGTAGTTTAATTGTTAAAGTTTTGTTAATATTCTTCTTTATATTTTGTTGTTTTTTGGGATATTAGTAGTAATCAAAAAGCTATCACATCAAAGTTAGTTTAAAATTTACACAATTAAAATGAATAAATAAAATGTTTGTTTTATCAAACACATCTAAGCACTAAGTAATTATTAGCGGGAGAACAAAATATAATAATTAGAATATAAAATTATAAAGTAAATTAAAATTTCAGTTGGTATGTTAATTAAAAATTATAGTTCTCTAATTTAAGATTCATAAAACATTTATACAACAGTTTATAATTTGTTAAGAATATTAATGTGCTTTTGATAGGTCATAAATTTGAAAATTGCAATTAGGTCCTAAAACTTGTAATATATTGTCAGGTATTTGATTTTTGTATCTTTTTATTGTTTTGAAGCTATTTTCTTGTAAGTAATTACTATTTAAATGAGAATAAGCCACAATTAAAGGTTAAAATACGTTTATTGACGTTTCAATTTCCACTTCGGAAATCGTTCTCAAAATACAAACATTAGTAAATTAAACAAATTTTGTTTTTTTTTTGTTACTTAGTAAAAAATTCTTCTAACAGTTTAATTTTATCTAACTTATTTATATTGACAACTTCAGATATACATTATACATTTTAAAGTAGACGACTTTAAAATGATATTGCCAATATTGTTGAGTTGCGCTCCTGGGACGACTTTACTTATAAGGTAGTTCATTCGATTCCATGAAATCAACTTTAACTTGAGAATATCCGTCAGAAAAAATCATAGCATGTAATTCGTCTTTAAAAAGAAAAACACATGCCATGATGACAGTGGCATTTTGCCACTACTTTTGTCAATATAATGCCAACACCCAATTCATGTTTGCTGTTATCTGTTCCAGAATAGTAAACGCGATGTTCCCCGATATTTGTGGTTCCTGAACCTGGTCAACGCATTTCGCTTATTCCCTTTTTCTTCTTTGGGTGCCGTGTCCGTATTCAGACGTTGGTCGTCATTATGTTTACAATTTCCTGAAACCTTTCTCTGTCGGCTGCTGCGCGAAATAATTCTTCTACTGTGAAACCACACCATTGTCTAATATTACGCAGCCATGAAAGTTTCTTTTGACCAATCCATCTCTTTTCTTCCACTTTTTCTTGTATTATAAGGCGAAATAAATGATATTTAGGTCTTCTAATTATATGGCCGAAGTATTCTGTTTTTCTCCTCTTTATGGTGTTTATGAGCAGACGTTCTAAATTGATCATTTGAAGAACATCTTCAATGGAAGTGTGCGAAACCCACGATATCTTTAGGATTCGTCTATAGCACCACATTTCGAATGCTTCTAACTTGTTTAGCATTGTAGTTTTTAACGTCCATGTCTCACAACCATACAATAGGATCGACCACACATAACATTTCAGGACCTTCTTACGAATATTCATTGACAGGTTTCTGTTGCATAAAACTGGTTTCCAGGTCATAAAAGCCTTACGTGATATTTCGATCCTGGATATTATCTCTTCATCAGAGTCAAAATTTACATTTAACCAGCTGCAAAGGTATTTGAAATGATTTACCCTTTCTATCTCTTCTCCATTAAGAGAAAGCAGACCTTGATCTATATGGATCTTTGCTTATTCCCAGAATATATAATTTTATGTGTGCCATTTTTCTTATTGCATTATGGATTTTACCTTCCTATGCCATGGTTTTGTGCCAATTCTGGTGCCTTCTTTGCATTTTAATCTTCTTGTTATACTTGTACCTGCTCCTCCTGGAGATCCCATTTAGGAGCTTACTTCGTAATTGAATTTTGCTGTAAGCATATCCATTTGATTCTACTAGGACTTATCCAATCTGGATCTTTAATGAGGAGTTTTGTTTCTATCTTTCTAGTCACTCTTTTTAAAAGTTTAACATGCATTAAAAAATTGGTATCTGAGATTGACAGATGACATCTGGCAGATATTTTAAAATAGGAGTGGTTCAGGCTTTTATCCTAAATATCTGCCATAGTGCACTTAAAAACACCTCAATTTTTTACCGCCAATTTTTTTTACTTTGAGATATTAAAATCCTGATTAAAAACATATTTTATTATTTATATTAAATTTTTCTTTTTTGCTTCAGCTGTAGTAATACCCTTATTTATTTCTTGTTTCTATTTGAAACATTTTAAAAAAATAAAAACAAATTTATAGTTAGTAAATTATTTTATTTCCTTACTAAAATCGCTTATGAAAAATATATGATATATACCGGGTGGTCCAATAAGCCGATCTCTCGGCTATATATCAGAAACTATTCATGTTATAACTTTAGGAAAAATAATTCCTTAGTAAAAGTGGCCACGAGAAATCGCTGGAAATAACTTTCAAGATTCTGGATTAACCGCTAGGAAGCGTAACCTGCGAAGAAAATTTTGAAAACCAGTTTTTTGGGAAATATGTCCAATTATACCAAGCGTTAAATAAGTAAACTAGAAAGGGGCATAAATTCTGCACAAAGTTGTTTGAGTACTTTTTTTTTATTTTTTCAAATAAAGGGTGGGGGAGAGTGGGAAAGTATTTGTGGATAAATACCTATAACTTTGGTTTGATCCAACCGATTTTAATGAAATTAGTGTCATTAGAAAGAGTGTGGATGAATTAATTCACATCTACTATAAAATACTTGCATTTAGTTTTCATAGTCGTAGGTAGAGGGGACTTTCAAATAAAAAAAATTAAAATATGTTTTTCTTCAAACTTTTTAATGGAAACACCTATTTATTGTAAATTATAATGGAACTGGAATAAATTCGTAACAAAATGGAGCAAACCGCATGTTAATAGCTTTTGTTGAACTCGAGATATGAATAAAAACTCATAAACATAAGTAAGTATAGTATTGACACACCCTGTATTATAAATTACATAAAAAATAAGTCAGTAGGTATTTTCAAATTGTTTTATGCAGAAGAATCTTAATGTTGATACCTATTTTGTAAAAAATAGTTTTTTCGAAACTAAGTAGGCTACGACAATGAATTTGACGGGGAGTTCATATTGTTTATTTATTGACAGCAGTCAAAACGTTGTTAAGAAGTGCTATATTATAATTCGAATTAAAGATTGCACTTTTTTCAATAGATATTAATATTGGTAATATTAGTAATTAATTATCAGTACAAATAAATCGTGATGAGTATATCAAATTGTATGATAAGATTGGAGTTTATTTCGAATGTCACCAAAATGCCGCTATTGCCTCACGTATATATTTTGTAAGATATCGTGTCAGGAGACATTATGGCAAAGAAGTATTTGAAAGAAAGGCAAAAAGATTAAGAGAAACTGGTAGTTTTTCTCGTCCTTGTTTTAAACGACGTAGTAGAGTTATGACCGAATATAATTCAATCAATGTTCTTGCTTTAATTCAACAGAATCCTCATATGAGTAGTCCGAAATCTCTACTTCTTTGCCACAATATCTCCTGCCAGGATATCTTACAGAATATATACGTGAGGCAATAGCGCCATTTTGGTGATATTCGAAATAAACTCCAATCATATACAATTTGATATACTCATCACGAATTATTAGTACTGATAATCAATTACTAATATTACCAATATTAATATCCAATGAAAAAAATGCAATTTTAAATTCGAATTATAATACTATATAACACTTCTTAACAATATTTTGACTGCTGTCAATAAATAAACAATATGAACTCCCTGTCAAATTCATTGTGGTAGCCTACTTAGTTTCGAAAAAACAATTTTTAATCATATGAAATAACAATGGTCAAAATAGGTATCAACATTAAGAGATTTCTACTATAAAAATTTTTGAAAGTACCTACTGACTTATTTTTTAATTTATTTTATAATACAGGGTGTGTCAATACTATACTTACTTATATTTATGCGTTTTTGTTCATATCTTGAGTTCGATAAAAGCTATTAACATGCGGTTTGCGCCATTTTGTTACGAATTTAATCCAGTTCCATTATAATTTACAATAAATAGGTGTTTCCATTAAAAATTTTAAAAAAAACCAAATTTTAATTTTTTCTATTCGAAAGTACCCTCTACCTACGACAATTAAAACTAAATGCAATTATTTTATAGTAGATGTAAATTAATTCATCCATACTCTTTCTAATGACACTAATTTTGTTAAAATCGGTTGAATCCAAACCAAAGTTATAGTTATTTATCCACAAATACTTTCCCACTCTCCCCCACCCTTTATTTGAAAAAATATAAAAAAAGTACTTAAACAATTTTGTGCAGAATTTATGCCCCTTTCTAGTTTACTTATTTAACACTTGGTATAATTGGACATATTTCCCAAAAAACTGGTTTTCAAAATTTTCTTCGCAGGTTACGCCCCCTAGCGGTTAATCCAGAATCTTGAAAGTTATTTCCAGCGATTTCTCTTGGCCACTTTTACTAAGGAATTTTTTTCCTAAAGTTATAACATGAATAGTTTCTGATATATAGCCGAGAGATCGGCTTATTGGACCACCCGGTACACAGAAATAGCTCGAAATATTACACAAATATGTTTTACACAAGAAAACTAAAAACGCTGTATTATGTACCTACATCTTAATAGGATTCGTACAAATGGTACAAATGGATTCACAAAATGTAACATAAGTAATAAAATTATAAATATATTATATATATATATATATATATATATATATATATATATATATATATATATATATGTATATATATATATATATGTATATATATATAATATATATATATATATATATATATATATATATATATATATATATATCATCAAAAATAGAAAGTCATCAGGGCCAGATGGAATAACCAACGAGATTCTAAAACACGGAGGAGAAAGTATAACCCTAGAGATGACAAAACTTATACAAAAACTAATATTACTCTGCAACATACCAGACGCATGGAGAAACAGCATAAAGATACCAATGTTTAAGAAAGGAGATAAAGAAAACACCAACAATTAAAGAGGTACAAATCTACTGAACACCGCGCTTAAGCTTACCACAAAAGTATTAACAAACCAAATCAATATACTAACAACTGTATCAGATGAACAACAAGGATTCATTCAAGTCGATGACATCTTACACCTACTGTATAAAAGAAACATACCAATCAATATTATACAAACCGTCAAAAACATATTCTTTGAGTACCTCTCCTATCGAAGATTGGATATCATTATGGCGATTCTAATTTTATTAACTGCTGTTTTGAATAATTCGTTAGTGGTACAGCCAAACCACTCTCTTAAATTTCTCATTCAGGACTTTCTTCTACGCCTTGGATTTCTGCGTCCTTGGATCTTTCCTTGCATTATATTTTGTAGGAACGTGTACTTTTTGTCCTCTCATTAGGTGTCCTAAGTATTCAAGTTTTCTTTTTTTTATATTCATAGTAACTTCTGGATCGTTATTTATTCTGCATATTACCTCTTCATTTGTAATTCTATCCACCCAACTTATTCTTAGTATACGGCGGTAGCACCACATCTCAAAGCTTTCAAGATTTTTAATATTCCTCTGTTTAAGAGTCCATGCCTCAACATCGTAAAGTCGAAAACATGTACCTCCTTAATCCAATACAGGCAAAGATAAATGGAGAACTAACACAGTGTGTACAAAGCGGAGTCAGACAAGGTGACTCGTTAAGCCTACTTCTCTTTAATATAATATTGGACGAAATAATATAAGCAGTACGTAAAGGTTATGGTTACAGAATGGGGAACAAAGAAATCCAAATATTATGTTACACAGACGACACTGCATTAATCGCCGAGACAGAGGAGGAGCTCCAAAGATTAACACATATGTTCAATACAACTCCTAAGAAATACAATATGATAATATTAGTAGAAAAAACCAAATGTATGACAACATCTTAATACCCACTACGGTGTAAAATCGAAATTGATGGAAAAATAATAAAGCAGGAAGCAAGGTTTAGATATCTGGGAATAGATATAGCTCGTTAAGAATATGTTGAAGAACAAGTAAGACAACAAAGCTTAAAAGCAAGTAAAGCTGCGGGATCTCTTAATGACACAATCTGGAAGAACAAACACCCAAGACAAGACACAAAAACAAGAATCTATAAAGCAACAATAAACCTATATTAACATACACGGCGGAGAAAAGACGTGACACATCTAAAACGAGACGACTACTAGAAACAACAGAGATGAAAATACTCCTCCGAATATCAGGGAAAAGTCTGTTGGATAGGGAGAGAAGCGAAAATATAAGAAGAGCATGCAATATAGAAGATATAAATGGATGGGTAACATAAACGAATACATAAATATAATGGCAGAGGATAGAATAGCCATCTAAATAGCCATCTAAATAGCCATCCAAATAACCATCGAAAACGTTGCCCAAGCCATTAAAAAGCTTAAAAATAATAAATCACCAGGAGTTGATCAAATTTGCAGTGAGCTCTACAAGAATGGTGGCGATGCCCTACTACAGACACTGCATAAGCTTTTACTTCTTGTTTGGCATAATGAGACCATGCTTGTGAATGGTCTTAAGGCGTGATAGGCCCGTTACATAAAAAAGGTGACCAGCTCCAGTGTGACAACTATAGAGGTATAACCCTGTTAACAACTTCTTACAAAATACTAGCAAATATTCTCTACGAAAGGTTGCAAGTTTACACAGTGGGCATAGTTGGTAAATATCAAGTTGGATTCACTTCAGAAAAATCAACAATTGACCAGATTCATTCAATAAGACAGATTCTCGAGAAAACATTAGAATTCAATATTGAAACACATCACCTATTCGTCGACTTTAAGGCCGCATACGACAGTGTCAAGAGAACAGTGCTATACCAATCAATGCATGAGTTTGGTATACCAGAGAAACTTATCCGACTAACGAGAATGACAATGTCTAACTTAGAAGCCACTGTTAGAATACAGGGAGAGAGTTCTAGATCCTTTGAGATAAAGGATGGACTCAGACAAGGAGATGCTCTGGCTTGCCTCCTATTTAATATTGCCTTAAAAAAGGCAGTCCGAGATACACGAATTAGGGATGGCGGTACTATTTACAATAGATCGATACAAGTCTTAGCATATGCTGATGACATTGACATAGTAGGGCGTAGCAAGCGAGATGTTGAGCAATATCTCCTAGAATTGGAAACAGCGGCGAAACAGGTCGGTCTAGTCATCAACGAAGACAAAACCAAGTACATGTTGGTTACAAAGGATCCGATAGCAAATGACGAACGAGAAACAGTCTTTGGAAGTCATACCTTTGGACGTGTTGACAACTCCACATACCTTGGGTCGCTATTGACTGCTACCAATAAAACAAGCAAAGAAATCAAAAGACGAATAAATCTTACAAATAGGGCATACTATGGACTCCAAAAGCATTTCCACTTAAGAAACATTAAAAGAAGAACTAAAATTATTATATACAAAACATTGCTGAGGCCGGTCCTCACATATGGAGCAGAAACATGGACACTAACGCAGAATGATGAAATACTTTTGGGAATATTTGAGCGTAAAATACTCCGCAAAAATATTTGGAGCTGTAAACGACCAAGGGCAGTGGCGCAGAAGATACAGATGTCATAACGTTGATTAAAACACAGCGACTTAGATGGGCTGGACACATAATACGAATGCCAGAAAATACAATTGCTAAAAACCTAACCACAGGAACACCTGTAGGAAAAAGAAGTAAAGGCCGACCGCGAATTAGGTGGTTAGATGAAGTAGAAACCGACTTACGAATATTAAAAATCAGAAGATAAACCGAACAGAATGGCGACGAATCTTAAAGCAATCCAAGATCCACAGAGGATTGTCGAGCCATAGATGATGATGATGAGAGGATAGAATAGTACGAATAGCACAACATAAGTCACCAAATGGACGAAGAAGTATTGGCAGACCAAGAAAAAAATGGTGCGACAATTTAAACAATTTAGGAGGCTAATATTGAATAAGAAACATGCTTTAAAGCCTACATACTTGAAGGAAGAAGAAGAATAACTATCCAAGAGTCGTTATGTGACCAAAAAGACGTTCAAATTTAGGATTAGACTTTTATATAAGAAATCAAGCCGGTACATGGCATTCGAAAATTGTGGGTTGAAATAAAGAGCAGTAAAAGAAATACGTGAGAGACAAGGAAATTAAGTTATCTAAATAATACGTAAACATGAAAAATATCAAAATTATACAAAAATGAAAAAATCCAGAATGCTGATACTAAAAAATAGTCAGAAAATCAGCTAGATCGCTAAAAATAATAATGTTCTTGCATGTAATATACTAAATACGTTAAGACAATATAACTGATCAATAAAGAAAATGCGTTGAGATCCTACCAACTCAAAATAAAAAGGAATATACAGTAGTCAAAAACATTATTCTCATGACCACTTCATAATAAAAACAATACACTATTTAAATATATATTAAATTTAATATTAATATTGCCAAAAAATAGATACATTGGTATAATAAAAGCCCAAGAAATGTACAAAATACAGACATAAAAAATTAATTAGAAAAATATATAAATTAATAAAATTAAATTTTATTATGAAATAAAATAATAAGCGAAAAATATTTAAAAAAAATCTTGTTTAAAAGCACTTACAACTAGTGTCTAGCAGTATTACAATAACAAATTCCCATGTATAAATCTCTTCGCACTATTCTATCGAATTCCCTTTTTCCTTCTTCTTGAGTATCCGCCATCATTAAACATCTTCTTTCAAGAGCTAGGAAGAGTCGCTGAACCGGCCATTGATTGTAGCAGTATTTATCCCAGAAGAAGGTATTTTCGGTTATTCTGTACGCCTCTATATACTTATTGTTTTTGTGGAGTAGATGCTGTATATAATTCACAAATTCATCTCGATCTTCGGGATGCCGTGTGGTGTTGTTAATTTGGTGTTTCAACTGTACCTTGTAGTCCCTGATTCCAACGCAAATTGCATTGTAGAGTCGTAAAAACTGCTGGGCCAGATCTTCTCTCGTAATGCCATTAAATCTATTTCGGAGGAATTTTCTTCGAAGCTTAAACATGTCTATTATTAGCTCCATTAAATATGCAGGTACTTCAGGAACAGTTAAGTCAGGCAAACCCGCTTTTCTGTGCATCTTGTTTATTAGAAACAACAACTTTTTGATATCCATTATTTTCTACAGCACTGTACTCAACTACTAAAATAAAACAGAAACTAATAAATTTACCTCGTTATTAGTACTTTTATAGAAGGCCTTAGACTACCTCCTATTAACCTTCAACATTCCTAATTTTCAACTCGGGTGATTTAAATGTCTATTCGTAGAATCAATTTCACTTTGCCGCTGTAACTTATTTCCTTATTTTGAGGGAAAGATTTTATCGTCTAAGACATTTTTAAAACGAACATCTAATATTGTTTACTATTTCTTATTGATTTTAAATTTTTCTACCAAACAAACAATATGAAAGAAAGTTAGACAAATAATTTATGTTCACAATTATTAATAATAGTGATAATAGGGTATGTAATAACGGGGTTATTATTTTCGAACAAATTATGAAAAATATTTATTTATTTGTATATGTAGCATCAGCATTATGTCCTATGAATAGATATCATTCATTTTGTATATATGTGATTGAAATTTAGCACAAGAAATCCTATTGTTTACTCTCTCATTATATAATATTATACTATAAAGACAAAAATATATTTTCGTATCGTTGTGGGTTCTAAAAGCTATTCTTCTTCTTCTTGTAGTTTCTTTTCCTATCGGAGGTTGGCTATAATCACAGCTATCCGTACCTTATTGACGGCTGCTCTAAAAAGATCTGCTGAGCTACAACTATACGACTCTCTTTGGTTTCTCAGCCAGGAAATTCTTCCTATGGATCTTTTACCCTTGATTTTACCTTGCATTATGAGCCTTAATATCTTATATTTCGCACTTCTGGTAATGTGGCCTAAATATTCCAGCTTTTTTTATTTTGATGTGCTTTATGACCTCGCAATCCTTTTGTAGCCTTCTTAACACTTCTGCATTTGTAACTCGTTGGGTCCATGGTATTTTTAAAATTCCTTTATAACTTCTTCTTCTTCTTAGTCGTTAACCTGATGCAGGTATCGTGATATCATGAAGCTGTTAGGTAATTTTTCCAATGTTCCTCCACGTTTTTCTATCTTCTGCCAATCTAGCACATTCTGACAATGGTAGCAACAATATGGTCCGTGTATCGTGTAGGAGATCTACCTCTACTTCTTTTGCCTTCTACTTTTCCCTGGATGGTAAGTTTTTCAAGACCATTTCTTCGAAGCACATGTCCAAAATAACTTATTATCTGTTCTGTTATTTGTGTTCTTAGTCTTTTCTTTATGTTTAGATGGACCAGTATGGATTCATTTGTTCTTCGGGCCGCCCATGGTATTCTCAGCATTCGTCTCCAGTAGTACATCTCAAATACATCTATGTTCTTTTTGTCTTTCTCAGTAAGGGACCAGAATTCTGATACATAAGTAAAAACTGGAAAAACTAGACTTCTTACTAGTCTCATTTTTGTATCGGTAGTAATTTCTTGGCTTTTCCAAATTTTTGTTAATTTTGCCATAGCGCTTTTTGCGATTGCTGACCGCCGCTTTATTTCTTCAGTACAGCCTCCTTTGTTGGTTATTAATGAGCCCAGATACACAAATTTATCTACAACAGCGATATTGTTTATCTTAACCAGATGATTTTGATTGTTGTTAGCTCTGTCAATTATCATGATTCTCGTTTTATCCCTGTTTATTTTAAGGCCCATCGTTAAGCTTACGTCTTCTATCCGTTGCAGCAGGTGAATCAATTCAGTTTCAGAACTAGCGAGGATAGTAGTATCATCTGCATATCTCAAGTTGCAAATCTTCTTCCCGCCAATGGTGATGCCACCGTTCCAGTCCTCAGTAGCTTTCCGCATTATCCATTCGCCATAGATGTTAAATAAAATTGGGCTTAGTATGCAGCCTTGTCTCACGCCCTTTGTGACCCTGAAACTGTCAGTTAGTTCCCCATTTATTCTAACTCTGGCATAATTGTTATTGTACAGGCTTTTAATTAGCAGTATCAGATGATTAGGGACTCCCATTTCAGACAAAACCTGTCACATTTTACTCCAGTTGACCAAATCGAAAGCTTTACTATAATCTATGAAGCACAAATATGTTGTGATGTTGAATTCTCTGGATTTTTCTACAATCTGCCGTACGTTAAAAATTTTTTCTCTAGTACCACGTCCTGGGACGAAACCTGCTTGTTCCTCCGCAATGTTAGGTAGTAAAAAGGGCTTTATCCTCTCGAGAATTATGTGTAAGAGTATCTTACTGCAATGCGCAATTAGAGCAATTGTGCGATAGTTGCTACATAAATTTTTCGCTCCCTTTTTATGTATGGGAATATATAGTGATTGTGTCCAGTCCTCAGGCCATTTACCTGTCACTCTTTGACACATTTGATGTATTATATCCACTCCAACGTCATCTAGGGCCCAAATCATTTCAATAGGTATGTTATCTGAACCGGCAGCTTTTTGACTTTTTTGCCTCATAATTGCTGCTTCAACTTCACTTTTAAGTACGTCAGGTTCCGTCGCAAAACTGGCATCTTCTTGTTGTGATGGAGTGTCTGTGCTTTTCTCCATCATCAGTCTTCCACAGTATTCTTTCCATCTGTGTAAAATATCTTTTTTAGAAGTGAGTAGAGTTCCGTTATCATCTTTGATAGCAGGGTAGTTTGGTGTAAAGGAACGTGTTATCTGCTTTATTTTTTTAAACATGTCTCTGGTCTCAGTTTTGGTTTTATGCCCTTCTATTTCCATGCAGATTTTGTTCAAGTGTGTGTTCTTGTCCTTTTTGCGTTTTTTGTGTGTTTTTGTCGTTTTATTTGACCGTTCAGCGCTTTATAGGCCTCTTTATCACTTTCACTGTTCAGTCCTGTGGCTTTTAAGCACTTCCTCTCCTGTATTTTAGTCCACGTGGAGTCCGTTATCCATTGTTTCCTTCTTTCTTCTCTATCACTCTTAATATTTTTCGCAGCATTATGCAATATGGATTTTGTTTTTGTCCATATGCTGTTTGAGGACTCGTCTGGATTTAATGATTGTTTGAGGTCACATAGCTTTTGCATTGCAGCTTTTTTGTACGGATCGTTATATCTTAGATGCCATTTAATTGTTGTATTTCCTGTTTTTGGACTGTTTCTTAACTTCATGCGGAATTCAGCTGATAAAAATTGATGGTCGCTATTACAATCTTTTCCTGGCTAGGTCTTAACATTCTTAACAGCGCTCCTCCAACGGGTTATTACCAGTATAAAATCTATCTGATTTCTGTATCTATTTCCTGGTGATATCCAAGTGTATAGTCGTCTTGGGTGATGTTGAAAGCCTGTATTAGTAACAAACAGGTTGTTGTCTATACAAAAGTGTAGTAAGCGTTCTCCTCTGTCATTTCTTTGTAGTAATGATCTTCTGTAGTTACACCAATTTCAGCGTTGAAATCGCCTACGACTGCTGTGATTTATCTATTTGGAAGCTTCCTAAGCGTCTGCTCCAACGTACTATAAAATGTTTCGATTTCTTCATCGTGAGCTTCGCTTGTTGGGGCATATGTTTGTACCACATTAAGATTAACTGGACTGGCATTCATTCTGACAACAATTATCCGACCGCTGATGGTTATGTATTCTTTTACGGAGGTTTTAAAGGCATTATTTACTATCACTGCGATGCCATTTCGAGATTCGTTATCATTGCCGGAGAAATAAATATCATTGCCATTTTTTGACGTAAAATGTCCTTTATCCTTCCAGTGCGTTTCAGATAGACCTACAATGACATAATTGTAGATCTCGTTTTCCACTACATCCAATTTTCCGGGTTCCAGCAATCCTCGAACATTCCACGTACCGATTTTAAAGGTGCTCCATATTTTTATGTTTATTCCAGACTCAGAGTTTTCATGGCGTGCCTGGTTTCTCACAACATCATGGCCGGTAGCCCATTTCACACCATCAGCCCCAGACGCTGATTGGCGCCAATTGCTAGTTGGATCGCTCGGCATACTGATATGTTTAGAGGTCATCTTCATGATAGTTCTTGGGGCAAAGTAACGCAGTGGGGCCCCACTTCCTTCTGCGTGGTAGAAAATAGTATAAAGTAAGGAAAGAAAATAGTGACCCGTCCGCCCTCGGAAACCTAATAGCCAATCGGGGTCAGAAAAACAAGAGTTGGCCAAGAGAGGCTGATAGGAAAGATAAAAGACACTTCACTCAAAGACTAGTTGAAGAAGAGTAAAATGTGAAGGTTCTCATGCATCGCCAGATGCGCTTCATGAGAGTATGAGTATTAGTACACCTTGTGTTCCCGCTCATACATCGGGGTTCTGACTACAGGCAGTATAGCTCGTCCAGCATGCTATAGCAAGAAGAAGAGAGTGCACACCATCTCATATGTAGAAACTAGTACACACCATCCCCATGGCCTGACTATAACACCACATCTCAAATGATTCCAACTTCTTTATATTATCCACTTTTAGTGTACAGCTTTCCATTTCATACAAAAAAGTCGAGAACACGTAGCATCTTAAGGCTCTTATGCTCAGATCCAGAGGAAGGTCTCGATTGACAAACATTGTTTTCAATTTTTATAAATGCTTGTCTTGCAATTTCAATGCGTGTCCTTATTTCTCTACCTTGGTCATTGTTTTAAGTTACCCAGTTTCCCAGATATTTGTAGTTATTCACTCTTTCTACTTGTTTTCCCTCGATATCTAGCCTTTCTACTGTATGTTGCTTGGAAATAATCATGAACTTGGTTTTCTTAACGTTCATTTGTAGTCCATATTTGATACTGACTTGATGTAATCTATTTACTAAGCGTTGCAATGCGTCTATACTGTCTGCAAAAACAGCGGTGTCGTCTGCGAATCTTATGTTGTTTAAGATTTTTACATTTATTGATATACCCCGTTGTTTCTCTGGTATTGCTTCCTTAAAAATAGCTTCGCTGTACATATTGGATAACAATGGGGACTGCACGCAACTCTTTTGATTTCTATTGTTTCTTTATCGACATTTTCGATTCTAACCTTTGCTTTTTGATTTCAGTATAGATTGACAATAACCCGTATGTCTCGACTATCCACATTCTTTTCTAGTTTTACGAGTTTCTGATGTCGTACTTTATCAAAAGCCTTTTGATAATCTATAAAGTAGACATAGAGATCCTGGTTCATATCTAGTCGTCTTTGCGCGAGAACGTTAAAAGCGAACAGAACCTCTCTCGTTCCTAGTCCTTCTCTGAATCCAAACTGAGTGTCATCTATATCTTCTTTTATTTTTTTTTTTGTATAGTCTTCCATGTATTATTTTGAGTAATATCCTAAGTGTGTGGCTTATTAAGGAAATTGTTCTGTACTGGGAGCATTCTGTCGCATGTACTGACTTTGATAGTGTTACAAACGTGGACAGCAACCAATCTTGGTGTATTACTCCTGTTGTATATACTTTGTTGAACAGATCTAAAAGTATATGCAGTATTGCTTCGTCAATGCATTTAATTAGCTAAGTAGGTATCTTATCTGGCCTGGTAACCTACTAATTTTGCGGTCTTTTCATTTCGAATTGCCTGTTGTAATTTGTACATTATTATTTTCGGTCCTGTTTTTTCCTGTGGTTCTTTTTGTATTATTATATCATCGTCGAATAGTTTCATTATCTGTTCTTGCCAAAATCTTGTCTGTAATCAGTTTACCATTATCATCTTTGAGTATCCCGTAGTGTGCTCGCTTTTTGGTATTTGTTAGTTCTTTTATTTTTGTATACTATATATTAAAGCTGTCGTATTTTCTGTCATACTCTTCTATTTCTACGCATTGATCTGTTAATCACTTTTCCTTGACCTTTTTTTATCTCTTTTTTTAATTCTACTTTGTAGTTCTTGATATTTTGGCTCATTTCTCCCTTTGGATTTTCTCCTTTCTTCCAATAATGCTCTTTTTTTAATTCTACTTTGTAGTTCTTCATATTTTGGCTCATTTCTCCCTTTGGCTTTTCTCCTTTCTTCCAATAATGCTAGAATTTTTAAAGTCATCCACTTCTGTTTTTTATTTGTCTTTTCAGGCTTCAAATTTTCCTCTGCAGCCTTTAGTAATGCCTCCTGACTATTGCTCCACTTTTCATTGACATCTGATGTTAAGATTTCTTTTCCTAATTCTGTTAGATTTTATTTGACTTGTTGGATCACTTTTTGATGTATTTCTCTTTTTCTAAATATTGTGTAAACAAACGTTGGTTTATTTTTAAAAATTAAAATATTTTTGAGCTTCGCTTGGATTCTAGCTATCAGCGTGTTATGGTCAGAGCTGACATCTGCTCCGGGGTATGCTTTTACTGCTTTAATTGAGTTTTTGTATCTATATTTGACTAATATATAGTCTATTTGATTTCTGACTATGCGGTCTTATTTCGGTAAAATATTTCCACTTTTTTTTCGTCGGCATTGGCCGTAGGAGCATAAACTTGTATCACATTTAGTTTGGCATGAGATGTCACCAACTTCAGTACCATTGGCCTTTCTAAAATATTGAAATAGCAAAATCATCAGATGCTACATATTTTTTACGTTAATATAGAAATGAGGTCTGGACACCTACGTATTTTCTATATTATTATATAGAGAAGAGGTTTCTGGAGCTTGTTTAAGAAAGCTCAAGGTTTTCTAGATGTGTTGCTTCAGACGCATCTTGAGAATCTTCGTGGAGCAAGAAATACGAATTATTAACACAATGAAAGAGCACAAATAGAAATATCTTGGCCATGCTATCAGAAATGAAGAGAAATATGGCTTGTTACAACCAATTTTTCAGGACAAGATAATTGGAAAGACAACACTACAGATAAGAAGATTATCTTGGCTTTAAAACCTGAAAACGTTGTTCAATACTTCTACAACCAGATTATTTACAATAACTTACTTACTTACTTACTCCGTGGCGTTACAACCCTTCGTGGGTTTTAGCCGACTCGACAACATGCCTCCATTGTTTTTTGTCTTGAGCAACCTCCATCCAATTCTCCACGCCCATAGTGCTTAGGTCTCCTGCTATATTATCTCGCCACCGGAGATGAGGGCGTCCGCGTGGTCTCCTTCCAGTTGGGACTTTTTCCCACACCAGTCTTACTGTTCGTTCTTCAGAATGTCTTCTGAGGTGTCCTGCCCATTGGAGTCTTCTGGACTTTATTTCTTTTATGATGTTGGCGTCTGGGTAAAGTTCTTCAAGCTCTTTATTAGTTCTTATCCTATATTGTCCTGATGCTTCATCAAGCACCGGACCAAAGATCTTCCTTAGGATTTTTCTTTCCCAAACACGTAGTCTCTCTTCATTTGCCTTTGTTATCGTCCACGTTTCGCTTCCATACATCACAACGGGTCGTGTGATTGTTTTATAGACCTGTATCTTCGTACGTCGTGTTAGTTGTAATTTACAATAACTGCAAGCAAATTTAGGATAGCTAATCGCCAACATTATGAACGGATTAGTACTGTAAGAAGAAGAAGATAAATACATTTATCGATTGAATGCCTTTAGGAATATCCGCGTACTAAATACAAAGAAAACATACACTATTAGACTATCGCATGAAATTCAGCCATAATGGACATTTTCCATAGGAAGCTATTTTTTTTTGCTGGAATCCCTTCAGGACGTGCCCAATATCGATAATCACGATATGCCCAGTCGCAAACCCTGTGCTAAATTTTTTATTTAACAAAATCTAAAAACAATTGAAAATTTCTCATTTGTTTGCTCCTATTTTCGTTTATAATTCGGAAAGTATTGATCCTAGAGAAAAAATTAGTATTGATCTTAAAAAAAAAGTTTCATTATTCAATTTTACATAATATTTCGTTAGCTAGAAATTGAAAATTTAATGTTTATTGTTGAGAAAATAGCAATAATTGGAAAAAAAAGTACAAAAAAATGAAATTATTCCTTTAAATGTTTTCGACTTTCTAAACTTGACTTACAAGCTCCATATTCCGCCTAGAAAAACTTTTTCATATGTTTAAAACGTGTGCTAAATTTTGTTAAGATCGGTCGGATAGGTTTTGCATAATAATTTTGCAATCCAATCTACTCGAAAAAATCACAAATTTTCAAATTTATAGTAAGTAGGCTCTAAAAACGGCCCTCAGACAGTTGTAATTTTTTTTACATATAAAGGAAGGCCCAAACTTTCAAACGCTTTTTGTAAAATTCAAATCGGTTCACTAGGAAAGCCTAGAAATATTTTTAAAACTTTTAAACAATTTTTAGGCTTATAAACAAATTGAATAACTTAACGAGCTTTAAACTATCAATTTTAAAATTTATACAATTGAAGAACATTAAAAGACGACGTTTCTTAAAAAAAGATACATTCGGCTTACTGGTTGCCGAGATATTGAAGGTCAAAGTTGGCATATATTTGCTGTGTAACCATAAGTGATAGAGGGGTCTTTTTTAAACAAATACCCTCGTCTTATCAAGTACTTTTTATATGAAAAGTTTTATGTAATGCGCTTCATGGCAACATCCATAAAAAAGACAAATAAAAAACCGTTTTCGCGTAAAATGTCGCTCGGAATGCATGAGGGGTGGTGGTGGGGGACATTCACTCTAAATGTGAATCGGCGAGTTCAAAATCATAGCGTGCGCTAAAAATTGCATTATCTCAGCTTCTTGTTAACCAATTTTGCTCTATTTTTTTTTGAATCGATGTCTCGTACGACAAGGATTTCAAATATCATATTTTCAAATACCATTTTTAATTGCAAATTGGGAAATGTGGAATAAACAATTGTATGTTAAACAAGTAATTTCATTTTTTCTTCATGCATTTTTTTTAACTTGCAATTTATACATTAAAGTAAATTATTACTTTTAGTAAACAAATATGTAGTTATAAATTGTTAATAATTAATTTGAATTGTTAAAACAAAGGCAAACGAAGAATTTTTTTCATAAATAAACTTTATTTAGACTCAATCTTCAATAATTTTTTTTAGTCATTTTCTTTTTTCGGAAGGACAAGAACCTTAAGGCCTTATTTCTTCCTCAAAACCTTCATTTTCGCATTACGTAAAAGACGCTTACGTAAAACTTTTCATATAAAAAGTACTTGACAAGACGAGGGTATTTGTTTAAGAACGAGCCCTCTATCGCTCATGGTTACACGGCAAATGTATGCCAACTTTGACCTTCAATATTTCGGCAACCAGTGAGTGGAATGTATCTTTTTTTTGAAAGAAGCGTCTTTTAATGTTCTTTAAGTGTATACATTTCGAAATTGATATGTTTAAAGCTCGAAAAGTTATTCAATTTGTTTATAAGCCTAAAAAATGTTTCTAGGCTCTCACAATACACAATAAACAATAAATTTTCAATTTTTAGCTAACGAAATATTATGTAAAATTGAATAACGAAACTTTTAACTTCCTATAATTTTTTCTCTAGGATCAATATTTTCCGAATTATAAGCGAAAATAAAGCCAATAATTGAGAAAATTTCAATTGTTTTCAGATTTTGTTAAATAAAAAATTTAGCACAGGTTTTGCGACTGGCGCATATCGTGATTATCGATATTGGGCACATCCTGAAGGGATTCCAGCAAAAAATAGCTTCCTATGGAAAATGTCCAATCCAAAACAGATCCCGCCTAGACTATATGATTAAAAAATATAGAAGAAGCAAAGAAGTGAATAATAGGTTACCACAATACATAATATGTATGTTACTTTCCAAATAAATATCCTGTATCTTTTTACTTTTTAACAGTTCGTCTTAAAAATATATCTTCGATAATATTAGTTTTTCAAATATATTTTAAACATTATTCAACTTTCTAATTTTTAATTAGAAACTCAGAGCTTTTTGTAATCGATGACTAATCTACTTGTTTATCATTACGTAAGTATTATTTACTATATTTAGTAGTATAGAAAGAAAGTACATTTAGACGTAATTTTCTAAACAAAAGCACTACTAATGACCATTATAAATAGCTCATTTATAAACGGTTTTGAATTTTTAATTTATTACAATTTATTGTTTTTGTATATTTACTTCAGAACAAAATTAATTACCGATAACGAAGCAGATTTTAAGATAAACAAAACTTCATTTACGGTAGTTACCGACAATGACTTATTTTATCATTATTTTTTTGTTTTAAAATGTTTTGAATCTTCTTGGAAAATACCTGCTCTAATTGTCTTTTAGCTAATCTCACAAATGCATCGAAAGCATTCTACTTATGCGTATTCTACAATTTATTGTTTTGTTATTTTTGTATTTTGTGTACTTATCTAGTAATTTACATAATTTCTGGAATTGACTGACCTTTAGAAACTAGTGTGCGTTATAGAAAAATAGAATCAATTTGGGTTAGAAATTGAATTTGAATGGATATATTAACAATGCATCAGCTTTATGGTATGACATAATAATATTTACATGAAGAATTATTTTAGACAATCCAAAAGATGTATTAGATTAAAAACTATGGACATTTTTTGTATATTTACTTCAATCCATGGTAATCAACACAGAATTTTTAATGCTTTTAGAACAGTCAACATAAGCATCATTAAGCATCAAAGATTGAGAGCGAGTAGTAATTTAAAGAATGGTTTAATTCATAGTAGCAAAGATTTTCAACACTAAAAATTTTTTTAGTTTTTGAATAATTCTTCTTCTAATTTAAGTTTCATCTTCTATCGAAGGTTGGAAATCATCATGGCTGTGCGGACCCTGTTGACTGCTGCTCTAAATAGATCTTCACTACTGCATTCAAACCATTTCCTCAAGTTCAATATTCTTCGTCTTCCCACATTTTACTTTCCTTGAATTTTGCCTTGCATATTAATCTGTAATAATAAGGATCTTTGCCCTCTCATAACAAAGACTATATACTCAAGTTTTCTTCTTTTAATAGTCAGTAGTATTTCAGCTTATTTCCTATTACTTTAAACTATTCTAAATTTCAAAGGCGGCCAACTTATTTGGTTGCACTTGTTTTAACGTTCATCATTCCAAGCCATAAAGAAGAGTAGTAAATACGTAACACCGAAGCCTTCCAAGGGGAAGTCCTAACCTTATATCCCGACAACAAAGAAACTTTTCAAGGAATAATGCACGTGCTATTTTAATACGTGTCTTATTTTCTGTAGTTTGGTCTACATTTGATGTTATCCATGTTCGTAGTATCAGGACAGTATCGTCAATAATCAATTGGGCGTTTGCATCGCCTGATTTAGTCAAGATCATGCATTGTTGTTATAGGTCATTATTACTGTATCATCTGCAAAACGCAAAAACGTAAAGTAATTCAAAACTTTTCTATTGATAGATATATCTTCCATTGAATCTGAGAGCACTTCTTTAAATACCGAGTCAATGTAGACATTCAAGAGTAGTGCTGACAGCTCAAAACCCTGGTGGACTCCTCTCTGTATTTTGATATCTTAGGTGTTCTGGTTGTCAACTCTTACCTTGGCAGTTAGATACCAATATAAATTAGATATAATTTTCATAGATATTACGACTGTCAATATTTTTGTTTTTAATATATCTCCTCCTCCTCAGTCCTAATCCCTTTTGGGATGTGGTGACACCATTAGGCCTTCACAGTTCCATCAGCCTCCATCGTTCTCTGTCCTGGGGTAGTTGTTCGGCTTTATGTAACTCTTGGTTAATCAATATTTTTGTTTGATCTACCCAATGGCTTGGAAATCTTCCCCTAGGTCTCTTTCCTTCAACTCTACCCTTGACTATCAGTTTTTCCATCGTACCTGTTCTTCTAGCAATGTGTCCAAAATAATGCAAATATCTCTGTTGTATTTGTTTAAGCAATCTATCCTTTACTTCAAGTTGTTCTAATATCGATACGTTAGTGGGATGATCAATCCAGGATATTCTCAACTTGCGGCGGTATACCCACATTTCAAAAGCATCCAGTTTATTTTTACCTGCTTTCTATAAAGTCCGCGATTCGGATGCATATGTGGCTATGGGAAAAATGAGCGCCCTTACCAGCAATAGTTTTGTGTGTGTGCTTCTCAACATGCGGCGGTATACCCACATTTCAAAAGCATCCAGTTTATTTTTATCTGCTTTCTTTAAGGTCCACGATTCGGATGCATATGTGGCTATGGGAAAAATGAGAGCCCTTACCAACCTTAGTTTTGTGTGTATTGCTATGCTAGAATTTTTCCAAAGTGATACTAGTTTCATCATAGTTGTTCTAGCAATGGTCAACCTTCTACGTATTTCTATGACACATCCTAGCTTGTAGCCATGTCTACAAGCTTTTAATATCTAACCTTATTAAATGTCTTTTCAAGATCTACAAAACTTAAGTACATGTTCTGATTCATATCCATGTATATCTGGGCCAGCACATTCAAGCCGAACAAAGCATTTCTTGTGCCCATACCATTTCTAAAGCTAAATTGTGAGTCACTAATTTCATATTCAAAAATTTTAACAATTCTGCTGTGAATTATTTTCAAAAATGTTTTAAGTGTATAACTCATTGGCTTCAACAAGTTCTGTCTTCTGTGATCTGAGCAGGATATTGCACTTGATTTTTTTGGGTATTGCCACAAAGGTCGATTGCAGCCATTGTCTGGAGATTATGGAAGTATTATAAAATAAAAAAATTAAAATAAAAAATTAAAACGTTTATTGCCGTAATAATATGTACATTTGAAACTTAATTTATCTCATTTCTTCTTTCCAACGTTCCACTTTTGCACCGACTGCTGCTGGATATTTTTCCTTTCGGATTCCTCGACTTCGGTTGGTGGCATCCTGTCGTCTTCTTCTGTAGGTACATATTTTGGCATCGTACCTACTTCCCTGCTTGGCTGTTCTTCGCCAATCATCTGGCTAGACCCTAATTAGGTGGTCGATCAGTTTATGGGTATATCTATACATCCTCTGGATCCTGTTCTTCTCAAAGATGTCCCTGGTCTTTCGGAATTGTGGAAGTCTGATATATTATATTAAAGTAAATAAAAGATTTGGATAAAAAGTATGATAGCTTTAATTTACACAAAAAAATCAAAGTAATGACTTTGAAAGTTTGAAGTTCTAGAAAAAGCACAAGAACGAGTATCCTTAATATTAATAAAGGAGATATAAGTACTGATATAAAGGAAAGATTGCGTCACTTGACCAATTACATCCAAAACCTATTTAATGATGAAAGACAAGAACTATCATTAGAAACCACAGAGGATACCGGACGACCAATATTCAAGAAGGAAGTCATCTATACCATCAAATATACAAAAGAGGGCAAAGCTAGTGAACCAGGTGATGTGTTCATCGAATTATTAAAACTCATTGATGAAGATATTATTTATGTAAAGGTTGAATTCTTTAATCTAATATATCAGACTTCCACAATTAGATTAAAGGTTGAAGTCTTTAATAATATTCAAGTTTAATATTTACAAATTCATTATTCAAAACTTGACTATGGAGCTATCGTCTACAACTTCTCCAAAAAAACACATTTAAAGTCACTGGATATTATCCAAAATAGATGTCTACGTATTTCTTTAGGTGCTCACTACACAAGCCCCATTCAAAGTCTCTATTGGGAAATTGGAGAAATTCCTCTTTCTTTAGTTTACCTTCAACAAACATCAAAATTCTGATTTTATATGTTACGTTATTTAAAAAACATAAATGATGTATCCGCTATATGTTACTGACTTACTAATACTGGTATTTTCTTATTAATAACTTCCTCTTTCAATATTGGTAACCAGATCCTACTACATTCTGCCGAGGAATTTGCGACACAGTTGGCCTCATTTAGCATAATTAGAGCCGCTTCTTTGATTTTTCTTTTTTTGCCATCCGTTTCTTTTAGGACTATATTTGAATTATTCCATTGAACCCTATGTTCATTATCCCATGCGTGTAACATATAGCGGATACATCATTTATGTTTTTTAAATAACGTAACATATAAAATCAGAATTTTGATGTTTGTTGAAGGTAAACTAAATTCACGAACAAATACTTACAATGTCGGGATAGTATTATGAGGTTTTTTTCCTGGTTTTTCCCTCATAATTTACTATGGAATCACTAACAGGAGAATTTTACTGTCATCATGTCATGTTTTTTGTCTTTTTAAAGACGAATTACATGGTATGATTTTTTCTGACGGATATTCTCAAGTTAAAGTTGATTTCATGTAATCGAATGAACTATCTTATAAGTAAAGTCGTCCCAGGAGCGCAACTCAACAATATTGACAATATCATTTTAAAGTCGTCTACTTTAAAATGCATAATGTATGTCTGAATTGTCAATATAAATGAGTCAGATAAAATTAAATTATTAGAAGAATTTTTTCACTATGTAACAAAAAACAAAATTTGTTTAATTTACTGTTTGTATTTTGAGAACGATTTCCGAATTGGAAATTGAAACGTCAATACACGTATTTTTATCTTTAATTGTGGCTTATTCCCAGTTATAAATAGTAATTAATCTATTCCTGCTATCGACATCAGTCTAACAAACCTAAGAAAAACAGAGATATCATCAACCCTCAATAAACAAAAGTTTTATACACTATTAAACAGATATGGCAATAACTACAACGTATACACCGACGCTTCAAAAAATAAAGACAAATTTGGAGCAGCAATTTATTCGGAACACTCCTCAGTTAGTTTCAAATTGTCGTCCATTACAACCTCTTTTTAGCTGAATTATTCACAATTTTACAAGCACTATGGTTAATACAAAACAAAAACAAGGAAAGATATATAATAATTACAGATTCTTTAAGTGCATTATCCTCACTGACTCAATTGTACTGTAATAACCCCCTTCTACTTCTCATTAAAAAAGAACTTAAAAACCTTTCAAATAAGAACATCCTAGCTTACTTTTTATGGGTGCCTTCTCATGTCGGAATTGAAGGTAAAAAAGTTGTAGCTAAACTGGCTAAAAACGCACCAACTAACCCGATGTCCGAAGAAAGTAACATATTAGTACAAAACGATTTAAAACCATATTTAAAACAAAAAATAATTCAAAAATGGCAACAAACGGTAAAACATTTTTTGAATACAGTTTCCCAAATATAACAGTGAATGAATCAAATATAACATACCCAACTCCCTAAAGATGCCCTAGAAGAAAATACAGATACCCAAAAAATATTTTCTATTCTTAAAGACTGTCAACTTTTTCAAAAGATCTAAAACATACAGTGTGATACACATACATATTTTATTATTATTATTATTGTACACTAATGTATATACGCTAATTGTATCAACTGTCACATTAATCTAAATACGCCCCTGTAATATTAAATGTAATGACCCTGCGTGGTTGATGCGATATTAAAATAAAAAAAATAATAATTAAATCAGAGAAACAAAATAAAAAGAAAACTAGAAACTCTACGTAAAATTTGCATTTTTGTTTGACAAAATAGCCTAAATATTAAACATTAGCTCATCTCATCTAAAGATATTTTTGATTTTCCCAAATACAAAAGTTGATTTATTTTTTGAAATAGTGTTTATTGTATTGGTGAACTTTCACTTTCACCACTTTAATTGCTTGATAATTTGTTTGAATTTCCAGGCCTTTGTTCAACTTGGCGTAAACAAAAGAGGGGATAAACAGGTGGGATGATTTTGTTTAAAAATATATTTTAGAAAGTTTTGGCTTTTTAATGTTTAGTTCAAAATTTAACTTGGTGAAGTGAGTGAAAAATTCAAAGATGTCTATCGTTAAATTTATGTACGGAGTGAATTGTTTTCAACGTGAAGAAGAAGACTTACCGGAGGTAACCTATTTTCAATTACCAGAATATGTACGAGAGCTGATTAAAGAATACTTGGGCATAAAACCCAAATTCCTAAGTCAATTTAATACATATACAACAGAAATGGAACTAATTGACCAATCAGCTATACTCTACTGGGCAATCGTAGTCGAAATGAGGAGTATTAAAATAGAAATGCAAAGACATGGACTAGATTATTACGTGGAGACATTACCATCAGATGATTTTTTGGAATTGCTTCAAGCTGTTATTACTGAACATTTTTGGCATAATCACTTTTACCAAATGACAAACAATCCGTATTACTTACGAAGACATGTCATCATTGATTGGCCGCTACAATGTTTACTACGAGCTGTTCGCGAAAGGGACATATATTTCGAAATGGTTAACCACAACGTGGACTGCAACTTTAATATGTATTCGACTATCTACAGTGCAAATCTGGATTTCAGTGATTCTAGGACTCTCTAATGTATTAGGTAACTACTAATTATCATCTTATGGACATTTGTATTGTTTTATAAGTGTTTTATAGCTTTTACGTATTATTTTACAATTCGATATGATTTAGTAAAACTAAATATCAGTACAAATATGGGTGTCGTTAATATAAAGTGACGCTGAAATCTAAGATATATTGTAATATTGGAAAAAAGAAATTACTCTTTTGCATTTAATGTATTTCTAGTTATTTTCATTGTGTATATATTAATGTAGACTTTAGGAATTATACCTAGATGTTTTTTTAGTTAAACATTATATAAATTAACATAGTTTTTTTAACATTTTTTAATAAACATTCTTAAGCAATTTTATTTTGTTTTATTACACCTTATACTTTCAGAACATTTTATTTTAATGATTTCAGTAATTTCAGTTATTACTAGTTTAGGCATTCTGTTTGCTGCCATTCTTTTCACATGTCCCAACCATCTGATTCTTTGTGCCTTGACGAACTTGGTATTGGTAGCTTCTTTGTATAAAGCCATTAATTCATTGTTGGTTCTTCTCTCCCAACCATCTTCTGTCTTCCGTGTTTCGAATATGCGTCTCAATATTTTCCTTTTCCATCTTTCCAGATTATCCTCTTCCTTCTTATTTAATGTCCATATCTCACCGGCGTATGTTACTGTGGGTCGAGTTACTGTTTTATATATTCTTTCGGTCGAGTTTACCTTGTCTAGAAACGTATTTTGAGTTCAGTAGGGCTCTTAAACTACCTAATTTTTAATTCCATTTTGCTATTCTGGCTTCAAGCTCCCATTTCTCTTTTCCATTTTCATCGAAAACTACACCCAAGTATTCAAATTTGTACACTCTTTTAAAACTACAGCTTTTACCACTTACTGACCTCACACTAAAGTCTTCTTTTTTTCCTTCTCTCCCTCACATGATCATAAATTTGGTTTTGTCTTCATTTAGTTCGAATCCGAATTTCTGTGTTTCTTCGATGATTTTCTTCACAACTTCTTCTTAATTCTTTCTCGGTTTTTGCTAGGATCGTTAGATCGCCAGCAAATGCCAAGAACTGGTGCTCATTTTTCATGATCGTTTCTTCCACCTTTATGCTGCATTTTCTATTTACAGTTTCTAACACTAAGTTAAATAATGTAGTGGATAAAGGATCTCCAGATGTATTTCAAAAGTTTCATGGGTAGATCGTGTGACTAATGTTGAGGTCCTACATAGAATATGCAAGGAATGCGAGATTATTAACACCGTCAAAGAGCGCAAACTAGAATATCTTGCCCATGTTATGAGGAATGAACAGAGATACGGCTTGTTGCAACTCATTCCTCAGGGCAAGGTATTTGGAAAGAGAGGACTAGGGAGAAGAAGAATATCTTGGCTTCAAAATCTGAGAAAGTGGTTTAATACATCGACAACCAGACTATTCAGAATAGCAACAAGTAAGGTTAGGATAGCCATGTTGATCGCCAACATCCGGAACGGCACCGTAAGAAGAAGAAGAAGAAGAAAGGATCTCCCTGTCTCAAGCCTTTTGCAACCGTAAATTGATCTGATATGTCACCTCTTTGTTTTTAACTTCTCTTCTATCTCTTTTAATTTCAACTCATTGTGGTTTCTCTTTTTCCTTCTACACAGAGTTTTCTATCTTCCATCCAGTGTATATAATTCACCAATTTTGATTATTTTATGTCTTTATCTTAGCCTTTTTTCTTTTATTTTACTTTTTCTCGAGCTCTGGATAGTCATCTTCTTGGAAACCTGTCGTCGTCTATTCTGATTATATCCTGTCCATCTACACTTTAAAGTAGCTAAGATTTTCTATACCTTACACTCTTGTCTTGTATATTTTTCTCTTAGCCGTATGCCTGGCATATGTTCCGTACTTTTAATTTCCTATCTTCTTCCTCTTTATAGGCAATTCTGCTTGTTCATTTGCAAATTATTATTACTTCTATGGAAGATTTTCACTCCATCTTTTGCGCGGTCCAATACTTTTTTTGCCATTTGGTGACTTACCTCTTGCTATTTTGATGACGTATGTCTCCTCCATTCTGCATATATGGTTATTTCATTCTTTTTTATTTTGTGTTCATTCATTTGTCCACTGTACGTTACATTTTCTTCTGTCTTCACTTCTCACGATCTCTGAGTGTATTTCCTGTAATTCTTCTCAGTACACTCATCTCTGCCGTTTCCATTGGCCTTTGCGTTGTCGGGCTTTGTGATGTCATATATGTCATTATTGGTCTTACACTGGCTTTATAAATTCTTGACTTTATCCTAGTATTAATGTGTCTGTTTTGCCATATAGTGTTATTAAGGCATCCTGCCAGTCTATTTGCTTTTATACTTGATCTCTCACTTCTTTATCCTGGTCTCCATAGCTGGCAGTGTAATTCCCAGGTATTTTACTTCCAATCTTCTTCTTCTGCTAATGCCTATCCTCTATGGATGTTGGCTACCACAATGGCCCATCGTATTTTATTTGCAGCTGTTCGAAATAGCCAGGATTCTTAAGCCAGGATATTCGGCGATGTCCTGGTCCTCTATTTCCTTCTATTTTCCCTTCAACTATCAATAGTAGGTTTCTGTATTTATTTTCATTTCTTACTATATGTCCGACGTATGCTAACTTTCTCTCTTTAATAGATTTTAAGACTTCAGATTCTTTTTGTAAACGTTGCATTACTACGTCGTTAGTTATATGCTGTACATATGATATTCTTAGCATGCGACGATAGCACCACATTTCGAAAGACTGCAACCGTCTGCAAGACGCAACAGTGAATGTCCATGTCTCTGCTCCATACATAAGAACAGAAAACACATAACAATTAAGGATTTTGAGTCGGAGATGTAAGTTCAAGGTTAAATTACATAGAACTTTCTTCATCTGTTAGAAAGCACTCCTTGCCTTTTCGATTCTACATTTAATCTCGTGTGAATGATCCCGGCTGTCTGTGACGTTGCAACCTAAGTATGTTATTTTTTCTGTTCTATCCAATACCTTTTTGTCTGCCATAAACTTTGAATCTACATAATATATCTTGGTTTTTACTTATGATCATAATTTTCTTAATATTGTTCTGAAGCTATTTTCTTGTGGCATTGTAAATTAATTACTATTTATAACTGGAAATAAGCTAAAATTAAAGACAAAAATACGTTTATTTACGTTTCAATTTCCAATTCGGAAATCGTTCTCAAAATACAAACAGTAAATTAAACAAATTTTGTTTTTTGTTACATAGTGAAAAAATTCTTCTAATAATTTAATTTTATCTGACTCATTTATATTGACAGTTCAGACATACATTATGCATTTTAAAGTAGACGACTTTAAAATGATATTGCCAATATTGTTGAGTTGCGCTCCTGGGACGACTTTACTTATAAGATAGTTCATTCGATTACATGAAATCAACTTTAACTTGAGAATATCCGTCAGAAAAAATCATAGCATGTAATTCGTCTTTAAAAAGACAAACACATGACATGATTACAGTAAAATTCTCCTGTTAGTGATTCCATAGTCAATTATGAGGGAAAAACCAGGAAAAAAATCTCATAATACTATCCCGACATTGTAAGTATTTGTTCGTGAATTTAGTTTACCTTCAACAAACATCAAAAATTCTGATTTTATATGTTACGTTATTTAAAAAAACATAAATGATGTATCCTCTATATGTTACTGACTTACTAATACTGGTATTTTTTTATTAATAACTTCCTCTTTCAATATTGGTAACCAGATCCTACTACATTCTGCCGAGGAATTTGCGACACAATTGGCCTCATTTAGCATAATTAGAGCCGCTTCTTTGATTTTTCTTTTTTTACCATCCGTTTCTTTTAGGACTATATTTGAATTATTCCATTGAACCCTATGTTCATTATCCCATGCGTGTTTACATATTTGAGATCTATCAAATTCTCTATTTTTAATATAAGATTGATGTTCACTTATTCTAACATTTAATGGCCTTGATGATTCACCTAAATAAAACTGATCGCATTCACAAGGTATTTTATAAATGCAATTCTTTGTCCTTACTTGTTCATTGTTAGGTTTGGTTTTGGACAAAATAGATCTCAACGTATTTGTTGTTTTGAATGTTGTTGAAATGTTGAATTTATTTCATATCCTTTTAAGTTTTTCTGATAATCCTTTTATGTACTAGAACGAGATCCTATAGCATACACAAGGAATATTATGAGGAAAATAACAATACCGTACATCAATCAGTCTTTGTAATCCTTTAGCACTATCCGCAACAAGGACAATGTCGTCTGCATATCTTAGAATATTTATTACTTTATCGTTAACAATCACGCCATCAGTCGTTTCTTCCAAAGCTTCTTAAAATAGATGTATAGAGTACGCGTTAAACAGCAAAGGCGAGAGTATGCAACCTTGTCGTACTCCTCTTTGTATTGGGACTTCATCGGATAATTGGTTGTCTACTCGAATCTTGGCTACTTGTTTTCTATAGAAATTGGCTATTATTCTTATATCCTTGTCATCGATGTTTATGATTCGCAAAGTTTCAAAGAGCCTCTCATGCTGTACTTTGTCAAATGCCTTTTCTAAGTCAATAAAACAGGCAAAGACATCTGTATTAACATCTCTTGCTCGTTGTATCAATACTTGTATGCTAAAAAGTGCTTTTTTTGTGCCAAGACCGCTGCGAAATCCAAATTTTACATCAGCAATACCCTCCTCCAATTTCTTGTATATGCGAGCATGGACGATGTTTAAGAATATTTTGAGTGAGTGGTTCATGAGGCTAATGATTCGGTGTTCTTCACATTTCTTAGCGTTTGCTTTTTTTGGCAGTGGTATAAATATGGACATGTACCAATCTTTTGGTACAGTTGCTGTTTCATATATAGGTACGGTTAAATCATTCTGTCATAATGTCAAGTTGATTGTCTTCTATCAATTTCAATATCTCAGCATATATTCCATCAGCTCCTTGCGCTTTGTTGTTTTTAAGATGACTTAAACCAGATCTTACTTCTGATATTGTTATTGTTGGTCCATTCTCGACGTTGTCATATACTTCAATGTATTGGTTGTCACTGAACAGTTCTGCTATATAATCCTGCCATCTGTCCAGTTTTTCTTGCGTATTGAATAGTATGTTTTAATCTTTATCAAACAGTGCAGTGTGCATTGTTGTTCTATACCTATATTCCTGCCATTTCTTTGATTTTCCTGTGTATATTGAATATATCATGTTTTTTCTGTAGGATCTCTATTGTGGAGTTAATCATTGTTACCAGATATGCATATTTGTCCACTTGTTCGACGTTAGTTTCGTTTATTAAAAGTTTTTCGGTATTTCTTTAAGTATTCTATGTTCTTATAAATTTCGTCTTCTTGACATTTATTGTTAGACCAAACTCTTTTCCATATTCTGCTATTCCGCTTATCAGTCTCTAAAGATCTTCAATGTTTTCGGCTAAGATCACAGTGTCATCCGCATATCTAATGTTATTGAGAACTCCATTTACCTTTATTCCAGCTGTTTTACCCTCAATAGCGTTTTTCAGGATCTCTTCTGAGTAGGCTATAAAAATAATTGGCTACAATACGCATCCCTCTCTCACTCCACACGTACTTTTGTTCGCTGTTTATACTATATCATCTACAAATAGGAAAAAAGTATCTACCGGAGAAATGATGTTTTTTCGACCTACTGTTATACTCTAACTTGAAATCTTGCTATGTTTATCTCTCTTGGTCCATCGATGGTTTTTGCGGTATTTGCTCTTCTGTTCTTTTACATTTACTGTAGGAGCTGCATTCTGTTTAGACTTTGATGTATTCTTTTTATGCAAAGGCATGTCATCTTGATTTTCATTGATATCGGATTTGTTATGGGTTTTTGGATCATTTATGATTATTTTTGCTTCACACTTATAGTTGATTTTCTGGCAAGTTACTTATTTGCACAGCTTCTTTATCACCGCTGTCCTCGTCAGACTCTTCAACATCTTTGGATGGAGAGATAATTACATCATCAGGAAGTTCATTTTCTGACAGATTTAAAAGGACGGTGACCTTTAATGGGTTAAATAATAGAACTATTAATAAATATATTGTCCCTATCATATAATTGAATTAAATGAAAATCTAAAAGTATTTGACGCCGTTTTATTTCTTAGGCAGAATACGTGGTGCAGTTGACTCTAAAAAATATCCTTTACACACATAAATAACCTAAACCCATAACGACTTTTCATACCCAACGTAAATATTTAAAACGTTTTAAGTACGGAAAAACCGACGGTATATTTAAGAATGACAGTTCTTTTGGTAATTTTTTATTAATAAAGAAATTAGCCACATTCTTTTATCAGGGGAGCGCTATATGGTTTTCTGACGTTGCTCACTTGAAATGCACTAAATTCTTAAACGAAGCGACACTAAATATATTTAGCTTTGAAGAAGGTTACTGCTGGCATCAGTATGGCAAGACTTTTAAATATTTTAAAATTAAAAAGAAAACCGATAGGGAAAAATAACATAAATACTTTATTCTCCCGGTAAATATTAACTAACCAACAAAATTATTTTAAACGTTATCTAGATGTACATCGAAAACATAAAAAAAAGATTTAAGAAGCTCATGGAATCGCTTTTTGTTAAGACTCAATAGTAGTAGAGTTACCTTGCTGAATGACTTGATATTAATAGTTTGACATATCAATATAAAGTTTGTTTAAATACATATGTATATTAGAAAAAATTTAAGACAGAAATTATTACCTAATATATTTTTTATATAGATGCAAAAGTAAAAAGCTGGTCGCAAAACAGTATGAGATATACTAAACTACCACAGTTATAAATAACGGTTTGACCGTTTACTAACATTAATATGCTACTCTAACAATGTAGTTATATCTTCAAACTTTGTATCTACATTAGAGGCATTTTTAGCATCTAATTAATTAACTTTTTTTGAAAATGCTTTTGAAAATTATTTAATATTCTACAATAGTACATACAGTGCAAGAAGTGCAAGAATCGAAAAACCGAATACAGTATTTCATCGAGAAGGACCAAACTTACTACTGGCATTTGCAGACGATATAGATCTAATAGGAAACACGCGATTAAGGATGAAGGAGACTTTCGTAAGGTTTGAGAAGGAAGCAGAGAAGATGGGGCTCCAAATCAACGAAAACAAGACGAAATATATGTATATGAGCCGCAATAACCAAAGCAGAGACAGAATCGGTCAGAACATTACCATGAATGACTTTAACTTTGAGCGCGTTAGAGAATTCAAGTATCTTGAAACAACAATAACTGAAGACAATAACGGATCACAAGAAATAAACAACAGGATTCAGGCCGGCAACAGATGCATTTTTGCCCTCCAAAACCTTAAAAAAATCAAAACAACTAACACGACGTACGAAGATACAGGTCTATAAAACAATCATACGACCCGTTGTGATGTATGGAAGCGAAACGTGGACGATAACAAAGGCAAATGAAGAGAGACTACGTGTTTGGGAAAGAAAAATCCTAAGGAAGATCTTTGGTCCGGTGCTTGATGAAGCATAAGGACAATATAGGATAAGAACTAATAAAGAGCTTGAAGAACTTTACCCAGACGCCAACATCATAAAAGAAATAAAGTCCAGAAGACTCCAATGGACAGGACACCTTAGAAGACATTCTGACGGACGAACAGTAAGACTGGTGTGAAAGCAAGTCCCAACTGGAAGGAGACCACGCGGACGCCCTCGTCTCCGGTGGCGAGATAATATAGCAGGAGACCTAAGCACTATGGGCGTGGAGAATTGGATGGAGGTTGCTCAAGACAGAAAACAGTGGAGGCATGTTGTCGAGTCGGCTAAAACCCATGAAGGGTTGTAACGCCACGGAGTAAGTAAGTAAGTAATAGTACATACAGCTGTCTAGTGACTGATCTTGCGTGGCCATTGCTGGAATATATTTTTTTGATACTACAATGTTGAAGAATGTAGGTACGATGCATCTGCCTTGCTTCATGCCCTTATTAATTGGAATTTCTCTTGAAAAAAAAACTACATGAGTTAAAAAGTGTGGAATAATCTTTCCTCAATAGAGAAAACTTAGTTGTTTAGTCTGTGAAGGTTCTTATATAGATCACACCTCCCAAAAAGTTTCCAGTCGTTTGCCAATTTACGAATATTTATAGCCGTATAGCTGGAATGTTGTCCTTGAGGTAATTTATCGATTCATGGTTAGCAGTGTTAAATAGCATTATCTTGGAGGCCAATTCACGGCCCAAAAAGTAAAACTATGCGGTTACCAAACGTTTCCTTCAATAAATCAATTGTGGCACGAGCTGTGTGACATGTTGCGCCGTCTTATTGAAACAACAGCTCGTGCGTATCAAGATTGTTTAATTGGGGAATGAAGTAATCATGGCTCTATAGCAGTCACCATTGATTTTAACGTTCTGGCCAATATCATTTTTAAGGAAGTACCAGTTATTCTACCAGACCAAAGAGCACACCAAACAGTCAGTTTTTCTGACTGACAATTTAATGGTTTCTTAACATACATTTGAGGTATTGTTGTAGCGTTTTAAATTTGTTTTAACTATAAAATAATTATGTATAAAATTTTGTAGTACGCCCCTGAGCTTGATATAAAAAATTTTGTCTCTTTGTACTCATTCAAAATTCCCAAGAAAGAATTTATGTATGAGTTAGAAATATTTTACGTTCTATTTGCATTCTATTTTTTTACGTTTCTGAAGTCAAGTTGAGGAATTTTTCAAGGTTAAATTTCGGTTTAATTCGGCGTAGAAGTTAAATGTATTCGTAAGTGTTAATTTCGAACTGGAAATGTTTCAAGGTTATTTGGCGAGAAAATCAAAGAGATTTATTTTTGTTTGAGTTCGGTGGCACGAACTGGTATCGGAAGAAGACGTAAGAGGAAGGATGGGCGTTTGGTTTTGAGATCAAAGAGAATTCACGTTATGTTTGAAGAGTTGCTTGAACTGAACGGAGATTGTTAATTGATTTGTAGTGATCCGGCATTAATTCGCCAAAATAGGGGAGTTTTCACTCTATGTAATATGTCATATCTGAAAGAGTCACTGCTTCGTTTTTCTGAAGATATTATAATGTTTGAAAAGTGAACAAGTTTGGTTCCTGTTTTTTTTTAGACATCCCGTTTTTCCAAGGTTTGTGAAAATGCCTCTTCACCTCATTTAGTATGTTATTGAAGCAGTTTTGTATTTAAATGTGCCAGTGTGCCGGTTTCAGCCTCCAATGGATAAAGTTTTTCGTCGATGGTGTCCAGATAGCTTCTACCCCAGAGATGTTAACAAGGTTTCTAGAAGTTTAAGTGTAAAACATGTGAATTAAATTTAACATTTAATGTATAATTTTCAAAGTAAAATAGACGTTTTTTTCTAAGTAACAATAATTGCTTTCGTTTAAAATTTAAGAATCTATAATAATTAAAATTATATATATATATATATATATTAGGGCGGGGCTAAAAGATGTCATAATTATTCTGTCTTAAAATGTTGTGTTGACATATGACAGCTAGCTTTAATCTGTTTTTGTTGTGACAATTTTTGATTTGTTTGTAGAAAAGGTTAAACATTACGATATTTTCATTTATAAGGACATAATTAATTTCAATAATCTATTTTGGCTACAGTGATAAATAACCTAGGAACAATTTTGAATGATTTTGTAGCAATCCCCATTGTAAACAGATAGTACATGTAAGTTTTTTCTTTGTAATTTTGTGTTTTACAAGTATTGATATAGTATAATTTTAAATATATTTAAAATTACATATTTAATATATTTAAAATATGGTGCCTATTCGAAACGAATAGGCACTAAAAGAAAAAGAAGAAGAATACAAAGCTGGGTAGTTAACACTATATTCACAGACCATTCTTTGTCCGTTTTTAAATATCTGAGGCAAGGTTTCTTGGCTACAGTTATTATTTCTAGAAATCTAAAGCAGGATTTTTATAGTCTGTGACTGTTTATCTGTTATATTTAATAATTCTTTCATTTTTAATACAGTGTGTAAAAGCCAAATGGAATAAATTCATTATTTCGGTTACTGTACATATTTATATAAAATCCCGAAATACGTCAAATTTAAATTATAACTTGACATTCTTTAACGTGAAAATGCAACCCCTACCTTTAACCGCCTTAGAATGACAGGTAAAACACCCAATTTTTAAAATAGGAAGTATAGGCTTGTGACATATTGTTTGAAAGGTCTTTTTATTCTCCATTTAAAAATGTTATCGCTTTCAAGTTTAGGTAATTAAGATAAAATAAATTAAAATCATGTGGTTACCGAAATTCGCTTAAATATACTCAAAACTTATTTCCCGTTTAGGTCTTGATAATAAGAAAGTGAACAAAAACCATAGCAATGTTGTTTTTAGATGGTAACCATTAAAAAACTTTAAAGAATTTCCGTGGCAACGTTATTTTATCACGCATTAGTAAATTGTTTTATTTAAGTTGTCAGTATTTTAATTTAAGTAAAAAGTTCGTTCAATTCAATTCTGAAAAATTGTTAAATTAACGGAAATGCATAAAATAACAGTTTTACAAATGATTGCTTATGAAGAGAACACCCGAACACAACAGGAAGTAACTCGCCTATTTCATGAGAAATTTCCTAATTTACCGCCTATATCCCAAGGGACAATAAGTAAAATAGAGAAGCATTTTCGCGAGTTTGGTCATGTAAGGCATTTAAAAAAGCAGCTGCCAATGCACTGAGTGATGAACTCAAATTAGATGTGTTGCTTGAGTTTTAGGAAAATCCACATATATCGAGTAGACAGGCATCCACTACATTCAATGCTAGTCATACATCGATAGTAAACATATTAAAAGAAAATAAATTGCATCTTTATAAGATGATACCTACTCAGGAGCTCATGGAAGACGATTCTGATCGGAGAACTTTTTTTGTGAACAAATGATGGACACGTTGGATAACAATATTATCCAATTAGACGATGTTATGTTTTCTGATGAGTGTACTTTTTCACTTAACGGTCATGCTAATCGACAAAATTACCGCTACTGGGCCATGGAAAATTTTCACTGAGTGAGAGAAGAACACACTCAATACCCTCAAAAGGTTAATGTTAGGGCAGGGATTGTAGAAAACAATATCATTGGTCCCTTTTTCATTGAGGCCAAATTGAATGGCAACAATTATTTGGCACTACTTCAAAATGATGTCATTCCAACATTATACGTTATGGTTTAATCAAATATCGTATCAAATACGATATGGTTTAAGCAGGATGGAGCACCACCACATTACCAACTTAATGTCCGGCAGTACCTCGATACAATATTTCCCAATCGGTGGATAGGGAGGCTAGGATCTATTGAATGGCCAGCGCGATCACCTGATCTTACATCATTTGATTTCTTTTTATAGGGATATGTGAAGAGCCATGTGTACAAAACTAAACCTTCTGATTTAAATAACTTAAAAGAAAGAATAAGGCTTGCGCTTAGGTCGATCACGCCTGTTATGTTAAATAATGTTAGAAGACAGTTTTATTTGGGATTAGGATGTTGCCAAGACGTTCACGGTAAACATTTTGAACATCTACTTTATTAACACTCGTAGTTCTTTTTCGTGTTTTACATTTTATTACGTTTTACATTACGTTTTAGTTTTTGATTGTATTGGAGCGAATTTCGCTAACCACATGATTTTAATTTATTTTATCTTAATTAATCTTAATAAACTTGAAGGCTACAACATTTTTGAATGGAGCATGGAAAAGACCTTTCAAACGATATATCACAAGCCTATACTTCCTATTTTAAAAATTGGGGGTTGTACCTGTCATTCTAAGGGGGTTGAAGGTGGGGGTTGCATTTTCACGTTCAAGAATGTCAAGTTATAATTTAAATTTGACGTATTTCGGGATTTTTTATAAATATGTACAGTAACCTAAATAATGAATTTATTCCATTTGGCTTTTACACACTGTATATATTGTAACTACAATACACGCTATAAAGTCCACATTATATCGTTAATAGTAGGTTATTTTCAAAGAAATCCTATTAGTTATTTATTAAACAGTACAAGTTTATTTAAATTATCCATAAATAACCGTTTCCTGTCGTACATATTTTGTTGCTATATCACCCGCTCACTGGTTTCCCAAAAGGTAAAAGTGTAAATTAAATATTGACAAATGCGTTATGGAAATTGGAAAAACATCGAGGAAAGGGCCCATCCGCGTGTTAAATTATGAGATATAGGAGTTGAATTATAGAAAGTGACCAGTATCCAATTTAAGTTGAGTGTGAAAGAGACGGGGTCGGCTGGGTAACGGCTCCACTGGGACAAAACTTCATCCAATGATTCAGACGTCGGTTCTCTTCCGGCCCTTCTAGTTAAACCGATCACGACGAGGTCTCATGTTGCCATATTTCAATCTCTTTTATAATAGCTACGCAATTAATATAGAATTATTTAAAAACTTGACATATTTTTCATAAAAAAACTATATAGTTAAAATTATATCAAATTCTAAGGTAATTGTCATAACTTTTAATGTCGTAAAGAAACCAAGGTGTCCACGATATATTAGGTAATTTTGACTATCACCATACATATCCAATATTGATTGGATATGTATGGTGATAGTCAAAATTACCCATAAAAAACTGTCTTTGAGAGCTTCAAAATAAACCTTGAACACAAAATTAATCTTGCTGTTCCATTAAGAAACACGAGGCAACTTGATAACGAATTAGAAGTTTTTATAAAAAATATCCAACAGTCAGCTTGGGAAAATACTCCCACAATAACTTCAAGAACAAAAGGGAACAACTATCCAAAAGAAATCAGAGAACTCATAGTAGAAAAAAGGAAGTTAAGAAAAAAATGGCAGCAATACAGAGCTCCACGAGACAAAACTAGTCTAAATAATGCTACACAAAAACTAAAAATGGAGATACAGAATATAAAAAATTCAACAATAAATTATTTTTTAAGTAATTTAACAGCTGACCAGAACACAGATTATTCTTTATGGAAGGCAACAAAAAGATTGAAGAGACCAATTATTCATTCCCCTCCTATCAAGTTGGAAAACGGCAACTGGGCTAGAAGTAACGAACAGAAAGCAGAACGATTTGTAGAACATTTAGAAAGCAAGTTCAAGCCCAACGACAATGATAGTGAAGAACTGAGATGGGAAGAACCATTCCAAACTGACGAAAGAATAACATTGACATCACTTAGAAAAGTATCAACAGAGATAAAAGAGAATATAAATCCTAAGAAAGCTCCAGGATATGATCTCATAACAGGAGAATTATTAAAAAATCTACCAAGAAAAGCCATAGTTAAGCTGACACACCTAATAAATGCTGCTTTTAGATTGAGATATGTTCCCAGACTCTGGAAAGTAGCCGAAGTAATTATGATCGCCAAACCAGGTAAATCTCCTAAATGAAGTGACATCCTATCGACCAATATCCCTCCTTCCGATGATGTCAAAACTATTTGAAAAACTTCTATTAAAAAGATTAAAACCAATAATAGAAAGAAAAAATCTTTACCAAATCATCAATTTGGTTTCAGAAATCAACATTCCACTATAGATCAAGTTCACAGAATAACGAATATAATAGAAAAAACATTAGAAGAAAATAAAGTCTGCTCTACAATCTTCTTGGATGTAGCACAGGCGTTTGATAAAGTCTGACATGACGGTTTAAACTATAAACTAAGAACGTTCATGCCTAAACAGTATTCAGAAATCTTGAAATCATACATTGCGAATAGATATTTCAGAGTAAAACAAAAAGAAGTGTACACCGACTTAAGGGAGATCAAAGCTAGCGTGCCACAAGGAAGTGTCTTAGTTCCGGTCCTGTACCTATTGTATACGTGTGACATTCCAGAGCTAGAACAAAATACTATTGCCACCTTCGCGGATGATACAGCCATACTAGCGATAGGAGACACTAGTGAAGAAGCGACTGATAAATTGCAACTATCAGTAAATAAAATACATAACTGGACCAGAAAATGGCGAATAAAATTAAATGATACTAAATCTGCACACATTAACTTTACAAATAAAAAAATAGAAAATTTCCCAGTTAGAATAAATGATACCCGAATTCCTTGTGCAACATCAGCAAAATACTTGGGTATCACCCTAGACGCGAAGCTGCGCTGGAAAGTCCATGTCAAAAAGAAAAGAGGGGAGCTTGATATTAGATATAAGAAATTGTATTGGCTGATTGGAAAAAATTTAACATTGTCAATTCATAATAAATTATTCATTTACAAGCAAGTACTGAGGCCAGTATGGGTATATGGGTGCCAAAGATTTCAAAATAAAGTACTGGGAAACATTGTTAATGCTCCTTGGTATATCCGTAACAGCAATTTCCACCAGGACCTGGGTATGGAAACTGTGATCAAAATAATCAAGAGAACAGCAGCAAGTCACGAGCAGTGGCTGCATAGTCATGTGAATGTCGAGGCAATCCAGCTGTTTGACAACACTGAACTAAAAAGAAGACTCATAAGGACAAAACCATTTGAGCTAGTGTAAATGTGTAACAGTTTAGTGTAAAAAGCAGAGTATAGTGCTGTGAAGTTATTGCATGCTAGTTGTAGTGCATTAGTTAATAGATAAAATAAGAGTAAGCCATAGGGTAAGCCCTTAGATTTAAGTATTTGCTGTTATTATGTTAGGTCAGAAAATAACTGATAATTGGTCATTTGTGACCACATGTATACAAACACCGCGCAGGTGTTAATAAAAAAAGCATACATATCAACACAAAGAGTGTCTGACAACAGCAAAACTAGTCTAATCTTACTGTGATCCAAAATTTTTGTATCTTGAAATATATGAGTGGATGAAGTAAAACTTATCAGCAATATTGTTGCCATCGTGCGTTGACTGATTAGACGTTAATGATATCTTTAAAATAGGAGTAAATGTCAAGAAAATGCTGGATAACTATGTAAAACGTAATGTATTTTAGTCAATTAAGTATTATAAAAGAGAAGAAGTCAAACAGATACAATAGTAAAAACTGAAGATTTCCATCATCAACAATTACAGGATAGTTTGAACTATGTTCTCCCAACCATTAATAAATAGTGTACCGCAGGGGTGCTCAAACTTGAACTGCTGGCGATCTACCTCAATATTTTTAGGCTACTTACGATCGACTCTGAGAGACTGCAAGTGTTTGTGATGCAGGGTTGTCGTACATACACGATACACCCTACCTTCCTAGGTAGGGCGTACCGTAGCATATATAGATATTAGCTTTCTGCACAATATAGGTACATTATTTTAGTCAAGGTTTGGGTTAGGTTTAGTTAGGTTCTTCTCTACAATATCAATGACAAAACTCATAGTTATTCAAAATTGCGAGTTTATTTGTTGTTACAAAACAAAAGAGTTACATATGGTGTTAAACTTAACTAAGGAGTGGCTTTGGATGTTGAAGCGTGGCACTGCATGTCCTCAGCATACTTTTCATAAGATGGTACGTAACCACTGAGTGCTAATCGCAAGCATGATGTCATATGATCGTCAGTTAGTCGATTGCGATATTTTGACTTAATTATTTCATTTCAGAAAATGCAGACTCGCACAAGTAAGTTGACCCAAAAAATGCCGTCAGTTGGAAGGCGATTTGCCTTACATTCGGATATTTATCTTCAGATATAAAACGCCAGAAATTTGTATCAAATACTGTAGCTTTGAGATGTATATCTGATATAATCTGCACCAACTCATTTTCAACAGAACATGAGTTCATATTAAACTGATTTCATTATTTCTATTTCAGTAGCTGATTCCTCAATGTTTTTACATGAAAAAGGATAACTCACAAATGATGCTATATTTTCCAGTTTAGTGCAATCATAAAAACGCATTTCGAATTGTCCCAAAATATTTGATAATTTAGCCTCATACGTATCATAATTCAACTGAGGAATCCTTGCTTTCAAAGACAGAAAATGTTTCAGATTCTTTCTTTTCAGTTGATCTATCATGAGTTGCAATTTACTTTTTAATGCATTTACTGCGCTAATCATCTCAATAATAGTTTTTCCTTTACCTTGAAGCTCCAAGTTAACGGTGTTTAAGTGCATTGTGATGTCAGTCAAAAAAGCCAAATCATTTGGCCATTTTTCGTTTTTCAAAATCTGAGTGTCATCACCTCTTTCGTCTAGAAAAGCTGTTATTTTGGGCAATAATTCTTGAAGCCTTTCTAGGAATTTTTCGCGACTCAACCACCTGACATCCGTGTGAAGAACTAAATCAGTGTGTTCAGCTGACTCCCTATCTTTCAACTGCAACTGAAAGAGCCGCCGTTGTAAGCTACGTGCATGAATTCACAATTTTTGTTGCAATGCCCATAATTTCCTCCGTGTTTAAAACTTTTGAACACAAAACTTGATGTATAATGCAATGAAATGAAAAAAATGAAGGGAATTCTTCATTAGCTCGACACAATGCCACAAAACCGTTTTTGTTTCCACTCATTGCTGGTGCTCCATCGGTTGTAATGCACATTAATTTATATATTGGTAGCTCGTAGTTTTTTACAAAATTTAAGAAAACGTCATATATATTTTAGCCACGGGTCTTCCCCCTTCAGAAGAATGATTGTCAAAAATTCTTCCTTAGCCAACATGTCATTGAATACCATCCGAATAAAAATACACAGCTGGGCAGTGTCTGTCATATCGATGGATTCGTCGAACTGTAAAGAAAAGTATGTACATTCCATGATATCATGTTTTAGTTTATCTGCGATGCCTTGACTCATGACTTCAATACGCCTTGTGACAGTCGGACGAGATAACTGAAGTTCTCTAATAGCAGAGATGATTTCTGATTTATTTTTAAAATCTCCAAATAAAGTCTCACCCGCTTCAATAAATGCTTCCTTCACCACCGATCCATCTTCAAATGGTTTCCTGTGTTTCGCCAAAATATGAGATATTTTAAATGACGCGATCGTAGCAGCTTTTGATTGTTTGGCTGGTCTTGTGAACATGGATTGTTCTTTTTTCAAACAAGATATCAAATCACTTACTTTTCGTTTTCTTAATTCACTCTGTAACGGAAAAAACACAAATGCACTTATCCTTCACCATAGAAAAGAAAAATTCTTTCTCCCAATCCTTATTAAAATGATACGTTTTAGATTTCTTCACTGCACTCATTTTCCACTATTTAATAACAAACTTTGTATCGACGTAGGATCGCTATCAAGTTACAATTCAGAATAACTCCAATTCCTGTAGGCGCATCATTTATATCGATGTGACCGAAAGTCTCGAATGTTTCCGTCAAACGCGCCGCCCGAAACTAGACTGTACTGTCTCTCGTCTAGAAACAACACAGCTTTTCTTTGACAAGTGCCGCGCGTTCCTTTGATAAAGCCACCTTTTGCCATAAGCAGTGTTATTTTATTACGTAATACATTTTAGTAGTTGATAGAATATCATCCTAAATTTGATTAATAATTATAATAAATATTGTATTTAATAAAATAATTAGTTAATATATGTAAATATAAAATATGCTGTGTGGACAGTATTTTGTTGTCCCCACTTCTTTGAATTGCAATGATGCTTAGTCAAGCATTCTATGTATTTGTATAGTTCAGTATTAATAAAAACGTTTAACTCTGCTGACAGAAGTTTAGTTACCTACCTACTTATTAAATTTTTTTTTCTTCTCGAGATCTACCCAAAAAGCATCGATCGCGATTGACCGTTTGAGCACCCCTGGTGTACCGGCATCATTTAATTGACTTTGTATCGACAGACCTGAAGATGCTTCGCAAATTGTAGAAAGCGAAACCGGTCGCATAGATAGTTAAATTAAACTGATTGTGAGTAAGTCTTATTTATTTTTTTTACCTATTTGTTTTGGTCCAATTTCGATCCCAAAAAACTTTCTTAAAGGAAAATATATTGTTTCATGTAAAAATGATCAGAGCTTGTTTTCCGATGAACTATATAGTATTGATTGTGAATGGACTGCTCAAATTAATACTGATAATGGACAGCCGGCAACGATTAGAGATAGTAGTAAAGATATGCTAGAAGGGAAGAGCAGTGCAGTGCATATTCACCACTAGTAACTGCCTCTCAGCCCTGTCAAATTGAAATTGTTTGACATTATTCAGAGGATGACAACGACAGCGTTGATGATCCTGATTATACGCCAAGTATGGAAATTGCAAAAAGCATTGTGCAGAAAGGTTAAGCTGTAGAGAAGCCAAATAATCACGAAACTGCTAACCCTAGTACTAAATCACCACCACTTTAACTTTGGTTAGAGATTCCAGAAACAGAAAAACGTATCAAAAAAAAAAATAAAAACCTGGAAGGTAACCCAAAGGGTTGCAGTCATTTAATTAGGAGAAGAGCATATTGCTAAGTCTGGTAAAAAAATAAAAGCAAAATCAATGAAACCCGTTGTGCGCCATTTAGACAAAATTGCGTGCACAAATTCACCGATAAAGTAAGAAGGCAGATTTTTGAAAATTATTGGACGTCACTTCTAGCTCTACAGATCATCATGGACCTAAAGACGGAAGCAGACATGATCAGAGAAAACAAAGCATGAGTTGCAACTTTGATATATAATTACGTAATACAGTACAAAAAATTGATGTGTACAAAGTATTTTTTCTCAATAGACTAGGCATATCTGAAACTGTGGTACGCAATGCCTTCAAAAAGTATGATACTGGGTGATTTGTATCGCTGGATATGCGAGGTAGAAATATTCCCAAATTAAGCAACGCGACACTCGACAGGGTGCGCTCACACATCGATTCGTTTTCCTGTTATGAAAGCCACTAGACACGGAACAAAACTAGCAAAAAGTAATTGGGACCTGAACTCAAAAAGGATAAAATCTACAAATTATATTTGGCAAAATGTAAAGATGATGGAGTTCCCAAAGCAGAAACTGCCAAGTTGTGGCTATTAAAAAAAATTAATTCCGAATTACCTTGAATTTAAAACTCATCAGTTAATACATACGATGAATGTGATAAATTTAGTCGACAACTTAAACAAGATGGCCAAGATGAGACAATGGCTGCTGTTCGTCAGAAATATGAAGGTCATCTTCACGACGCTGACATGCGCTATAGTGAAAAGAAAAGCGACAAAATATCAAGTAAATTATCAGTTGATAAAACCAAAGTGATTATGGTTGATGAACAAAAATGTCTTGCAACTCCTTACCTAACAAATAACCAAAACTTTTATTCTTTAAAGTTATTGACACTAACCCTGAAAATTTATGATTCCACCACAAACAAGGCTTACTGCATGCTGTGAAACGAATCTAAAGCAGGAAAGGTGTACACTAAATTGTTTCAGCAATATTAAAGTGGAGTGAAATTGTTTACGTACATTCTACGGTAGAACATTTGATCGGACAATGGTCCCAGCCAAAATCGTCTTACCTATAATGCTGATGTTCAGCTACTTATGGCAACTAAAAATGTCCAATTTTAAAAACAATAGACTACAACTTTTTGTTGAGAGGATATATCCACATGAAGGCAGACCATGTTTATGGTTTAATTAAAGACTTTTATTTATAGGACGTTAAAAAACAAGCAAGTATGGAAATCGTTGCCACTTTGATTGAAATGGAGGTATCCGATTTCAAAAATTTCGAAATATTGTATGTCAAACCTTAATCACCATGTATTGGTACACAATGGAGTAATAATAAACAAGAGTTTCTTATTTCAATTGATGTACTTTCAAATTCGCGCTGCATCTGCGATAGCGACAACTAAAGTAAACATATTTAGGTTGTATACATTTTTTACTTAACCAGTTATTTTTTTGCTCCAAACATTGTGATTTGGTTTTTGCATTTTTAAATAGTAGCATTTTTGTAATCCCTTACGATTTTTATTTTGCATATTACCCGTTTCAAGACATAGAGGTAAAAACTCGTAACTACCAATATCATACACCAGGTAAATTCTTTTTTAACACACTAATATCCAGTAATAGATTTCCATTTACGTAGTATAATATACCAATAATGTTGAATTCAACATGAATAAACGACTGTTTACCTCAACGGTACAGATATATAATATATACACAGGTATAAAAACAATACAGAAATAATCTATACACACAGAAAGAAACCTAAGCCTCAATTTAACCTCAAAATATGAAGGATTTTCATTGAAATAAATATAATTTTAGTAATTTTCAAATTTTGTTATTTAAATGTTTACTACAACTACTGGTCTCTTATTGTTTACGTCATTTTTACTTCCTATTTTATGTATTTGTCCTATTTTAGAAACTTTTAGATATTTTGGCCAAATCAAATTTAAATTAAATAATATTTTTTAAAGTATCTAGAATAAATGTATTAGTTTTTTATTACAGGGGAGGATATCTAAAAGGTTTACCTTTACTAAGTTTTGAATTGTTTGTCATTTATCCAAATCTCAACACTAATGTAAATAATTCAAAGCGAAATCATAATGAAAACTGGCATTAAGACTAAGCTGCCGTCGCTTACAAGATTAGTAATTCCAGTAAAGCACTATAAGATTATGGCGAATTTAATAAGCTGATTAATATGCAGAATGGAGGAGATGCCAACACACTGTGAAACAGCTTTGTTAAGCAATTATGAAGACATCTTAGAACAATGTCAGGTGAGGTGGGAATTATTGTCGTGCTTGCCGTCGAGTTTAGATGACGTAATTTAGTTATGAAATATTTATGGTTGATGCTGTCTAACCATGCATAGCTTTAGGTTAATTTGTGTTTAGTATGGATCATGGAAATCAACGACATATTCGGAAGGTTATAATAATTAATTACGGTTAGTGATCAAATTATTAGAGCAACATGGGAAAACGGAGCTTTTTGTTAAAAAAATATAACTGGGGGTACAAGTTTGTTTATGTAATTTAAGTTTGTTAGCTGATTAGGAAGAAAAAAGTTTTTTATGCATATATTTGTTTTTAACTGTTTTATTTCTATATTATAGGAAGTTTTCATAAGCGCTCGATCAGTCAATCCCTGATGATATCAATATTGCTGATATATTTTATTGGATAACACCAAAGTCTAGAAAACTAACAGGCCTTGTATACATAGGGAGATTGTTGTACCTTGACCATGGTGCACCTTGCGTTGCGCCGCAGTCAATATCTGACTAGTGCCGATAAATCGTCCAGGGTAGTGCCGGATTGTAACGACTATTTTGCTTACCACAGGGTAAGAATATGGGGGGACAAGATTGGGCAAACAAAATAATCGAAACAAGTGGATACGACACTCAATTGGTTGTTGGAGAGCTGGGTCGTGGATAAGTTGAAGATATTGGGGGTTAGATTGGGGCAACTACAAAAAAAAAAGAAATAAAGGGGTACTTATACAAATCTCTTGGGACAAACAGAATGAAAATAAACGGAAACACCTCAAGAAATTTAATATAGAACGCCACTTGAGGTGCCTAATTATACCTATTACAACCAGTAGTTGTAACTAGGAAAATAATTATAGAACATCAAAAATATAGAAAAAAAAATATCTTTTTCAAATAAAACTCAAAATAGATCAGAGAAACAAATTAAACATTTATTTTTGTCTCACCAAACAGTTTTCAAAAATACAGCTTATACAAAGGCATATTATATAAAAATAGCTATCGAATACAAATGAAAAAACTTACATATCTGTTTACAAAAGGTTACAAAAACCTTCGAAATGGTTCCTAGCAAACAACGTGGCCAAATTAGATTAAAATTTTATGGATATCCTTTTGTGAAAAATAAAATTTAATCTTTACTATAAAATCAAAATATGTTTTACAAAAGATTAAACATCAAACTGTCATACGCCAAAACAAACATTTTTAAAACAGGATAAAATTATGACATGACAGTTTAAACCACGCCCTAACATAATATTTATTTTAATTACAAACATTTTTTTAAAAAATAATTTATAAAAGAAAGCAAATTTTGTCTTTTTAAAAGAAAATGTCTATTTTTACTTTAAAAATTAATAACGTAAATGTTACCTCAGTTCACACATGTTAACTTAAACTTTTGAACAACTGGCTAATTTCTATGGGGTATCTAACTGCACATCAACGATAAGCTTTATTGGAAGCTGAAACTGGCACATTCAAATCAAAACTGCTTCAATATCATTCTACGTGAGGTGAAAAGGCATCTCGGAAAGGAACTGGATTTCTCAAAAAACGAAAAGAAAGCAGGAACTAAACTCTCTCTCATTAAGGGAACTAAAGGCTCTCATTAAGGGAACCCAGGATGATGCTCTACAGATTCTGGATGATCTCAATAACCTCCATCCTAACATCTCTTTTACTCTGGAACCAAAATCTGACAATAAGTTGAACTTCTTGGATATGACTATATCCCGTAACAAAGATTCTTTAGAGTACAACATTTATAGAAAACCCACCCAAACAGATCACGCTATACATGGAACGTCTAACCACCCAACTCAGCATAAAATTGCTGCTTTCAACAGTTACATTCATCGATTACTTAAATTTCCTCTTTCTGATGATAATTTTAATACAGAACTCAATACTCTTAAGCAGATTGCTTAACATTATATATAAACTTCTAAATAGAGCTAAACTAAAAATTGCAGAAAAGCTTGCATATTCATCACAGTCTTTTCAACCTAATGTTTCAGATAACATCAGATATTTCTCCTTCACTTATATTAGCAGCATTTCCAATAAAATATCTAAACTTTTTACTTCTACAATTGATAACATCAAAATCTCGTTTAAATCACATAATATTTTAGGCTCCTTCTTAATAAATACCAAAGATAGGATGAATACACTTGATAAAAGTGGTATTTACAAATTAAAATGTGATGATTGTGATGCCTCTTATGTAGGTAGAACCATCAGAAAGTTATCCACTAGAGTCTCTGAACATTTGAAAAGACCAAACTCTTCAAGTTTTGGTCAACACTTAGTATCCAGCAACCACAATTTTAACATCAATTCTGGTTCATCTATCTTACATGACATCAGTAGAAAGAAAAACTATCTTGAGTTGGATTTATTGGAAGATTTGGAGATTACAAAGGAAACAAATGAAAACTCTCACTGTCTTAATACTCAAATTAATTTAAATTGTACTAAATTTAATCCTATATTTAAAAACTTTATTACAGCTCCACCTCGTAGAGGGCCCAGCTCGACTGTTTAGACTTCATGCACTGAGTATTTACATATTAATTTGAAAGTTCTTCCATTGACTGTGGATTCAACTGAACTACTTGGATTACAACCCATTTATATATTTTGCTTTTAATTTTGATTTTAATTTTTAGCAATTCAACTGAATATTCAGATTTTCTCTTTACAGTACTGATAGCGCTTAGTGGACAATTTTATTGTAGTCAACTATCCACTGTCTAATATATTGTTTAGTCTATTTCTTACATTCATACTTTATGTCAACTTCAATTGCTCTCAAACTAACATCCTAATTATTATAGACAGGTTTGAGTGTGAGATCTGGATTATTCAATCTACATAAAAATATTAGATATAATTTTATATTTCTTCAGTTGATTACCTATAGTGGTGTCAGTTGGACCTTTGGTCAATACTTAGTTTCATAGAATCTTGAAAGGCGCAGATCACTTATCTATTGTTACTGCCCTTCACAAGCTGTCATTTGTCACATGTCATCTCAATATTTCCGCCTCCGCCAGGCTGGGAGCCATTCTGTCTCCGGCTTTTATATAAAATGTAGCTTCTCCAATTTTTAAATTTTAAAGTGTTTGTTTATCTTTGTTTAGTGTATTTGTTATGTCCCAATTTACATTTATGACATTCTGTTACTGCTGGATAGGCCACAACTGACGAAGTAAGTCTATAAACGTTAATCACATAAAAAAACTTTTTTCAACTATAAGCTTGGAGTTTTTATCCAAGTGAATTAATTTTCCTTTTTTTAAAAAACGTTTCTTGGCTTATTTCAGATGCCCCTGAAGATGATCTTGTGATCGAAAGTACTTGGGCAAGATTTGATTAAATACTGTGTTCGATATTTGCCTTGTGTACCATCAAAGTTCATTTATTCGAACATTCAACCTTATATTTATTTTATTATGCCCAAACTGCAGGCATCTAAAGCACCGCTGGATATGCAGTGTCTTTCGTATCTTGCACGAGTTACCGGCGATGGGTATGTGTTCCTTCTCCAATTTCTTGGCTGCGATCCGAGTCAGTCCGACCGTGACGTTTGTGTTTCCGTCTTTATTTTTCCTTATAGAGACGAGTTTGGCGTCATTAGGCCCCCTGCTGCCGGTTTATCTCCGGACCTGCCTCAGAATTTCTACCTCTGTGACATCTCCGTCTATGTCAAATATGTCCACCTGAACCTGATAACCTAGGACTGTCTTCTACCGTGTTTCCCTCCGTACGGGCCAGAATAGTCTTCTTCCGGCGTTCGACCTGTTCTTTCCCTGCTACTTCAACGATGAGGTCTCCGCCACTGGTCTATTCAGCTTGTACGTATAATTTTTAGAGGTTCAGTGGTATTTTCGTCTCTGACGACTGGAGTATTATTATAAAACATTATATTATAATGTCTATTTTGAAATTCATACTATTTTGAGACTCTATATTTACTTTTATATCTATAACTATATAATAAAGATAACCAGACAATTCGGCTGTCGGAATCGGAGTGTAGTGGTGCCTTAATCTTTATGAACTCTACTTAGAAGTTTGTTTATCGTCTTTTGCAAGATACATTTAAATCGTGTAGTCACGATGATATGATTTTTTTCTCCTGTCAACTTCACTCAAATAAAAAAAAAAATAGCAATACGTTGGTTCAGATTCTTCAGAGTTTATTTATTTTTAAATGAGTTGTTGAGTCTTTAGTTCTTACTGAGGATTACTTGAGATAAAGTTTAATGAGATAACCAAAACTATAAAATCACGATAAAATGTCGCTTGTAGTTTGTAATATTAACTTTAATTTATTTAGACACGCTTGCAAAGTATATGTAGTAATAAATTTTAAAATTTTATTTAAAACAAGTAACAAAATTGTCTACTAATTTGAATAGAACAATTCCTCCCGAGACGTACTCAAACTCTGAGATGTACTTAAAATTTTAAATTAAAACACTATTCACCGCGTTTTAAGCGATCTGGGACCGTCAAAGTCTCTCGCGTGTTGTGCTATAATTAGTTGCTTAGCATAAAATACAATACGATTAAAATTAAAATTAACTTAGCGGCGAGAAACTCTTATATGTGTAGCGAATGAGCAAATGATGTTATTGGTAAAGGCAGCTGACACTTTAAAATTGTCCTAATAAAGAAATTTGGCATATGCAATTTATATTTTACGAATAATGCTTCAAAAACCACGTGTTTGACATTAAAATATTGTCATATAGTTATGGACCAGATTATAACCCTGGAGAAGTCCGAATAGTATTAAAATCAAGAGGAAGTTAGATAACTGGATATTTTTATTAATACGGAAATACTTTTTACAAAAAATGTTTAACGATGTAGAAAATGGAGGGCCATAAAACTCAAATATAGAAAAAGGGAATACTCAAATTATAGAAAATAAACACAGTCAAGAAGACTAAAAACGCTGATTTCTGACAACAGATCAAAGAACAAATATATAAGGAAGTTTAGAAAGTATAACTACAAGAACAACTAAACGCTACAGATAAATAGAAAGCGTAAGAGAAGATCCCGAGGAACATCGTACAAAAACAACTGGAGGGCGATATATCTTTTGAAAGCAAACAAATGTTAACATAAGAAATAAAGTTATATAAACTATTGACTTTTCATTCTTCTTCTTCTAGTTCCATGACCGTTATTGATCGTTGGATATCATGTTGGCTACCATATTCGCTATTGTGACTTTATTGACAGCAGCTCTAAATAACGATGTAGTTGATTTTCCATACCATTGCCATAGATTTTTGAGCAATGATGTTTTACCAAATTTCCGTAATCGCAGACTTCTCAAAAACGTTTCACTCTAACATATGATCAATTTAGCTATAGTACATTTCATTCATATTGATAGCACATTATGTATGCAAATCCCTAAACTGTTGATACGGGTGACTCAATGAAAAATAGATATTTGTCAACAAGTTTACAGAAGTATATACGAAAACAATTTTAAATTGAGTATGACCACCAGGTATAAAGGTTAAGGCAGAATAGAATACAATAGTTTTGAGGGTTACTAATCCCTAAATAAAGTTGCCAGTGTCGGAGTGATGGAGATTAATAGGTACTAATGAATTTGCAAGAAATGTAAGATGTTTTATTGGTTATATATAAAATAATTTGTGGCCGTAACAGGGTCCGATTTGAAAAAAAATGAATATTATTTTAATCAAATTCCATTTCAGATTCACTGCTTTCTTCAGCATCTAAGGAATCTTCAACTCCAATGTTAATTTATTACCTGTTCCAGCATTGCATCAGTAATATTATCCAAATTCCACATTTTATTTTCTTCCTTGTGAGCATGGCTATCAGCATTTTCCCAATTTTCTGGAGATACTTTTGATAAGGAATGTTCTAATAATTGTTGTAAGTCTTCTAATTTAAAAGCTTTGTTGTTGCGTCCGACTACACCCTTTACTTTGAGACCATATATTTTCTATCGGATTCAGATCACAGTGGTATGGGGGTAAACGTAAAATAATTACATTACGGTTTAATGTCATTTCATCAATTATATATTTTTTATAAGCTGCTTTATGTGCCTTACAATAGGTAATAATTCCTTTTTTGTGGAATTCTCCTTGTACTCAATTGCGTGTTTATCCAACCATTCGATTATCTCTCCTTTTTCCATGCCGTTGTTGGCAATTTTTCTGCTAGTCTTGAATGGTAACTAGCATTATCCATGACTATGACAGAATTTTTTATAATTAAATCCAACAATTGCTCAAAATATTCTTCAAAAACGTCAGCAGTCATTTCCTCGTGGTAATCTTTGGTTGATTTTGAGGCAAAACTTATTAATCCACCATTGACACAATCGTATTCGTTTCCAATATGGGTTATTATGAGTCTACATCCTTTTCCAACGGGAATATTGTTTATTCCAGTAAATACACCTTCGATGAATGCCTGACGGGAACTTTTCACATTTGTATTAACCCATAGATATGGTACAGTATAACCTTCTATAGCCAAGTCTCGTCCAAATAAAAAATTGTTTTCTCTTCTTCTCGGTAGTTTTTAATAGTTTTTAGATAATCTCGTCTCCAACATACAATGTAATCTTTTTCAATTAAAACGGATTTTCTTCTATTCTTTTGCCAACGAAATTCCATCTCTCTCAATAGTCCCCATAATTTCTTGTTGCTTATGATTGGTAACTCTTCGTTTTCTCTAATTAATGTTTGGTTTTTGTCCAATATTGGAAATTCTTTGTAAAAAAAAAATGAGTTGACGCTGCTGATCTTATCATATTTTTATGTATTTCTTCAATTTCCAAGGGTTTACTCCCTCCACTCTTCTTTGGAGATGAAACAGATCCTCCTTTTCTTTCTTTTAGGAATCTATAAATTGTTGCTTCTCCAACCCCTGTCATATTTGAATACATGTTAACGATTTCACGAATATTACTTAATGGGCGTTGATGTACAAGTGCATCGTGTACATTTAATATTATATTTTGCTCTCTTAGACTCAAGACACCTTTAAAACTACACATAACCGGGATAAAACCTGTTGTCGACGTCATTTTTAAATGAAAATAACATAATATCGACACCAAAAACGTAGGTAGGTAAGAAATGAACAATGTACATCTACAAACTAAATGGAAGACGAAAACAATTTCTAATTTATATTATTGGCATAGGCTGTAATGTGGCATAAAAACTACTTAAACTTTCATTAGTGAAGCCTTATCAGTAATTCCAGGTAAACGTTCAAAGAAGGTATTCTTTTTGTGTCAGGCGATAACTTGTATAGAAAACAATAATCACCTTTAAATTACTGTTTACATTAATTTATTTCATGAAACATTGAATTATCTCGTTAATAACCCGTGTATAATTACCAATAATCGTGTGGCATATATAAAGACGTTTTTTACGCACAAAAAAGGTATAGTGAGATTAGTGGACACTTATTTTACAGAAGATTTTTTAAAAGATAATGAATTGTTGACGGCATCTTAAAATATTAATTTGTTTTTTATTTCAAAACAAGTATAGGATGAAGCCTATGGTTTTTTAACCTGTTGCGGATTTGCATACATAATGTGCTATCAATATGATGGAAAAGGACTATACCACTATTTAAATTGATAAAATGTTCACTCAGAAGTATTTTTTAACAAAAATTAAAAGTTATATTTACGCACTTTTTATATCTACCTACTTTCAATATAAATTATCCCTATCACGGTAGCATTTGTTTTAGAAAAAAAATTATTAAACAAGTAGGTGAAAGAAATTTACGTTAAACAACATTATGCAAGAATACTATTTATTAAAAAAATGGTACAAAATATGCAAAATTATAAACAACGGGATAATGACACATATATTTATTTTATACCTACAATTTAATAAGTGTTAAACATTATGTAGAACACCCCAGTGCAGTTTAACATGCCTTTAACTACAACGAAATGTTTTCTGCGAATTCCGATAATCGTTTAGAGGTGTAAGTTGGTTGAATATACTATAACTATTAATAGATAATAAATCGTCATATCCCGGAGAAAAGTAACTAACTGACATTTTGTGAAAAACTTATTAACTTTCCCGATCACATGAAATTCATCATATCTTTCTATTATAAAAGTCACTACTTGCTAAATGTGGTTCTAAATGGCTATTTTTGTGTGTTAAAAGATCATTAACCCGTTAATACAGAAAATATTAAGTAAACAAAAATACCTAAGCGACTAAGTAACTTTTTACATACGAACAAATTGTAGAGATATGCGTTAAAACTCATTAATGGCACTTAGTGACTTTTTCCACAATTCTAAATCATTGCTATGTTTGAATTTATACTTCTATTTCTCAGTTATTGATATGCAGTTCGTGAGTGAACACGTATTATTTCGCTAAAAAAATATTCCTTGGTGACGTTTCTTGTTAGATATTGTTATACTAACTGATTGTTAAAGTTTAATAGTTAATAATATGAGTTCCCGATCTTTAAAACTGGTAGAACTTGCCTTAAACGATGTAAGTACAATGACATAACACTTAGGTGAAATCTATTATTTGAAATATTTCTGCTGTTAATTTAGTTTCAAAAACAATAAGTAATAAATACTTATTTGTAGGATGAATCAGAAGACGAATCCGTTAAAGATAAGGACTGGGTTCAGATTGATATCTCAGAAAGAAGTAATGTCTTTGCAGCATGAAGAATTAACTAATATAAAAGAAACAAGAGACATAAATAATTCTGTTGGGATTAATGATGAGAATATACCTCTAAAGAAAGTTTCTTCTCGATGTAGAAAATCTGATGCCTCTAAATGGTCCAAAAATATTGAGAAGAAAATAAGTTTAACTGTTTGCCCTGTAAAACAAAAAAAAAGTATAAAGCCAGCAATGATTCCACAACCAGCAAACTGTCAATTTTGAAAATTTAAATGTGGTCAAAATATTTCAGAAGTGGATAGGATCAGCATTTGTAAAAAGTACTGGTCTCTTTCTAATTATAAAAGACAAAAAGATTTCATTTTAAAAATGGTTCAAACAAAATAACCGGCGAGACCTTTGGCAAATGTTTCAATTAATAAAAAGAGAAAGTGCAGCGGAGCATACTTTCTTATAAGCAATGACAAGAAATATCGAGTCTGTCAGAATTTCTTTCAAAAAACTCTTAATATTAGTAACGGTCCTATAAATAAAGCCTTTAAGGGTTTTAACGATGGTATTTTTACTGCAGAAGATAGACGAGGTGAAAAATCTCCTCATAATAAAATTAAACCAGAAGATGTGGCTTTTGTGAAACATATCGAGATGTTTCCTACAATAGAGTCTCATTATTGTAGGAAAAATACTCACAGATGTTACTTAGATGACAATTGTCTATTAGAAAAATGTTTTCCTTGTATACCGTCCGTAATCAGCACATCTCTGCGCTTCTGCTCTATTTGACCCAAACTACTCCTATTGAAATCATAGAGCAGAAATACCTAGAATCCGGACATTCTTTCATGGAAGTTGACCGCATGCGTAGTGCAATTGAAAGGGAAAAAAAGCATGTATCTGTTAATTCTGTTATGGAGTGGATGAACATAATGAAAAGAGCCAGATCAAACAGAAACAGAAACTCCGCTAATCCCTACCATGTCAAACAGCTGCATTTTCCGATATGTTGGATCTTAAAGACCTCTCAAAACGCACAATTAAAAATGGTCTGAAAGATGAGAATGGTAACACAGTCAGATGGCTTGAAATGAAATCCTTACGATATGAAAAATCAAATCCAGACATAATAAAATTTCGGTACAGTTACACAGAGATATTGAATTGAACGTACGCGGAAGAGGTCGGAAAAATTGTGCGAATGAAATAAAAAAAGCTTATAATCAACTACTGCCTATTAGTAACAAAAAAAGGTGGATTTAATGAAGTTATGTAAAAAAAAAATTATTCCAGAGGAACTGCATGGGTGGTATGCATCTCTACCAACAGCCAATAATATACCAGATACAATAACCGAGCCAGCCGTTGAGGATGACGAAGAAGAGGAACTTTTTTAATATTCTTTTTTATTATAACTTATTACGATGTATTATGTATTAAATATAATAATATGTAATAATTATATTATACGTAAAAAATAGTTATTACTAAAACTCATTATTGTTGTTTATGCAAAAAATCACTAACTGATACTATTGCACAAACTACATAGTAAAGTATCTTCAAAGTATTAGTAACTTCAGATTAATAAATCTAAGAGCAGTAAATTCACCTTAAAAAAGGTTGTTATAGAAAATTTTAAAAACTTAATTTATAGTGAAGATTGTATCTTTAACTTCAAATATCTCCATAACATGAAAGTGTTAGTTAGTGACTTCTCGCTGGGATATGACGAAATGCTGAATAGAAATTTATATTAGTTTTTCTGTAATTGTTATAGTTTTTGTTTTTCTCATTATAGGATGTAGAGTATTACATTTTTATTTTTAGGCCATCTAAAATAGCACTTGAGTTAGATCTAATCTCATCAAATATGTTCATTTTATATTTCTATCTGATCCTCCCGTCATATTTAAGACATCTGCGTACAAAATAAATAATTATACTTTTTTGGAAGCACACGACACAAACCAATTTAAGATCTACCCAATTCAAACCGCAAGGCGATTTATTAATTCTCAAATCGGCTGTGCTAACTCCACCAAGCGAATAAAAAGGAGAGTGAGTGATCTTTGACAAATAATTACGTTCGCCGTGGTCGCAGAAAGAGAATTATTATCGAACAAGTGTTTATTTAGGATTGTTTGCACTACAATGGAAAGATTAAAATGAAACCAAGCAGAAAACATAAATAAATACTGGGCAAACATCGTTCCCAGCACAATGCGATTACTGGACCAAAGAATTAGAAGCGCACAGGCACTAATAGTTGATGAGTTAAGGACATCGGTGGGCGTGTAAGCAATTGAAAAGGGTTGCGCTTATTTTAATAATGTCAATTTAGATATAAAATAGTTGTCAAATAAGAACAATTCTTGGAATGCTAAATATTGGTGGAGAGCTGTGGTTTAGCATTACAAATAAAGATTTAAAAATCCTCATCGATCGTATGTGTGCTACAGAAGTTATTCGTGGTCAAATGTTAAAATTTAGTAGTAGGAGATATCTAGTAAATTGTAGTGAAGCCTACACGAAGCTCCATATTATTTTATCTGGTTTACCTCATAGACTAGGCGGGATCTATAGAAATTCAGACCATAATGGACATTTTCCATAGGAAGCTATTTTTTTGCTGGAATCCCTTCAATATGTGCACAATATCGATAATCACGATCTGAAAACAATTGAAAATTTCTCATTTTTTGCTACTATTTTCGTTTATAATTCGGGAAAATATTAATCCTAGAGAAAAAAATTATAACAAGTTAAAAGTTTCGTTATTCAATTTTACACAATATTTCGTTAGCTAAAAATTAAAAATTTAATGTTTATTGTTGAAAAAATAGCAATAATTGGAAAAAAAAGTGCTAACAAATTAAGTTAATTCTTTAAATGTTTTCGACTTTCTAAACTTAACTTACAAGCTCCATATTCCGCCTAAAAAACTTTTTAATATGTTTTAAAACGTGTGCTAAATTTTGTTAAGATCAGTCGGATAGGTTTTGCATAATAATTTTGCAATCCAGCCTACTGGAAAAAAATCGCAAATTTTCAAATTTATAGTATTTTCTAAATAAGGCCCTCAGATAGTTGCAAATTTTTTTACATAAAGGAAGACTTAAACTTTCAAACGCTTTTTGTAAAATTCAAATCGGTTTACTAGGAGAGCCTAGAAAATATTTTAGTTTTAAACATTTTTTAGTTTTATAAATAAACAAATTGAATAACTTTACGAGCTTTAAACATATCAATTTCAAAATTTATATACTTAAAGAACATTAAAAGACGCTTCTTTAAAAAAAGATACATTCGGCTTAGTGTTTGCCGAAATCTTAAAGGTCTTAAAGAAAGTCGTGTTTCTTGTAAACATATTACTAAAGATGAGAATTCATTGAATAATATTTTTAAGTTTTTGATATGGCTGTAAAAGCCATTCAAATTCCATTGAACTATGAATTTGGTTATTGGATAGAATTGCAGTCGCTTTCTTCCTGAGTAATAGAAGAGTTGTGTGTTCCATGTATCGTTTTTAAAATCCTTGAAATGTTGTTTTTAAGACGTCGGTCGTTTGTGTTTGTGTGTACCATTTGCAATTCAGCGCTAAGTCCCTCTAAGTCATTTGTATAATCCTTTTGCTACGTTTTTAGGAAACTTTGAACCTATTATAGCATTTGTATGCACTATGTAATATAATCGCATAGTTCTGTGTATTTTAGTGTGTAAATAGTAGTAGCTAACGATAAAATGGCTTCTATAGGTTTATTGAGGTTACGATGTTCAAAGCTTTTTTAATCGTTTTAGGTGCAGATTTCTTTGGAACAAGAATAATTATTTTTTTTATTTTGTTTTATATGACTCTTATTTCATGATATATTCACATTTGTCTTTTTATATAAGTACATATTATATGATATTATTTTAGTATTATTAGATAGTGATTTGGGTAGGTTTTGTGAGTTTAAGGAGGTATTTGGTAGTGGTCTGGTTAAAGAAGTAGCAGGAGTACTGAATTGATGAGCAGTTGGGGTTTCTGATGTAAGAGATGTTTTATTTATTGGATAATTTTCTGTTTCAGAAATATTAACATTTGTAGATTGAGATAGCTGGTCAATATTTTATATAATAGTTGGTTCGATAGTGCAGTTTTTATCTTTATGTCCTTTGGTATTACATTTAGAGCAATTTAGGCCATCTAAGAAAAGATAAATTGTGAAGGGGGTATTGTCATAAGACATTAAAGTGAATTTGTGGATATGATTATTAAATGTTGAAGCAACAAATACTTAATACCTAAAGCTCCATATATAACTGTATTTAGATTCAGGCATGCCAACTTTTAAAAATGTTATTTTAGACACTCCACACATAATAAGCTCCAATATTTTGAGCTCTTCTTCGATAATAGTGTTTGGAATTCTAAGGCGGACATTTGATATCACTAGCCGGCTTGCAGGAGTAATTATTTTTTTAATTTCCATGTCGATTCCTTGTATTAAAACTGATCTGCATACTCTGTTATTTAAGATTCTGGACGCGAAGATGATATTTTTTGGTTGTACAAAAGTTTCTATTGCTGTTATGTATTCGTGTATTTTTATATTTTTATATCCGTTACTGATGACAAAACAATTGCTAGTTCTTTGGATGGAAAGGTAAATTCGCTTACGGCATTAGAGTAGGTTAATGTTGAAAAAGAGGTTGGTGCTGAAGATGTGCTGATAATGGTTTGGTGATTACTGTGTCAGTTTTTAAAATGTTATCACATGTGCTCGCTCTATCACATGCGGCTTCAGTCGCTGGAAATATTTCAAAGCCAATATATCAAAATACTTTTACAAATAAATATGTAAACTTATTCTAAGATATTCGCTATACTAAAAAATCATATTACGAAAGAATTAAATCCATTCTTCAAAACCTAAACATTAATTTTCCGGAGGTTTTCTCCTCTGATATTAAATACACCGAGCCTTGGCTGATCGATATACCAATTTGTGATGCATCTCTAGAGTATATAGATAAATCTAATACACATCATTCTCTGATTCGGTCCAAGTTTAAGGCCCTCATAAATAAGTACCCCGACTACCATAAAATCTACACAGATGCATCTAAATCCGAAGACGGAGTGGGGACATCAATCGTTTCTTCAGAAAACAATCTTCTTTTCCGTTTACCCTCAGCATGCAGCACATATTCAGCTGAACTCTACGCCATATACCGTGCTGTGAAACTTCTTAACGAGTTTACACTCACAAAAGCTCTTATCATAACAGATTCCCTTAGCTCTCTAAACTCATTAAAACACATTTTTCCGAAACATCCTTTTGAAAAGTTGCTAAAATACCAGCTTTCCCAAGCTCATGAACGTGAAAGAAGCGTCCAATTTTTATGGGTTCCCTTACACGTTGGAATAACAGGAAATGAAGAAGCTGACAGGATTGCACGAGAGGCTATTTTAAGTGATTTGTCGGAGCCGATAGACAAGTGTGTTTCCAGTGACTTAAAAGCTTAGATATTTTAAAAATAAAGTGTTGTGTTTGTGGGGAAATCAGTGGTCTCAAACTAATTCCATTCTAAATAAAATTAAAAATAATGTGTCTCAGTGGTTTCCATCGTCGCGCAATAGACGGGAACAAATTGCGGTTGCGCGTTTACGTCTAGGACATACCAGATTAACGCACTCCTACCTTTTTACAAAGAAAAATCCACCTATATGTGATCAGTGTACAATCTGTAGGTGTCTTCTTCTTCTTCCTATGCCGTCCCCATTAACGGAGGTTGGCGACCACATTTTTAAAAGCTTCTCTGTCTTTTGCAACGTGGAATAATTCGTCTACAGTCATGTTTGTCCAGTCTCGAATATTTCGCAGCCATGACTTCCTTTTTCTACCTATTCCCTTTTTGCCATCGACTCTACCTGCATGATGACCTGCAGAAGACTATATTTATTATTTCTTAGTATGTGTCCAAGGTATGCAGTCTTGCGTACTTTTATCGTTCTCAACAATTTTTTTGACTCGACCCATTCTTCTCAGCACTTCCTCATTGGTGACCCTGGCAGTCCATGGGATTCTCAACATTCTCCGGTATATCCAAAGTTCAAAGGCTTCAATCTTTTTAACTATTTGCGCTTTTAGTGTCCATGTTTCTACCCCGTACAATAATTGTAGGTGTCTAACTTTGTTATTTATATTTTGTTCCGTCGCTAATAACCTTTTGGTGGATGCGACATCTTTTTCTAATAAAAAAAAAAATCTTCTCTTTAATTAGAAAACAGTTTAATTTCACTCTTAGTACAAACTTGTATTTAAATTTTTGGTATAAATTCACAAAAAAACACATTTTATTCGGAGCTGAAGTTTATCGACACTTTACTAACGAGGACCTTTTTTCCAAAATCCCAACATGCTTTTTGTATATACAAAGAAATAATAAAACACAGTTGATCATATGGCCGCAGAACTGTTAGCAAATCTAATGGTATAAAAATGCAAACTTACTACTTGTTCCTACAATAGTGGAATCTACACCACTAACAATGTTGCCTTGAAAATGATCAGGACCTTCTAACTCTAAAATTGCTTGCATTGTTCCTGTAGTGAACCTTTACCAAGTTAACATGCTCCTTTTCTAACTTGCTTGTAACAAAAGTTTTTGTTTTTGTGAATACATTTTTAACTATTTTAACCTAAGGGGGTTACTAAAGCGTAACCCTTTACAAATATTTATAACTACGGGATTAGGGACCCTTGAAAGTTGTCTGGCTTTCACCCTTTTCTGTAATGGTTTGGTATAGAGAACTTACGGTGGATCAAGTATGTTTGATTTTGCTGCTGTTTAAATAAATTTTCTCTGATTTGACAACTGGTCAAACGACCGAATCGATTGGTTCAGCTACTTCGATAATTTTTTTAAGATTTTAGTAATCAAATTAAACAGAAATTATTAACATACTTTTATATGTACTGTGTTTCAAACTGTTTTTAATAAAATTAGATTAAATAACGTACCATTTTCTTTTTCGTCTATATTTATATAACACAAATTATCAGTTTCTTTTTGACTATATAATGCTAATAATATTACTCTACTTCGTTTTCTCAGACGTATAATATTTCTGTAACCTTCATAGATTACGTAAAAGGTACACTAGTACTTACTAGACCCTGAAAGACTAAGAGTACCATTTTCCAAATTTTATGGATTATCAAATTTCAATTTGCAAAGCTCTTACCTCTATTCACTCGTAAGTGTCGTAATTAAAGCAAGATCAAGTAAACAAAATGTAAACGACGCCACAACAAAGCCGAGGGAATTTTCTAGACAGTATCATTTACTAGATATGAACGGAAAACATTTTCAAGTCATCAACAAAGTCATTTTTCAAAAATGTCCTTCAGATAACTTTTTGTATTAGTTTTTTGTAAATTGTGCAAAGTATTCCAATATTCCTATCATTGGAGAAGGATTTCTGTGTCCATATTTCTTTTATAAACTGCTGTAATGCCAGTATGGTATCGTGGCTACTTTCTTTATATAGTTCAGCTGGGAGATTATCTATTCCAGGTGATTTGTTTTTAGCTAGCTTTTTTAAATGCATCTTTAACTTCAAGGTTAAAGAGATCAATCGTTGGTGCTTTTGATTTCTCTTCCCTTTCGTCTGTTTTCCTTGTCTCATTTCTTTTGTCTTTCAGGTTTTTCCTTTTATCTATATATTAAGCTCCCGGTTAAAGTATTCCACCCATCTATTTAATACATCTTTTCTTGTTGCGGTTAGGTCGCCATTCTGACTTCTGCATTAACTTGTGGTTGCTTTGAATTCTTTCGCTGCTGCTTCAATGTTTTTGATGTTTTTGATACCCTAGCGTGTTTTTGATGTTTTTTCGAGTACTATTCTGCAATTTTCGCATCTCTCAGCTCTTGCATATTTCTTTTTTCTATCCATTTTATTTTCTTTACTGGTGTTTAAAATTCTAGCCCTTAATGTTGGAATCACTATGCAATAATCTGAATCTATGTATGCGCCTCTAACACTTCTGCAGTTTATTACGTCTATTCTATTTTTTTTTTCTAGTTTTTTCAACTGCCTATTTAACTTCAAGGTTAAAGAGATCAATCGTTGGTGCTTTTGATTTCTCTTCCCTGTCGTCTGTTTTCCTTGCTTTTGTCTTTTGCCCTTCAGGTTTTTCCTTCTATCTTTATATTAAGCTCCCGGTTAAAGTATTTCACCAATCTATTCAATACATCTTTTCTTGTTGTGGTTAGGTCGCCATTCTGACTTCTGGATTAACTTGTGGTTGCTTTGAATTCTTTCGCTGCTGCTTCAATGTTTTTCTTTATTCTGGTCCAGTAGAAGTCTGTATCTGTATGGCCTTCTTCATTTACATTTTGATTCCCTAGCCTGTTGGTGATGATTGTAGAGTGCCCTTCTGCAATTGTCGCATCTCTCAGCTCTTGCACATTTCTTTTTTCTATCCATTTTATTTTCTTTCATGGTATTTGAAATTCTAGCCCTCAATGTCGGAATCACTACGCAATAATCTGAATCTATGTTTGCGCCTCTAACACTGCTGCAGTTTATTACGTCTATTATATTCGTTCAGTATCCGTGTATTCTATAGATGGATAATGAGGATCTCCTGGGTGGACCAAATAACAAACATTGAGGTTCTACAGGAAAGATCCACGGTAATCGTGGTCCTGGTAGAAGAAGAACATCATGGCTGAAAAACCTAAGGCAATGGTATGGAAAATCAACTACATCGTTATTTAGAGCTGCTGTCAATAAAGTCACAATAGCGAATATGGTAGCCAACATGATATCCAACGATCGATAAGGGTCATGTAACTAGAAGAAGTCGGATGGATAAAAAAAAATGTGAAATTATATCCAAAGTGAAACAGCGGAACCTAGATCTTGGACATATAATGCAAAACGACCATAGATATAACCTGCTGCAACTTATATTACAGGGAAAAGTCTACGGAAAGAGCGGACCAGGAAGAAGAAGAATATCTTGGCTCCAGAACCTACGAAAATCGTTTTCCTTGACCTTCTTCTTCTTAACATGCCATACACCAAAGTGCGTAGGCGACTATCTCATTACTAGAATTCTGTTCTTGGCGGCGTGACACAGCTCACCTGTATTGTGTATTCCTGTCCATTCTTTAATATTCCTTAACCAGGATAATTGTTTGCGGCCGCTCTTCTCCTACCTTCGATCTTCCCTTGTAGGATTAACTGTGGTATTTTCATATTTTGCTCCTCTCAATATGTGCCCAAGGTAACCAATCTTGCGTTTTTTAATTAATTCAAAAGAGTTCTCTTTCCACACCGGCTCTATTAAGGACGTCATCGTTTCGAACTCTATCCACCCAAGGCATGCGCATCATTCTTCTCAATGACCACATTTCAAAATGCTTTAAGTTTGTTGAGTAGATGTTAGATACTTGACCTTTCTGTAGCGTATTTCGAAGTTTAGGTGTTGATTACATAGGAGCGGTCTGAATTTTACAAAAGCTTGTCTTGCCATTTGTATTCGGGTTTTTATCTCGTGTTTTGGATCCGATTGGTCATTGATTGTGGTGCCAAGGTATTTAAAAGTTTTCACGCGATTTATACGATTGTCACCTATGCATATTATCGGGTTTTCTGGAGGGTTTCTGCTAATGACCATATATTTCGTTTTCAAAATGTTGATTTTGAGGCCATATTTTTTACCTATGCTATTCACCCTATCAAGTAATAACTGCTGATCTTCCAAATTATCAGTTATAATCACTGTGTCGTCCGCATAGCGTAGGTTGCTAATTGGTATGCCGTTCACCTTAATGCCTAATTCCGTATCTTCTAATGCTTCCGCAAATATATTTTCAACATATAAATTAAAAAGCATCGGAGAGAGTATGCAGCCTTGGCGGACACCTTTCCGGATTTCCTTGACCACTTTGGAATTATTTCGAACTGCGGTCAATAAAGTTAGAATTGCCATGCTAATAGCCAAAATCCGGAACGGATAGGCACCACAAGAAGAAGAAGAAGATTCTATGCCTTAAATCTAATTAAATTCTGGAGAGGTTCAGGTTACTATGGGTATATTACTGTGTTCAAAGCAGATGCTACCAACTGTCATATTTAGTGCTGCTGCTACGTTAGTCAGTCGTAATCCAGTTAGCTAACTGCAGTTGTAATCTAAATCATTACAAATTTTTAGCAGCTAATTGACATGAGCCAATTCTTAATATACTAAAGCCAAACATCAACGCAACCATATCCTTTACGAATAAAAAAAAAATAAATACTCATTCTCTTTTCTTAAAAAGCCCTAAACATTCAAATTGAGTATCTCTTTATTTTAAGAATCTTAACTTATGCTACAATTAAAAGAAAAATAATAGTAGAGTACGCGATTCTACAAGAAACATGGCGCATGGCATAACCGAAGTATTTTATAAATGACAAGTTTTTTTATTAATTTAGATTTGCTAATTTTGTTCCTGCAACAATAATATATAAATGTTTGTTTTGACCATCTACTGAAGTATAAATTAAAATCGCAATAACAAAAGAGTTTTACCCTCTATATGATCGAATGAAGCAAATATCAGACATATCACAATCAACTATCCCAAGTTCATCCTCCCCAATTATTTCCTTCAATTAAATTTTGTCTAACCCCATCAAAAGTTCTGATGTAATTCTTAGAAGAATCATCCCTCTAACTCGTACAATATCGAAACAGTTGGAGTGAGATTCCCGTGGGATTTCCCGGTCGACACCAGTTACTAGTGTTAAGAATTCAGCAATTTACTCCTGCCTGTTTCGCTTCAATGCAATAAAATTCAATATTACATCCTTTAGTATGCTATTATTTGTTCCTCTTCTAACTTTTTCGATGTATTTTTCTCACCTTGAATATACGTATGGAAAATTTGAACGAGAAAACACAAATTGGTATGAGAAAGAGGATTTATTTAGGGGTGATCTTATTTAAATAATAAAAAAAAAACGTTTTCAAATATAATTTTAATATTAAAAAAGAAGAAAAAATGGCAATCTAAATGCAGCATCACTTAAAATTCTACCATTTTAAATTCAGAGAGCAAAAATAATAACAGTATTTCCATTATAGTTCAATTGGGATCTGCACAAAAAAATGTGAAAATTGCTATGAATTCATTGGTTATGTATTTGAGTTTTTGTATGAGTATTCAATTCGTTTACTCATAGTTGCTGGATGATGTTGTTTATGTTTTTTAATCTCTCAGCATTTTAAATAAAAGTTTTTTTGGAGTTATTTCTGTTATAGGTTTGTCTTTCCATAATTTGTATATTTATTAGAAATTTTCTTCTTTAGAAATTCAACTCTCTTTAGTTTATGCAGCGTGGTTCTTCTTTGAAACACGTTTCTTGAATTTTATTTAATTCAAAGATTTAACAGTGACAATACAATATAAGTAGATTAACTAAAGAACTTGTTTCAGAGACCTTCTAGAATAGCCTACCAGCTGTCTAGCTACTTGACTGCCTCAGTCTGTCTGATATAATTTATTGTATTCTAATCTGACATTTACAAGTTCTGTTGTAAATTCTTTTTATTCAGCATCAGTTTGTTCTTCTTCTACTTGATGTGCTTATCCGTTACGAATGTTGGCGATCATCATGGCAATCTTAATCTTATCTGAAGCAGCGCGGAAAGGCTGAACAGATGTTGTATTGAACCAGATTCTGAGGTTCTTCAACCAAGATTTTCTTCTTCTTCCTGGACCTCGCTTTCCAAATATTTTTGCTTGCAGGATGGCTTGAAGAAGAGCATATCTGGATTCATTTCTCATAATATGTCCGAAGAATTGTAATTTTCGAGATTTAATAGTGGTCAGTACCTCTCGGTTCTTATTCATTTTTCTAAGGACCTCCTCATTGGTGATTCGGTCAGTCCACGGGATCTTAAGCATTCTCCGAAATAGCCACATCTCAAATGCTTCCAGTTTTTTGCTCATATCTTCGTTCAAGGTCCACGATTCAACACCATATAAAAAGTCAGAGAAGACGTAGCATCGCAGCATTCTTACTTTTGTCTCAAGAGAGAGGTTGTGACTCTTGAAGAAGGCTCCCATCCGATTGAAAGTGAATCTAGCTTTTGCGATGCGTGCTCTAATCTCCTGGTTCTTGGTCTATTCTTAATTTATTAGGGTGCCGAGGTAGTTGTAGCGTCACTCTTTCCACAGGAGATTGGTAGACGTAGAGTTGACCTTCTGTTATCCTTTTCTTACTAATTATCATAAGCTTTTTCTTTTTAACGTTTATATTGAGTCCATATTGTTGACTGTGATACGTGATTTTGTTCATAAGAACTTGTAGGTCTTCTAAGTTGTCCGCAAATACTATGGTGTCATCTGCATATCTGATATTGTTAAGCCGGTAACCATTTAGTAGAATACCTTGTTCAGTTTCGTGCAAAGCTTCGATAAATATCTTTTCAGAATACAGATTGAAGATTAGAGGAGACAAAATACAGCCTTGATTTTTACATAGTCAACGTGTTCACCTTCAACTCTGAGATTTGCTGTCTGATTCTAGTAAAGATTTCTAATTATTTGGTTGTTAATTCCTGCTTCTTTTAGTATTTGCATTACCTTTGCGTACTGTACTCGATCAAATACTTTCTCTTAATCAACCAGACATGCGTATACGTCGCAGTTAACGTCTCTGCATCTCTGGAATAAGACTTTTACTGAGAATAAAGCCTCTAAGAGTCTCAATTTCTTCGCATCTTTCCCTTGCTTCTTTTTCTTTCGCTTCTCTGATTTTCGTTCTTATTAATATATTTATGGTTTTATATTTGTCTGCGTCATTTTTGGCTTCTCTTCTCTCGTCCATTAGTTTCAGGATCTCATCTGTCATCCATGATTTTTTCTTCATTAATCTATCTGTATTTAAGTGTTTATCCTTTATATTTTGCACTATTTCTGTAATTTGTTTGATCGTTTGTTCTTCGTTCGATTCGTATCTAATTGCAGTCACTTGCTCGTTTAACGTGGCCTGGACTATCATCTTCGTATCAAGGTCTTTTAGCATGCGTAGGTCGTATGATTGTGCTTTTCTTTTCTGCACTGTTTTGAGTTTGACTCGAAATACTCCCACCAGTGGAACGTGGTCTGTCTCCAAATCTGCTTCAGGATAAGTCTTGACAGAGGTAAAGCTGTTTCGGAATCTTTTATTTACTAATATGTAGTCTATTTGATTCCTAATAATTCTCCCGGGGCTGTCTTGAGGTGATTTCCACTTGTACAGCTTGCGAGGTGGTAATTTTAAAATGTGTTAGTAACAACTAGTTCTGCATCTTCTGCGAATTTTTCTAGAAGGTCTCCTCTCTCGTTTTTGACTCCAAGTTCATGTGCTACAATGTACTGTGTTTTATCTCCAGCTCCAATCTTGGCATTAAAATTGCCCATAATAATGAGAACTTTCTGTCGAGTAATTTTCTTTATGATACTGTTGATGTTCTGATAGAACTCAATTGCTTCTTCCTCCTCTTTGTCTGCAGTGGGAGCATGGACTTGGATGATATTTATATTAATTAGCTTGGCTTCTACTTGTAGTAACATCACTCTCTCTGATATCGGTGTAAAGTTAGTAACGCATTTATCAACTTTGGGTGATACAATTATTCCTACTCCATATTCATGTGATCCATCACTTTTTCCCGAGTAATATACCTTGTGATCTTCTATTTGTATTTCTCAAGTTAAAATGCATAATGTATGTCTGAATTGTCAATATAAATGAGTCAGATAAAATTAAATTATTAGAAGAATTTTTCACTATGTAACAAAAAACAAAATTTGTTTAATTTACTGTTTTTATTTTGAGAACGATTTCCGAAGTGGAAATTGAAACGTCAATAAACCATTTTTATCTTTAATTGTGGCTTATTCCCAGTTAAATAGTAATTAATTTACAATGCCACAAGAAAATAGTTTCAGAACAATATTAAGTAAACACTGTGCTATCAATAATCTAAGTAAAATTTTGTAATTATCCTAAATAAAATTTCTACACCAGGCAAGAATTCTTTGGACTCTTTGTTTGTGGTGATTGTAGCTGTTGATTTAAGTAACAAAACACATCAAACTATAGGTAACTTTCTAACTACATTCCACAAAATGTATCTCTTATTTCGCTTATTCAGATTAGTATATCTTAGAATATATCTTACCGCCATATTCCGATTTGCGTAAAATTGATAGTTCACATAAACGCAACAGCATGGAAAACTGAGAAAGCATCTCATCAATCATTTTTCCATGATGAAGTGAGAGAAGAGTAACGGGACTCCTCAGTTCTCGATCACACTCTAATTGAAATCGGATATCCGACGTCCCGACGCCTAATGAGCGTCTTCGCCCTCAGAGGATGATCTCCACCTTGGAGGAGCTTCTTAAGATAGGCCCTTGGAGAATATTATGCTTCGTTCGTTCAACATCTCACTTAAATGCACAACTCGTTTATCCCTATCGATTCCTCATTAATTATTCAAATTTTACTAATTTTGTAATTAGACTTACGACGAAAGGGTTATAGGAAATTGAGTTAAAAGTTTTACCTTCAAAAACGGAAAACTTTTAATTTATAAGATCGGTAGTTTTTACTTTTAAGTAGGTTAGAATAGGGAATAATTGTGAAAATTTTGGACTTTTACTTCATTTAACTATTTTTTTTCTAAATGGACTTGAAATCTTTAGGTATTTTAAGTTTCATTTAGAAATTAGTAGTTTACTGTTGTTTTATAAAAAAAATATACAGAATGTCCCACCAAAACTTTTGCAACCAGGTTTTGTTGTTATTGATGCCTTTTTTAATCCCTGGTCAATTCTTGCATATATCTCAGGGGTTTTCTTTTTTTCCGGCCTAATTTGAGTATTTGTTCTGACTATGTTTTCCTTAAATTGGTTATATGGACGAAGTGTCTGCACATCTCAAATGACTGAGCTTTTCTTTATTTATGTTTATACCATGCTCGTTCAGATGGGCCTTTTTGTAAGTATGTTCTAAAAGAGTCGTGAATAGCTTTCGAGAGACGGTGTCTCCTTGCCGTGCTCCTCGCTGTATACAGAATTTATTTGTCTTTTAATCAGATAGTCTTACGCTAGCTGTGGAATTTTGTTAAATATATTTGTTTATGTTAGTGTCATTATCAATCAGCCAATAGCGTCCACTGCTGGACATAGGCCTCCCTCAGTTCTTTCCAGTGTTCTCTACACTTGGCCGCTTGTAGCCAGTTTCCCGCTACACGTTTTATATCATCGGTCCATATAGTCGGTGGTCGTCCTCGGCTTCTTTTATAGTTTCTGGACCTCCATTCCATAATACGTCTTGTCCACCGTCCATCTTGTGCTCTGGCTAAGTGCCCTGCCCAGTTCCACTTAAGCGACGTGGTTCTTTCGATGACGTCTTGAACTCCTGATCTTTGCCTAACTTGTTGGTTTGTTATGTGGTCTCGAAGGCTCACGTTCAGCATTGCACGTTCCATGGCTCATTGTGTAACTCTGAGTTTATTCGCAGATTTTTGCGTGAGTGTTAAAGTCTCTGCTCCATAAGTTTGTACAGGTAAAACACATTGGTTATAAACCCTTCGCTTGAGACACATGGGAACAGCATTTGCCAAATGCTGCCCATGTTAGGCCTATTCGCCTCTGTATTTCATGTGTTTGATTGTCTCTGCTTATTTTGATTTCGTGTCCCAGATATTTGTAAGTGTCTGTTTGTTGTATGGTATTATTGTCAATAGTTATATTTTCACTCATTAGGAGATTGGTTATAAGTTTAGTTTTCTCAAAGTTTATCTTTAATCCTGCTCTTTCAGACAGACTTTTAAGCGAATGCATCATAGAAACTGTATCTTGTAAATTATCTGCGACTAATACAACATCATCTGCAAATCTTAGGTGATTTAATCTTTCTCCATCTATATTGATGCCCATATCTTGCCATTGAGTGCTCTTAAATATTGACTCTAGAGCTGCCGTGAACAATTTTGGTGAAATATTGTCTCCTTGTCTAACTCCTCGACCTAAGCTGAATTTTTCTGTGTCTTCGTGTAGTCGTATACTTGATGTAGCGTTCTCGTAGATGTTTTTGATTAGTGTCGTGTACCTGTAATCTATTCGGCTTTGATTTAGGGCTTCCAGTATTGTTTCAAACTCTACAGAATCAAAAGCCTTCTCGTAATCGACAAACAAAATCGACATACCGGTGGTATGTTGTACTCGATGCACTTTTCTTTTAAGATAATTATGGTATGCAAATAGTCATTTATGCCATATCCTGCCCTGAAGCCTGCCTGTTCTTTGGGCTGATAGAAATCAAGTTTAAGTGTTAGCCTCTGTTAGTTATTAAGATTTTCATAAAGAGTTTGTACATATGTATCAAGAGGCTAATGGGTCTATAATTTTCTAATTTAGTAATATCGCCTTTTTGTGTAACAAGACTATTACTGCATTGTTCCAGTCTTTTGGAATCGTACGCGCATGTAAGCATTTATTAAACACTTCGCTTACTGATTTTATTAAAATTTCTCCTCCTGGTTTTATTGCCTCAATAGCGAGTCCATCATCACCAGTCGATCGATGGTTCTTCATTTTCTTTAAAACTGCTCTTACTTCTGACACAGTAATGGGTAAAAGTATTTCCGATCCTTGATTTATGAGAGTCTTTACTCGTGTCGGGAAATTGTCTTGTGGTCTTTGGCTGGTATAGAGGTCTTTATAAAACTCTCTAGTTATTTTCAGAATATTTTGTTGATCTGTTGTTGCCTTTCCGTCTTTATCTCTCAGCTTGTATATTTCTTTTTTACTTTGTGTGAGCTTTCTTTTTATTATCTTTAAACCTTTGTTCTCTTCTACTGTTTGAGTAATTACATTAGTATTATATCTTCTTACATCTTTTCTAATTTCCACTGAAATTCTTTTATTTAGATCATGAATGTGTTGCTTGTGTGAGTCCATTTCAAATAGGTAAAGAAATAATAAATAAGATGATTGTAAGTCTTATTTATTATTTCTTTACCTCTTTTATTTAGTTTTTTATATTCTTCTTTGTTTCCCTTTTCGTTCTCGCTTAGGTTTCGTCGTATTTCCAGAAGAGCTTTTGTATTTTTGCTAATCTTTTCACTTTTGGTGTCATTTTTTTTTGCAAAATTTGAGTTGTTCATTTCTAACCGAGTGTGTTATTATTTGCGATGGTCTATTCGGCATTCTGTCAATGCTTTTTAACAGACTAGCGTCCAGTCTTTTTTATAATTTTTGTGAAAAGTTTTAAAAAATTACAAAAAAGTAGAATATCGCAAAATAACGCCATTCAACTTTGCCTTCTAATTGAAAGTACCTATAAAAATGATTGTACCTTTTAATGAAAACAGTTTTTAGGGACCATATTATAAGTGTAGTAATAATTAACCTATTCGGCCTAACAATTGTTATTTTCTCAATAGATCATGTAAGTGCATAAAACATACTTCCGTATTCGAGTCAGTCTCGTACAAAGATTCATTTATTACCAAAATAACAAAATTGTCTCCCCGTCAGCTTCGTCTGGTGGTCAAAAGTTAGTTTAGAACTTTTCAAATAGCATATATGCAGGCAGCCGACAAACACATACATTGACATGTAAATTTTCTGTGGGCTGCATAAACAGAATTTCAAGCTCGTCACTAGAGCCATTCTCAAGGGTATCGGCAAATTGATTCTCCGACCTCAAAGGGCTTCTGTTTGTGAATTCCTTAAAATATGGTGGCGAATTCTTTTTTATGAAACACAAAATGTTGTTAAGTTACTTGCCGGTGGTTTTTTAAATTGCAAGTAGACGGGTGAGAAAGTTACTGAACAAAAATTGTCTAAAATTAAATGTTTAATATTTTTTTGCCAGTACACATATTAGCGTCAAGAAACTATTAACATATCAAAATAGGCAACAAATAAAAAAATAAAAAAAAAATTTGGAGTATAACTATAAAATTGTGATTGTTTTAGTAATCCAAATCTTCAATTATTGCGTAGTGATGATCACCACTATTACTTACAAAAAGTTTTAAAGAAACTTTTCTACCAACAGCTTCACGCCATTTAAAGTGTTGCTGATAAATCTGCTTGAATGAACTCATGTTGCTGAACTCATTCTTTCAAAAAAAGCCCCAACGAAAGTGGACGTGAAAAAGTCCAGACGGTTTCACAAAGAACGAAATAGATTTTATCATTGCTAATAAAAAAGAAATACAAGATGTATCTGTTTCAAACAGATTTACAATTGGAAGCGATCACAGATTGATTCGAGTAAAAATTCTGTTCAATTTAAAGAATGAACGAACAAAAATGATAAAATTAGACAATCGTAAATGGACCCCGCCCGAAAATACAGACCACTTACAGTCATTGACCATAACCTTCGAGACACAATTTCGCCAAAATTGTTTACAACATTATTAGAGCATATGTTTAAGAACGCAAATCTGAGTGAAAAAGAAATTAATGTCAATGGAGAAATGCTTAGTCATTTGAGGTTTGCTGACGATATTGTCCTTTTTGCTGACAGAATCGATGATGCAGTATCGCAACTGGAGAAACTATACCTAGCCTCCCTACAAGTTGGAATAAAAATCAACCACACAAAAACACAAATCATGACAAATCTTGTGTTAAGCGAAAATATTTCAGTAAATGGCATGCATATTGAAGAAACCACCTCTTATAAGTACTTAGAACATGAGATACGCATAGGAAGATATAATCAAACGTACGAACTAAGCCGCCGCATAGGACTCACTTGGGTGGCATTCGACAAGCTGAGCTATGTTCTTAAATCAGAACTGCCTATATGTCTTAAAAGAAAAGTCTATAATCAGTGCGTGTTGCCAGTACTTACATATGGTGCAGAGACATTAACACTAACCAAGAAAGTAAGAAATAAAATTTGTGTTACCCAAAGAGCCATGGAACGATCGATGTTAGGCATTTCTCGTAGGGATCGGATCACGAACAAGGAAATAAGACGGAGAACAGGAGTGACAGATGCCATAGAAAGAATTATGACTCTTAAGTGGAACTGGGCGGGGCACATAGCTAGAATATCGGATAACAGATGGTCACAGCGAATAATACAGTAAAGACCGAGACAAGAAGCACATCGAAGTAGAGGTCGTCCACCAAAAAGATGGTCTGATGACATAAAACAGATCGACAAAAATTGGATGCAAACAGCACAAAACAGAAATACATGTAAAAGACTGAGGGAGACCTATATCCAGCAGTGTATAGATCCGGATTAAATGATGATGATGATGATTGTGAATTGTATCTAGAGATTTTAAAATAGACTTTCTGACAGAACAATAAACGGTGCATCCATAATCGAGTTTAGACCTGATTAACGATTTGTATACTGATAATATTGTATTTTGGTCAGAATCCCATTTTCTGTTTGATGAGGTTTTTAAAATATTTATTCTTTTATGGCAGGTTAATTGTAATTGCTTTATATGTTCTCACCATGTCAGCTTGTTGTCTAAATGCATTCCTAAATTTTAATATGAGGATCTGCTGTTATTGGTTTCCCGTATAGCGTAAAATTTGTCGCAGTACATTTGCTGTTTTTGCAAAAACCATGACTCTTGTTTTTATAGTAGAAAATTCAAAGCCAGTATTCAGAGACCATAGACCACGAATTGCTTTAAACACTATGTCCATTTAATAGATCAACACATCTTAAATCAATAGATTTTGAGAAAGAACAGAATTTCGAAACCAAATACAGTTAGCTTACACAAAAATAGAATTTTGTTACATGATATATTAATAATCGATCTTTGATTAATAAAAATTAATTGAACAATGTTTTTCTTGTTAATTTATTTGCCAATACTTTACAAAATTTTCATGCGAAACTATCATAAATTTACGGTGACCGTAATATTCTTTAACGTACCAATTAAACTACATCTCACATTATAGAACGAACCCACTAGGGACGTCCCTGACGTATGATACATTCCGAACACGAGAAGGGATCTTATCACCTATCAAAAGGGTGCGACATTCGAGCTCCATATATAATCATAATTAAGACAGGTACTGAAGGGATGGGCAAGTGTAAAGTGACCACTGTCATGTATTTTCTATAATCAACATGAATATATCAATAATTTTATAGATGTTTATAAATCCATTATAGATCAAGTATTTTTTATTAAAATAATAATTTAATGAACGTATATTATTTAGTTTATTGATTTACTATTGAGTTAAAGTTTTTACTGGTATACAAAAAAACCCCAATTAAATGCTTTTCTAATTATTGCCAATTTGGCGAGAATATTATTAGTTTTTAACAAACTGATTGAGTTGATAACAATTGAGTTCTATCAGAACATCAACAGTATCATACAGAAAATTCCTCGACAGGAAGTTCTCATCATTATGGGCGATTTTAATGCCAAGATTGGAGCTGGAGATAAAACACAGTACATTGGAGCACATGGACTTGGAGTCAGAAACGAGAGAGGAGACCTCCTGGAAAAATTCGCAGAAGATTCAGAACTAGTTGTCACTAGTACATTCTTCCAATTACCATCTCGCAAGCTGTACATGTGGAAATCCCCTCAAGACAGACCCGGGAGAATTATTAGGAATCAAATAGACTTTATTTTAGTAAATAAAAGATTCCGAAACAGCTTTACATCTGTCAAGACTTATCCTGGAGCAGATTTGGTGACAGACCCGTTCCAATGGTGGGAGTATTTCGAGTCAAACTCAAAACAGTGCAGAAAAGAAAAGCACAATCATACTACCTACGCATGCTGAAAGACCTTGATACGAAGATGATAGTCCAGGCCATGTTAAACGAGCAAGTGACTGCAATTAGATACGAATCTAACGAAGAACAAACGATCAAACAAATTACAGAAACAGTGCAAAATGTAAAGGATAAACACTTAAAGACAAATAGATTAATGAAGACAAAATCATGGATGACAGATGAGATCCTGAAAGTATTGGACTAGAGAAGAGAAGCCAAAAATGACCCAGACAAATATAAAATTATAAATATATTATTAATAAGAACGAAAATCAGAGAAGCAAAAGAAAAAGAATCAAGGGAAAGATGCAAAGAAATTGAGACTCTGCAGTCAAATAGTAATAGTCACAATATACATAGGAAAGTTAAGGAACTGACAGGAGGACTAAGACGAAAGCAGAAAGGAAATATAACTGATTCTGATGAAAACATCATTTTGGACAAACAGAATAAAATAAAAACGTGTAAAAAATATCTAGAAAAATTATTTAAGGACCAAAGAGATAACACCTTTGAGCTAGAAGAAGAGGTAAATGATGAACCAAGAATATTACAGCAGGAAGTTTATTCCGCTATAACACAGTTAAAGGATGGCAAAGCGGCAGGTCCTGATAATATACAAGCAGAACTACTCAAACTAATGGACAACGAATCAATAGCAATAATCGCAAAGATATTCAACAGCATATACAACTCTGGAGAAATACCAACAGAATGGCTGAAATTTGAGTTTATTGCACTTCCAAAAAAATCAGGAGCCAAAAAATGTGAAGATTACCGTACTATAAGCCTCATGAGTCATCTCCTAAAATTGTTTTTAAAGATAATTCATAAGAGAATTTACTAACTGTGTGAAAGTCAAATTTCCCCCAACCAGTTCGGGTTCACAAATGCATTTGGTACTAGACAGGCTTTCTTCTCAGTACAAGTCTTATTCCAGAGATGCAGAGACGTGAACTGCGACGTATACGCATGTCTGGTTGATTATGAGAAAGCGATTGATCGAGTACAGCACGCCAAGCTGATGCCATTACCAAAAGAAGCAGGAATTAACAACCAAGATCTGAAAATAATTAGAAATCTTTACTGTAATCAGACAGCAAATCTCAGAGTTGAAGGTGAACACACTGACTATGTGAAAATCATGCGTGGCATGAGGCAAGGCTGTATTCTGTCTCCTCTAATCTTCAATCTGTACTCTGAAAGAATATTAATCGAAGCTTTGCACGAAACTAGGTATTCTACTAAATGGTTACCGGCTTAACAACATCAGATATTATGCAGATCACACCATAGTATTTGCGGACAACTTAGAAGACCTACAAGTTCTTATAAACAAAATCACGTATTACAGTTAACAATATAGACTCAATATAAACGTTAAAAAGACAAAGCTTATGATAATTAGCAAAAAAGGATAACAGAAGGTCAACTCTACGTCAACCAATCTCCTGTTGAAAGAATGACGCACTACACTACACTCGCACATAATAAATGAAGAATGGACCAACAATCAGGAGATTAGAGCACGCATCGCAAAAGCTAGATCCACCTTCAATCAGATGGGGGCCTTCTTCAAGAGTCACAACGTCTGTCTTGAAACAAAAGTAAGAATGCTGCGATGCTACGTCTTCTCTGTCCTTTTATATGGTGTTGAATCGTGGACCTTGAACGAAGATATGTGCAAAAAACTGGAAGCATTTGAGATGTGGCTATATCGGAGACTACTTAAGATCCCGTGGACTGACCAAGTCACAAATGAGGAGGTCCTTAGAAGAATGAATAAGAACCGAGAGGTACTGACCACCATTAAATTTCGAAAGATACAGCTCTTCGGACATATTATGCGAAATGATTCCAGATATGCTCTCCTTCAAGCCATCCGGCAAGGAAAAATATTTGGAAAGCGAGGTCCGGGAAGAAAAAGAACATCTTGGTTAAAAAACCTGAGAAACTGGTTCAATACAACATCTGTGCAGCTTTTACGCGCTGCTGCAGATAAGATAAAAATTGCCATGATGATCGCCAACATTCGTATTGGATAGGCACATCAAGAAAAAGAAGAACTATAAATATTTCAGAACAATTTGTGAAATCAGTTGCTGGTAGCACGATCAGGTCTCTCTTTTTGTGAATTTGTTGTATAAAAATTTCCATATTACCCCAAATAAAGGCAACTTAATATTGAACACAGTTCATGTTTTTATACAACTATTGTAATGAATTAAACAATTTGATATTAGTTTAGTATGCTGTAGGGATAATAATTAAAAATAAATTTTGTGGAAATATTGAAAATAAAAGTTTTTAGTGTTTTATTGTTAGATAGTTTGATATTTCATGATAACTTTTACTGTTAATTACGACATAACTCTTTTTATAAGGAAGTACCTTTTCTGGAAATATTTAAATAAATAATATTCGATTGATTTTGTTGCTTGATAATCCATACTCCTTATTTACTTCTACTCTTACATTAACCAACGAACATTGACTATACTACATTAATCTAGACTAGACATTCTAAGTGCTTTACTAAAATATTTTAATTTGCTTTATAGACATATTCTTAAAAACTGATAATAAAAACCTTTCATGCTCACAAAACGCCACCCAATGATTCATTTGAACAACTTGATGCTTTCAAAGATTAGGTCATACGCTGAAGGTAAAATCTAATTGATACCGTTAATGTATTCAACACATTCATCCCCTTAAAAAATTACCTTTGGCATCCAAAACGCAATAAAACGCCCCATTAATTTAAATTTTTATTAGCGAAGATAAGCGATCACAATGGCAGTAACTACTCGAAAACTAACTTAACAAAATGAAAGTATGCGATGACGTTATTGCTCTAAATTCGTTTTTAATTAGGCGTTAACACTTCATATAGGCCTGGACTTCGAAACCCTTTTTTTTAGATATTTGCTCGGCATATGCAGTGTATATTTTTACTTTCAAAATAGTGGGCTTTGTTATAGACAAATAAAATACAGAGATAATTATTTACAAAATATTATTACTAACAAAAGGTTTCTGAATTTTGTGTAAAGCGATTTGCCTTTGCTAGTGACTACTACCAATAAAACAAGCGAAGAAATTAAAAGATGAATAAACCTTAAAAATAGGGCATACTAAGGACTCCAAAAACAATTTTCCTCAAAAAGTATCAAAAGAAAAACTAAAATTAATATATGTATACAAAACACTGCTAAGGCCGGTTCACACATATGGGGTGAAAACATGGACTCTAACGTAGATGGATGAAAGACTTCTGGGAATATTCGAACGTAAGATACTCGGCAAATTATCCGATCAAGGGCAATGGCGCAAAAGATTTAATTTCAAATTATACCAACTCTTTAATGAACATTATTTTTAAAAAGCTATCGACAGAAATACCTATGGGAAGAAGAAGCAAAAGCCTTCCGCGAATTAGGTGATTAGCTGGAGTTCAGCTGACTTAAGGATACTAGGGATTAGAAGATGATAACACGTTGCCATAAACCGAACATATTGACGACTGATCTTCAGGATCAGGATCCACAGATGATTGCCTAGCCAAAGATGATGATGAAGATGATTTGCCTTTGCTTTAAAATACCTTCATCAATGACCTCGTTTCGTCCAAATGTTTTTCATTGAAATAATTTTGTGGTCTAGAGAACTATTGTTTTAACTTTAAAGTAAAGCAGTGAAATCATCTGTTAGATCATAATATTCAAATTAAACTTGAATACACCTGAGCAATGGTGACAGTCCATCTTCCTTCCTTGTTTAACGTTAGATTTTGTTTTTATTAGTGTTTGCTCTATGAGTCTTTTTGCTTTTTGATTCAGCCCTTGTTTCTAGTATACACAGGGAGTGATGGTTGGTCTTTACAATGATAAGCCTTTTTAAAAATAGTCGAATGTATATATTATAGGTTTGTATCCTAATACAGACATGTTGATAATTATTGATTTTAACTTGAAGATTTGTTGTGCGCACTATTTGTTTGGTTTGGATAAAAACTTATTCCACCATTCTACTAAATCTGACTTGAATTTGAGCCAATACGCAGTTGCCATAATATTATTATTAATAATTTATCGTGAAATATTACTGAGCATATTAACCCCATGGGATCAAATATCTTTGATATAGCTGCTAATAAAGTTTGTATTGTAACGAGGTCAATGGTAAAGTCTTTATCATTACTAACAAATTTAAGTTTCTCGTCATCCAATGAGCATTGTTCAAAGAATGTCATGCCGATCGAGTTCTTAAAAACAGGCCATTTGGAGTTGAATTTGCTGGAACTTTTTATATAAAAGACGGAAAATAACAAAATCGAAAAATAATCAAATGTTATTTATTTTTTTTTGTCGCTTCGGCCCTTTCTATGATGTCATAACATTTTTTCAAAGTTTTCTAATTTTCCAGAATCTGCTTCTGAATCGTTTATATTATCTTCGATTCACGTTTGTGTTTCGATAAATATCGATAATAGACTATTTAAATTTTCAATCCGATTTTTTAAATGTTTTACTATATTATTGGTAAATGTATCTAAAAACGTTTGACCCCTAGTTAGTGTTGCCTTTTAATGCTTACGTCCATTTTTTAAATCATTTAACTTTACTTCTACTGTAACATTACGATGATCGATGAGGTACAATATTTACTGTATTTGTGTTTGTACCAGAAAAATAAGATGGTTTCCTACATAAATCTATTAACGAGAAGAAAAAGGGTCAGACTCATCCGTTGTTACTTTCGTCCCTTGTTGCTTTCGATGGCGTTCTCCCGCTTAATTTATTTGTCTAGATTCAACTTTTGTTTTTTTTTAATAGGTATGCCATGCGGCACTTTAATAATGTATCAACTACAAGTTCCCAATACTTGACAGGATATATTCTTTGATCTGGTTGACGAAGCTTTTGTAGAAATCGTGCTTTTTGTAATTCCAAAGTGTTTTTGGCAATTGATTCCAATTGTCCTTTATCATCATCAACCTGTGTGAGTCCACTGCTGGACATAGGTCTCCCTCAGGTCTTTTTATCTGTCTCTGTCTTGAGCGGCTTGCATCCAGTTATTGCTAACACGCTTCACGTCATCAGTCCATCTGGTTAGTAGGCGTCCTCTACTCCGTATTGCTTCTTGCCTTGGTTTCCACTCCAAAATACGTTTTGTCCATCGGTTGTTTGATGATCTGGCGACGTGTCCTGCCCAGTTTCATTTTAACGACGCAATTTTGTTTTTGTTTTATGACGTACTTAAGATTCGGTCTTTCAGAGAAACACCCAACATCTGCAACAATTATCCTTGATCCTGTCCAATTCTTGTCCATATATGGATGAAGATATGAGCAAGAAATTACAAGCGTTTGAGATTTGTTTGTATCGAAGAGTACCAAAATCCATGAAATACCGATTACGAATTAATAAAAAGGTCCTTAGAGGTTTTAAGAAAAAATAATTTGGAAGAAGAGGCCCAGGAAGAAAAAGGACATTCTGGTTAAAAAACCTCAGAATCTGGTTGATCACATCATCTGTGTAGCTTTTTCCGCGTTGCTGCCGACAATATATTGATTGCCATGATAATCGCAATCATTTTTCACGGATCTTCTTTTAAGGGTGCCTGTCCATTTTAAACGTTAGCGATAGTTCTGGCTATGATGACTTTATTGGTTGCTATACGGAATATATATGCTTAGGACTTTAGGCTCTAAGGTTAGCAAGACAGTAGTACTTCTTCATTCGTGACTTTGTCTATCCATGGTATCTTCAGGATCTTTCTGTATAAGCATAGCTCAAGAATATAGCCTTTACGGATAGGCATATCAAAAACAAGAGGAAAATTCCAACTGCCAGATTATGTAGTATTTCTCATTTGTCTTAGCAATTATATACAGTTATAATCTTGAAATGATTTGTTTCTTATTTCGAGTGCATTTTGCATGCTTAATTCTGGCTCGCTTTATCAATAATTCTTGTTTTTTGGTTTTTCCAATTTTCTGCACTTGCGACTTTTTTCTGTCATAAATATTTCTGGTTGAACTTTCTTCTTGGTGTAAATTTAACTTTATTTCGTGTTAAGTAATACTCAGAATCGAGCTGACTCTCTTCGTAGTTGTCCATCGTGTATCTCTTTCTGGTGGCAGACATGAAATGGCGGCGTAATATACATGGAATTCTCAGAGATCAACAGGTTTTTTATTTCTTGTGATTTTGTATCTTTGATTTTAAGGTTATATAATCTTCATATCTTCATAATCTTCAAATCCCAATGCTATTTGTTGTTGGTAAATATATCTTCTAAATCTTTTGACATGTTTTATTTTTTTGCCAATTTAGGCGTTAAAATCTCTTAGTAAGATTTTAACGTGTTCACTTGGAATTTTTTACACTTTTTGTTGTCTCGTTGGTTAATGTATAATATTGGTTACCGAATTTGATAGGAATGGTTCATTTTGCTTTGCTTAGTTTTTAAAAAATTCCATAGGTATTATACTTTATCGTTTCCGAGTGTGTGTATCTCGTTCCTTGCACTACAAGAATCTTTATTCGTTGTTTGGTGAGTTCTGTTATGAGTATGTGTACTTTTTCTGTTTGTTGTAGTCTTTGAATACTAAAAGTACCTATGAATATGTGTTTTGTGTAGGATTTTGCCAAAGTGCTCCGACTCGCTCTTTCGTATGGGTCCGGGTCCGCCAGAATCCAAATGCTTGATTACCATTCTAAAACGGCTGGCTGGTCCATTTGGAGTAATGTGGTGGTTACTTTACCATTCATTGTTACTTCTAATTTCTGTCCGGTTGCTCAGTTATTATAAGATCAGAAATTTTTAGTTTCTGTAACGTAAAGACAGTTGCACCAACTTTGTGACCCAACGCTGACCGATGGCCACTTCTGGGTAAAGAGACGCAACTAGGTGTATTTTAGTTGTCGCCATATCAGGCTACTTTTATTTAGTTTAGTCTGCAGTCCAATGCAGTGGCACGTGGAGGTATACGTGAAAGTTAGGTGTTTTATGAGGACCAGTTATCAAAAACCATCTCCCGTCTATGACGCCCTAGATTGTCGTTCCGATAAAAGGTTCTACCTCTATGATACCCCAGTTTTGAAATAATATTATGTAAAATAAGTAAAAGTTTACTCATGCTCTGGAATAGTATTGAGATATTAATATATGAATTTTGTTTATTTTTGTTTAAATGTATCCAGTGCCTGAACTACCAACATAACTTAATATCGCGACGTATACATTAGTACATGAACGATGTATGCTTTTCTCTTCTCGTCAAACCGGCGTCGACCACTTGCGGTGTCGAGTAATTAGTGAAGGTGTTTGACGCCGAAGGTGCGGGTGATTTACTGGATTATCAGCTTTTGCAAGGCTAATGATTTTTATTAAATTAGTATGAATCTACTAATAATACATCTATTACATTTAGTAAACGAAAATCTCTGTATTTTATAATTTAACAAAAAATGGTCTTAATTATTTTTTTTTTCAAGAGCTTGCCTCCACTGTTCCAGTTTTTGTTCTAAATTGCTTCTTAAAATTTTCTACACTACATCATCAGTACACTAGATCAAGTACCAGGGAATATTACCTTGTAGTTTCGGCGCTGTCTCATAAAACACTAATTAGAATAAATAAAGATTAAACACTACTATTTTCACATGAAGTTATTGTCTGTCATACCTGTTCTAATACGAGTTGTTACTACCTCATATATGTATGTCTCTCATAATCTTTACATATGCGAAGTCCTTCCTCATTGAGTGCCCACCACAGATTCTCTCGGAGAACTCTATCGTATGCTTTCCTAACATCAATGAATACCATATAAGCGTTTGTTTTTCTATTACTATATTTTTCATTTACCTGTCTTGTAACGAAAATTGCACGTGTTGTTGTTATACCTCGCATAAAGCCAAACTGATATAGGATATTTCGGTTTCTTCACGTCTGCGTCTGACCTTTGGTGGTCCTACAGTCTATACAATGTTGTATATCTTCCTTGATTTTGTCAACAGATACTAGTATACTGCTTCTCTATTAGTCTGGCACTTGTCCCAGCTTCATAATTCTATTAATAAAACGTGTTAGCTAACTTTTATCTGTCCTAACCATATAGGCCCTACCTGGAAAACCGAATAAAAGCTCCCTTTGCTGATTGATTTAAATGCGCAAAATGTCAAAAATGCCATTATTTCAGTATAATTTTTATTAACATTTGAAAAGGTCTTTTTATTATTATGGCCTGAAAATATTTTCGGACTTGTGATGCTTGAAAACATTTTCTATCAGCATCATTTCCTGTACAAGTTAGCTAACACACCACCTGTAATAATTATTGCAGTTTCGCAACTGTATGTAAACATTGCTAAAATGTTTTTCCAGACTTTTTAGTTTTGATTCTCCCCATTTTTGATTTTAAGAAAATTTTGCTTATAAAAAGACAAACACTATCAAATAGTTAAATGGTTGCTATACAATGTTGCAAACAAAAAAGTGTTCATTCATTTATTGTTGTTAACAAAGCATCACAGAAAACAAGTGTTTTTAGGTGAAAAGATGATATTCACCGTGGAAAAAATATAAAGATTAATAAATTAAAACATTTAACTGTGCTTAAAGGTCATGAAAAACATTTATGAAATTTGAAATTACTGTATTGATGAGGACTTGATTTACAGATTTACATAGTTGTGGAAACACTAATATATTGAAAATATAGCAAGCAATTTCTTAAGGAAAAGGGGTGCTCATCTTACAAACCCAGCTAAAATTTGCACTCTTATAGGCCTTTTTATATTTGACAGGCATATATTAAGACCATTACTTGAATACAGAAGATATAATAGTACAATAATGGCAAAGGTATTGAAATATTTAGACTAATTGTGTCTGTTTGGAAAAGTATGCAGTATTTATTTTCTTATTAAGTTAAGGATTACTAAGTTTTACACAAAAAAGTGTCCACATCATGATTCTTGTTTCTTCTAGAATACATTAGATTTTATAATAAGCTAGATCGTGAAGAAAGTAGGAGACTGGATGAGATCCAGCCATCCACGTATTTTTTGATAAATTCATAGAAAAGTCGAAATTAGGATATCATCCTTTGGAATTTGTAATATCCGATGTAATACATCCTAGTTTTTTTAGATAATTTCCTTTGGATACAATATTTGTCAGGCAAACCCTCAAAGTATGGGCTCAACATTTTTAATGTGATGCCAAAATATTTTATACCATAGTAAATATGGAGCCTTATGTAAGTGGTCAACTAAATCTCCTATTTACTTAAGACAATTCCAAATGGAAGGCGCTAATAAAGAATTCTGGGCACAACATTACGTTAGATAATTGGTTCGTTAGCATTTCTCTAGTTGATGTTTAAAAAAAATAGATTTACTATTGTGGGGACCGTTAGAAATAACAACTGGAAACTACCCGTCAATTACTTTAAGTATCTTGTCTTCTAAAATAAAGTATGTTTAATCGTTTTTAAAGATACATGTACTTTAGTGTCGCATATTAATAAAAAGAAGAAGTTGTATTGTTTGCTTCAATTCTGCATGTTCACAACGCTATCGATAAAGACATAGTTAAACATTATAAACCAGAAATTTTGATGTTTTATAACAACAAAAAAGATGGGCTTGACGTCGTTGATAATGTGTGCTTCTCCTATAATGTTTTGCGAAAAAAATAAACGTTTGCCCATAGTAATTTTTAACATAATAATAAATATCGCAGGCATTAATTCCCTAAAAGCTAATTTTGCCGACAATATGAATTTTGGGACCCCAAAAAAGATGCAACAAAGTATACCACATTAACCCCTGGGCTTCCCTTTAAAACTCACTGGCAGGGGGGTTAAATCGCAAAAAAATCGATTTACCAAGAATCTACGCCGTAGAAAAAAAAGTTTTGAATAAAAAATGTAACAGAGATAATTTTGAACAAAAATGTTTTATTAAAGCACTTTTTGCGTAGAATGAACGGTTCAATTAATTCCTCGTGTGAACTCAATGTTAACTAAAATTTGTATTAACTCGACGGTCAAAAATCGATGTCTTTTGATCAAAGTGTCCTATCTATAAAAGTCAAAATGTGTTTTAAAGGTAAAGAGTACAGCTTCCCTATGCAATGTTTGTATTTTATCGCAAATAAAGCTGTTCAATAATAAATAAACTTTGCGCGATTTTAACCATTTTTTACTATTTTCCTGAGATCAATAAAATTAATTACATTCATTGACCAGCCGTACTAAAATTTAATTGTTGGAGACTAGTCTTCAAAACCTATTATATGAAAATTTGATTTTGTTTTTTGCCGTCGATTGATTTTGTCACAAGAAATGTCATCAAGAAGACGGTTTTGAGTGTAATTTATATCAAAAGTTTAGTACTTTAGAAAACCAAATTAATCTAATAAAAAAAGGCCAGTTTTGAATATTTTAGATAGTTTTTAATGTGAAAGTTTAAATTCAGCGTTTTTAAGCTTATTTCAAATGCCTCATATTTGTTGCCACAAATCAAAACTAAAATTTTATGCTATAGCTTCTGAAGATTAGGTTGTAGTTATAAAAATTCCATAGTGGCCGGTGAATGAAAGGGATGCATTTTACTGATCTTATGAGAATTATAAAAATTGGCAGAAATCGCGCCATATTTATTTATTTAACAACTTTTGATTAAAAGAGATCCAGAGATCCTAAATTGCGTATTAAGACTATATTTAATATTCCTATCACAGACGACAATCCAACGAATGGAAGAGTACATTGTAGATGTTAGTTTTCGGACCGTGAAAAGAACTGGAAAACGACTGTTTCCTGCTGTTGATGTAAAAAGAGTGCCAAACTGAATTTATATCAAATTAATCTAAAGTTTCCTTTTTTATAAAAGTAGAATAGTTTTTTTGTGACCTGTCTAGTGTTCATAACAATAATTTACTTTTTATATTATTTAGCAACATGTTACTATACTTATTATAGTAAAATCTGCATTAAATAGTGTTTACTTAAACCTGTTCCAAATACTTTTATTAACACTGTAACGTTTCAATCAACCGATTAAACGTGATACGAAGCTCCGCTTGGTACTTGTCCCCTGTACTATATTATTAAAAAACGACCTCACTAAATTATAAATATTTTTAGCAGCCGCGCTATTCTATATAAGCCGATACGAATCTTTATTCGTTCTTTTTCACTATACTACAATTGCTACAATCATTCTTAAATTGGTTAGTGTTACTGTGTTTTTTTTCTTGTTTTATTTTGCGTGGCAGATAGTTTCTTTCTTAAAATAAATCTTTTTAACTTTTTTTTTCTGTATGTATGTACCTATTTTATCTTATTTTCCTTAATATCTATTTATTTTTATTAATGCCACGCTGTGATCAGAGATTTTGCTGAGATCGTTTCTCTCTGAATAATCAGCTTTATTTCTGATCAGGCTTTTCTTTTGGGAGAGAACTGATCTTTGTTTAAATTTTCTGGCTACTACCGTGGAGAGCAAGAAAACAGCCAACCACAATACCTTGGGCAACAGTCAGCAACCAGATACAAAACCACATACATATGCATCAGAACGGAATTTGAAATCCACTTAGTCACATGGGAAGAAAATGACTGCCATTATTTAGGCCAGCAACTCTCCTTAAATCCACCGACAGCAGCTAGCTTAAACAAGGATCGGAAGTCTTCCTGAAAGACTGGACAACTCATTCCGAACAAAATAAAGCTGAGTACTTTTCTTATATTTTAGTTATTCCATACCGGCAACCGGCTTAATCTTTGGGCCACCGTTTATTTATCTTTGTTTCACATTCATAATATAAATTTTGTTTCTTTTTTTTATTTAATACATAAATATAACTTTGTTATGGTTTAACAAGTATTTTTATTTCTTGTACCTTTTCTGGGATTGGTGTAGAGAGAGAATGAACAGGGAACGAATCCAGGGCTGAGCAGTCGGGCAGAGCACCATTCTGGTGGATAGAACGAGCAAACTAAGAAGTAAAGTAGACTGAGCGCGACAACTAGTTTTCAAAAACTCATAGCCACTAATAAGGGGAAAATAGTGATGTGTCTGAATATGCGTTTTGTATAGTACTTACTATCTAAACATATGCAAAAAAAGTAGTAATAACTGTCGATAATAATATCATTGGCAGATGAGTTTAAAAAATAGATTAAAAAATTATTGTTTTGATGATGGAATATCTATAATAAAATATAGTTAACATTTCCTCATAAAAGTTGTTTGAATATAACAAAAATAATGATTTTCTTTTATGTCTCAACTACACGAAGAAATAATAAATTCAAATAGAGTTTCAGTTACAGTACATCGAAAGAAACTCTTCCTGAAGTGGCAGTGCGTGCCAAATGGGATAATTTCACCCTTGGGTGAAATCAGCTAAAACACGGCGTACATCTTGATAGCCAAATCGTTACTTTACTCTCTGTCGAAACGTTCAATTTCGGCAGTTCAGATCCTAATAAGATTTTGATTCTGTTGAAAATGAACAATGCTCTAGAAATTTAGAGATCATACAATGTGTTAAAAGAGAACTGTTGTCGTTGAAATTGTAATTTAAATAGGGGATGTAAACGAAATATGTGATGAATTAAACTATACGTTTATTTAAAAAGTAATAAAGTTATTAGATTATTGAATAAATGTTTTTTTTATTAAGCAATTCCACTGTTGAGTTTATTAATAACTTTGAAGAAAGTATTTTTAATATTTATTCTTTGGTATTTATAATTTTATTTAGCTCTATGTGTATTACAGAATATAATGCATTTATTGCCTGCAATGATTCTATCTTTAATTTTTTATCTATGTTTTGATGATTCTATCTTTTTAACCGGAAACGGAATCTATTGTCAAACAAAAAACATAATTTGTTAAATTCACTAATATTTGTATTTTGAGAACGATTTTCAAAGTGGAAATTGAAACGTGTTTTCCGTGCTTCGCAAAACACGTAAAGACGTCAGTCCCGGCTACGAAAGTAGTGGTTAAGTCATGTTAGGAGCGCTTGCGCGACCTAAAAATCCTAACAGTAGACCTTAGCCAGAGGGTTACACGAACCTAACTTACTTTCTACCTTTAATTGTGGCTTCATCAATCATCATCATCATCAATCAGCCAATCGCGTCCACTGCTGGACATAGGCCTCCCTCAGTTCTTTCCAGTGTTCTCTACATTGGGCCGCTTGTAGCCAGTTTCCCGCTACACGTTTAATGTCATCGGTCCATCTAGTCGGTGGTCGTCCTCGGCTTCTTTTATAATTTCTGGGCCTCCATTCCATAATACGTCTTGTCCACCGTCCATCTTGTGTTCTGGCTAAGTGCCCTGCCCAGTTCCACTTAAGCGTCGTGGTTCTTTCGATGACGTCTTGAACTCCTGATCTTCGCCTGATTTGTTGGTTTGTTATGTGGTCTCGAAGGCTCACGTTCAGCATTGCACGTTCCATGGCTCGTTGTGTAACTCTAAGTTTATTCGCAGATTTTTGCGTGAGTGTTAAAGTCTCTGCTCCATAAGTTTGTACAGGTAAAACACATTGGTTATAAACCTTTCGCTTGAGACACATGGGAATTGAACTTTTTAGAATATGGCTTAATTTGCCAAATGCTGCCCATGTTAGACCTATTCGCCTCTGTATTTCATGTGTTTGATTGTCTCTGCTTATTTTCATTTCGTGTCCCAGATATTTGTCTGTTTGTTGTATGGTATTATTGTCAATAGTTATATTTTCACTCATTACGAGATTTGTTATAATTTTAGTTTTCTCAAAGTTTATCTTTAATCCTACTCTTTCAGACAGACTTTTAAGCGAATGCATCATAGAAACTGTATCATGTAAGTTATCTGCGATTAATACAACATCATCTGCAAACCTTAGGTGATTTAATCTTTCTCCATCTATATTGATGCCCATATCTTGCCATTGAGTACTCTTAAATATTGACTCTAGAGCTGCCGTGAACAATTTTGGTGAAATATTGTCTCCTTGTCTAACTCCTCGACCTAAGCTGAATTTTTCTGTGTCTTTGTGCAGTCGTATACTTGATGTAGCGTTCTGATAGATGTTTTTGATTAGTGTCGTGTACCTGTAATCTATTCGGCTTTGATTTAGGGTTTCCAGTATTGTTTCAAACTCTACAGAATCAAAAGCCTTCCCGTAATCGACAAATGCAAGAACCAGTGGTATGTTGTACTCAATGCACTTTTCTATTAAGATCTTTATGGTATGCAAATGGTCATTTGTGCCATATCCTGCCCTAAAGCCTGCCTGTTCTTTGGGCTGATATAAATCAAGTTTAGGTGTTAGCCTCTTTGTTAAGATTTTCATAAAGAGTTTGTACATATGTGTCAAGAGGCTAATGGGTCTATAATTTTCTAATTTAGTAATATCGCCTTTTTTGTGTAACAAGACTATTACTGCATTGTTCCAGTCTTTTAGAATCGTACCCGCATGTAAGCATTTAGTAAACAGTTCGCTAACTGATTTTAATAAACTTTCTCCACTTTTTGAAATTTCCAAATTTCTTCAATTGTGGCTTATTCCCATTTAAATAGTATCTACTTTACAATGCCACAAAAAATAGCTTTCAAACAATATTTTAAAACACAAGCAGAAACCAAGTTAACAATTTCTTTAAAAACAACAAAATGGCAGAAGCCAACCCTTATTTCGTAATGGTAGAGTATCATGGTATAATAAACTACAGTAGAGTAGTAGAGTAGAGGAGCAGAGTAGACTACGGTAGAATATAGTTAAAAACAGCTTCAAACTAGAAGGAAAGAAAAGAAGAAATGTTCCTTTCAACATTTGTTTCACAAGAAATGGTGAACGAAAAAAATTAAGAAAGAAGCAAAAAGAAAATAAACTGAACCGGAAGTATTGTATGAGAATGAGAAGAAGCATAAATTTTACTTCAGCAAAAACTTCGAGAACGTCAAAATTTTAAATCCCAGCAAAACAAAAAGAAGAAATAGACATAAAAATCAATAGATCACTAACTACTCAAAGAAATACTAATGCAATTGTAACAAAATATTTTGCTTACCTCAGGGTAAGAACATAGGGGTAAAAGATTGGTGACAGAAACTACTAGGGATAGGGATGGGGTAAACAAAATAATCCAAACTAATGCGTACGACACTCAGAGGGTTGTTGGAGAGCTGGGTCGTGGATAAGTTTAAATAAATGGGTCGGATTGGGGTATCTACAAAATGAAAACAAAGGGATACTTTGGCAGACAAGGTTACCTTTAGCTATTTTTATTCGGACGACGCGCCGCTTCAAAGAAAACTTCCTGCTGGAAAAAAGAAAATTTCTTCTTCCCTAAAATCAATCATAGAAGGCTTAGGAGATTTTTCTAAATTTAAACAAAAAATTGATCAGAGAAACTTATTAAACGTTTATTTTTGTCTCAAACAAACAGTTATTAAAAATACAGATTGCACAAGAAGCATACTTATAATATAATACAAAATTAACAAAAACGTACGTGCTCATCTGTTTACAAATGATATTGCTAAAAAAATTTTCGAAATGGTTCCTAGGTTATTTATTAATAAGGCCAAAATAGATTATTAGGACAGAATAAATTATGACATTTTTTTAGACACGCCTCTAACATAATATAAAACTTTAATTATTACAAATTTTTAATAATGAAAGCAATTATTAAAAATAATGTCTATTTTACCTGGAAAAATTATATATTGAACGTTACCTTATTTCACATATTGAACTTAACAAAAAAAACTTGTTACATCTATGGAGTATGTATCTGGACATATTCTCAAAACTGGAACAAAAGGAAACCATTTCCATACTTAGGTACGACGATCTAAGACGTAAAGCAGATTCGGTGAAGAAAGCAAGCTGACAAACAAAACTAAAGCTGACGGGAGACATCCTATATACTGCTTTTCAAAATTCCATTAGTTTCGGTGTACTGCACAAATCGTATGGTTGTTACTCTGTTCTAAATTGCCATTATTGCAAAATAGTATTAACCAACCTTTCACCGGTCTTCAGACATAACACAAAAAAATTGAATCGACTCCGGATTCAAAATTACCCAAACATCTTTCTCGTTTGAAATCTCTTGCTTCACTCCTCTAACTAAACGCAGTTCAAATTCTTTTCACGTGTCGGAAAAAGTTGCGCCTACAAAACCTAAACAAACAATAATACCCCTCCTGGCCTCGTTCTAACAACGAAACAACAAAAAAAAATCTTGAAATATTTACTTTTAAATTGGGTAACTGGAAATTTTTACCTCACAATACATACAGAGAATTAACAACACGCATGTTATTGATTATTTTAAACGTCCTCGTTTCCTAGTTTTAACCGGAATAATTTTTTACTTGACAATGTAACAGAGACAAAAACATCTATATTTTGAAATAACTGAATACAAAACTTAAAACAGAATTTATACTAGTATATAGATATTAAATATTAAACGCTACATAATTAATGGCAAAATATATACACAGAATCAAAATAAAATATATTTCAATATGATTTAAATAATAATAGATATAACACCATAAAAAACTCTTAAAGTTATAATATATTTCCACTTAACCTTGTTTAAAAACACCAACGATACGCCCATATTAAAATTATTACATATTAATAACAGTTAACCATGGGATCTCAAATATAAATTTTAACTCTCTGTCAATTTCATTAATGTCAGTGTCTCGCTTAACGTTTTGGCAAGTTTTTTTTATATATTTTATAATAACTTTTTGTTCGCAATCTGGTACATTTTAGAATCTTAACAAAGACAATTGTCAGAATTGCAAAGGCAGACACCACAAGAAGAAGAACAAAGGTAAGGGTTACCTGCCGAAACGTTGATTTCAATGGCACAATAAAATCTAGTTCCAAATTTAATATTGCTTACTAAACCAAGAAAGAGATGGTTAGCTAGGTGTTAGAAATCGAAGAGGTAAAATTAAAGACCGTAGTCTGTGATTTATTCTTTTTCAAAAACGAAAAAGACAACTAAAAGTTAGTATGATGTAATTACTTTTTCTGAAATTGCTATTGACAGTAATCTTGGCATATCTTATATTTTATATTAGTACATTTTTTATTTGTTATTTTAAATAAACAGTTTTTATGTTTTAATATAATTGATGTCAGATCTTTAGATTCAAATTTTAGATAAAAACAGAAAAACACAATAAGCGATAAATATTTCTTTAAGACTAACGGTTTTGCTATCCGATAAAAAAGAAAGAACGAAAAAAGGGGAGAAATCCATTAAAATTGATGTTTAAATAAACATCTTCTCGAAGAAAAATACGAACACGATTCCTTTTGTATCGTAATGTTACATTAACAGAACAAGAATGGAACTGGGTCTGTAAACAATGTTGGGGAGGCATCCCCAGAAAGAATCATAGTGCCCATGAGAGGTTCACCTGAAGCATCTCATTCCCACCTCAATATCTCTGGAGATAGCGCCCGAGACTGGGGAGATGAATGGGGGCCTTTTAACAGCGGTTTACTTACGAAAAGCGCATAATATTGGTTGGGAAGTTAACCCTGTTATTAAAATAGAAAATAGTGTTGCATATTTTAAAATACAGGGCTGTTTTTAAAATAAACTAAACAAAACATTTGCCATATTTAAGCTTGGTGTATAAATCTTATCAAGAATTTATCGACAGAAGATACAATATATCGACAACTTATTAAAAACATTTATTAATTGAAGGAATTTGAAGCAAAACCCCCAAAGTTACATTGTAGACGTTTTGCAAAACAAACATTTAAAGTTAAAGCTTTACTATTAAATAAATATTTAATATTTAAGTAACGATTTTTAATGTTACTGTACAAATATGTTAACACGTTGAATGCCACAATGCATAGGAAAAAAGTTGAGTTGAGATGGGCCAAAATATTAAACAAGTTTTTTTCTATTTAGAAAATCGCATCCACCAAATGGCCATTAGCGAAAAATTAATGGATAACATTAGGTACAATTACTGCATTACGATTTGATTTATTAAATTCTGTGGTACTTATTAATGTCTTTCAAGAAATTCAGAGTATTGTTAGAGCTTCTAGAAGTGTTCCTGGTATCTTGTTATTACTTCTTTGTTGATTGTAGAGGAAACATTCACATAGTATGTGCATTATGGTTAGTGTCGTATTACACCACATCGCGGCGGTTCGCACTTTTTAATTAAGTAATCATGCGTTAATCTAGTATGTGCGAGTCTGAGTCGCGTTACTATTATTTCTTGGCTTCCTGACTTAGGTAACACATTCATATCTATATGCTGGGTTTCACTTGTTTTAATTTTGAATTTGACACATTCCATTAATTTTTCCACGCACTTAAGATTGATTTCTTTATATAAGCTTTTATATCCGTTAATACCGATGTGTTAACAATTTCGGAAACGTCACTCACTATCGCGTCTTTCGCACTATGGTCAGCAGTTTCGTTGCCTTTTATTCCTATATGGGATAGGATCGAGATAAAATTTATCACATTATGATTGATATAAGCCGTTTTAATTTTTTTTTTAAATCGGGTTTTTTGTATACAGTTGTCGGATGCTTTGTATGGCACTAAGTGAGTCTATTAAAATAAGATATTTGCAGTTTATTGTCAGATTGATTACTACTACGGCGCTATAGAGAGCATACAATTCAGCTATTTAGATAGTACTAACATTAGATAGTTTGAATCTAAGAACCTACTTCTAAAATGAGAGAATTTTTGTCAAATGACGTAAGTTTAAAGTTATATGATAGTATGTTTAGAATCCAAGGTGGATTATGGTCATATGTGTATGGAATACTTTCAGGTATAACAATATCAAACAGATGCAAATGGTATTTTATTCTTTTATAGAAAGGTTTAACAGAACGGTGATTTGCATTGAGGTTTGGGAAATAATCTTTGGGAAATAATAATAGCTCTACTATTTTTTAACGACAATTCATTTTATGTAACAATAAAACACTGAAAACTTTGTTTTCGAGGTCAACAAGGTTCAACGACAATTCATTTGATTCGCAAAGTAAACTTTGAATCGGTGTTGTACAAAAGGCTCCCAGACATATTTTGAGTGCTGTGTTGTGAATAGTGTCGAGCTTTTTGGGTACTGATCTCGATGCTGAGTCGTAGCTATAGCGGCGTAGTCTAGCCGTAATCGTATAATAGTTTTGTATATAACTAACAATGCACTCCTGTCTGAACCCCAATTCCTGTGTGCTAGAATTTTTAGTAAATTTAATCTTATGTAACATTTACATGTTAGATTATTGATATGTTCTTTCCAATTTAACTTTCTGTCAAAAGTAACTCCTAGCAATTTTAGGGAATCTTTTTGTTGTAGTGATTGTTTGTATCAAACAAAAAAGGTGACCAATTGGAATGTAGAAACTATAGGGGAATCTTCTTCTTCTTAACATGCCATACACCAAAGTGCGTAGGCGACTATCTCATTACTAGAATTCTGTTCTTGGCGGCGTGACACAGCTCACCTGTATTGTGTATTCCTGTCCATTCTTTAATATTCCTTAACCAGGACAATTGTTTGCGGCCGGCTCCTCTCCTACCTTCGATCTTCCCTTGTAGGATTAACTGTGGTATTTCATATTTTGCTCCTCTCAATATGTGCCCAAGGTAACCAATCTTGCGTTTTTTAATTAATTCAAAGAGTTCTCTTTCCACGCCGGCTCTATTAAGGACGTCATCGTTTCGAACTCTATCCACCCAAGGTATGCGCATCATTCTTCTCAATGACCACATTTCAAATGCTTCAAGTTTGTTGATAGATGTTTTTTTCAAAGTCCACGTTTCCATGCCATAAAGCAAGATGGACCATATGTAGCACTTGACCATTCTGTAGCGTATTTCGAAGTTTAGGTGTTGATTACATAGGAGCGGTCTGAATTTCACAAAAGCTTGTCTTGCCATTTGTATTCGGGTTTTTATCTCGTGTTGTGGATCCGATTGGTCATTGATTGTGGTGCCAAGGTATTTAAAAGTTTTCACGCGATTTATACGATTGTCATCTATGCATAATATCGGGTTTTCTGGAGGGTTTCTGCTAATGACCATATATTTCGTTTTCAAAATGTTGATTTTGAGGCCATATTTTTTACCTATGCTATTCACCCTATCAAGTAATAACTGCTGATCTTTCAAATTATCAGTTATAATCACTGTGTCGTCCGCATAGCGTAGGTTGCTAATTGGTATGCCGTTCACCTTAATGCCTAATTCCGTATCTTCTAATGCTTCCGCAAATATATTTTCAACATATAAATTAAAAAGCATCGGAGAGAGTATGCAGCCTTGGCGGACACCTTTCCGGATTTCAAATTCATCCGTATATTGGTCTTGATCAATCCTCACCTTTGGGGAATAACCCTCCTTAATACAGCATACAAAATATTTTCGAGGATTTAAATATGGTCACCTAAGTGCATATTCAGAGGAACTTCATGGGGAATATCAAAGTGGCTTAAGGCCCGGTCGATCAGCAACAGATCAGATCTTTGTGCTAAGGCAAATACTGGAAAAAACCAATGAATTCAATATCGATAGATACCATCTTTTTGTAGACTTCAAATCTGCCTATGATATTGTCCTAAGAAATAAATTGTATGAAGCCATAAATGAATTCCACATCCCCAATAAACTGATAAGATTGGTTAAGGCTACAATGCGTAATGTGGTTTGCAAAGTCGAAATACAGGGCGAACAATCACAGGCGTTTGGAACGTATGTTGGGCTGCAACAGGGAGACGCGCTGGCGTGTCTCCTTTTCAATATAGCACTGGAAAAGGCGATCAGAGATGCCCGAATAGACAACAGAGAGAATATTTTTAATAAATCATCCCAAATTTTGGCATATGCAGATGATGTGGATCTAGTTGCCCGCACAACACACAAGCTAGAAGAAATGTATACCACCTTCTTAAATGCCTTAAAATCTATGGGCCTGCAAGTAAATGAGGAGAAAACTAAGATGATGGCATCAACACCCAACAATAGAGTCAGGAACATTGGTCCCCAATTCACGGTTGATAACTCTGCCTTTGAAGTGGTGAACAAATTCACATACTTAGGCTTCCTGATCACCAAAGAAAACGCCATAACGGAAGAAATCAAGCGAAGGATAATAATGGCAAACAGATGCTATTTTGGACTGAGTAGACAAATGAGAAGTAGAAACTTAAGCCAAATAACAAAAATAACCATATACAAAACCCCTATACAGCCAGTGTTGACATATGGATCGGAGACATGGACCATCTCCAAGGCAGATGAAGACCTTCTGCTTATATTTGAACGAAGGATCCTGAGAGGAATATTTGGTAGCATCGGTGAAAATGGTGTTTGGAGGAGGAGATACAACTACGAGGTACACCACAGAAAACACACCAAACAAATATTTGGTGGTAAAGACGTAGTATCTCTTATAAGAATAGGAAGACTAAGATGGGCAGGACATCTAGCAAGATCACAGCAGAACGACCCTCCTAGAAGAATCCTTATGTCACAACCCGTGGGAAGAAGAAAAAAGGGTAGGCCAAAACTTAGATCGAAGGATGGTGTAGATGAGGATGGTAGAAAGATAGGCGCAGCAAACTGGCAACGGTTGGCAATGGATAGGACTGCCTAGCGTAATAGACTTGGGAAGGTGGATGCTCTTTCATAGGGCTGTAGCACCATTGATGAAGATGATTGTATAAATATAACGAGATTGGTGTACTGAGTTCGTTTTTAGAAAATATTATTTATTTAGTTTTAGTTGTTGAAATGATAAATCCAGTTTCCTGTGAGCATTTTTCAATATCTAACAAGAAACTATGTGCTAATTGTGAGAGGTTGTTTAAGTTTTTGATTTGTTCAAATATTACGAGATCGTCAGCATATAAGCGGCCTTTAAGTGAATTTCGTAGAACATCATTGATGGCGATTATAAATAGCGTAGGACTTATAACAGATCCCTGAGGAATTCCATTCTTTAATTCCACTTTTGACGACAAGTTACCATTTACTCTAACTTGCATATACCTTTTATATAAGAAGTTTTTTATAAATGCAAGGTAGTCTTCTTTATGCCATCGTAATCTGATGATAGGATGGCACCAAGCTGTATCAAAGGCTCTTTCAATGCCGAAGAATATTTCAATATATTATTTTTGATTAAGCTAGAAGGCTTCATGTACACTTTTTTCTAGGTCTATTATATTGTCTAGAGTTAATCTATTTTGTCAGAAACCACTTTGTTCTGAAATAATAATATTTCGTGTCTAGTTTCCTCTATTAAGTGTCTAGAGGAGACGACGGTTGAACAGTTTGCATGCAGTGCATGTTAGTGCAATTGGTCTATATGACTCCAGATCTGTTTTGGGACATTTTGGTTTTAATATTGGTATTATAATAGAATATCTTTACGCTGTTGGAAATTTCTGTTCTGTCCAAAGAATATTAAAAATGTTTAGAAGATGATTATGTGTATTCTCAGGTAAGTGCTTAAGAAAAACCATTGGCATATTATCTGTCACTAGTCTCTTTAAATGAGTTTAATGCAGAGTTTAAGAATAAAATGAGTTTAAGAAATTATTCAAAACGTGCTGACAAACGACCTTAACAAACTATATGAATATATCACAAAATGGCGCCTGTCCCGGTCTGCTGCAGAAAATTTGTGACCAGGTACTAAGAACTTATGCTCTACAGACTCAAATTGGCTCAAAGATACTATGTGAAAACCAACATACGGTTTTTGACTTGACCATTGCAGTTGTCACTCCATATAACAAGTTTTTTTTTGTAAGGCGGCAACATACCTGTATTTAAGGTTTGCAATATGTATACAGGAATCCATCTAACTCCCTTCTCTACCTGATTGGCCCTCATTCTATACACTCATAATACCGTCATTGCTATCAGAAATATTTAAAAAACTTAAATATGTAGTGTTCTTACAAAAAATATTAACAATTTAGTAATAAGCAGACATCAAATTTCATTGACTTACATAATATAGTGATAACGTGCTATAAGAAGTATTCACTTCTGTTGACACTCCCCAAATGCCACGTTCTTTTATTTTAAATATCTTGTTAATATGTTTCCTTTTTCTATAAATATAAATTTATTTTATTCAGCTCATATTGATTATTCAAAATATACATTTAATTTAAAAGGCATAATCTCTTATAAAGAGTTTTAAGTTAAAGTTTAAAGTTGCTACTATGTTCTTTTCAGGAAAAGTTTCGGAACTCAACGAGAATTAGATGAGTTTAAACTGGAAATCCCAAAGCCCCGTACACTCGGAAGTTGCTCTGATTGTTCTCCATGTCAAAACCTTCAACAGAATACATGATTAAGATAACAATTACAGAGTAGAATGTTAAATCAACGGAAGGTCGACTAACTAACTACTCTAAAAAGAATGACATTTAAATTTTTAATTTTGCTTAGCGACATCGCATACGATTGATTCTCTAGAGAAAGGAGAAGCAACGGTGATGCATTAACAAATGTCTGTAATGGCTGGAAATGGTTAGATATTGTTTATTAGAAGGAAACCTATACATAGGTATTACGTCTCTATCAGAGTTTGCCAATAACAGTAGATAATTTTTAAAATTTATTGCAGTAGAAAATATATGAAGAACTGAAAAGCTAATAGATCTAAATTCCAAAAGTAAAATTGTTGGAAAAAGTAAAAAAACTGTACAGTTTTCAACAGACTACAATGTTATTTATAAAAAGTGATTTTAATCAAACAAGTTAAATTAAATAGATGGTTTTGTAATTTTTGTACAATTTTACAAAAACAAAACAGAAAAAAACGTATGTTAACCACATACTTTTTCAAACAGATCTAAGTCCATTGAAAGGTTTCACTTTTAAGAGATCTAAGTCCATTGGTTTTACTTTCTAAAGATCTAAATGCCACTCTAGAGTAAATCATAGTAGAAATCTCTGTTTTCTTCATCAATGAAACCTAATATGCTTTCTAAGTTCTTTTTTTTTTGTTTTCTCCTAGTGGAACCTTTGTTGGTAGAGTATTAAGCTTAATAGAAGCTATGTATTCAATAGAAGTATTTTTCTTGAGGACGTAGCATTTTTTGTCAAACCCATACAGTTCGCTAAAGTTTTTCGTGGTAAGTACGTAGCAGGTTTGTTTTTATCAATCTTGAAATACGACCCCCAGAACTGGGAGATCCTTTGTATGGCCCAAGTATTTTGAAAGCTGAAATTGTACACGCTATCAAACTATTAAAAAGTAACAAAACCCCAGGATTAGATGATATGTACGCAGAAACAATCAAGTTACTTAATGAAGAAAACCTAGACATTATTGTCAAGCTCTTTAACGACATCTACGATACGGGCCAGATTCCAAAAGATTGGCTTCGCTCTACATTTTATCGCCCTACCAAAAACACCACGTGCGAACTTCTGCAAGGCCCATCGACTAATAAGCCTAATGAGTCACTTTTTAAAACTTTTCCTGAGAATACTGCACACTAGATTGTTTAAGAAATGTGAAGGGGTCTCTGGTCAATAATGGGCCAATTGGTGCCCTTCCAGGGTGTAGGTCGTTTTCGGCAAGTCTTCTTCTAATTGTATTTTGGCTGATTCTAAAGATATAAAGGTCCAAAATTCATTTTGTAGAGAAGTATTGGAAACAAACCTTTGTCTCAGTGTACGAAGTGTCAAAAACCGGTCTTGATTAGGAGTTGTAACCCTTTTACGGCCTTGACTGGGTCTTCTCTAGTTACTTCCAGTAACAGAAAAACGTGTTAACACTCTTGAAATTGTTGACTGGGTGACGTTAAAACGTTCAGCGAGTTCTACTTGAGTGTATCATTCTTCGCGAAGAGTAACGATTCTAAAACAGTCACTTTCTGACAAATTTCGATTTTCTTGCTGCGAGTGGTTCATTTCAAAGAAAAAACACTTAATAACTTGAAAAACCCCTTTAACCGTTTAGCACAACGAAATCCAACCCAACTAAATTCGAAATAAAATGAAGCACAATTAGCATGTTTTTAATTTTTTGCAAAAACATCATAATTTTTCATTTTTTGCATAAAAACATCAGCGTTTTTTACCGTTCTTTCGATAAATTTTACAATATACCGGGGGTAACGATAATATATTAGCACAAAAATCAAAACATTAAAATTATTTAATTTACCAGGGTTTTTAAAATTATGCGTTAATTTTGGGGTGCAGTGTAAGTTAATAAGGTCACACTGTAATTTATATTTAACATATGCATTAAATAGTTGTTGCCACGTTTATTTTAAAGATGAAATCTAATAAAAAAACATACAAATTAAACTAGACCTTTTAAATTCATCGCTACATTTATATAGTAATATATAAATATAATTTCGGTTAGACTGTTCACGATTATTTTAAGAGATTTATTTGAATATCCGCCTACAGGTAATCTGTAAAATAAAGTCAGCAATCATTACTTCCAAATCCCAAACGGCTTTATCCAGAAAACCCTGAGATGGGGTCTTAATTGCAAATACATCTACATACACACACGGATGGCATTGGTTGTTCCGTCTGAGTGGTAGTTTTAATAAGGTTTCCAACCGGCTGAATATTGAGTTTCGCGGTCTCGAGCTCATAGCCGCATCATATCCTGACCACTTCCAGGTCGACCTCACTACGTCGGAGATTACGATCCCCTGGGAGCGAAGACTCTGAAATCAAATTGAGTTCGGATTGCGAGAGCTAGTCGCCACATGATACAACTGCTGGTGGCTATCTGATTCTCTCATACTTCTATAATTGCTTTCAAGTTTTTTCAATCTGGGCTTCATTCAGTTGCGAATTCTTTTGATTGAATAATCAGCCTTATATATTCACTGAAATTCTTCACAAACATTATCCAAATGTAGAAATCACAGAAGAGAACTGGCATCGCATTCTTTATGTATGTACTTGTCAATGTTTTTAAAAATATATCTAAGTGCGCTTTATTATATAGTTGATAAAATAAATATCTTATATTCTTAATAGGTAAATTTTAGATTAATTTACAAACAAACAGAAAACAATAAAATTCTTTAGAATAAATTTAAAAAAAATATGTAATAAAGCTTTTCGTATATAACAAGAGATCTTCAGAAATATTCCGAGTGTGTCATTAATCTGAAATAGCGTAGACAAGTATTTTTTTTAAATGGTTATCTTAAATGTTTTGTTGAGTACTATTTAAATCTGGGGCGACACCAAATGTATCTAAAACATATTTAGTCCATTCGAAATATGTCGAAAAGCAGACCATAATGGACATAAATAAGAAAAAATATCGAAAACGCCCAAACTCTTCTAGAAAGTATCCTAAATATTATTAACACATATCAACACCCTCATCGAACAAGGTTGTAACTCAAGTTAGATCTATTTTCACATTTCAACACAGGCGAATTCAGTGAAAAATTGCGCACACGTCATAAACCACATAGCTTAATTCACAATAGTTTCGCAATACTCCGTTGAAAAAAGTTGTACTTTAAGATACGTGTGTAATTTAAGCGCAAAACAGGCAATAACACTGTTACTCCCTATGTCAAATTTATAGTTTCTATATATTTGACGATTAATAAGGTTGCTAAAGAAGTTAAAACTTTATTGCACGTATGTTTAATTTATAAAGTAATCAAACAAAATGTGTATCTCCTAAGTCAATCTTGTTGTATGAATAGTTTACCGGGGAATATCATATGCTATATGAGTTGTTGCTTTGTTTGTGTTCTACTAGTTGCAGTATTTCCCATTTACGAAATGTAACTTGTACAATATTTAATTTAGTTGATATTTTTGACTATACAAGTGTTTCAATATGGAGATATATTTTCAAAATGAGTCGTAATAGGCGTATATTAGAATTAGCTTTGAAAAATAGTGAAATAGACGCAGAACCTGGTAAGTAATTATCATAACCATAATTTTGTAAGTAAAAATAAGTAGTTTATATTTTATTATAGATATGGAATACAATTTATTTTCTGGCGAGATGGAAAACTTAGACATTGTTGAAAAAGATTTTGATGTCACAGAAAATCCTGTATGTGCAAATACATCATATGTATCATCCGATGAAATACTTATTCAACATGGCAATGATTTATTCAAATTTAAAAGAAAGTTACTGACTGGTTGTAGCAAATTTCTAGACCTGAATGGTAGTGATGTAGAGTCTAGTGGTCATAGAGAGCTTTTCTCTGCCCATGTGTCCAATATGTACCTTCCAGTTCTGAAGGTAAGATGTCAGTTTTTAGAATATCCATTGCTATTTACTTTTTTCCTGTTGATAGACGACCACAATTTCCTTTTGTTACAAATTGTTAAATTCCGTTTCTATTGTTATTCTGTGGTCTTCAGGTAGATATACTAAAAATAATTTTGTTGGAGGTAGTAGCAATTCGGATGGACCAAAAGAAAAGAATCTACAAGAAATAGATGAGGTTGAACCTACGAAACAGAGAACATAAGAAAAAGAAACGAGTTATGCCGGGAAAATGTACTTCTGGTCGTAAGAGGACACGCAATACCAACAATTGGAAATGCAACTTGAATAAAAGGAAAAAAAATTAGGATTGGCGTTCACGAATAAACGAGGTCAACAAATCCGAGAAAGGCAAATCAAGGGTTCAAATTTAACCGAGAAACAAGGGTGTACACAGAACTGTTCCAAAAAATGTATTCAAAAGTAATCTTTAGAAATGAGAAACCAGATTTTTTTTATAATTTTGGGCTCTTAGGAATCATAATCATTAATTACACTTTATAAATAACTTTATAAATGTAAAGTGTTGAAAGAATACCTAAAAAACAAACAGTACTTACAACAGTTGCAACTTCAAGGCGCCGCTGGTCATATAAATATTAATTTCTGGTAAACGGTGATAAAATTCAGGTATGTAAGAAAATGTTTTTTGATACTCTAGATATTATAGATAAGTGAGTTAGCACTATTTATAAAAATATTGATATGGAAGTAACTGATTGTGTTTCACTAGCCAATAGTCAATCATTCACTAGTCAATAATATTGACTTTGATACAAAGTGCCTCGGCATAGTTTGCTCGGAACTCCTACTATTCTTAATTTAGGATAGAGACAAAATCTAGCTTTATCTATGAATATTATAGATATCCATTCTTGTGAGCCATACTGCACATGTTCTTGTATTCATCTTAATCTGTTTCCACGATTTCCATGACGTAACATGACGTCAATAAACGTCTGGCGTACAGGTTTATTTTATGTAATTTATTCCTTAAAGTTTGGTGATATGTATTAATGCTGTGGGTATCTTCTGAGGCCTCTTAGAGGCATTACGTGCTATAGTATTCGTATCTTTGCACCTTTTTTCCTTTCATTTGCCACTGCTGCAGGTCCTGATTTGTGTTACGTGGAGGATAAAGCAAGGCCACATTCTGCAGTAATAGTAAGAGATTGGTTTCATAATGAGGATATTACACTTTAATCGTGGCTAGGACCATCGCCAAACCTTAATCCCTTCTAGCTGATGGTAAATGCATTTAGATACAGGGTGCTACTCATCTGCACATTGTTTATCTTAGACAGTTTTTTAAGATATTCTTAAACAGAAATAGATCCTATTTGCTTCAAAACTTTTTTTCTTCTTCTTCTTCTTGTTATATAGACATGACTCTGTCTGTTTTTAATGTACGTCCAGTAAGTTGTCGTTCTATCATTTTCGTGGTCTTCCTACTGATGGTCTTCCTATTGAGGAACCTATTCATATTTGTTTATCATTTGGCCTATATGATTGTTTCTTTCTACTCTTCTATTTCTTACCCAGTTCTTAATGTTCTCCACCTTGCATCTACGTCGTATATCTGTACTTGTAGCTCGGTCCCATAGTGTCTTGCCATCAATTTTTCCCTACAAGTATTTTTATCCCTGCTGTTTTTAATTTTTTTTGGTCTTCTCTGTGTCAGGTCGTGTTTCTGCCGCGTCTGTCATTATTGGTTTGATGACTGTTTTGTAAATTTTGTCTTTCAATTTTTTCCCGATATTTTTATTTCTTCATATTGTTTTATCCTGGCAGACTGTGGCTCTGTTTGCTCTATCTTCCGCTTCAATTTAGAGTTTTCCGTAGCTAGATAATGTAATGCCTAGATATTTAAATTTCATTGCTTGTTCTATTATCTCACCTTCCAGCTCCAATTTACATCTTAGTAAATTTGCTGTTGTAGGCAGGTATTTTGCCGTTTTTGCCTATTGCGTCGTCTGCATAGAAGATTATTTTAAGTTATTTTTCTCCTATTTGGTATCCTTTTTTAGTTCTTCCTGTTTTTATTATGTAATCCGTAACAAGGTTGAACAATAATGGACTCACGAAATCTCCCTGTCTTATCCCATTAACGAAATTGATAATTTAATTTTAATCATGTCAAGGAGCAGACCAAAAACAATATAAAGAATACCGTATTATAAGCCTCATGAATCATCTCCTAAAATTGTTTCTAAAGATAATCCAGAACAGAATCTACAAGATAAGTAAAGTTACAATTCTTCGGACATATTATGCGAAATGAATCCAGATATGCTCTAATTCAAGCCATCCTGCAACGAAAAATATCTGGAAAACGAGGTCCAGGAAGAAGAAGAACATCATTAAAAACCTCAGAATCTGGATCAATGTAACATATGTGTAACTTTTCCGCGCTGCTGCAGATATGATAAAGATTGCCATGATGATCGATAACATTCATAACGGATAGGCACATCAAGAAGAAGAAGAAGAATTCCAAGGTGTCAAGCTGTAATTAATGCTGCTGAAGGAAACACCGATTATTAAAAATATTTTTTGTTAGATTTTAATGACTTCGATGTAAAAACATTTTCATTAAATTAGCCGTAAACGGCATGTCACTTTTTAAAATCCAATCAAGTTTGATTTGTATATGAGAAAAAAAACTTTTTGTTATTTTTGACGTTTGCGATGTGTTTATTTAGGTATAATTTAACTCTTTTCTTGTATATTATCTCTAAACCGAATTCCTCCCTTGTGTAAAACCACAAATCTAGTGACTAATTACCATTTTCAAAGAGCTAAACCTTAAGAAAGCTCCACAACTTTAAATTAGCCATTTATTTAAATTAAATCTAAAGTACCACATTAAAACTTTATTTCTAAATAACTGATAACACGTCCAAATAACGCGTTACTCTACAGTAACTCTTCATTACAATATCTACTTAAGACACTAAATTATACTACAAGATTTCGTCTCGTAAAGTGTCAAAAACTTTTATGAAAATGAAAATTAATATGAGTTACACTTTGTAATGTTTAAAATTTCATCTCGAGGGATGAGTTTGTCATAGATGACACGAAGCTAGTGAAATATTTGGTGCTGATAAAATATGTATTGTTTTATTTGTATAGAACCAGAGTTTTGTTGAGATTTATCTTAATAAATTAAGTATCATATCATCTTACCTGCAATAAAAGTTAACTTATACAAGGTGATTGGTTATTAAGTCGACACAAAACTAGGTACATATTTATTTCTATGTAAAAGAGAATTTGAAAAACTGAACTGAACTAGAAAAATGACAAAAGTTAAAAGGTAAAATATTATTTTTTAGGTTTTTTCGTATGTGTTTTTTCGAATGTGTGAAATTATCAATTAATTTGTTTTATTATTTGTAACTCAATTATGTAATTAAATTAATATATCATAACCAATGCTCTGATTTATAGGCAATAAAAATTAAAGAAAAGGTACCTATACAGATTGAACGAAATTCAGTTTGATAATTCGGATTGAACCAGTTGATTTGTCCCCAAAGAGCAGGTAATTAAAACTGGGTACTTACAATAAAATTTTTAATCCGAAATCCGCGTTAATATAGCGAACCGACTTTAGTATAAAATCTCTGTACAGCAAGCATTAAGCGCAAGGATCTTACTTTATTAAAATTATAAATTAATACAGCAAAATCTTTGTTAAAATTATTTGGAATTTGAATTTGATTTTCAATACATAATTTAAATATTTACTTACTGTGTTTGTTAACAACTTCCTAAAACATATCATTTTAGTTGTTTACGCGAACAATTCAATTTTATAGGGGGGGCATAAGAATTTTAAAAAGTATACCCAAGTGGCACAAAAAAGCTTGGGAAACACTATTCTACATTGACAGATGTAATTGGAACATGTTTCAGGGAGGATCAATTGTCAGACACACAACTTAAGATATATTTCTTTTTTATTCATAGTTTTTTTGCAGCACTCACTTAACTTATTTTAATGACACTAAAATTAGTTTTAAAAAGGTGATCGATTTCGATAACAGCTTCAGGAATTTAGTTATTCAAGAGGAACGGTATTCTCAGAAAATAGAATTTCTTTTTAGGATAAAATATCCATCTCACAAAAAAATCGTTTATAGAAACTGCTCTATCCTAATACATTTACACATGAGAATCAATTATTTATCAATTTGTATGTGGGAAACGTGCTCAGGCTTTCGAGAGCCAGGAAGATACTAATAATAATTCATTTCGCGCGTTTCTCAGAAAAACTGTTAAACCCATAGAACTTTTCCAACATTTTCCGACAGGTCAGGTCCAGCTCCGATGATTTATGGAAAATATTACTGGGCGACTTCTGGAAGAAAAGTAACGAATTTCGCATCTCCCTAAGGTAAAAGACTCCTAGCCAATAGGGTCCGAGCAAGGGATTACGAGTTTTGGCCACTTCGCGTTCTGGATATTTATTATTTTTGTAACGTGTATAGGATGGATTTTTTAATTAAAATTGTTTAAAAATTTTTGCAATATTGGAGCAAATAATAAAGTTTAGTTTAATAGTATTATGAAAATTTGTTTCACTTATTCGGCAGTAAAATCCACAAATTGTTAAACTAATTCTAATTCTATCCTGAACTAAAAATTTACAACTTACAAAAATACTAAAAAACAACCATGTCAGGAAAATATTAAATAGTTTAGGGTTTATGTTTCATTGTGTTCTGGCCAATGGATACTGACATATTAGCCTCGCCATATGTATTAGTTATATCCCCAGTTTCTGTTCTAAACTTTACTTTTTTATTACAGGCGATAATTTAAGATGGCCTCGTACTACTTCTGAACGTGCAATAGTTCTTGTTGCACCTGTATTTACCAAAAAGATCTACATTATTGATACAACTCTCGATATACAAGCTATGAATTCCACCGGAGGACGCAATGTTCACAGTTACTATGGGGCTTGGTGTCGACCCGTTCTAGTTTTCCAAATGTTGTACCATTTTCTTGCAATTACGGCGAATGTGACCTACGTCACCACAATTCCAACATCTGGGCTCACGCCTCTTCAGCATCGCGTTACGAACTATTCTTCGTACCATTTTTTCCAGACGTTCATCGTTTGGTTCGTCGCATTCTTCAATGGTTCTTACATAATCTGTAGCTGTAAGGGTCTGTGAAGTTTGACTAGCTGTTTCATGTTCCTCTGCAATAGCGTGCGCTTCATCTAGAACTTTTGGTTTTGCTAGTCGTAAAGCTTTGAGTAATTCATTGTTTTTTAATCCATTGATGAAGATATCTACAGAAATTTCTTCCAAAATGTTGTCTGGTGCCTGTGGATAAGCTAACCGCATTATACGAGCAACATCTGCTTCAAACTCTTGCAAATTTTCACTTGCTCGTTGAATTCTACTTATTAGTTGCGCCCTATAGACCTGTTGTAGATGGGCATCTCCGTAACTTTTGTCTAGTCGAGTAAATAAGGTCTGATAACAGTTTTATTGACCCTTAGGAATCGATCTTATGATATCCACCGCACTCAAGGAAACAGCTTTTTTTTGTTTGTCCAATGACTAGCTGTCGCAATATCTTTAAATTGTCTATGGTATATGGACCAAGAATACTTTCCATCAAATGGTGGCAATTTGAATCTCATATGATGTGTCATTTCATCTCTAGGTGATTCTTCTTTCACTCTTCTTCTTCTTCCTATGCCGTCCCCATTAACGGAGGTTGGCGACCACATTTTTAAAAGCTTCTCTGTCTTTTGCAACGTGGAATAATTCGTCTACAGTCATGTTTGTCCAGTCTCGAATATTTCGCAGCCATGACTTCCTTTTTCTACCTATTCCCTTTTTGCCATCGACTCTACCCTGCATGATGACCTGCAGAAGACTATATTTATTATTTCTTAGTATGTGTCCAAGGTATGCAGTCTTGCGTACTTTTATCGTTCTCAACAATTTTTTGACTCGACCCATTCTTCTCAGCACTTCCTCATTGGTGACCCTGGCAGTCCATGGGATTCTCAACATTCTCCGGTATATCCAAAGTTCAAAGGCTTCAATCTTTTTAACTATTTGCGCTTTTAGTGTCCATGTTTCTACCCCGTACAATAATTGCGACCAGACGTAACATTCAACAAACCTCAGTCTCAGCGCAATATTCAGATTTTTGTCACAGAACAATTGTTTGAATTTTAAGAATGCTGCCCTTGCCATTTCTATTCGTATCTGGATCTCTTGGTCTGGATCTAATTCTGTGTTGATGTAAGCTCCCAGATATTTATATTTTGTCACTCTCTCTATTTGCTGTCCACCAAGAGTTAGTTGTTCATTATTTATTGGACTCCTTGATACTATCATAAATTTGGTCTTATCTGTGTTGATGTCAAGTCCCATTTGAATGCATTCACTATTTATTGCATCTAGTAAAGTTTGTAGATCTTCTATACTCTCAGCCATAATTACCGTGTCATCTGCAAATCTCATGGTGTTTATGATTTCTCCACCAATTCTTATTCCCTCTTTTCTTTCCCATAAGGCTTTTCTGAATATGACCTGTGAGTACACGTTGAAAAGCGTCGGAGATAAGACGCATCCTTGCCTAACCCCTCTCGCAATCGGTATATTATTTGTTTCTATATCGTTCACCTTTACTACTGCTTTCTGGTTCCAGTATATAGCCTTAATAAACTCAATGTCTTTTTTGTCTAAATTGATGTTTTTTAATTCATCTATTAACTTCATATGCTGCACTCGGTCAAAGGCCTTCCTAAAGTCTATGAAGCATACATATGCACTCTTGTTATATTCCCGACATTTCTGCAAGAGTACCGTCAACGCAAATAATGCCTCTCTTGTTCCCATGCCTCCTCTGAAGCCAAACTGAGTTTCATCTATCTGTTCCTCACATTTCTTATAAATTCGGTTTTGAACAATTTTCAAAAGAATCTTTAAAGGGTGGCACATTAGGCTTATTAATCTATAGTCATTACATGATTTGGGATTGTTGTTTTTTGGTAGAGGTAAAAATATCGATTTAAGCCATTCATCCGGGATGTTGCCCTCTACATATATGTGGTTGAGAATTCGGGTGAGTCTCTTTATATTACCGTCATCTAAGGCTTTTAACAGTTCAACTGGAATTTGATCAGGACCCGGTGCTTTTCCTTGTTTTGCATTCTGTAGGGCATTCTTTACTTCTGAGGGTAAAATTTGTAGGTATTGTTTTTCTTCACCTATATCTTGTTCATTTTCTCTCTCGTCATGGAAAAGATGGATTATATATTGTTCCCATACTTCCTTTATTTTGCTCTCTTCAGTAAGTATTTCTCCGGATCTTTCTTTCACTACCGGATCTAAAGCTAATATATTAACTGGTGGTAGCACTATTGTCTTCGTTATCATGGTCTCTAATTGTTTGATCTTCTCTTCTACGTCTTCTATCTTGTCGTTTACATTTTTCTGTATCTTATCGAATGTTCTTGAAACTTCTACAAATTTCTCATTATTCTTTCCAGAAATTTCTTCCATCATCTGAGAAACATTTTCAAATTTCTCGTCGAATCTTCTAGAAACTATTTCGAGTGTTTTGTCTAGCTACTTCTGTAATAATTTGAGATGTTTTATCGAATCTTTAATCATTCTTTCTAGAAGTTTCTTCGATTATTTGCGATACATTTAAGGTGCAAATATGAAACAACAAGAAAAAGTGCCAGCCAGAGTTAAATGGCTAAGTACGGATAAAGAGCAAGGCAAAATAAAAGAAGACGAATAGACGAAAAAATGCAAGAAATAGATTAGGAAAAACGAACAAACACCAAAAATGTTTATGAAAAGGTTAAAAAAAAACAAAAAATACAAAAGGCAAAACAAATTGAATAAAAAATAAAAAGAAAACAATTATAATATAGGATCAAGTACAGAAGCAGGTATGGAGGGATTACTACAGAGAGCTCTTGACGGAGGAAAAAACAGGAGAAGTAACGAATACCGAGGAGGAAACGGTGCACGAAGAAGAAGCAGACAGAAGAGATGAAGTATACATCGAAATTTCAAGAGAATAGCAGAGAGAAAGATTATGACAACCATACTGGGACCAATCAGGACATATCAAAATTAAAGTAGAAGCAGAACAAATACAGAGATTAAGGAAGAACTTAAGAAAGACATCCTGACTAAAATACAGCAATGCAGAGTTAGATCGTTAGGTCATATTTGGCAAGCAAGAGTTGAAGCAGTGACATACGCAATGATAGAATGGAATCCAGGAGAAAGAAAGAGAAGGGAAAGACCAACTTCAAAGTGGCTACAAGAAGTTAAAGAAGAGCTCCCAAGGACAGGAGTTAGGGAATGGAGAGAAAAAACCAGAGACAGGATAAAATGGGGAGATATCGTCAAGAAGATAATATAAACAAAAGGGACTGATTTACCCAAGAAATAAAATCTAGATAGCATTCACAGTTTAACCCCACGATGGGGTGTATAGTAATTATATTTAAGACATTCAGAGAATATTAACTGTCGAATTTTCTTGCCTCTTAATGGCGTCCTCAAATCTTACAGCTTGAATTATCTGGTGAAATCTCTTCTTGGACATAGTAGCTGCAAAAATATTTGGAGCTGTGCTATCTAATTTCCAGAGTTTATCAGTATTTAAATGTTGCGCTCTCTTTGCCCCAGCAAGAAAAAAAGTCCGATAAATGCTTGCATTGTCTTGTAGTCAACAGCAAGACAATCCTTAGGGCGAGTATAAAGTACTCTTATCATATCCAGTTTTTAATTTGTATATATTAGAATATTATTCATCACAGCATCCGAGAAAAGCAATTTCCAGTATTCTGATATGGTTTTGACGCCTTTTGCTTTTGTTTGTACCAAAAGTAAATTCGTAACAATATTACAAGCTTTGGTCTTACCTTTGGGAGTGTGTTTCTTATGTTTCAACCATGAAATCTTGGGTAACCATCATCGTGGCCGCTTTCTTCCATGGTATCTCCAGAATCTCTGGGCAGATCTTGTGTAGACTGCTCAGAATCTCTATTATGGATACTGTGTTCAGAACGAATATCACTTAAGTCCTTATCAGAATCTAGTGGTTCCACATCGCTGTCTATCTCTACTTACCATTTTAGTAACTGGTTTTCCACTTTCTTGTCCATATTTACCTGCAATAAACCAAAATAGCGCTTATAATCACGAATGTTCAACAATCCATAGGTATTTTATAAAAAATCTTACCTTTTATAATAATATCATAACTTTTCTTAAGTGATCTCTCTAAAAATCAACATAAGCCAACACTCGCGTAGTAAGATTTTTTCTAACGCCCTAATGAACACGATCGCTCGCGTGTGAGATTTGAACTAATAACTGTTGTCGGCTATAAGATACTTAATATAAAAGCTACTATACTATAAGGTATCTCCACCATTATTGAACATAATCCACAAGGAAAACAATTCCTGTAGCTGGCTGTATACCACGTATCACAAAAAAGAGGTTAGTCTTTGTAAGTGGGTCTTCTTCTTCGGGTTCCTTCTCCTAGCGGAGGTTGGAAATCATCATCGCTATTTTAACTTTGTTGGCCGCATTTCTGAATAATTCTAATGAGCTGCAGCCGAACCACTCTCTCAAATTTCTTAGCCAGGACATTTTGCGTCGTCCTGGGTTTCTCTTCCCTTGTATCTTCCCTTGCATAATCAACCTCAGTAATACGTACTTCTCACCCCTCATTAAATGTCCCAGATATTGAATCTTTCTAAGTGGGTATATTTATTTAAAAACCCTCAAAAGGGCTACATCAAAAAAACAAACGTTTTCGGACTAAACAGTCCATCATCAGGTTTAAATTTTAAAATTGCCTAAAATAAGTATAAACCATTTAGTTAAAACAAACGTGGTTATGAAATTTTGACTATGGTTAAAAAGCAAAAATGGCTATACTTATTAGGTTAAAATGCCTGAGCCACCAAAATACATGGGTAAAAACCCTTTAAATTACATATAGTTGTAAAAGATTATACATCTTGTTGTTAAAAAACTGTGATGTTCAGTATTAAATTAAATATGACTTCAGGTAACATACATTGTTGAAGTGAGTTCCAGAGTCGGAGAGTAAACCTCTACACACGGAGAACAGCTGGATACTGATTGACAATATACCTATGAACGGTGTCAAAAACAAAATGTCAATGTAACATGGAACTATATTAGTTATACCTAGTATTACTACAACCAAAAGATTCAAAAAATTATTTTGATGATTTTAAAAAATAATAACAGCAATCTAGGTGTTGGGATTTAAAAATTTGGGTTATAGTAGATGTGAAATCACCGATGGTGTTAAAGTCATGTTTAAGAGGATGACCTGTGTATTAGGCAACCTATGTTACTTTTTGTCGTATGGAATGTGGTCTAAAAGTGTGCTTTATGTTAGATTAGCTTATATATATGAAAATTATCCTTTTATGTTTATCACATCTAATCTAGGACAAGGTATAAATTTTAATAGCAAATATTTGAAGCTAATATAAGACCCCGTATTTAAATGAGTTTATTTAAGACTGCTAGTATGGTGAAAAAATTAATAAAAATAAGTTTAGTAAATTGAAAATCTACAGGCTGAAGAAATTAGAGTTATAACCTATGTGATTAAATTTAAAATTGAAGAGGCTGAGCTCCTCGGAGACTTGATGAGAATAAAAATGACTGAAGAAGAAGAGGATGGTTAAAGGCGAAAAGGAGTTAATCAATTAGAGATAATAGAGGTCCTTCATGCTTACAGCATCTAGCACCCTGGACAAAATCTATTTTAGTAGTAATAAATTCGGTTTGTAAAAACCTAAAATTTGATGTATGAGTGTGCTACTAAGTTGTTGACCAAGAGAAGGTGAGCAATGTTGGATAAGGATTTTTTTTTGTAATAGGGGAATATTATGAATTTTGATAAACGGTTAAATAATGTTTTAATGATTACTGAGTTAAAACTATTGAGTACATGTTTGATATATGAGTTGACCAAGAAATAATGAAAGAGAAAAGAATGGACAGGAATGTGATGTAGATGTGAAGAGTGAAGAAAATAGTAAAATATTATGGTATGATAGATATCGGTGGTTCTGAAGTTAACACTAGGGTCGAAAAGTTATAAGGGGAAGGTGTGGCAAAAGTTTAAGAATGGTTGTTTAAAGAAACACAAATGTTATGAATTTTGATAAAATGTTAGATAATGTTTGAAAGAATACTGAGTTAAAACTATTGAGTACATGTTTGATAAATGAGTTGACCAAGAAATAATGAAAGAGAAAAGAATGGATAGGAATGTGATGTAGATGTGAAGAGTGGAGAAAATGGTGAAATATTATGGTATGATAGATATGGATGGTGCTGAAGTTAACAATAGGGTCCAAAATTTATGAGGTGAAGGTGTGGCAATAGTGTAGAGAAAGGTTGTTTAAATAAACAAAAATATTGTATAGGATTAAAGGTGTTGAAGTTTGTATAGGATAGTCGGGCAAAGAAAGTGAGGCAATATTGTGAAGCGTGGACTTTGAGAAGAGTTGTCGATGTAAGGGTTGAAAGTCCCGGTTGAACGATACATGACGATTAACGCAATTGGGGCTACTTTGCTTTTCTTTGACTATTTTCAAGTCTTTATATAGATCTAATTTTAGAAAAATTTTTTGAGGGATATTATGTAACAAAGAGACATCTGGGATGTTGAGGATATGTTTATGTTGTGCAAGATGTTGTGAGAAGGTGGAAGTGTTCTCTTTTTTAGTGTGTTCTAAGGAACGGGAAGTTAGTGATCTACAGGTTCTACCTATATATGTAGCATCATAATCAGAGCACTGTAATTTATAGACACCACTACGATCCATGTAGTTGATGGGATCTTTTGTATTGGTTAAACATTGTCCTAGATTGTTCGGGACTTTGAAAGAAATGTGGGTGTTCTCAACAGATCTTTTTAGGATATATCTAATATCTCCAGAAAGACGTTCTTGAAGATATGGTAAAGAAGCGTAATGAGGTTTGATGGTCAAGTCTCTGGGGAACGCAGTCTCTCTCAAGAGTTTGAGTTTTCTCTTATTTATTAGTTTGTTAATGAGATTGGGGTCATACCCATTGTTCAATGCTATTTACTTAAGAGTGTTGAGTTCTGTATGGTAACATAGGAGTCTTCATAGGAGTATTCCTGGTTGCACAGCCCAAAACAAGCAATATTTGGAAAATTATGGCGAAATATTTAAAAATGTTAGATTTTTTTTAACTGTGCGAGTGATGGAGGATTAAAAAAGTTTTAATATTATTATTACACAATAATTAAATAAATCTGTATTAAAACATTGTTAAATAATTTTTGAAATATATGAATCCAATAACTTTGTGAAGTATCCGCAGCCAAACAATATTAACCACAGCCTTATTGAATTTTTCATTAGATGTTATCAATTTGTTGGCGAGCAGTCGGGTTGGACCATAATAAAAACGACCAAATCAAATAGAAAAGGCATTTATTTTGGATGTTATTGATATTGCAGGCTACTGACTATAAACACTGTTTGAGACGACTGTCTTAAAAATTACCTTACACGACGCGGCACATGAAATATTTAGAGGCTCTATCCGGGTTGCCGGAGCTCTAGGGGGTTGTCTTTTAAAGTATAGTTATGGGAAAGAGGGAAAACTTCGGAAAAGTTCTCAGTTTGATTGTTTCCTAGTAGATGTTACTTTGAATGTAAAAGTGTTTTATTTGGAGGTTGAGTACTCGCTCTGTATTCTTTACATCCAGTTTTATATCCCGTTCCTACTTTGGTTTTTATTTCTTGCGACAATTCGGAAAATTTTTATTAGCCAATTTGGCAATTTCTGCTTTTTAACACATGTTAAATTATATTATTCATGTATATAGCGGATAATTTGGTTAAGTGGTTTAAAATATATATTTATATTTTTATTCAAAACAGGTCTATATTACAATTTTTTTAAATTAAAGGAATGATGAAAATGCGTATTATTAAGGTACATTATCTATATGCAGTGGATATAACTCACAATTTTATTCAAAAGTGCTTCATATTTGATATTTCGTTTTACGCAAAGGAAATCGTTTTCAAACAAACAACTTAAAAAAAAGTTTTTTTAAAACAACTTCCTCGCAAGACCATTACCTGGCTAACAGTTATATTAAACCGCATGCTAAGCTTACCATACTTTCCAAAAATATGGAAACCTGCTGAAGTCATTATGATCCTCAAGCCAGGAAAAGAGCCCAATGAAGTAACATATTATCAACCCATCAACCTTTTCTCAACCGTAAACAAAGTTTTTGAAAGATTGCTGCTACAAAGGATATACGCAGATCATGAATTCCTAACATTACTTCCAAAATATCAGTTTGGTTTTCGGGAAAATCACTCCACTACCCAACAAGTTCATCGAATGATAAATGAAATATCAAAAAGTCCTGAAGAAAAGAAATACTGCAACGCTGTATTTCTAGACATCTCACAAGCATTTGACAAAGTTTTGAACAAAGGTATGCTTTACAAAGTAAAAATAGCACTATCCAGTAACTATTTCTTCATAATTAAATCCTACATGACAAATACATATTTTTCTATAAAATTCAAAGACCAACAATCCAACTGGAGTCCGGAGTCCCGTAGGGTAGTGTTCTAGGGTCGCTGCTTTTCTCACTCTACACAGCCCATATACCAGAAACTAACAATACTACAATCGCTTTCTTTGCTGACGACCGTAGCAATACTAGCTGTAAATAAAGATCCCATACAGCCTCACAAAACCTGCAACATCATCTGAACATACTCAGTGCTTGGTCTACGAAATAGAGAACAAAAGTAAATAAAACAAAATCAACTCAAATAACATTTACCAACCGTCACAACATATGCCCGCCTGTAACGATGGAAAATAGAAGAATACCAACAGTAACAGATGCTAAATACCTTGGCCTCCATCTTGACCAACGGCTCACTTTGAAGAAACATATCCAGACCAAAAGAAGGCAGCTTGACTTAGATTAGATTAGATTATATGAGGTCGTTAAGGCCATGCGGCCTCACCGCACTTCGACCTATACAGATCTTTTGTGCATACCTTAATCTAGTTAAGCTCTAGAATGCCAATACTTCTGATGAAGTTGATTAGCTTCCTAGGTGACTTGTTTCCTATATCAAAGGACGCCAGATTGACCTCTCCTAGGAATTTTAGTCATTTGCAGAACAGTGCTACGCAGTTGCATAGTATATGTTCTGTCGTTTCTTTTTCATTGTGACAGAAACGACAGTTCTCACTATCTGATTTACCTATCTTCTTGAGATGATATCTTAGAGGGCAGTGGCCAGTGAGAAGGCCAGTGACCATTTTGATATCTTTCTTACTAATTTCGAGAAGGCGGTTTGTTGCAGTAGGCGACACTTTTATGAGCCTTTTTGCTTGCCTTTGTCCTGGTGTGTTAGACCAATATGATCTTAGTTGATTGAGTTTCCAGGTACGGAGTTCCTCTCTGATGTGGCTTTTCGATGATATTCCACAGAAGGGTTTCGGACCCTGGTATGGGGTAGTAGCTCCTTCTTTTGCGAGGCTATCAGCTTCCTTATTTCCTGCAATTCCCTTGTGACCTGGCAACCACATCACAGTTACATTGTTGCCTTTCGCCAGCTTTTTGAGACATTGTTTACAGTCCAAAACCAACTTTGACTCACATGTAAATGAGTTTAGAGCCTTTAAGGCGGCTTGGCTGTTTGATAAAATAAAGACTTTTGCCCTACGGGTGTCTCGGTTGAGACATTCTTGGGCACTTATGCCTATATCATGTATTTCTGCCTGAAAGATAGTCGGGGCGTTTCCAAGAGATTTAAATCTGAAATTGGATCTTAGCCTGAAATTAGACCCAGTAACTCCTACAGCTGTGCTTTCATCTATCTTATATCCATCTGTGTACCATACGAGTGAACCTTCTTCCACTTTTGGCTCAATTTCTTCACCCATTTGGTGGTTTTTTATGACCACTTCAAAGGATGTAAAGTCGAATTTGACTTGCATAGCATCTGTCGGCATGTCCTTAGAATGCAATGAAATTTCTTCACCTGAAGATTTTCAGGTGGCCAACTAGATCTCCAGGTTTTATTATTTGTATCTGTCGCAGTTTTAAGGCGGTAGTTACTGCCTCCCTCCTTATGCAGAACTGCAAGGTAGGAAGGTTCAGCATCGCCTCTAGAGCTGCAGTGGGGCATGTTGACATTACCCCTGTGATTCCCAGACAAGCTAGCCACTGCACTTTTTGCAGCTTGGCGTTAGCTGTTGTATGTTGTGTTTTTGGCCACCATACGAATAATGCGTATGTGACCATGAACCTAATTATTGTTTTATATGACCAGAAAGTCATTTTCGGTTGCAGGCCCCAAGTCTTTCCAAACGTATTGCGGCATGTCCAACTTGCCACCAAAGCTCTGGATAAATTTTTTTCAATATGACTATTCCAGGTGAATTTTTGATCTAGGGTTACCCCCAGATATTTAACTTCCCTGGAATAGTCTTTTGTAATGCCATTTATAGTTGGAGCCTATAAATTGTATTTACGTCTCCTTGTGAAAGGTATCAAAGTCGTTTTACTAGGGTTGACACTTAAGCCCTCTTTCGAGCACCAACTTTTAATTTCGTTAAGAGCAGTTTGCATGAGACTAGATATATTCTGGTCATGCTTGCCCCTAATTGTAACAACTAGGTCATCTGCGTAACCTTGGGTTATAAAACCAGAATTATGCAGCTTAGTGAGGTCATCCACAACCAAAGACCACAGTAGAGGCGATAATACTCTCCCTTAAGGGCACCCCTTTACCGTTGTCACAGTCAGAGATTCTCCTCCAATACTAGCAGTGATGATTCTCGTTTTTAGCATTGACTGAATCCATTGTATTAGTGGGACTTCAATGCTTCTCTTTACTACAGCTCGACTTAAAATTCCGGCAAATGTATTGGCTTCTTGGACGTTAATCAAAACTTAACATCCAAAACAAAATTCTTCTATACAAAGTCATACTCAAACCTATCTGGTTCTACGGACTACACCTATGGAGCTGTGCAAAGCGAACGTAGCTGAATATTATCCAAAGATTCTAGTCTAAAGTGCTAATATCAATAGTGGATGCACCATGGTACGGAAGTAATCAAACACTTCACTACGGCTTAAATATTCCTTTTATCAGAAAAGAAATTAATTGAGTCACGGAACGTATGTAAATGAACTATTCAACAATGGTCCAGAACAAGAAGAGTAGATAGAAGCTGGCCCCAAGACATACTTTAAAACTAAACCAAAATAGAATAAGATGAGACATCATTGGATGTCTCTCCTTCACGCGCAAAACCTGTAACACATTTTACTTATTACTCTGTAATGATGTAGATTGTAAATAAACAAAAAACAAACGACAAATTGATTTTTGCTGCCCAATTTATATTTTGAGGCCTATTACCAAAGTGGCAATCAAAAAGTCAAATTTAATATATCTATAATTAAATATGTGATTTATTACCAATAAAAAGTACTTCTTCTTCTTCTGCCTTATCCGGTCCGGATGTTGGCGATCATCAAGGCTATTATGGTTGTGTTGACTGCTCTGCGAAACAGCTCCACTGAGGTCATCCCAAATCATTGTCGGAGATTTTTCAACCACGAGATACGACGGCGTCCCGGTCCTCTTCTGCCAAATACTTTACCCTAAAAAGTACATAATATAAAAATTATACGAAATTATAATTTAGGGAACACATAAATTAGACATAGGTAAATTATATGTAATAAGGAAAGCATATAAATCAGAAGAGTATTATGTCATAAAAGAAGAAGAAATGTATTCGCACAATAATTTAAAATAAATATTTTAATATTTCAATCTTGCGGAAACATTCTTTCGAGTATTCGTGAATGGGTGTGCTTCATTCTATCGCTTTGGGAAGAGCCTGTATCGAAAAATTGCGTTCGGTATGTTGGTTAAAAATATTATTGCTTCTGCTGGTAGATACTTCAGAGCTCTGTTTGAAATTTTATATAGACCAGGTGCTTTTCTTGGTGAGCTATTTTTAATTAGTTCGTTTATTTATTTTTGAAAAGATGTAGGTGCGATCATCTCCTCTGGTTCTTCGGGCATTTCTTGTTATTCTTTTACTTCTTCGATGAAGCCTACATCTTTGTCTTTTTCATCGATGATGTAGACAATTCCATTTTCACCGTGCAGTGGAGGTATGTTTTTTCTATGATTTCTTAGAATTTTGTTGTCGTTTCCATATGTTTTGCATGTTTGCACTTTGTTCCTCCATTTCTTAAACGTGGTTATTCAACCGTTGGCTTCTATGTTCTGCTAGTGCTGTTTTTACTTTGTTTAGCCGATTTGCCCTGTTTTTGTCCTGCTGGTTTCTTATCCTTCTAGCTAGCTCTCTTTTTTGGCTTTGTTATTTTCCCATATCATCTCCTCGATTACGTGGTATATGTCTTCGCGTTTGTAAACTTCGCATGTGTATTTTTATTACTTCTTTTGTAGTGCTATTTTTGAGTGCTTCTTGTACGATGTTTTCGGACCTTCGACTCATTCTTCAATTTCTTGCAGACTGTTTATCACTAAGACGTTGTTGATTCCAATACCCACAAGTCTTCTGTAATTTGTCGACTTTGTTTTCTTTTTTTTTCTTGTTGTTGTGTTGTTTTCTTCTCATGTTCCTATTTCTAGTAGTATGTGGTTATGGTCTTATGATCCTTCGTTTAACGTTAATTCGGTCTGTAGTTCTAGATCTTTAATTAAAACTATGTCTAGATGGGTGAGTTGAGCATTTCCTGGGAAATGTGTTGGTTGGGTGGCCCGTATTACCATTGTGTCCTTTCTGTTTGGTAGATAGTTATTCAGTAATCTTCCGTTTCTATTCGTAGTTTTATCGTTCCAGTTTGGGGATCTCACATTTAAGTCTTCTATTATTATGGACGGCTTTTCCATATTCAGAAACGAGTTCAGGTCGTCATCTATTATAGGAACTCGTGGCCTTACGTATGCAGAGATGCTTCTGATTTTTTCTTGCTTTTTTTGTAGTTTAATTGTAGTTGCTTCCATAATGTTTAGTTGTGGTTGTAAATTCCTTCTCTTACTAGGATAGCAGTGCCTTCCGAATTTGCTCTATTACCGTTTATGTAGATGTCGCAGCCAGGAAACTGCTTGTTTATGCTGTTCGTCAATTTGGTTTCCTGTATTGCTACGACGTTCATTTCGTGTCTGTTGATTAATTTGTTCAAGAAGTTTTTATTTGTTCTTTTACCGCCTGGATTCCAGCAGCCTATGTTCAAGTGTCACCTGTTTTCGTAGCTTAGTTTAGTCTTTTATCGCCTATCGCTATATACATCACTTTGGTGATTATTTCTCTCACCATGTGAGTTAGTCCATTTTGTTCTTGAAAAATAGGATAGTATTTTCTGTTGCTGGTGTTTTTGTTGCTTGAGCATATGACTGCCCATTTGTTCTTGTTGTCGTATTTGTTGGATACTGCACCTTGTTGTTGGCTGGAAGTACTTGTACCCCAGGCAGGTTTTCTTTGGCATCCTCTAAAACTGTTGACTGTTGGCACATTTTATCTTTTGAACTTTTGGGATTGGACACCATTTTTCAGATAATTTTCTCCTCACTTTACACATCTTAAACCCTAAAGTGGAAGACGTAATTGTATTTGCCCGTGACTTTTTTGTAGGTCTTCAATATTTCTATTCTCATGTACATGAGGTTCGTTATTTTTTGGTTTTTGGTACGTCTTCTTATTCTACTGTTCGCACAAACATAGGCAAAGATATTTTATCCGCTTTTCTGAATCTCATGTTGGATTTAGTAATTCAATGACATATTCTCTCTATCTTTTCTTGAATATCTTACAGCTGTATTTAAGGAAAGTCCTCTTAGAATTAATTTTGATTTGATGTCTTCGTCTAAAGGAAATGCAATCCATTGTATTTTTGTTGTTTTGTTATATTCTTCTAATATGTGGGTAATTTTTCTATATTTCTCTGGATTTCTTGTTTTCATAAGTATTTCTCTGTTATTTCTGGAGATTTTTTCTCCAGGTTTGAGATTGAAGGTTTTGCTAAATTACCACTCGTAATTAAGACCCTGTACGCAGAAACTATAAAATACCTGACATGTGGGGAATAAATAGTCATTCTCTACATAAGTATCGTAGAAAATTGAGAGGAATCTATGATCCCAAAATTAATCAGATAAGGTTGTACACTGTGTTCCACTGTTATTTATTTTAATAAAATCTTTAAACAATCTCTACATAACTTAGAATATAGTTTATGCAGTAAAATTAGAAAAGAATTTTAATGCCTTTTAACTTGAATCCGGACAAGGAGGGCCCAAAGGACCCAAGACTCCACTGCTTTTATTATAAACTTATAAAAAATATTTACTAAATTTTATGCATTAATTAATTTGTTTACTAGTATGTTTCTGTTAACATAGTCATTAGCTATTCAAAATATTCATTATCAGTTTTGAAATTAATGCGTCAAAATGAGTAGGAGTGGAACACAATTTCTACGGAACATAAAAAGAAATATCGAAAATGATCAGAGGACAAAGAAAAGAGATGGATATACTAATAAAAACGAAACAGATTCAGAAGGAAACATGGATAGACTACTTTCGGTCCCTGTTTGTTAAAGGTGAGGATGATAAACCACCAACACCAGAGGTGACGACAAACGAAGAAATAAATATTGAGTAGGAAAAGGTAAATGAAGCATTAAAGAAATTAAAAAATAGAAAATCACCATAAGAGGACAGAATACCGAACGAACTCCTAAAGTACGAAGGACCAGATCTGAGCAAACAACTATCAAAACTAATTAAAAAAAAATAGAACAACACAGAATTCCTCAAGAATGGAGATCAAGCATCCTACTGCCTTTCTTCAAAAAGGGAGATAAATCGGACCCGAAAAATTACAGAGGAATTAATTTGTTAAACACAACACTAAAATTATCAACCAAAGTGATAACAAATAAATTGAATGAAATTATAACATTAGCAGAAGAACAACAATGTTCTAGGTCGCGAAGATCATGCACCAACGCTGTATTTATAATGAGGCAAGTGCAAGAGAAATCATTAGACCACAACAAACCGGTATATCTATGTTTCGTGGACCTTACAAAGTCATTTGACTGGGTCAAATTAAAAGACCCACTTACTGTATGCAACACAGATATCTCTAGGAATAATCAGAACGATCAAAAATATCTACCAAAACAACACAATACAAGTAAAAGTAGAAGAAGACCTAACCGACCCTATTGAAGCTGGGAATAAAGTAAGACAAGGATATTTCTTAAGTTCATTGAGTCTATTGTTCAACCTGATTATAGATGAAATAATAAAAAAAAGTAACAACTCAATAAATGATACCAAATGAGAGAAATATAACTTATAATAATCTGCTATTCAGATGACGCGATACCACTCTCTCGAAGTGAAAATGATTTACAATGTATGCTGCTCCAATTTAATATAACCGCCAGAAAATTTAACATGTTAATTCCCCAAACAAAGACAAAGTGCATGGTTGTAACAGCAAATTTACCAAGATGTAAATGACAACTTACTGAAGGTATATTGAAAAACAGACAGAGTCATGTCTATATAAGAAGACGAAAAAGAAGAAGAAGAAGGAATTGGTAAAAATCTAGTTTTTTGGTTAACAATATCAGAACTGCGGTAAGGAGAACAGAACAAGAATTTACAATAGCTCAAAACATACAAAATGTTGTCATATTATTCACCAACGTCAAGTGGACTTGATAACGCACGTAAAGAAGAAGACTAGTAGCAAAAAATATATATACAATTTAATTTTCTGTCATCAACGTGATCTCTAGGTATTTTGGATTTAAAAAACTGTATTAAGTATTACAAAACAAAAAAGCCGGTTTTTAAAATAAGCTTTAAGCTTATAAGAATTTTAAATACTAAGTTGAAAAATACAAATTTTTCTGTTTATATTTGTAGCTCTACTTAGAGAAATGTATATAATCCAAATGTTTTTAAAGTTTTTGTTATACAAAATAAGCTCATGTTTTATGTAGAGGAGGAAAAAGATACTAAATTTACTTATTCCATACATCATTTCTCATTTTTGAGTGGTGCGGCCGACGCGACGCCTCGTATGACATGGACAATGAGTCGGATGTAGAATAAAAGATGTCTCTGGAAGTGAAAACATTTATAACAAACGTCAGTGTATGGTCAAAACGTTGCTTTTGTATTCGGAGAATGTTCGGAGGAAAATCACAAGGGAATCGGCTCTGATCGCGGCCAGCCTTGAATTCCTTATCGGTATTACCAATCCCAGTATGCTCTGGTTTGTCCTGTGGACTTGTAATTCACTGTACAAACGAAAGTAATACAGGGGATTGCTACAGGTTGAGAAATTTTAAGAAGTAAGTATAAATTATTTATTTGAAAAAGGAAAGATAAAAACACAGAAAATGTATAAGCTTTCGACATATTATTGTTGAGAGTAGCTTTAAATTGTTCAACAACTTTAAAAAATTATCAATCTTTTTGTGTAAATCTATTTGGAAGATAGAAGATGTAAAAATCCAAAGACAATATTAAACAAAAGTAAATAAAATAGCAATCAATATAAACTGTTTAAATCAAAAACTTCTTTTCTGAAGAAATAGCGGACAGCTGTGAGAAGTATTCAAAGAATAGATTTGTGAGGGTGGGAAATAATAAACTATATAATTTTATATATTACAAAAAATTATAAAAACAGAAGTCGATTTGAAAAAAAAAATTAAGATGTATCGTTTGGAGAAATAGCGTATCATTTGTGAATTTGTGTATTTAGAAATTCGATTTTGATTCTGAAAGAATATTAACTCTTTGTGTGCGAAGTTTTTCAAAAGATTATGATTGTAAATGGCTGAGTTAATGATTTCAATAAGTCTTTCTCCATCTGTCAAATTCTGTCAATAAAAAGATAAACACCTCAAAAAATATGAAAATTTGACTTATGGTCCCTTATAAAAGTTGTGTCTTAGGAAAATAGATAGTTTAATACAATTAAACTTAAAACTAAGATTCATATTATAACGCAGTAGTGTAGTTAGTAGTGTAGACTCTAGTGTCTGGAGGTTCAGAACACTGAGATCTCGAAAGCTCCAAAGAAGACATCAGAGAGGCTGTCGAATGCTCAGCATAGTGACAATCGACGAGATTCAACCAGGAACCTGACGAATTTAATCTTAATTTTTTCTTATATTATAATATATATGTTTAAATGGGTTGCAGTCCATAAAAATCAGTCCTCCAGTCTTCTGGGTTTAACCGCATCGATTATCATTGCGCTGAGCTTTCGACATCTTTTTCGATGTCTTCTTCAGGACTTCCAATTCTCTGTCTCCCGAGACCCCAGACACTACTAGAGTGATCCCTAATTAAAGCATAATTGGTGCTGAAAATAGAGGACGGGTCATTTATACTGTCCTAGTGAAGTGGTTTAGCTGGAGGTTGGCGTAATGGCCAGCATGGGGTTTGGCGCGGTGGTTGGCGCGAACATTTTTGACAGTATGAGTTTAATTACGGGAGGGGAGGATGGTATTTTTTTTATGAAAGGTCTACAAGTCGAAGGTAACCGTATAGGGTCATCTCATTTATTAAGAAAATTTGGCATTTTCTTTAATTTCTATGGCTTCTCGGATAATATTTGATTTATAGAAGCGGACTATGGTTATGGAGTTTTTAAAATCAATTTTGTGACTTCTATGAAAATGATGTTCACCTAGAGCTGAAATTAAGTCGAAATTGCGAACAGAAATGAAATGTTCATAAATCCTGTTTTGGATTCTACGATTTGTTTGACCTATATAGGGTCGGGCGCAGTCTGCGCAAGAAATTTTATAACCTCCGTATTATTCACTTGGAATGTTGTCTTTAATTGATAGGAGAAGAGATGAAAGTTTTTGTTGGGGGATAAATACTGTCTTTATTCCTCTAGATTATAGAATTTAATAGAATTTAATGAGAGATAAGTAGTCTTGCTGAATACTGTATTTAGTTTTCAGAATGTTTAGAGTTTCGTTTATATGAATGTTTGTAAAACGTAAAACGATATCGAAGCTTACTAGACTATCTGACGGTGAGATGGGGTATTCTTTAAGAAGTTCGATAAAATGAAAAGAATTTTTAACGAAGTATGAAGTATTTTCGGTGAAAGGTTGTAACATTTTGGCCAAGTACTTGGCCAATGGTTGCTTAAGATTTTATTAACATAAGAAGAAGTGTTTAGGATGACGGTGGCATTACTTTTATCGGCAGGAAGAATGACTAGATTTTAATTTGACTGAAGTTCTTTCAGGGCTTTTTTCTTAGATTGGCTAGTGTTCTAAATAGGAAACTTACAGTCTCTAAAAACTCTAGCAATGTTTGTCTAGTTATTTCAGTATTTTCGGAAGGTAAACTGAAGATGGCTTCTTCATTGTGACAGATGATTGTCTCAATTAGAATGTTACTTGGGGTAACAGAGTAATTAAAACTTTTTACTAGAGCTTTTGGTCAATGGTCGAAGTCAAAGTATAAGAAAAGTTATAAATCACTTTAGTGGGATTCTTGTTGTTTTCGGAATTTGTTCGGCAATTAGATGCGGTAATTTGCACTTTTGAGTTTCAGTTTTAGATTCGAATGTATTTAGGGCTGTCTGTGTGTTGATACGAGACAAATTATTTTGGGTCAGGAGTAAAGTATCTTTATATTTCACAATATCGAAAATTTGTATTATGAAAAGTTGTTTAGTTTTTGAGTTTCATTCGTCCAACTTGGGATGTACCTATTTAGAAAACTTTGGGGAATATATTTTTTGGCAATAGGGATAACCATTTTTAGAAAATAGTGATCATTGTTGGCGTTTAGGTCAATGAAGCGAATGTAGATGTCCAGCTCTTTGGTATATTAAATTTCCAACAAGGTCTTGACATAGATTTAACGATAGGAATTTGTATTCCTATTATTTAGATCATAATAGCTCGATATTGGCTGTGAGGAAAACTAGGGAAAAAGGTTAGAAAGCTTGGGAGTGGTTGCATCTGTGAGTTATTCCAAACCCAGCAAAGATCGGGGTTGTTGCTTTTGCGCCATCTTTTGGAAAAGACGGATATTTTATTTTTTAAACTATGGATAAGGTGGATATTGTTCTCTTCGGCTCACTTTAGGAGTATTTCCTCATTTTCATGATTGTTTTTATATCCCCATTTGTTATGGTGGCTGTTAAAGACCCCAACGTAAACTATAGGTTGATTGTCTAGAACTTTGATTACATTTATTGGCTATTCAGTTACTGGTGGTTAATAGATGTTTTTAATAACTATATTATTCACTTCTGTGAAAATTATGGTCATATTATTTTCATAGATAATCATCATTCAGCCTCAACCTCCAGAGTTCAAAAGAACCAAAGTTATTACAATTTTAAAACCTGGAAAGGACGGTGAACTACCCGAAAACTATCGACCCATTGCCCTCAGTTGCTGCTACAAACTACTAGAGCGACTTATATATATAACAGGATATACCCCATCACCAACACTGTGATACCAGTCGAACAGGCCGGATTTAGAAGCGGGCGTAGCTGTAGTGATCAAGTACTGTCCTTAACGACATTTATTGAAGCCGGTTTCGAAAAACGGGAAAAAACAGCCGTAACGTTTATAGATCTGACGGCTGCATATGACACTGTGTGGAGAGAAGGCCTGATCTACAAGCTAATGAAGGTCATACCATGCCTGAAAACCTGCCAACTAACCAATAACCTCCTAACCAACAGACTGTTTCAAGTATATATAAAAGATACAAAGAGCAATGTCAGAAAGCTAAATAATGGCCTCCCACAGGGTTCAGTGCTTGCTCCACTATTATTTAACATTTACACAGCCGATCTTCCAGAGACAAAATCAAAAAAATTTGCTTACGCAGATGACCTGGCTATCGCATTTCAAAACCAAGCCAAAGATGTTGGAGAAAGGGCGCTTACCGAAGACTTAAGGGTTCTCTGCGACTACTTTAAACAATGGCGACTTCGCCCTAATACAAACAAAACTGAGACAAGCCTCTTCCATCTCACAAATCAGCTTTCGAATGACACCCTTAGCATCACCTTCAATGGCGAGACTTTGAAACATAATAACAACCCTAAATACCTGGATGTAACGCTCGACAGATCACTGACGTTCAAAACCCATCTTACGAATGTAGCTGCCAAAGTGAGAACCCGTAACAACATAATAACAAAGCTTGCTGGAACGACATGGGGTGCCACTGCGGATACACTTCGAACCTCCTCACTGGCCCTGGTGTATTCTGTCGCTGAATACTGCGCACCGGTATGGCTAAATAGCGCTAATGTCAACAAGATTGATGTTCAACTAAATTACACTATGAGAGTAATATCTGGTACTATTAAATCAACTCCACTAAGATGGCTTCCAATTCTGAGCAATATAGCACCTCCAGATATTCGATGAACGGCAGCACTTGTCAGAGAATATCAGAAAATCATGGCAAATAATCGTCTGCCAATTCACCAGTATATTCCGCATGCCGCACGAGACCAACAAAGACTGAAGTTCAGATGACCCCCTTTCCATTCCGTTCAGGAAATGGGTGATAGCTACAATAAGCAAGAGCAGTGAACGAAAAGATGGATGCCAAGAACAGAGCCAGACGTCATCAAAATAACAAGTACGTCGATCGGCTTCACTGGATCAAACCTGCCACGCCCTATATGGACAAAATTAAATCGCATACGCACGGGTCATGGCAAATGTGCCGATTCTCTATACCGATGGGGTCATGCAGAAAGCCCACAATGTGATTGTGGATCTCCGAGACAGACCATCCAACACATCATGGCGGATTGCCCAATCCGCAGATACAGCGGAGACCTTCAAGATTTTGCAGAGTGTTCTCCTGGTGCAATTGAATGGCTGTGCAACTTGGACATTAATATTTAATATTTAACTTAGGTTACAATTCCAATTTGAACATAATTATTATCTAAATACTACTTTTATCGTATTGTAATTATCCATACTCTAAATAAATAAATAAATTCAGCCTCAAGAGTTTACTGCTGAACATAGGCCTCTTCTTCATGTTTCCAACCCCGTTTATCTTGCGCCGCTCTTATCCAGTTCTTATTGAGTCTTCTTAAATCGTCAGTCCATCTTGTAGGTATTCGACCGACGCTCTTGTCTTCCCTTGACCTCCATTCCAATAATTTCTTTGTCCATCGCTCATCTGTCATTCTGGCTATGTGTCCTACCCATCTCCATTTTAGTCTGGCTTTCTTCTCGATGTCAGTCACTCTGGTTCTTCTCCTGATGTCTTCGTTGGTTATTCTGTCTCGCAGAATTATTCCTAACCTGGACAGCTCCATTCTTCCCTGCGTGGCTCTCAGTTTGGTAGCTGCTGCTTTTATTAGCATTTTCATAGATACAGTCCGTTATCTTGACATTTGGATAATGTTACGCACACAAGTTGCAGTGCCGTAAATATTGCTGTAATTAGCTCCAATCATGGTATATCCCAGAATTTTACCCCTTTCAAGAAGCTTGGTTTCTGATGTGAGTTTCTTAAATGGCTATGACATTAACAGTATTTTCAATTAGTAGTTTTGAAAGTTTTCCATACTCCTATATGAAGATTTATTATCTTACATGTTTTTACTGATTATCAGGAAAGCTCGGCGGCTAGTTTGGCATCCAAAATTGATACCGGAATGTATAGTGGAACTATATTAAGCGTCTCTAAAGTCCGAATGGCTATGATAATTGCCGATCTCCGTCTCGCAGGCAGCATTTTAAGCAGAGAATTGAGTCTGTTGTACAGTATAAAGATAAAAAAGGGGTGGTTAGACAAAGTGAGCTAGTGCTAGTGAGATGATAACGTTAATTAATTGGAGTAGAACAGCCCAAGAATAAGATCCTTGAAAGCGAATGCTGGAAAAGGACAGGACCTAATGTGGGCTAGTGGACGAAAGTAAAAGGCAGTCAGATCCATTTGCACATGACCCAAAAACTGCAGCATCAGTACCTTCATTTCGAACTGGTCAACTTTATGCTCTTTTAATATTATTACCTGAACCAGTACTTTAAAACTTATTGCTTTTTATACGCATTATTAACATATGTACATTTTTAGTTTGATATATTTGATAAAAACTCTTCCAGGACTTTGACACGATCGTTCGATATTGCAAAAGTAAATAACAATATTGTCAACTCTTTTTTTTGTACAAACCATTTTGATAGGAGGTGAACACAATCTTTGTAGTAAGAAGTTTATTTTGACATCTATTGCGATCTTATTTTATTTTTAAATTAAATTCTTAATAATTTATTTGATTTTTAAACTTTCAAATTTAACTTCGTAATTATTAGATCGATTTTAAAAAAGTAAAAACTGTTGTTTATATAATATAAAACCATTTTCAAATTATAGGTCATTTGAACCCTTTTTATTTTAAAAAATTAGTAACAAAATGGAAATCAACACAAGATTTAAGTTGTAAAAACTATTTTTTGATAAAAATTGGTCCCCTTGACATAAAACTAAAGAAACTTTGCCAGAAACCGGACCAGAAGACAAAATAACATGGAGTGGTGCAACAAACTGAAATAGTGTAATAAGACTGAGGTGTTGTATAAAATGTATAAGGCATGAGTGGATTTTTTGCTGCGGACGCTTTGGATGACTGGCTGAATACCTTTTCTCGAATTTCAACCGTCGACGATGCATAGAAAATGAAAATTGTGAAATTTAGTTCGTCGGAAGGAAATAGTTTTAGCGTAAATAATGCAATAATGCTACTATTGCCTTTAATTCGTCTTCAAAAAGTACACTATACAATGGCTTAGGTTTTCTTCTGTATGCGAAAGAACAAATTTAAGTTTTTGTTTACAAAATCTTTAATAATAAGAATAAAATCTCATAGAAAGTTAAAAATTATGTTTGACTTAAAAAAGAGATCCAAATTTTTTTCCAAAATTTAGATAAGAAAGCAGAAAGAATAATTTTACGACAAAATTTTGTTTTATTTAAATTTGATTAATTAATCAGTTCAGTCACGTTTGAAGAAAAATTTGAAACACAAAAAATAAAATAAAAATCTGAAACTTTTTTGAAAATCACAAACAAAGATCATTTGGTTTTTAATTTATTAAATGTCTGTCTCCAAGAACAAAGTTACTTAACCATTTCATTACGGCGGGCGAACTTTCGACACCAAATTGTCTTTATACCTGGGGTAATCGAAGGGTCAAATTTTATTATAGGAAATTTCGACACCGCGGCGTAAAGCAGGTAGGTAGGTAATTAGCGGCGATGGACATTTGCACCCAAGCAGGACAAGCGGGTTTTCCCAATATTTATTGTCACGGCGGGGGCGTGGCACTTGTGTACTTGTGACTAAATTATTTCAGTTGTAATTTATTTCTTGTTTGACGTTGACTTGTGCACGTATACGGATATTTAAAAAATGAGTTTGATAAAAAGTTCCCGTGGTCGAGATTTATTAGTGGTGGAGCATCATTCGTTCTCGAAACAGAAAGTGTTAAAAAGCGGCGAGATATTTTGGCGCTGCATCCAAAGAAACACTAAGTGTTCCGCAAAAGTGTTTACAATAGGCTGTGAGGACCTCACCATCACAAGAAGTGATTTGGTACATAATCATGAAGCCGATCCAAAAAAGCTTGAAGTAAAGATGGTAACCAATGCATGTAAAAGAAAAGCCCAAGAGGACATATCGGAAAAGCCTGCCAAAATTACAAGAACTGCTGTTGCTGAGTGTGATGCCAATTTGCTGACGGTTCCTGACATAGCTAGCATAAGAAAGAACATTTACAACTGTCGTCGTAAACTGTTACCAGGTCCGTTACCAAGAAGCATATCAGAAGTCCATAACGCGGTTAGTAATTATTCTCCTAAAACCTGTCGCAATGAAAGTTTTTTGTTTTTAAATCATCCTGAATTAAATGTAATTGTATTTTCATGCGAGACAAATATTCGTTTGTTGTGTAAATTAAAAACTTTGTATATGGATGGTACATTTTCATACAGTACCAAATATTTTCTACAATTATTTACTATACATGGCTTGGAAAATGGACATTATGTTCCTTTAGCATACTGTTTGTTAAAGGACAAATTGTCAATGACATACAAAAATTTATTTTCTTTATTAAGGTCTAAGATTTTTGAAACATTTCAATTATCATTAGAGCCAACTGAAATATTTGTGGACTTTGAAAAAGCAATTCACTGTGCTTTATTGTATATGTGGCCCAATGCAAAAATTAGTGGATGCCGTTTTCACTTACACCAAAACTGGTTTAAAAAAATTCAATCTTTGGGTTTGGTACAAGAATATAAGGATACAAATTCAGAAATTGGAAAATGGTTAAGGCATACGTTTGGTTTAACTTATTTAAATCCAGCAGAAGTTGAAGAATGCTTTCTTTATGATTTAATGTCATATAAACCTATAAACGCAACACTTGATATATATGCAGATTATTTACTGGAAAATTACATTTTCGATAGCGCTCTATTTCCACCACACATATGGTCTAATCAGAATCCGTCTATTGCGAGGACCACAAATGCCTGTGAATCCTTTCATTCGAGATTTAATTCTTCTTTTTATTCAACACATCCTTCTATTTTTATTTTTATTGAAAAGTTAAAAGAATTTCAAGTAGACACTTATGTCAAAATAAATAGTTTACATATACCAGCAAAAATCAAAGATACTACTGTTAAGGCTAAATTGGCATTTTTGGAGAAAATGATGGATAAACTACGATCCCAACAAATACGTAGGTTAGATTTTATAAAAGCTGTATCTTATCATTCCTATAATAGCAAATAAATCATTGTATACAAGTATATTAACGGTAAAATGTACAAAAATTAGGTACTAGTTGTATTATATTTAGATATTATTACAGTTATAAAGAAATAAAATGCACATTACTTTTATTAAAATAAATAATTAATTATGGTATTTTATTTATATCGCAGCTATATTTATTTGGTGTCGAATATTCCTGTAAGATAAAAACGGGAATTGGGCTGGTGTCGAAAATTGCCATTAAATTTAATTAAATTTTAGTCGCTAGATTGTAGCTAAATAAAACTGTTTAAAACGGCTTTAATGATATTCGTTGGTACCTAGAGACCTAACAAAGCAATTTTTTTACATTGTTGCGTGTCGTTGTATACGTAGAAAGTACATTAGACATATATGTCCCATTAGTTTTGAATGGTGGGATAAATAAATCCCATCAGTAAAGAAACAAGCTTATATTCAAAATAAAAAAAGGTCATTACACAAACAAAAAATATCACTACTTATGAGTGATATGGTAAAAAATAGAGGTACATTGCACGCTGTACAAATAGTCGTAGTTCGATCTTCTGATTTAGTTTGTGAACATCTAAAGCATCTTCTCATAGTCGATATTTGTTGTGGCAAATGGTCTCCAACGTTGATCATCCGTTTCTGAGGTTTAGATATTCTTCCAGAACGGCCACTCATTAGTCTTTTTACATTTGATTTCAATCTTTCTAATTCAATTAGCTGTTCTGCTAGTGGTAGTGCTGACCAAGGACAGCAACAGAAGTATGAAGACATGGTAAATACGCCGTTAGAGTCTAAGACAATAGCTTCCATTAAGGAAACGACAATAAAAGAAAACATTGAAGACATGTTGGGGAAAATTAAAAATACTGTCTTGGAGACAGCAGACCAAAGTATACAGCAAGAAAACCTTAGACTAACATATATAAGGGATTCACAAAATTATAACAAACAAAAATAAAAAAAATGCGCGTAATTTGAATTTAGTCGGGGGTCATGTGGGCACCAACGTCAGTTGTAGACTTACATATATTTTTGGGGAATTGTATTTTAAAAATAGAGTTCCGTATTATATGTGAACTAAGAGCGAGTATGATTATATAACAACAGACAAAAAAAAATTATTCAAGATGTCACTGTACTCAATAAACTATCAGTAGGAAGCGACCACAGACCAGTAAGAGCTAGAGTAACGATAAATCTACAAAAAGAAAGAGCAAAGATGATATACAGTTGCAAACGCATAGTTTGGAATTCACCAAATCATCCAGAAGCATACATAAAAAATATAGCCGAAACTTTACAGAGTAATAATCCCAAACCTCTAAGTATCGACGATCACAATAAATTAATATCAGACTCGGTTAGAAATGCACAACTCAAATTTTGCAAAAAAAATGATACCAAAAGTAAAAAGATTAGCAAAAATACAAAAGCTCTCATGGAAATACGACGAAACCTAAGCGAGAACGAAAAGGGAAACAAAGAAGAATACAAAAAACTAAATAAAAGAATTTCAGCAAAAATTAGAAAAGATGTAAGAAGATATAATACTAATGTAATTACTCAAACAGTAGAAGAGAACAAAGGTTTAAAGATAATGAAAAGAAAACTCACACAAAGTAAAAAAGAAATATACAAGCTGAGAGATAAAGACGGAAAGGCAACAGCAGATAAACAAAACATTCTGAAAATAACCAGAGAGTTTTATAAAGACCTCTATACCAGCCAAAGACCACAAGACAATTTCCCGACACGAGTAAAGACTCTCATAAATCAGGGATCGGAAATACTTTTACCCATTACTGTGTCAGAAGTAAGAGCAGCTTTAAAGGAAATGAAGAATTATCGATCGCCTGGTGATGATGGACTCATTATCGAGGCAATAAAAGCAGGAGGAGAAATTTTATTAAAATCAGTAAGCGAACTGTTTAATAAATGCTTACATGCGCGTACGATTCCAAAAGACTGGAACAATGCAGTAATAGTCTTGTTACACAAAAAAGGCGATATTACTAAATTAGAAAATTATAGACCCATCAGCCTCTTGACACATATGTACAAACTCTTTATGAAAATCTTAACAAAGAGGCTAACACCTAAACTTGATTTCTATCAGCCCAAAGAACAGGCAGGCTTCAGGGCAGGATATGGCACAAATGACCATTTGCATACCATAAAGATCTTAATAGAAAAGTGCATCGAATACAACATACCACTGGTTCTTGCATTTGTCGATTACGAGAAGGCTTTTGATTCTGTAGAGTTTGAAACAATACTGGAAGCCCTAAATCAAAGCCGAATAGATTACAGGTACACGACACTAATCAAAAACATCTACGAGAACCCTACATCAAGTATACGACTACACGAAGACACAGAAAAATTCAGCTTAGGTCGAGGAGTTAGACAAGGAGACAATATTTCACCAAAATTATTCACGGCAGCTCTCGAGTCAATATTTAAGAGCACTCAATGGCAAGATATGGGCATCAATATAGATTGTGAAAGATTAAACCACCTAAGATTTGCAGATGATGTTGTATTAATCGCAGATAATTTACAAGATACAGTTTCTATGATGCATTCGCTTAAAAGTCTGTCTGAAAGAGCAGGATTAAAGATAAACTTTGAGAAAACTAAACTTATAACAAATTTCGTAATGAGTGGAAATATAACTATTGACAATAATAACATACAACAAACAGATACTTACAAATATCTGGGACACGAAATCAAAATAAGCAGAGACAATCAAACACATGAAATACAGAGGCGAATAGGCCTAACTTGGGCAGCATTTGGCAAATTAAGCCATATTCTAAAAAGTTCAATTCCCCTGTGTCTCAAGCGAAAGGTTTATGACCAATGTGTTTTACCTGTACAAACTTATGGAGCGGAGACTTTAACACTCACGCAAAAATCTGCGAATAAACTCAGAGTTACACAACGAGCCATGGAACGTGCAATGCTGAACGTGAGCCTCCGAGACCACATAACAAACCAACAAATCAGACAAAGATCAGGAGTTCAAGACGTCATCGAAAGAACCACGTCGCTTAAGTGGAACTGGGCAGGGCACTTAGCCAGAGAACAAGATGGACGGTGGACAAGACGTATTATGGAATGGAGACCCAGAAACTATAAAAGAAGCCGAGGACGACCACCGACTAGATGGACCGATGATATAAAACGTGTAGCGGGAAACTGGCTACAAGCGGCCCAGTGTAGAGAACACTGGAAACAACTGAGGGAGGCCTATGTCCAGCAGTGGACGCGATTGGCTGATTGATGATGATGATGATGATTATATATGTACTTAAGTATTTAAATAATTTTTTATTTAAGGTGTAGATTTTGAATTTGTAATTTATTAATACTATCCATATTTTTCTGATATTTATAAATTGTTATAATTGTCTATTATAAGTTAAATAACAATAAAAATAATTTAATATTATTAGTCTATATATTAAGTCTATATTTTAAGTCTTGCTGCAACATTTTTGTCTTGTGAATCATACCTACCCTGTATTATTATTTAGTTGCGCGTCGCTGAAAGGGAGAAAAAGAAGCTCTCACATTGCGAATATCCTTTACCGTGATATCGATACAAAAGAAAGCTCTTCGAAAAAGCTTCCGACAACGACAACGACGATCTGGAGGTGTTGTAAACAAAGTTATTCCCGTTATTCAAGCCGAGAGGATGTTGCATACTCCTGGGACCCGCTGACAGCAGCATCTGAGGTGGGGTAAGGGATGAAAGGGGGTGGAGGAGTCAGGACAGCTCGCTAGATGCTAATGCCCGTGTCGTGAATGCTGTCAACCATCGTTTGGTTCAAAACTTTATTCGAATATTTAATTTGTGAGATACAGAAATATTTTTAGAATTAAAACACAAAATCGCACAGACAGCTTATACAGTCTCACCCTGAAACATAAGGCAAATATCGTGTCTTTTTAGAAAAATAATAGGAGCATATCGACTTCCAACAAACACAAGAGTGTATACTATATTTATTATTGTCTGACAACATTGTAGTCTGTTTATACAGTATGACGCAAATCTACGGAATACAGTTGTTGTTTCAGAAACAATCCAGCTTTAAAAAAATCTGAAATTACGTCAACTTTAATTTTGAATTCTCATCAATTGCTATAATTATATGCATTGAAGTTGGTGTAATAACGTAATCCACGTTTTTTTTTAAATACTAACAGAAGTCACAGGTTACATTATTTGAAAGGTCTCCTAATCTTTTTTGCAACAATGCAATTATTTGAATAATTTCTTCTACAAGGTTAACCAAAACTGTTGGTTTATTAATACAATTAACTTATAAAAAATGTTTAGTAATTTACCATTTAATTATAGGAATTGATTCCTGAATTGAAGACCTTCAGCAATGATGCAATGAGAAAGACGACTTTTTTCGATGACGTCAGGAGGTATTTGCAAATGTTTTTCAGATGCTTTCCTTAACACTTCTTATTCTTATTCAGTGTACTTTGATACACTTTGCTCATTAAATATACTCATAAAAAAATCTGCTGAAATCAAATTTGGGGACCTTGGTGGCCATTAGTTTGTACATATTTTATTAGCTGAGAAAAATTTATTTCAGTAATTTTGTACCTCAATTCCCTAGTGCTGGAAGCCCCATCCTGTTGGAATCATAAATAATGTCTATTTGGCAATATTTGATTCAGCTGTGGCATCAGGTAAGCCTGAGAACATTTCGGATAACAAGGAGCAGGATTCAGTTGTGGCATCAGGTAAGCCTGAGAACATTTCGGATAACAAGGAGCAGTTTTAAAATATATTCGACACCGTTTTAAAAATAAAAATTTAATATATCGGAAAATCATGAGCTTCTGACGAAATCGATTCGCATCTTTTATGATTATATTCCTTAGTTGTTGTTCGTTCATAATTGGTATGGAATATACTTACCTTTTCATAAAACCCCAGAAGCAAAAGTCAATTAGGTTAAGATCTGCACCTCTGGGTGGCCAAAAAATACGCGCATCAGGGCTTCTTCCAATCTAACGTCCAGAATACCGATCAAAAAGATATTCTCTTATTTGATTATGGTAATGAGCTGGAGCGCCATCCTGTAAGAACCACATATTTTTCCTGACTGCGAGACTGACCTCGTCTAAGTAATCTGGTAACACGTTTTGTAGAAAGTGTTAATAATTTTCACCGTTTAAATTGTTTGGAAAAAATACTGGCCCTATTAGGTTACTATCCACAATTTCTTGCCAAAACTTGACTTTAAAATTTCTTTGGTAATAGGAGACTTTTTTTCATTGGGAGTTTCTTCGGCACAAATGTGTTTCATTTTACTCTTTCTATTTCTTACCCAATTCTTGATGTCCTTCACCTTGCATCTACGTCATATATCTGTACTTCTAGCTCTGTCCCATAGTGTCTTACCATTAATTTTTCTACGTGTTTTCATCTCTGCTGTTTCTAACATCCTTTTTATCCTGTCTGTGTCAGGTTGTGTTTCTGCCGGATTTGTCCATGATGATGATAACGTTTTCTCTTTCAGCACTTTGATTATTTCTTGGTCCCTTGAGTTGATCAATCTGATATTCCAAGTAGTAATCCTCATCTGGGTTTTGGATGTTTTCTTTCAGACTTCATAGTATGAATCCAGTTTCGAGGCTATACATTGTTTCTTAGAGCAGTATTAGTTTTTACAAGTTTTAGGTTGCTAACTTTGCCAATTATTTTCCACATTTTATCCGGTCTTGGGACTAGGGATGGCGGTTTTTGACAAAACACCGTTTTTCGGTTATACCGGTTTTTTTTTTTGCTTACGGTTTAACCTGGCGGTTATAAATTTGGCCGGTTATAACCTGGCGGTTATAACGGAAAACGTAGGGAAATCGTTGAAGATTTGTATTCGTAATCAATAATTCGATATTCATAGTCAGAAATCTTTGGTAACCAGAAAAAGCGATTCACCCACTTTCAATGTCAAGAGTCAAGTGTGAAAAATAGATGATGTACCAGGTCACTTCTTATGTAAATATTATGATTACAAATACCTTTTCAACGAAATTTTATAATAAAACTTATTTTTTTCTGGCTAATGTGAGTTTGCACTTTCAGTTTGCTTCTCTATTTATAAAATAAAATAAAATTTGAATTATGGTTTTATTTGGAATAATTAGTTGAGAATAATATGATTGGGATCCAAAATAATACCTAACATAATCCTAATCACCGTAAAAACCTAATAACCGGTTTTTACTCTAAAAATAAAAAACCGGTTATAACCGGGACAAAAAAAAAACAACCGATAAAACCGGTTATTGCGAAGTAAAAAAACCAGTGTTAGGTTTAAACCGGTAGGTTTTTCCCATCCCTACTTGGGACCGACTGCGGTAACCGCAAAGCTAGCCAATCCACCCCGAAATCACCCCAGGCAGTGTTAAAAAAGTATTTTATACATTTAAAACTGACTTAGGATATCTACTAGTTTAATATAATATCCATAATTTCTTTTTATTGAAGGTAGTAATTGATAGGATATTTCAATAATCTATTTATTCTCTTTATTGTGGAATCTTCCTGTATACTATTGTCTACATATATTTGTTTCTATGTGTATGTGTGTAAATTTTCTCTTGGCGGCGAGAAGCTCCTAACATTACTCAAAGTTCGACCTTGTTGTAATTAACGTTCACCCGAACAGGATAATCGCATTACCCGATAAACATCCTAGTGTAACAATTGAATAACAAAATGCGCGCAGCAAACTTGTGGGAATTGGCAATCGATGGAAACTAATTGCTCAGATTGTATTCGAGGTGCATCTGAAACGGTCGGAGATTTGCAGTCGAGCATCAATGATTAGTGCGGCGTTGTCACTCATCTCCCCGGTGATGTGGCGTCGCCGCCAACTCCGTGTCAACCTAAATTGCATAATTAGATTGCTTCTGTCTGACGGAATGTACTCATGATAGATATCATTAGGACAATTATGGAGATCCCGATGGGGTTCGAGTTCGGTTGGTTAGGTGGTCGCTCTTTGGGAGATCTTTTAATTTGCGTTGCTTCTAACGAGCGTTTAGTTCCCAGCTGATGACTAAAAAGCGGGCAGTCATGTAAAAGCTGCAAACGATATGTATACAGAGGGTTACCTAATTTGCAAAAGCAAAACTTTTGTCAATGTACGGAAACAAATTAAAAATTACTATTAAAAATGGAGCATAGAAATACAAACATACATAATTTTCAAAAATCGTTTCAAATTCAGGTGAAAAAGTTAAACGAGTTCTGTCAGTTTCATGTTAATGTGTAGCTTTATGAAATTTCAAAATTTCAGAAAAAAGTTCTCTAATATACACAAAGTAGCAAAATTATCGCACCACCTTAAAAATTGAACATATTTTATTTTGAACTCACGATTTTCCTAAACCTATTTTTAGCCTCTAATTTTAATATTATAGCCTTATTCTTTAATTCTCCATCACTTGCACTGTTAGAGCCCTTGCTGTCCAATTTTGGACATAGGCATCCTCTTACTTCTTCCGTGTCTCTTATTGTTGGCAGTTTGTATCCACTTCGGGCCTGCGTGTTTCTTGACGTCATCTGACCATCTCATTTGTGATCTTCGCCTCTGTAACATAAATACAAACAGTAAATTTACTGTTTGTATTTTGAGAACGATTTCCGAAGTGTAAATTGAAACGTCAATAAACGTATTTTAATCTTTAATTGTGGCTTATTCCCAGTTAAATAATAATTAATTCCCCTTACTATATGTCCTATATATAATAGTCCACTTCTTCTTCTTCTTAAAGTGCCCTCTCCTAAATGGATGTTGGCTACTACAATTTAAAACTCTTCTCTATCTTCAGCTGTTCTTATTAGCTGTTCAAAATTTAGCCCTGTCCATTGTCGGATGTTTCTGAGCCACGATAGTCTTTTCCTTCCTAGGCCTCTCTTTCCCTCGATTTTTCCTTTCACTATAAGTTGGGCATATTGGTACTTATTATTTCTCAGTATGTGGCCTAGATATGATGTTTTCCTAACTTTTACTGTGTTAAAAAGTTCTCTTTCCTTGCCTATTCTATGCAGCACTTCTTCGTTTGAGGTATGCGATGTCCATGAAATTTTGAGTATTCTCCGGTAGATCCACATTTCAAAGACCTCCAATTTATTTACGGTTTATAAACGTAGTCGAATTTCGAGTTTTATTCGAGAATCACAAAGCAGTTTTTTTATTTTTTCGAAAGATTTTCTGGCCTGTTCTATTCTCGATCTTATTTCTTGATCAGGATTTAGGCTGCTATCGATCCAACATCCCAGGTACTTAAATCTATTGAACTGTTCTAAGATGTGCCCATTTATTGTGCAAGATTGAGGTACGTTTTGGTTTTTTCGGATTGACATCACGTTGGTTTTTTTAATGTTTATTTTCATACCAAATTGCTCACAGGTCGAGTTGGTCTTGTCGATGAGTCGTTGTAGACCTGAGTCGGAATACGCAATTAACACTGTATCATCGGCGTATCTGATACTGTTGATATTTACTCCATTTACACTGACTCCATCCTTGGAATACTCCAATCCTTCTTTAAATAGAAACTCGGAGTAAAGATTAAACAGCAGAGGCGACAGAACACATCCTTGTCTAACTCCTCTCCTAATTTCTACTTCTGCGGATGTGGAACCTTCGATCCTAACTCTGGCGTTTTGGTTCCAGTACAAGTTTTTTAAGAATTTGATGTCTTTTCCATCTAAACCAACTTCTTGCAAACGTTCTAATAGTAGGTCGTGTCTTACTCTATCAAATGCTTTTTCGAAGTCTATAAAGCATGTAAATATATCTTTCTGTTGGTCGTAGCATTTTTGGGCGAGAACTAGTAAACTGAACAGGGCTTTTACTGCATGACACATAGGCTTATCAGACGGAACTCATTGCAGTGTTGTGGGTTTGGCTTTTTTGGTAGTGGGATGAATATTGACTCCAGCCAATCTTGGGGTATTTTACCTGTATCATAAATGCGATTGAATAAAAGGACAAATATTTCGATATTTTCTTCGCTGATTAATTTGAACGTTTCTGGGTATATTCCGTCTGGACCTGGGCTTTTATTTGTTTTGAGATGATTAATTGTATTTATGATTTCAGATTTCAGAATTGTTGGCCCTTCTTTGTTATTTTCCAATCTTGGTTCTTCTCGTATGTCGTGAAAAAGAATTTTAATATAGTTTTCCCATTCTTTCAGTTTATCTTCCGTTGATTCTAGCAGTTTGTCATCCGTGTTCAGCATGGTGTGAAAAGTCGTTCTCTTGGTAGTCAATGTAAACTCTTTTACCTTTTTATGTAAATTAAAAAAATCGTGCCTTTGTTGCAGTTCTTCTATTTCAACGCATTTTTTTTTCCAGCCATTCTCTTTTGCTTCGGTTATTTTTTTTCGAATTATTCTATTTAGTCTTTTGTATTCTCCGTCCTTGTCATTTTTTCCTTTAGATTCTCTTCGTTTGTTCATTAATTGTAAAATCTCTTCTATCATCCATTCCTGTTTGTTATTTCTAGGTGTTACTTTTAGATGTTTTTCCGTTACATTGTTCATTTGTTCTTTAATAGTTTTCCACAGAACGTTTATGTCATCGTACTCGCTAATTCTATTGTGGTCTATATTTCCTAAATTTTTGTTTAATTCTTTATATACTGTCTGATGTATGGTGTCGTTTTTCAATAATTGGATGTCAAATAGTTGGTGTTGAGGTTTTTGTTTCTTTATTAGTTTCCATCTTGCGCGAACTTTTGTTACAACAGAATTATGATCGGAATTGATGTCAGTTCCAGGATATGTTTTTGCACTGATGATTGAATTGTGATATCTTTTGTTGACCAATATGTAATCTATTCGGTTACGGATTACTCTGTTTTCATTGTGTTGTGGTCAAGTCCAAGTGTACAATCTGCGAGCGTGTAATTTAAACCATGTATTTGTCACTACCATGTTATGTTGTTGGCAGAATTCGGTCATTCTCTCTCCCCTGTCGTTCCTTGCTCCAAGTCCGAAGTCTCCGATCAATCCAGAAACTTTTCCTCTACCTAACTTAGCATTAAAGTCACCTAAGATAAATGTTAGGTCTCGTTTTTTGGTCATCTTTATAAGTTTTTCTAAGTAATAGTCCACACTGATCCTTAATTTGTTATAATTAGATGAGATATCAACATATCTAAGTAGTTAAGGTTTTTGGTGAACAAAATATTAATAAAAACACACAATATTCTACCTAGTTTTTAACCATCGAAAGAACCTATATATTTTTTTAAATTTTATTTATTTCAAAATGGGTCGGATTTAATCATTCGGTACTTGGCTTAATTTCGAGGGGATATACTAAGTTTTCGGTAGAAAGAGCGTCCTATATATTTTTAGCGTGTAGCGCTAACGTAGCGTAACGATTTACGTGTAATGATTTCCTGGAGAAGCCTGCTAGGTAAGTCGTAATAACTTCTACATACTTCAAGTTTCATTATGGATCGAGAATTAACAACTTCTTCTTTAACTACTTTAAAGAAAGAAAAAAAATGTGATCTAAAATCACAATTTATTTAGCAACAAAGTACAAACATTATTTATTTAGCTACAAACCTTCTTGGCCGCTTGTTTTTGTTTTGTATGTTGGAGTGGAGATGTAGCAGTGACTTCACGAACTCACTTCTTCTGGCGAAATAAGGAGGATAAAGATGATTTAGAATCATTTGCTGTATTTATCTCTGACGTGTTTGGAAATATGTAACCATAATATCTTTTTTTATGTATCCTTTTTAATCCAGTGCTTGCCTTTATCACTTAAGGGAGCAACAAATAATGAAATATTGTTTCTTTAATTTTTATCGACTTTCATATATTTTTTTTATTTTTCATATATATGCAACATTCCCCTTGCAAGTCCCATTCAATGTAATTTTTAGAGCGGATAAAACTTTTCCGACATTATCTCTTGAAAATTTTTATCAACTGATGCAAAAGAAGTAAGTAAACCTAATATTCCTAAATAAGAAACACAAGGGACAGCAAATAAAATCACACATCTTGGACGCTTACTCAAAATTCCCCAAACAACCAATTCAAGAGTTCAAACAGGCTAGAATTCACTCATGCAAAATGATATGCAAAAACGAGACAATATTTCGTCTTTCTATGTATATTTTACATATATAGGGTTTGTTTTATTCTGCTTTATTTGTCCACCTTAACTACACTGAGAAAACTAAATTAAACTTTAAACAAAAATGGCGAAATTTTGCTATATTTATGATATTCATTAAAATTACTTGTAATTGATTTAGTAATAAGGTACTGTACTTGTTTTTATGGGATTTAGTCAGGTAATCATTAAAATACTTGTTAGAAGTTATCTTTAACTAAACCTAGAAGATTAAAAATAATTTATTGGAAAGTGCAGTTTTAAACATTTAACAGTTTAAGTCTTGAGTCAAATGCTTTCTTTAAGTCAATCAGACACAGAAATGCTGGTTTACTAAATGCTATTATACTATAGTGATTTCTCAGTAATTTGCTTTATCGCGAATATTGCATCTGTACCTTTCTTTTAGTTTTTACCTCTGTAGTGTTCTGGCTATTTCTTATCTCCTTTTTTGAATAGTAGAATTAGTTTGCTAGTTCTCCATTTTTCCGGTATTTTATTGTGTTTTATAATTTTATTAATCAATGTTGTTAATTGTTCTGTCATTGCTGCTCCATAATACTTCAGTAATTGGTTTGGTATACTGTCTTTACCCGCTGCTTTTCTGTTGTTCAACTTTTCAAGTAATATGCAAACTCCCTGTATATTTATATTAAGCTCTTTATTTGTGGTCATTTCTGGTGCTTCCGGTTCTAGCGGCGTTTGTTCTTCCTCTGCATAAAGTTATTCAATCCGTGTATCTTTTTTTATGTGTTTTGGTTCTATTAGTTCCTTTACTTTCCACAAGGAAAATAAATTCCTGCAGCTGGCTTTTTTTTAATGGCCTTGGCATAGCCAATTGACCAGACTGTTTTGTAATTTGCATTCACAGAACAACAATCAGAGTTCAAGTTATTACTAAATGTAAGTTAAAAATAAATTAAATAATTGACTTGTTTTGATTGTGATTTTATGTTTGTTTCTGATTTTTTTTAAATTGTTTTTTTTATTTTTTTTATTTTTTTTATTTTTTTTATTTTTTTATTTTTTTATTTTTTTATTTTTTTTATTTTTTTTATTTTTTTTTTAATTTTTTTTTATTTTTTTAATTTGATTTTTTTATTTCCTTGTATTACTTTTTTGATATTGTATATAATATCTATATATATTTTTTATTTTGTTTTGGTCTTTTTTTATATTAATTTGGTTTTGCCTATTTATTTTTATTTATTTGTTTTTTTTTGTTTCTTTTTTTTCCATTTTTTTTTTTTCATTTTTTCGTATTAAAAGGTTTATTACATGATTGATATGTTCGCAAATTGCTTACAAATTTTATCTTAATTCTAGGGTTAGTACATTATATTGTTTAAAGTTTATATTTACAATTTCTTATTAACTGATAAATACAATTAAAGATTTCTAAGTTTCCAGAGAAAATTAATTCATTTATGTGAAATGGGAAACAGACATTTAGTTTTCGTAAGTTTTCATAAAAACGTGTCATATTTTCTTGTTGGTTTACACATTCTAATAGGATATGTGTTAAATCTCCATATTTACCACAAGTACAGTTTGGAGTGTCTGCTAGATCCATTTTGTACATTCTTGAAGGTGTTAGAGAATGATTTGACCTTAGCCTATTAATAGTTTTAATAAAACTTCTGTTGGACTCTGAATAAAACCACCTTTTTTTAAGAAGTGTGGGTTGCCAATATTTAAATGATGACTGTCTTTCGGATTCCGCATAATTGGCTTGCCATTTTAATTTGAGCCGTTGTTTACTATATACATCTATATCTGACACCGGTAGAATATTGTTGAACATGGTTTCTCCGCTTGATAATGCTTCCTTTGCCAATGCATCTGCTATTATATTACCCTTTATCCCAGAATGGCCTTTGATCCATGCGATAATAACTTCTCCTCCGAGGTTTGAAACATCGTAATACAATTTTAATATCTCTATATCAAGATGAGTCAATTGCTTGGATTTATTTGTTTCACATAATCTTTCTATTGCAATTTTACTGTCTGTAAATATTACACAGTTCTTCATTTCCTTTGTCAAAACGTGAGAAAGAGCAAACTTTAAACCCAGTATTTCGGATGTGTAGATGGAGGCTTCAACAGGTAACTTCAAGCCTGAAGTTAAATCTAATAAAATATTAAACATCATTCACTTTTAACAACAATATGCACATTTTTTGGTAACTTTAACTTCTGTAAAGGGTTTTACCCTAATATTTTGGTGGCTCAGATATGTTAACCTGTATAGCAAGTATAACCATTTTGCTATTCTAACCTTAGTCAACATGTCAATTATATTTTCTTTAATTAAATGGTTCATACTTATTTTAGGCTTTTAACCTGATGATGGAATTATTATTTCGAAAACGTTTATTTTGATGTAACCCTTCTAAGAGATTTTAAAATATACCTACTTACAAAGATTTAAACCTCTTTTTCCTTTACTTTCGTTTTTTGACCTCTTTTTGCTTTTGAAGAGACATATTTCCTTTTGCAGACTTCTTTTATAATATATTATAATATTGACAACAATAACTGGGCCCATTTAATAGCAATTAGCGAAAAAAATACTTACGAGAAATAAAAGAATGTATGAACTAAAAGTGAAATCTTCTTTACAATAATTTTCACGTTCACGAAATTCGGCAACGAAACAATCATTATTAAGTTAAAATTTCTATAAAATATATCAATCTTATAAATAATAATATTTTTCTCAGTGTCAGTAGTCCGTGTTCCTTCTGCATTTGCCTACGCTAGCCTAAGTTTCTTTATTCGTTTGACCGTTTCTCTGTATGCCTTACCGCTGTGCTGATGTTTGCCTACTTGATGCTTGATGGTCTCCCTTAGGATTCAAAGTTTCCAACTTAACAGGCAACACCGAAAGCGTAAATTCAATCCACAATAATTTTTCAAAAAACTTTTGTAGTAGAAAACTTTTTATATTTCTCAAAACATTTGTCATTTCTGTTTTGACCGAGGTCTATGGGGACGCATCAATCATGTTTAAAAAAGGATATTGTGGAGAACTGCGTGTGAAGTTAAAGATACGGCGTGTATTAGGGAGATATTTTTTCCCTAAAACTAACAGGGCGTTATTAATGATGGTAACGTGGCAGTTCCACTTATTTGCTGATTTATTCTACAAGAAGTTGGATAATAACAAAATTCCTTTCCGGAATCTGACTATCTAGGAAATTGTGTAAAAAAGGTACGAAATAGAATGATAGTGACACGAGTAATATTTATTTAATAAACATTTTTTAGTTATTAAATAAAACTGTCACAAATAATTAATATATATTACATAATAGTTTGTTTCGATTTCAAAAAGGCATTTGACAACGTAAATAGAAATAGTATCTGAGACATTAAAAAAAAAGACTGCCTTATGTAGATATCAGATAAAGGCAATTAAAAGCTTCTATGTTAACACTAAAATATTATTAGATCTTGACAGAAAAATAAATCATAAGAAACCAAATTGATTTTATCAACATAACAAAAGGTTTAGAAATTCTATGACCTTAACCCTTATGTACCATGGCGGGGTCAAAATTGACCCCCGCGTTTTTAATGCCAAGTTTCGCTACCGAAACATAGATTGAGCATTGCGCGCTTTCTGCTAATCTTTCTTTCTTCTTTCTGCTACGAAAATTCCTTTAGTTTATCTGTTACTACTGCAGAGTTAGGCACGCATAGGGTCAATTTTGACCAGCTTATGGTATAAGTGTTTCTAGTGCAATACACGAGTAATTTAAAATGGCGGGGTGTAGTCGCAATAAACGTCCTCTGACACACAGAAAGAACTTGAAGAGGAGGGACAAAAAATTATGGACAATGGACTAGATAGTGACAGTGAGTTTTTAGACCAGGCTAGTGAACACAGTGATCACGAAACAGACAGTGAAGAGGAATGGGACGATGATGACGAAAAAATTTGGCAAATTAATAATTCCGAAACTGGTAGTGAATATTCGGGTGAAGAAAGTGATATATCTGACTCAAGGGATGTGTTTTATGGCAAAAATAGGTAAAAGTGGTCTAAAACTTCTCCCACCTTTTTTCGTACACGTAAGCATAATTTAATTAGTCATTTACCTGGTGTTATTGAAAAAGCTCGAGCTAGTATGCCAGAGAAACCAGTTGATGCTTGGGAATGTATTATTAGCCACGATATATTGCAAGAAATTCTTGAGAAAACCAATGAACGAATAACTAATATGGCTTCTAAATATAATTTACACAATTGATCGTGTCAATATACCAATCATCTTGACATAATTGAATTAAATTCCTTCTTAGGCTTACTATATTTAGCTGGGGTATTTAAATCCAATAATGAAGATTTAAGGACTTTATTTGCTACGAATGGTAACTGGCCGTGATATATTTCGAGCAACCATGTCACTAAACCGATTTTATTTTTTGCTTGGAAGCCTTTGTTTTGGCGACCCAGCTACTAGACAAAAACGTATTGCGCACGGAAATAAACTGGCAGCTATATCCAATATTTTTAATATGTTTATGTATATGAAGAACGTTCAACAAACTCTTACTTTTTTCCCTGTTCTATTTGTTAAAAATAAATCATGTTTTCCAGTTACTTCTTTTCTTCTTTTTTTAATACCTCTTATGGCTACCAATCCCTTAATATAGGCTTTCTTCTCAGACGATGTTTTCAGTTTCTTCCAAACATTGCCAAAAATATTTTTTTTTGTCTTCATCAGTTATTTGAATATACACAAATGAGCACATCCCTTTTCTTTTTGGCAGGGAATTATAAAGACAGCGATCTTTGATAACCCTAGCATCTTTGTCTTGGTTATTCGTAAGGGCGTTCTTTTGTAGCCAATATAACTTTCACCGCTTACTCTTTTTTTAAACGTTTCTCTTCTTGTTGCCAAAACAGTTTTCTCCTTTTCGTCGAAATTATTTATATATTCCGCTTTATCGGTACTTTCTATTACTACCTCATTAAAACCAAAGTTTGTCTCTGTAGAATTATTTTCGTATACATGCTGTCCATTCACAAGTTCATGTTCTGTAATAGAATCTCCTGTTCCTTCTTCTATGTGCATATTTTCTGTACATTCCTTCAGATATGGTTTCTTCAGTTTGACAGATGGTTATCTTACTTGGAAAGAATAACGCTTGCCTATAGATCAATACACCTTTGCAATTATGCAAATAGACCAGCTAAACTCTCTAGTTTAAAGCAAGCCCTCTTTCAAATTAGTTACCACGAAAATCACACCAATAGGAAAATCCACAAACATCCATCTCCCAATCTCAACCCAAAGACTAAGACCTGTATCATACGAAAGCTTTTCTTTCTTACATCAAAGGTATTACTGACAAAATCGACGAAATTCTTAAATCTAGAGGAATAAAAATAATATTTACTTCCCAACAGAAACTTTCATCTGTTGTCCGACAATCAAAGACAACATTCCAAACGAACAACACAGAGTTTATGAAATTCTTTGTGCAGACTCCGTCCGATCCTATGTAGGCCAAAAAAATCGTAGAATTAAAAATGATAAACATTCCATTTCTGTTCGCAGCTTCGATTTAATTTTAGCTCTAGGTCAACCCCATCTTCATACAGGTCATAAAATTGATTTTGAAATCTCCAGAACCGTAGCTCCCATCCGCTTCTATTAACCAAGAATTATTCGAAAAGCCACAGAAATTGAAAAGAAGCCAAATTGTAGCAATAAAAGGGATGAGGGCATACTTACCTTCGACATCGAGACTTCTCATAAATAAAATATAGTTATAATAAACAGTTGACAATTTAAGAATTATGTGAATTATATTATGAATATGATCATATTAATAATAATACAATGATATAATATTTAATAAAAAATTACATCAATATTTTTTAATATGACTCTGTAAAATACACCATTACGATTAATTGTAATGATGTAAATTATATTATAGCGAATAACAAAGCGTTAACGTTATTAAATGTTTAAGTATTAAAATTTAGTTTTTTTAAATTACTAAAAATCATCCAACAAAACACTATCTAGAAACTTTTTATATTTTATAAGGTGTAGATTTAGCCCCAGCTTCTTTGGCATAATCCGTATCTTCAAGAACTTTATATCATCCGAAAAATATAAAAGAATATGTCCCTAAACATCTTACCTTTTACCATATCTCGTATAAACAGGGCCATTTTATTTACGACCGGCATGTTTTCATTTTCTTGTATAATGTTTTATTATGTCGTAGTCTCACCCCTTGTAGGTTTTTCTCTCGGTCTCCGATCTTTTGTTCTTTTTATTCAGGGAAGTATTTACGTAATTTTAAAATAGAGAGTACAGTTACTGTAAAAAAGGGTGTACATATGTGAAATTATGACTATGATTTCAGTGTATGAGAACTGTATTACATAGGGCTGGTTCAAATAAATTAGGATGAGTAGTAAAGGGTTATACAGATTATAGCAAACTAAGTTTATACAAAGTCTTACAATTTTGTACCATGAAGACAGTTAAACAAAGATATCAGAAAATCCATTCGAAAAGATGTCAGAAATTACAACACTGAATACATAACTCAAGCCATTGATAAAAATAAAAGTTTAAAGGTTCTGCGCCGACAAATGACTGAAGGATCAAAAAATATTTGTAAACTTGTAAATAAAAAAGGAGAAACTACAACAAATAAGGAAGACATTTTAAAAATTGCTCAAGATTTTTACTCAGAATTGTATAAGCGAGAAGAACTTCCAGATCCTGATCATAATCAAATACCAAAAGTTTAAAATGTAGGCTCAGAAGATATCGCAGATATCACAACAAAGGAAATAAAATCAGCTCTCTCGGAGATGAAAAAAAAAACAATAAATCACCTGGAGAAGATGGGTCACCAAAAAAGGTGACATTTCAGACCTAAAGAATTACAGACCTATTAGTTTGCTCTCCCATAATACTAACTATTCATGAAGATAATAACAAAACGGCTTGTGAACAAACTGAATAGTTACCAACCTTGTGAACAGGCTGGGTTCCGCTCCAGATACGGAACAAATGATTGTAAAAACGCTAATAGAAAAGTGTACAGAGTATAACAAGCCTATCTTTCTTATATTGGTAGATTATGAAAAGGCGTCCGATACTATAGATCATCATAAAATGCTTCGAGCATTAGCTGACTGCCGCATTGACTACCGATATATTGCCTTGATTAAAAGTATTTACGAAACGGGTACAGCTTCTGTCCGCCTTCATGAAGATACCAAGAAGTTTCGAATAGAACTTGTAATAAGACAGAGTGATACTATCTTCCCTAAATTGTTTACAGCTGTTCTTGAATATATGTTCAAGCAAAGGGAACGAAAGGATAATATACGAATTAATATAAATGGTGAAGATCTGAACCACCTAAGATTTGAAGATGTCATCGTTTTAATATCTGATATAATTGATAAAGCTACAAAAATGCTGCACACGCTCTATAAAGTGTTAAAAACAATTGGTCTTAAAATTAACACCGCAAAAACAAAATTTATGACCAACCTTGTAGTCAGCGGTAAAATTCTGATTTAGAGCCATAGCATAGACCAAGTAATAGCTTACAAATATCTAGGGCATGAGATTTGCCTAAGCCGAGATAATCAGACAACTGAAATACAAAGAAGGATAGGTCTCATATGGGCTGTCTTTGGTAGATTAAATAACATTTTCAAGTCTAGTATCCTAGTTTGTTTAAAAAGAAAGGTTTTTAACCAGTACGTTTTACCGGTTCTTACATATGGTGCAGAAACACTGGCTATGGAAAGATCATTATTAGGTATTACCATCAGAGCTAAAGTACCTACCAAACCTAGAAATAAGAAGAAGAACAGGAGTCACCGATGCAGTTGAAAAAATAGCTAGGGCTAAATGGGCTTGGGCCGGACATTTTGCCAGATTAACGGATGTCAGATAGACCAAAAAGATTCTGGAATGGCGACCAAGGCAAGATGCATATCGAAGCAGAGGACGACTACTGACTAGATGGACGGAAAATATCAAGCGCATCACCAACAAACTGGATGCAAGAAGCACAAGACAGGAAAAGGTGGAAACTTTTTATGGGAGGCGTACGTTCAGCAGTTGACAAACATAGGCTAATTGATGAAAGTCTTACCAATTCTTCTTCTGCACACACACACGCGAAATTTACAGGCTTTCATTGGCGGTTGTTCTTCATACGGGAAATCTATTTGGGTACCGGTTTCTGAACACGTGTCTTGTGGTACTAACACTGACATCACGAGATAGAGCACATTTGCGTGACTAAAAGCGGGAGAGAGATAATTAGTTAGCGGCAGTCAACAGTAGAGAGAACGACAGTCAACAGGGAAGAGCTGGTCTCAGCGAAAGACAACAGGCAAGAGAGGTACGTCTGTACCAAGCGATAGGTTGGCAAGAGGGGTCTTCTTGTTTGCTGTGTTAAAACTTTCTGTACCTATAATGGAGTGGGGTTAAAATGTGAGTATAAAGGATTGACGAATGAGAAATAATTGTAAAATTGTTGTAAAATGGTAGTTTGTAATACTGTAAAAAAATTTAACAGTAACTATACTGTAAAGTCTTTATTAATTCTAATTTATTGTTCTTATTTTAATTTACTAAAATACGATAATTTATTATCAATTTATTAAATAACTGTACAACAATTTATTTGAATACTAATTACACAATTTATCTAGACGGGCGTTACATTTTAAACGCGAGCGCGAGCTTCTTTTTGACTGACTCCTCAATGAAAATCCCCGTTATTTATATGAAACAATTGGGACATCGTCGAAAGTTCGATGGTATTCTCGACGTAGACAGGGGCGAATGGTCTAAAAACTGGTATTTTTTACATCGGCTTGTCTCCAGAAAGCTCGATTGTTGTTTTTATAGCGGAGGGGAACCTATCGTCTGTCAGGTAGGTAATACCTAGAAAAATCGTGAATGAACAGAATATTAGTAATAGATATGTTTATGGTTTTATGACATATATTTTTTTACGTAACAATACTTTTTATATTTTCAGACTCAAAATAAATGACTAAATTAGCTAAAAATATAAATTAGTACATATTTTAATACAATCTTCTTCTTCTTCGTGTACCATGTCCTTTCAGAACGTTGGTTCCCATCATAGCTATCTTTGTTTTATTCACTGCCACCCTAAATAGCATGATTGTATCAACACCATACCAATCTCGCAAGTTCGTCAACCATGAGGTCCTTTTTTGTCATGGACTGCGTTTGCCTGCTATTTTTCTTTGCATGATATTTTGTAGCAATCTATATTTGCAGCTTTTTCTGCTTGATGCTTTTTATGATCTCAATGGTCTTGCTGAGGCGTTCAAGTATTGTGGAGTTTCGAATCTTCTCCAACCAGGAAACTTTTAAAATTATTCTATAACACCATATTTCGAAGGGACAGAATAATAAACAATCAGAATGCCCACTCACAGATGCCGCCTTTGAAGTTTTTCAGCACGCGCGCCATGTTTTAGAAGGAAACACATAACACAGACATGGAATAGAATAGAATAGAATTTATTTAATCAATATACAAAAATAGTTTTGTTTTTGACAAGTCAAAGGAATAGTGACAATACTTATAAAACATATAAAAATTTTTTTGGATAATTTAAACATTACAAACATGTATGTATTTAATATTAACAGTTAAAAAAAAACGACAAACACACTTTGTGGAATTATAAAAAAACATGAAATATAATTATAATAGGCAACTGCCCTGACCAAACTAGTACTATTGTGTAAAAGCTGTACTTAAGTACTCCGTTTTTGAATAGAAACAATGTTTCAAAAAGTGTGATTTGATTTTATGCTTAAATGATAACAAGTGAAGACTTTTTACTTCATCTGGCAAAAAGTTATACAAACTAACGTCAGTCGAATTTTTTACGCTCTTTGTCAACCTAAAACGTTGTGCTCTAATAGCATCTCTAGATCTTGTATCGTGATCATGGACGTTGGAGTTTACGTTAAACTTACCTTTGTTGGCATGAATTTCAATCAGCGTCTCATATATATAGAGTGAAGGTAGTGGCATAATACCTAAATCCAGAAATAAAGGTTTACAGTGTTCCCTATACTCTGCTCTTGCAAGTATCCTCACTACTCTTTTTTGTAATTTAAAAATTCGATCTGCGTAAGAAGAATTACCCCAAACAGTTATTCCGTACTGTAAATGGCTATGAAATAGTGCAAAGTAGCACATTCTAAGGGTATTTTTAGGAATCATATAAACTAAGTTGCGTATTAAAAATATACTTGTAGCAAGTCTAGAACTTAAGTAATCTATATGAGCACTCCAATCCAAATTATCGTCTATAAAGATTCCTAATAGTTTAACACTATTTCTTAAGATATACTTCCAATCAGAACTAAAAATCAAATTCTGATTTTTCTCTTCATTTAGCTTTAGCCCATTATGTGAGAACCAGTTTTTTGCTTTCTTGGTATCACTATCTATTTTAATTTTTAAATTATTCTGATTAATATCAGTATTTATGAGAGTTGTATCATCTGCGAAGCAAACACATTTTATAGGAAAAGTGTAGTGAAATAAATCGTTCAGATAAATAAGAAACAAAGTGGGTCCTAATATCGAACCTTGAGGTACACCATATTCGACAGTGTTAAACTCAGAATAGCTGTTATTAAGAAAAACTGCCTGTTTTCTATTTGTTAGGTATGATCTAAATAGATTAAGAGTGTTTCCCCTAATACCGTACTTATGCATTTTTTCCAACAGTAATTCATGCGAAACACAGTCAAAAGCTTTGGATAAGTCACACAATGTCAAAGACACAAAATGACCTTCCTCCAAGCCATCAACTATATCTCTCACAATTTTCTGTATAGCTAGTGTAGTGCTACACTTTTTTCTAAAGCCATATTGATTACAGTGAAGTATTTTGTGTTTTTCTAGATATTCTACCAAACGAACATTTAGAATACTCTCAAAAATTTTGCCGAAAATGGGAATGATTGAGATGGACGGTAATTTCCAATTTCATCTAAAGCTCCCTTTTTGAACACTGGTAGCACTTTTGTTACTTTTAAAACATCTGGGAAAATCCCCTCAGTAAGACAATTATTATAAAGTATAATTAATTTGTCAATAATAATATCGATTGTTTCCACAATTATTTTTTTGTTTAAGAAATAAAAATCCGTGCAGTGTGAATTTTTCAATCTATGCAAAACATTCCTGATTTCAGTATCACTAACAGGTAATAAAAATAAAGAGTTGCAAGGAGAGTGTACATCTTTCAAAAAATCTATGGCTACATTTTCATTTGTAGAATTAAAAGAACTTCTAATATGTTTAGCCACTGAAGTAAAGTAATTATTGAAATCGTTTGATGTAATCGCCCTTGGACAGACTTTTTTATTTTGAAATTTATTTCTGTGATAATTTATAACTTTCCAACTATCACGACATATATTTTCAGAATTGGAAAAAAAAATTTCATAAGCCAGTTTTTCTTTAATGATATTGTTGATTTATAGTGCTTCTTAAATTTTTTATACTCACTATATTCCTTTGTAACATCAGCAATTATCTTGACTGTGGAAAGATTTTTTCGCATTTCTATTAGTTCATCATCAAACCAAGAAATTGGAGCTTTACTATGAGTTCGTGATTTTTTTAATGGAAAATTAATTTCAGTTAACTTAACATACATTTCGGTAATAAATTGAGCTAATTCTGTTGCTGTTTTGAGAGAAACAACTGAAGCCCAGTCAACGTTGTTTAACGACTGTTTTAACATCCGGATGCCATTACTTGTTATATGTCTTCTGTATGGATTAGCACTATGTTTTTTTTCAGATTTTATTTTTAAGTAGAGAAATTGTACATGATGATCAGAAATACACGGGTCCACAATTTCACAACCAACTATCTCACTGCTTATGTTTGTTAAGATGTTATCTAAACAAGTTGCTGGTCTAGTTGTGATTCTAGTAAATTCATTAATATTTATGGTTAATCCAAAAGTAGCAATTAGATCACGGAAACTGTTTAATTCATTAGAAGCTTTTTTAAAATCAATGTTGAAATCTCCAATTATTATTATTTCTAAAAAAAAATATGATTTGTGAGGTCAATTAATCGTTTGTATTTATCTTTCATTATATTATATTTATATTATTATATTTAACAATGTTAATATAATTGTATAGTATGTCTATGATTGCTGTAAGTCAATTAAACCGGGTGAATTTTTCTATGCACACTACATAAACAACACTGGTTCCCTCTAAAACATGGCGGAACGTCTGCGCGAAGGAGATGCGCGTACTTAATTTTGCATGGAGAGTGGGCATTCTAATTGTTTATTATTCTGTGGTTCAGGACTCGACACCATAAAGTAAAACACGTAGCAGCGAAGAAGGCGGATCCTCAATGCTAATTTTAGGTCTCCGTTACATAGCACCTTGGACATCCTTCTAAAAGCTGCTCTAGCCTGCTCTATCCTTGATATAATTTCGCCGTGACTTTCTGCGTTACAATTTAATTGCTGTCCAAGGTAAACCATTTTATCAACTTGCTCAAGTTTGGTATTATTTACATATATAGATGGTTTTATATGTTTTTGTTTACTTATTACGAATATTTTGGTTTTCCGTATGTTCAGATCCAGACTTGCCTCCCTACTTGATTAGAAGCTAAAAGTACTGTATTATCCGCATATCGCAAATTATTGATGACTTCGTCGTTCACAAGTGTTTGTTCTTGTTTTTCAGAAAGTGCTTTTGTCCATGCAGAAATTGTTTTAGTTACAGGGTATTTTATGACGCAGTTTTTTGATCTTTTTTATGTGTTTTTGGGTTTGGTCAAAAACATTTGTTTATTCAATATTCAAAAAATTGTGTTGTGTTGCCGCGGCACACTGGTTGGGAACCTATCACCTAAACGATGGACAGCTGATATCAAAAGAATCGCTGGGAATTGGCTTAAAACCGACGGAACTGGTAGAAATTAGGGAAGGATTATGTGCAACTTTGGTCGTAGAAGACTGGATGATGATCTTGATGATGGATTCTTTATTTTCTTCTTGTAGTTTGGATATATGCATTGTGAGGTATATGAAAAATTAGAAAATCGAATTGAAAATATAATGGGTTTGAACATTTTTTTGCTACAAACATAAATACAGTGCTTTTCAGATAAAACTATCCACCTTAAATAACTTTTGAACCTCTAATTTTTTGGAAAAACGCAAAAACACGTCAATTAATATTTGAAGGGGGAGACATTATATCATATTTAGGGTTGCTGGGAAATGCACCCTTTCACCCCCTGTATCAACCCTTTATTTTTTTAAATTACTTCCCCCCTTTTTTATTTTATATTTGGATTCTCTTTTTTGTGTTGATTTCAAAAATGTATAATACCTTTGGCTTTGAAGTGATTAGTTTATGAGATAGACAATTTTCCTGTTAACAAGGATAGTATCTCCCTCACCTTAAATGACTGTAACAAAATAGGTTGTAGCATAATTTTAACTTTTTAAATATTTAACCTTACTATTTGTAGTACATTTAAAAACCAAGAAATAAAAAATTCACTTTTTATTAAAGATTTATCAAAGGTTAAGGATAACTTTTCCGAAGATTTGGTTGTATTTCAACATGATGGAGCTTCCCCACACTTTGCTTTACATGTCTGATAATTTTTAAACGAAACGTTTCTTGGTCCTTGGATGGGTAAAGTCGATAGATGATCGATTAACCACCTAGGTCACCGGAGTGAACATCCCTAGACTTCTTCTATAAAGGGTATTTAAAAACAAAAATTTATGCTACTCAACCAGAATCTCTAGATGATATACGACAAAGAATAGGATGAATGTCGACACTTAAATGCAGACGTGTTAAGCAATGTCAGAGAAGAATTTCAAAATAGATTATAGATACTATTGTATGGAAGTGAAGGGCAGTAATTTTGAACAATTATTGTAAAAATTTTTAGCAGTGAAATGTTCATTCTTAATGTGTGTAATAAAATTGTTAAAAAATAATTGTTTTTTCAATCCAATTTTCTTGCTTTTTTATCTACCTTTCTCATAAACTAATCACTTCAAGCATCATGTATTACACATTTCTGAAATCAGTATAAAGAGGAGAATCCAAATATCGAATAAAAAAAGGGGAAAGTAATTTAAAAAAAATGAAGGGATGATACGAGGGGTGAAAGGGTGCATTTCCCAGCAACCTTAAATATGGTATAATGTCTCCCCCTTCAAATATTAATTGACGTGTTTTTGCGTTTTTCCTAAAATTTAGAAGTTCAAAAGTTATTTAAGATGGATAGTTTTATCTGAAAAGCACTGTATAATAACTGTATAACGTAATACGTGAATAGTATTGTAAACTAACTACCATCAAAATTCAATATCGTGATTCTGCTATCACGAGGTACAGAATTAAATTATTTTAATGCAGATCTGGCCAGGATAAAAAAAGTAGAACAAGAATATATTCCGTTAAAAATATGGATTGGGCAATAAAATTTAATTTAAGTAAATTTAATAGTGTATTTGTGGAACTTTTGAGGAACCGCTCATAAAAGTGTATTACTAAAATTTAAATAAGTGCATATAAGCTAATACGGCACTGAACCAACATATTGTAGTGCAATGTATTTCACACTCAAGCTACCGTAATTTTAAAGGCCGTAAAGCAATAATAAAATAAGGTTTTTGATTTGGCGTGATTAAAAAAAGCGAGGGTGGTTGGATAGGAATAATTCTTTATTTAGGTATTCCTTCGGGAAAACATTGTTTCTGAACCCCTGTGTTTTACTTAATAAGTGCATCGCAAATGTTGGTGAATTTAAAAGAAGGGACTTTTTGTTTACCATGAATTTTATTGTGTGGGACTGAAGTTTAAGGTAGGTATACAAAATCTACAAAATAGGATTTGAGAAGATTAAAGTTTCTTTAAATGACCCGGTGCCAATGAGTTTTACTTCAATTTAAACAAAGTTAGAATTAAAAAAGGTTTTAAAAAGGTATATTATATAAAATATATGTCGTAGGCAAGTATGAAATGCAGACATTTTTGCAAGAGCCTAGTCATTTTCGTAATGACTTGGCAGTTTGTTAAAGTTTTCATTTTTACGAAATGACTTTACCCTTTAGTCATTTGCAAAACTACCGAAAACGGTAATTCTATTTTGAAACAGTGTAAAAATTAGTTGCCGACAGATCATATACCTAATATAAAAAAAATTGTACCTAATTCTCTAATTTTCTAACTATAGTTTTCCAATTTCCATGATTACAGATTACAGCAGCGATTACAAAAGTTTACATTTACAGTCGTACTATTAGGTTACATTGGTTACATGTAAGACTTGGTGGTAATAAAATATGGATCAACAAGGTCGGCTGGAAATGGGACAACAAAGAGAACAAACTAGTCAAAATGGGGACAAAAACAAGTAAATAAATGTGCCGGAAATACTATGACAAACCAGGCAATGCCAACGGACATGAGTAGTTATAGAATAGGTAGTAAAGACAAAGATACATCCATAAATAATGACCAAGGACGTGAGCAACGAGAGACAAGAAAGGGTAAACCCATGGACGTATAAACATAGGTGGACTCAGTTATTTACATAAAATTGTGAAGTCAAAATTATTTGAATAGGTCACATTCTCAGCACCTTCAACTGTTGTCACGTTTTGTTTTAAAATTTCTTATTCGCGAGTCGCTGAAAACATTACTCCGTATTTTATACTCTACAGGTGCTATCAAACCAAAATAATAATTTATTGGTTATATTAATATATTTAATTGTAATCAAAATATCAAGTGTGCACATAGTGTGCATTATCATTTAATAATAGCGTATAATAGATATCAATCAATTATTTTATATGTAGAAGCACTAAAAACTATTTATAAATGGCAACGGTTGTTTACATTTCTCTGTCTTATGGATCTATGTCAAACTTCAAATGCTGTTCCATGTTTGTTTACTTTTTAGAGTAAATGAGGAAAAAGTTATTTTTCGATATTTTGGCTGTATTTTGAGTGATATTTGTGAAAAGTGAAATAAAATAAACGAAATATTTACATCCCGATCTCTCATTTCATTTGTAAGTACATACAATTTACATTATTTAAGATGAGGAAATGAGGAAGCGTGTTTGTTTACATTTTAATAGGTGTACCATTGGGTTTATTCATGTTCATTAATGTATTGAATAAGATATGAGTTCATTAAAATTGTAGAGATTTATAAATTGTAAGTAGACATCATCTGATTAAAAAAGATCTGTTTAGTACCTTTTTAATTTAATATTTCTCATAAATACAAATAAATTTGTGAAATGAATAAAACTCATTTATTTTTCTATGTAGGTTTCCAAATAATATTGACGATCAAACTATTTGGGTAGCAAATTAAGGAGAAAACATAAAGATTTTTTATTGTAGCCTTATTTTGATACTAATAATAAATTAACTTGAATTCAACTATATTTAATTGTATTAATTTTAAAGCAAATAAAATTGTATTTTAATTTTTCTATAAAGACGTGATTTGTTAATAGTTAAACTCTCGTTTTTTTTTTAATTCTTTGAACGTGTTTTTATACATTATTACTACTTCCAATTTTTAAAATCTGAATAATAACCCGCGAGTAAAAATTCAAGCACGCTTATGCTCATCGCGGAAGCATCACATTCTATCGAAGCTTCAAAACATTGTGTGTTAGACTCCGACAAACTTAAGTTTGGGAATGTGACGTCGTGTTTCGCGCAGAAAGGCGGACAGTTCGTACCAGTGGCGGACGGAAACCGGTAGTTTTAAAATAAATTTTTATAAGTATATTCAATTAAAGTGAAAATTAATTTGTCAATTTTTATTTTTATAGTTTTTCATATTTATGAAGTTTATAGACAGCCATTCGATAAAATAATGAGTAAACTATTAGGAGTACTTTAATAAATAACAAATTCCTCAATACTTACAATTTATTAACATTGCCAGGAAGGAAGGAAGAGTTTCAACAACTCAAAAAAAAATAAGTAATTTATTTTAACAAATTAAATAATGTATTTATTTAAAAAAATATATGGATTTTAAAGACTTCTATATTTTGTTATATGACATAGGAATATCACACAAAAACACGTATTTTCCGAAATTTTAATTACTATCTTCATCATCAGAAAAGCATTCTTCGGATGAACCAGTATTAATAAAAAATTTTAAGTGGTCCAGCGTAGAGTCCAATTTGTTCTCTTAGCGTAGAGTCCAAATGTTCTCTTGCGATTTGAGTGTTTTCACATTTTGTTACGTGTTTACATATGTTAGCCCACTCTTCTATCAACACTTCTGAAAATTTTGCTCTTGTTATATTTTTAACATCATTTATATTGAATGTTGTATTATGAGTGGCCACTCTACCTTTTACCAAAGCCCATACTTTTTCAATAGGGTTTAACTCTGGATGATAAGGAGGCAAGCGAAGTACTTGATGGCCATGTTGTTCAAGCTCATAGTCTAACACATAAACTGGTGGAAAACGTGGGTTTATTGGCTTGAATAATTTTATATAATTCCGGTTTGGTCAGATTTTCTTGAATGGGAATACTTTTTTCTTGTAACCATTTTACCATAATATCCCTACGGCTAGCAGACGTCACATTTTTTTTCGATTAGCACATTATGGTAGGATGCGTTATCAACCACCAAGACCGAATTTTTAGGTAAGTTAGGTATAAGTTGACTTCTGCCCCACTTCATAAAATTGAAACTCGCAAAATACATATTTACAGATACACCCCACTTTACATTTAAAGATGTGAAAGTAAAAATATAAATTAGTATAACTTTAATGATTTATAAATATAACAAAAAATCTAAAAAGATCTAAGAAAAGTAACAAACAAGAACAAACAAAATATTTTTAAACATAAATAAAACATTATGTGGCTAATGGACTTGTTTCCGTGTCATATTTTTCACACACACATACACGCACACAAGAAAATAAAATATCATTGACAATACCTACGTCAATTTCCTTAAAGGTATTAAAAAGTTTTTGGTTGCTTCGAAATGTGCTGCCTCTTGTTCCATAAATGTAGTAACATTATAAATTATTGCCTTTGCTTGGCTATTTAATCCTAGCCCTTTCGTTCCTATCTTTTTAGAAGCCATATTATAACTATTATTAATTAAACTTAACACACTATAAATAAACTAAACTAGACGACTTAATAATTCACTAATTACTACTACTTATATTAAACTAATAAGCACTAATCTAACATAAAATAATAAAATATCCAACACGATCAAATTAACAAGTCAAACACTCTCTGCGATACGCAACTACGACACTGGCAAACTGAAAACTGGCCGTTTCTATGGTAACGCTAGTAAACAAGAACCACTGCGCACCGCCGAGTTATGAGTCATATTACCAAACTAAACTTTGTCTGAGTCTAAAGGTATCTTATTGCTGTGTCACAGCCACCTTTACTTCCAAGCCATGAAGTAAAAAAGGCAACACCGCATTCTATGACGTCGTTAGTCCGATAATCAGCTGTAAGGTCTACCAGAATATTAAACTAATTTGAATTTTAGGAAACTGATATTTTGAAAACTTCAATTCATTACAGAAATATTTTTAGGGAAATTAAATTAATAAAACCTTATATATACCTAGTAAATATATATAAAGTTTTATTATTATTTAGGTTATATTTTCAATAAAATAATCACTAGAGTAAAATTTATTGCACTTAAAATACAGTGTCAAACAGTTAATTTTACAATCAAATACAGTCAAGAATCTCTAGAAATTTTAAAACACAAAAACTAGTGTAACTATTATGATTAAAAAATTCATCCTAAGAAATCAGACACAATATAAATATGGTTCTAAATTAATCTAAGTAATTGAAAATTAAATATTTTACTATTTACTTATAACTTTTGTTGAATTTTCATACTTAGATATACAAAAGTAGCAATTTTAAATATGAATAGGTTTGTTGTCATATAGACCAAGTTAAAAGAGGTATACATGAAAAATGTGTTGAATGTAACATACCATTTATAACTTGTATATCGATTTAAAATAGCCCATATTCTCAAAAGATTTTTGAATGTAATACTCAAATTTGTTATCACTTATCTAAAAAGCAGATCTAAATGAGAAAGTAAGTTCTCTAATTGTGACCATCTTGTTAATTTACTGTATTGTAAAATCCATTTCAAATCATTACCACTTAATCTATTCTTACCTACATTGACGATTACACTAAAATTACTGCTAACTATTACACTACATATTACACAAATATTATCACACTTGTGTGCCAACTGATTAATGTTTAATACATAGAAATATACACAGTCACTTGTAATTTTACTTGTCCAGTTTTTCAATGGGATATTATTGTCTAAGTCTAATTGACATAATTATGTTATCTCTTGTTCCCTCTTCTTATGCAAAAAGTTTCTTCTGTCTTCGGGATTCCTTCTTTCTTTAGTACGATGAACAGTTACATATGATGGTACTTCAGGAAATATATTAGGAACTACATTGCCTTTTAATTTGGGAAATATTAACTTTTCAATGTGTACATTTCCATCTTTATCTTCTCATTGTTTAGTCCGCTGAATATCATCTTCATGAAAATGTTTGGCACATACTACGGAAGATTTGGTAATTGTACAGCCTTCTCTATGAATAGAGCATAACCCAGTATACCTTCTTTGGGGATCTTTGGGAAACAAAAACGTACTTTCTGCCTGTTTCGTTTTTAGAGTACTGGAATAATTGGTTTTGCAACCAGGTACACAACAATGCCAGAGCATCTGTAACAAAAAACAAAAGTATTATTATTGTTGTTTTTAGTTTACATATTTTGTAACAAGAAGCAAAAGTATTTATATTATTATTTTCAGTTTGTTTTGTAGGTTATATTTATACTTGCCTTTTAAATTGTCGTTAACAATCTTCTAAAAGTTCTAAATTTAATGAAATTTCACTTATATTAATATTTTCTAATTGATGTAAACACAATTTACAAATAAAACATTCGAATAAAGTTAAAAAAACAATAAAGTCAACAAACTTTACAAGCCTTCCTATATGAAATGTTAAACCAAAACAAACCACAGTCGGACTACCACGCGTTGTTGCCAAATTTCTACTTCATGGCTTGGAAGTAAAGGTGGCTGTGGCTGTGTCCATCTATGTTTATACGTCCATGGGTAAACCCATAAAAATGCAGTCAGCAACGAGCGAGAATATAAACAGTAACTATGTAAAAGCTGCATTAAACAAGAAAGAGCTTAATCACACGGCCCACAATAACGGAGCAGTGCTAAAGCCCAAAGGATGGACATTAGCATCGTGAAATGTCAGAGGTCTCAATGACAAAGAAGTCGAACTTGCTGAAGAATTTGAGAAAAATCAAATAGACTATTGGGTATAACAGAGACCAAAAAGAAGGGAAGAAACACACAGTTTTTAGAAAATGTACACTTCCTCATCACCAGTGGAGTGTCACTTGGCGAAAGGGCAAAAGAAGGGGTAGGCTGCCTGATACACAGTAACCTAATAAAAAATATTCATGATTCGGAATGCATTTCAGAGAGAATTCTGAAGATAAGACTGGTAACTGCGGAACACAAACTAGTCAATATGATCGTTATGTATGGAATAAATGATGACGAAAGAGCATCTAGCAAAGACCTATTCTGGGATACGGCCTCAGAAATAATAGACAGTTCAGAAGGCAATATTATAGTACTAGGGGATCTAAATGGTCGAGTGAGTGTAAGAGATGAACATACCCAAGATAAATTAGGACCATATGGAGAAAAAATAAAAAAATGACAAAAGGGAACGTATTACTGATATATGCAGAGAAAATAATTTAATAATAATGAACACATTTTTTAAACACAAAGATGCACATAAATATACAAGAGAAGTCAAAAGTAGAGGCGAAAGATCCATCATAGACTATGTGTTAGTAAATAGATGATCCAGGCAATGCATTAAAGACGTAAGAGTTAAACGAGGAGCTGAAATATATAGTGACCACTATCTAGTTGTAGCCAGGACCAGCCTGGGAGTGCGACAAGGATCAATAACGAAAGAGACCAAGAAAACAAGTAAAGCTTATGATACACCTACTATAGAAGTAATCAGGTCATATAAGCTAGCGGACAAAGAGACAGCAAACAAGTTTGAAAACTACGTTAAAAACTACCTAACAGAGCATGCTGAACATGACTGTGACTTAAATCAAAATTGGCAAATACTGAAAGAAGCACTCCTAAACGGTGGTAAACAAGCATGCGGAATAACAGGAAATAACAGAAGCAAAATGTGTACAAACTTATGGAACAATGAAATAAAAGCAGAAGTGAAGTCCAAGAAGATAGCTTGGAAAAATAATTTAAGGAACGGAACTGCAGCCAACTACCAAATATATAAACTGCAAAGAATCAAAGTCAAAGATATGGTACTAGCAGCGAAACGGAAAAGTTGGGAAAAATTCGGAAACAAGATGGAAGAAGACTATCACTCTAACGAAAAGTTATTCTTTAAAACGCTAAAGAATTTAAGAACCGAAAAGGCTCCACAAACACCAAAGCAAATAAGGGACAAAGAAGGATACCTACTTCATGACAATGACCACATCCTAGATAGATGGAAGCAATATTTCGAGGATCTACTGAATATCCAAAACATTATCACCGAAGAACCAGAAGAGGTAGAGCAAGAAGACCAAATTTAAGATGAAATAACTATAGCAGAAACAAAAGAAATCATACAAAAGCTTAAGAAAGGTAAGGCGGCTGGATTTAATAAAATCACAGCAGGAATGCTTAAAAACATGGGCGACAAGGGCATTGAAGGGCTAGCAAAAGTATGTAATAGGGCATGGAATGAGAGCCAAATACCAAAAGATTGGGAAGTGGGAGTTATTCTACTTATTTTTAAAAAGGGAGACAGACGCGAATGTAGTAACTACAGAGGAATAACACTACTGAGAATCCCATCCAAAGTATATGAGAGAATACTAGAAAAAGGTCTTTTACAAGAAGTTTATTCTAAAATGGAACAATCACAGAGTGGATTTAGAAAAGGCAGAAGTATCCAAGAGTACATTTTTACTATCAAGAAGGAAGGTGATTGAAATATGTTTAAAAAAAGAAAGGTCTAAAAATTAAACTCAGGCAAGCCATTATGAGTATATATAGACATACAAGGAACATAATTAGAACCAATAATATGGAATCCGAAGAGTTCACAGTAAATGAGGGTCTACGTTAAGGAGTCCTATGCCCCATACTGTTTAACATTGTCTTGGATGACATAATTAAATAAACTAGAGCAGAAACATTGAAATTATATGCCGGACATAGAAATCTAGATGCAGTGTGGATCTCAGATTGTGCATACGCAGACAATCTAGTGATATTTTTGATGAATGAAGAAGCACTCAATCGAAATTTACAAGTATGGAACGCTACACTAATTAAACGAAATTTGAGGATCAATAATGAGAAGACGAAGGTAATGGTAGGTGGAAAAAATAGAAAACAAACGAAGATAACACTTAACGGAAATACACTTGAACAAGTCGATACTTACAAATACTTGGGAGTACAAATAGAGAACAGAGGAACTGAAGAAACTGAAATAAGTTTCAGAATAGAAAGTGCTGCTCGGATGTACCACGCAATTAAAAGTACGGTTCTGTCGAAAAAAGAAGTATCCCAAAAAGCCAAAGTGACCATACACAAGACGGTGTTTGTGCCGATTTTAACTTTTGGAAGTGAAAGTTGGACGCTTACCGATAAATTAAAATCGAAACTACAGATCATAGAAATGAAGCTTCTTAGAAGAATAATGGGTATAACCAGGTTAGACAGGATTATAAGTCAGAGAACGTCTTAAAATCCAACTAATTATAAAGAAAATTGCTCTTAATAATTAGTACTAGGCCCAGCTAAGATGGTAAGGACACATGGTTAGAATGAATCAAGAAAGACTAGCTAAAAAAGTATGGGAAGCTAGAAGACAAACCAAGAGACCAAGGGGCAGGCCAATGAAGACATGGGATGATAATGTTACCTCAATCCTAGAGACACAAGGAATCAGCAAAGACCAAGCAAGAAACCAAGCAAATAATAAGAAGCAATGGAGAAAAATTGTACATGCAACTAACTAAAGACATTACACCCGACACCTTAGGGTAAGAAAGCCATAAGGCATTTGGGACCCAACCATTTTCTGATCCTGCATGTAAAATTGTTATTATTTTCCCTTTGTTTGATGGAGCTTTTGTTTGACACCTGTTGGAAGAATCGGACCATCCTTTGGATGGTGTTTCATGAGTGTCAAACTATGTCTCGTCCAGATAAATTATTGGTCGATCTTTTGTACGGTACTTTCTTATGGAAGTTGTATAGTCAGTACGCTACTTTTGTAAACAATGGGACTCCATAAGCACTTGCCTTTTGTCAATTGTACGATAACTGAAGCCCATTTTAGACACAATCCTCCAAAGACTAATGCAGCTACAGTTTATTTGTGTATCATCATTAGTAAGCCGTTGTTTTAAAGCATCTAATGTAGGTATCCGTTGCTCTTCGTACATTGTGTAAATTTTTCGTCTTATTAAGTCCTTATCACTTTCGTCAATACGTTTGGTAGAACCGGCATCCTTACGCTTCCTTCTTGACTTAATGGGATTTGATGTAATTCTTTTCACTGTGGTTAGAGGTTAGGTTAGGTTAGGTTAGGTTAGTTAGCAGTATTAGCAGTAAGTCCTCTTGTAAGTAAAGTACTATATATTGTTTTTACGATTTCTCCAGCGTCAGCAGATAAATGCTTTTTCTTTGCTGGAACCCTGGAAGAAGTACCATCAATGTTTTTCCACGGACGCCACATAATGCTGTTTTATAGGTATAAATAGGTATAACACTGGTAACACTTGTAACACTTTCAACTAAATGAAACAAAATGTATATTTAAAAATTTCTCATCGGTTTTATATACTTTACAAATTATACAGAATAGAGGGAACCTGCATAATTATTTCAGTAAATACTTAACTATCAACAAATTAATTTTGGTCATTAAAAGATCAACCATTGATAGTGAAACACTGTAAAAATGTTTACAACTTTATGAAATAGAATGTATTCTAATCGTTTTTATAATTTTATACGATTTTTTAATCGTTTTTATATTACCAGGAATTTATGATACAAACAAGATATCGACACTTCACAGTAGCTTCAATTTTACCTGCTCAACTAATGTTGACTAAGCTAGGATACTTGCGGTCGGGTTTTATTGCAATCATTAAGCACTCAACCATTTTTCGTGAAATAAACTATAATATACAATTTACTAGTAAGAGAGTAGAAAAATATTTTATATTACAATATAAAACGTATCGAACTAATACAGCAACAGGTACATATATTTGTAAGCCTATTTATCATTCACTCTGCACATTATGATCCACTTCTGGCATATAAACTGTTCCTGTTATCGAAATTCATAAATACAATTATTCAAACACGGATATTTTCGTTTTCTTGGATCTAGTTTAAAAGTTTCTGAACGTGAAAAATTCGAATATCGCGCAAATTCCCATCAGAAAATCAGCGTAACCATTCGTCCCATTCCTCCGCAATCGTCTCATATCGGAGGTCTCATAGCCTGCTATCAAGTATGTATTAAGAAGGGGAGTGTCGCATATTAGACGCGCTCAGGGCGTGCCTGCGCTGGACACACCTCTCCAGAAGGGCGGCCGCATATACACTCTTAGAGACACAATATTTCTCTTCATAATTTATTTTTAATTATTTTGACCTGATAAATTGAGACCCCAGAGATGTCCACACCTCATATCAATTATGAAAAATGAAGGCTTGTGTCTAAGTAACACTTGGGATTCATCAATTTTAATGTAGGGATATTATGAAAGAGGAAAAGTTGAAACTTATTTGTGTCCTTGTTCGTATAAACAAGGTAGAGAAGAATGTTCGTATTTCCCAGTTTTTTTGCATAAATAAAGGATATTTTTAATGGAATGAATAATCAGTATAAATATAATTTGGAAACATTAAAAAAAGTTACTATATGTGCATATTTCGTACGTTACGGCCAGGAATATTATTTGTCATATAAATCCCAAGAGACGCAAATCCCATGGGAACTCTGTTCCTAATGATTTATTTAATGCTTAGTTTACTGTGTTTTAGATTCACAGGTACAGGTACGTATGATAATTGAATTGTTAGGCACAATATTCATATTTTGGGTTTATGTTTTTTATTTCTTCATTATTTGAAATAATAAGATCATTATATTTGATAAAATTGCCAGTATTTTAGAATTTATCTCTCTGTGCGGTCATCAGTGGCGGACTAAGGCTAAAGTAGGCATCTAGGAAGTATTGTGTAGTTGGCACGTAATTTCGTGTGAAAATTTATAGGAACCAGAGCGAGTAAAAACTAGTAAAATGCAACACTGTTAGAGTGAGAACTACTTTATTGAACAGTAACGTAAATATCTAATTTTAAATTAAATAAAAGTTTTTACTTTTATTTAATTTTATTTACCAAAATTTTCATTTTCTTTAAAGTTTAAATAAAAAATATCGCTGTTGTTAACTTCTGTGATATATCTTGGGAGTGATAACACTATAGTCCATTTCCATCATATTGATAGCACATTATGTATGCAAATCCTAAACTGTTGATACGGGTGACTCAATGAAAAATAGATATTTGTCAACAAGTTTACAGAAGTATATAGGAAAACAATTTTAAATTGAGTATGACCACCAGGTATCAAGGTTGAAGCAGAATAGAATACAATAGTTTTGAGGGTTACTAATCCCTAAATAAAGTTGCCAGTGTCGGAGTGATGGAGATTAACAGGTACTAATGAATTTGCAAGAAATATAAGATGTTTATTTTATTGGTTATATATAAAATAATTTGTGGCCGTAACAGGGGCCGATTTGTAAAAATATGAATATTATTTTAATCAAATTCCATTTCAGATTCACTGCTTTCTTCAGAATCTAAGGAATCTTCAACTCCAATGTTAATTATTACCGGTTCCAGCATTGCATCAGTCATATTATCCAAATTCCACATTTTATTTTCTTCCTTGTGAGCATGACTAACAGCATTTTTCCAATTTTCTGGAGTTACTTTTGATAAGGAATGTTCTAATAATTGTTGTAAGTCTTCTAATTTAAAAGTTTTGTTGTTGCGTCCGACTTCACCCTTTACTTGAGACCATATATTTTCTATCGGATTCAGATCACAGTGGTATGGGGGTAAACGTAAAATAATTACATCACGGTTTAATGCCATTTCATCAATTATATATTTTTTATAAGCTGCTTTATGTTGCCTTACAATAGGTAATAATTCCTTTTTTGTCGAATTCTCCTTGTACTCAATTGCGTGTTTATCCAACCATTCGATTATCTCTCCTTTTTTTCCATGCCGTTGTTGGCAATTTTTCTGCTAGTCTTGAATGGTAACTAGCATTATCCATGACTATGACAAAATTTTTTGGAATTAAATCCAACATTTGCTCAAAATATTCTTCAAAAACGTCAGCAGTCATTTCCTCGTGGTAATCTTTGGTTGATTTTCAGGCAAAACTTAATAATCCACCATTGACAAAACCGTATTCGTTTCCAATATGGGTTATTATGAGTCTGCGTCCTTTTCCAACGGGAATATTGTTTATTCCAGTAGATACACCTTCGATGAATGCCTGACGGGAACTTTTCACATTTGTATCAACCCATAGATATGGTACAGTATGACCTTCATTTAGCCAAGTCTCGTCCAAATAAAAAATTGTTTTCCCTTCTTCTCGGTACTTTTTAATAGTTCTTAGATAATCTCGTCTCCAACATACAATGTAATCTTTTTCAATTAAAACGGATTTTCTTCTATTCTTTTGCCAACGAAATCCCATCTCTCTCAATAGTCCCCATAATTTCTTGTTGCTTATGATTGGTAACTCTTCGTTTTCTCTAATTAATGTTTGGATTTTGTCCAATGTTGGAAATTCTTTGTTAAAAAAAAAATGAGTGGACGCTGCGTCTTATCATGTTTTTATGTATTTCTTCAATTTCCAAGGGTTTACTCCCTCCACTCTTCTTGGGAGATGAAACAGTTCCTCCTTTTCTTTCTTTTAGGAATCTATAAATTGTTGCTTCTCCAACCCCTGTCATATTTGAATACATGTTAACGATTTCACGAACATTACTTAAAGGGCGTTGATGTACAAGTGCATCGTGTACATTTAATATTATATTTTTCTCTCTTAGACTGAAGGCACCTTTAAAACTACACTTAACCGGGATAAAACCTGTTGGCGACGTCATTTTTAAATGCAAATAACAAAATAACGACACCAAAAACGTAGGTAGGTAAGACATGAACAATGTACATCTACAAATTAAATGGAAGATGCAAACAATTTCTAATTTATATTATTGGCTTAAGCTGTAATGTGGCATAAAAACTACTTAAACTATCATTAGTGACGCCTATCAGTAATTCCAGGTAATCGTTCAAAGAAGGTATTCTTTTTGTGTCAGGCGATAACTTGTATAGAAAACAATAATCACCTTTAAATTACTGTTTACATTAATTTATTTCGTGAAACATTGAATTCTCTCGTTAATCACCCGTGTATAATTAACAATAATCGTGTGGAATATATACCGACGTTTTTTACGCACAAAAAAGGTATAGTGAGATTAGTGGACACTTATTTTACAGAAGATTTTTTATAAGATAATGAATTGTTGACGGCATCTTAAAATATTAATTTTTTTTATTTATTTCAAAACGAGTATAGGGTGACGCCTATGGTTTTTTGACCTGTTGAGGATTTGCATACACAATGTGCTATCAATATGACGGAAAAGGACTATAGGAAGTATTGTATTGTTGGCACGTAATTTCGTGAGAAAATTTATAGGAACCAGAGCGAGTAAAAACTAGTAAAATGGCAACACTGTTAGACTGGTCACTACTTTATTGAACGTTAGCGTAGATATCTAATTTTAAATTAAATATAAGTTTTTACTTTTAATTAATTTTATTTACTAAAAATTTTCATTTTCTATAAAGTTTAAATAAAAAATATCGGTGTTGTTAACTTCTGTGATATATCTTGGGAGTTATAACACTAATCGACTCGACTGAACAAAACTTATTGTAAAATAATAATATCTATATAAAACATTGTTAATAATAGTATATTATTCAACGAGCATGTAATGATGGCTATTACTCACGATGATGAAGTTTGCCCAGAGTGACCTTTTCTATTTTGTTTTAATTAGGAAAAAGTTATACAATTATCAACTACCCGAGATTAAAATTATAATTTACAAAAATAAATTTTGTTTACCCATATTCGTAGTATTCGGCTGAATAATTGGTTGCTTATTATTAGCCCTGCTGTCTTAATTATGTATTGTAAAAAACACAACAAGAAATGTCAATTCAAGTTACATTTATTTCTGAAAAATTATTAAATAATTACTAATAATATAAGAAAAACGAAAAATCTGGCAACATTGTAAATAATATATATAAAATGTCCGTATTCCAAAATAGGCGTACTTCAAATTTTGTACAATTATGACTAGCAATTTACGAGATAATTGGTTGCTGTGATTTTTCTGATATCTCTTCTAATTAACTGGAGAACAGTAGACAAAAATTTAGGAGCAACGTTTCGTCTCCTTATATGAGCTCATATTAACTCTATTGTACTACGAACACAGTTGTCAATAACATATTCCTTTCATACTGTTTACTATGAGCAACCTCCAACAATTGCTTTTTGGTAAAAGATGCCTCAAAATACAAATCTTCCGTAAATAAAAATTCCTGAATTTGTAATTTATTCCAACTTTTATTTGGAGTTTTTTTCATTAATCTTGAATAATATGATGCGTTGTCCATGACAATCACACTATGTTTAGGTAATTTCGAAAGAAGAGATTTTTCAAACCATGATTCAAAAACTGTACTTTCCATATTGTCATGATAATCCAGAGACGCGTCTTTAATTTATTTTGCAGATATTATTAATTCATCGTCGATTCATTCATGTTCTCCACCGCAGTGTAAAATTACAATCCTCTTTCCTTATTGGGCGGTACTGAATTGAAACACTTTTTGTTATTATTTGTCCAACTTTTTTTCACGGTGTCATGAGTATCATACCAGGTCTCATCTAAATAAACAATATTTCATTTCATTTTTTGATAATCAGTAATCTGTCTGATATAAATGTTTCTTAAAGATTATTCTAGTACTTTCCATTAGTGTCTGTCGCTTGTCTATAGTTTTGTACTTAAAATTTAACACTATAGCACATTTAACAGCTATACGATAATGTGCATTGGTTTCTTGGGTGACTGTAGTTTTGGCAACGTTTAGACTGTATTATATGGGTTTTTTTTGTGGGGTGCTTCGAAGTGTACTTTGTCGTGTTACGTAGGCAAGTTTGCCCGAGGTCTCCGTGATGACGCACACCACATACTGGTAGGACAGTTCAAGTTTCAAAGAAAGCTGGCTCGTCTCAGGCGACTGGTATACAGAAGGCGTCAGGTTTGCTCAGGATATGGACGGCGGAATGTTAGGATTTTAACGTCCTAACATCCGGTAACTCTCCCCTCTGTCCTCTTGAATCCAACATGGATTTATAGGTTTGTGTGTGCCGCGGCTTCTTATCGATGGGCGTAGTAGAAAAGCGAGTTATGCGCCATATCGTCGCAGCAAGAGTGGACCTATGAAATTATCTACTCTGCTGTACGCTCTGTCTAAGGGCTTTATGTGTAATGTATGCAGAACAGGATTGTGTATAATATGGGTCTACGATATCGCATGCTATTATAGACCATTGCTTATAGGTTAAAATAAAAGAACTTGTAGAAAGTAAGGAAGACTATTTACAGAGTCTTAAGGGTCTACGATATCGCATGCTATTATAGACCATTGCTTATAGGTTAAAATAAAAGAACTTGTAGAAAGTAAGGAAGACTATTTACAGAGTCTTAAATTGCTAAAGCACGGAGCAGAGCCTCGACCGGCGACCTCCTAGAGGGTACTATGCTCTAGGTAAGGCCATGGTCTATAGACTGATCCTCATTCAGAGATTGTGCGTGATATTTATACACAATCTCCAAAGTGAGGTAGACAGGGCGGTGCGCATCAAGTGCGTGCTGTTGGTCGACAGACTAAGACACTTGATGACAACTTCAGCATGTATAGTCGACACGTAATTTCGTGAGAAAATTTATAGGACCCAGAACGAGCAAAATCCTAGAAAATGGCAACAATGTTAGACTGGCCGCTGCTTCTTTGAGCAGTAGCGTAGATATCTAATTTTAAATTAGATAAAAAAGTTTTTAATTTTATTTAATTTTATTTAAGAAAAAGTTTCATTTTCTATAAAGTTTAAAGAAAAAATATTGGTGTTGTTAACTTCTGTAATATATCTAGGTGATAACACTAATAGGCTCACTAAAGAGAACATATTGTTACGAACGTGCATTCAACGAGGCACGTATAACGGTTGCATCTCGAAACAGCACCTCATGTTTCCATGCGGCGGCATCTCGAAAGCGACTCGATATTTCGAGAAAGATCAGTCATGTACGCCTAGAGGTGGGAACTTTCTAGAAAATAGTAACTTTGGTATATATATGTAACGATCTTAGGAATAAGTTTAGTTAATAAGAGAATACCGAACTGTAAAGTTATAAATAAATACGTTTTATATAAATTCGAACCGCTCGTTTTATTTAAAAACGGTACAGTTGGTGTCCGGTGTGGAGTTTCAACATAAATCCAGCAGTGACTTTTGAAAAAGACTTTAAAACTTTTAAAAAGTATTGTTCGTCGGGAACATCCGCGTAGTTCGGTAGTGACCTTTGTACGAAAGAACATTTATAAAAGTACGTGTGTGCCTGACCAAAGACGCTGCTAGTAGAACTTTCAGTGAAACAGTTGCGCGAGCAACCAGAAGAACGCGATGAAGACTGCAGCGGGTCCAAGAAGATACTCCAAGAACGACTGAAGACTATTCTCAACAAGAATGGAGACGACCCAGAGACATTCCAGTTCCAGTCAGCAGAAGAAGCAGTTTTAACAAAAATAAAAAATGTGTCGCAAATGATTGAAGAATCTTCTATAAAAAATGATAAGAAATTTGAGAATATCTCACAAATGATCGAAGAGAGTTCTAGAAAAAATGATGAGAATGTTTCCAAAAGATTCGATGAAACATCTCAAATTATTAAAGAAGCAGCTAGACAAAATGACGAGAAATTTGAAAATGTTGCTAGAAGATTCGACGAGACTTCTCAAATAATTAAAGAAATATGTAATCAAAACAATGAGAATTCAGCATGTATTTATAGCAAGTTTATTATTCCAAAGATGTTTTTGCTGTTTTGATTACGTTTCACCTCGATAAAAAATATATTTTTGGGTTGCTTGTTTTCCCTGTGATGAACGTTTATGGTTTTTGTAACTGTATGTTCTTCATCTGCAAGGGCATTTTCTATTTTTGTATTTGGAAGTACTTTGGTGGATATGTCTTAAAACGGCCCTAAAGGATTTTTCTTCAAGGAGTATAAAATCCGATGTAATCCTCACTTGTTGTTACTTGAATTTTCAGTTTGTCTTCTTGTAAGAGTTTGTATGTAAATTTTGAAGTATAGTTATTGATGAATTGAAATAACTCTTGCGCTTGCCCTGCTAATTATTGCCGATGAGGTAGCCCCGAATAGCCTGGACCGAAAAAATCGCCGAAAAATAGGCCCTAAGAAGCCTATTTTGTATAATATGGGTGATACAATGGCCCCATAAAAAATCACCAGGAGAGGACAAAATACCGAACGAACTTCTAAAGTACGAAGTACCATATCATATAAAACAGAATTCCTCAAGAATGGAGATCAAGCATCCTAATACTTCTCTTTAAAAAGGAAGACAAATCGGATCCGGAAAATTACTAAGGAATTCATTTATTAAACACAAAACTAAAAATTAACAACCAAAGGATACAGAAGAATAACAAGGTTTTATTTAGGTCGGGGAGATCATGCACCGACGCTATATTTATAAAAGGGAAGTGCAAAAGAAATCATTAGAATACAACAAACCGACATATCTATGTTTCTTGGACCTTAACAAGGCATTTGACCGGGTCACATCAAAAGACGTTATCCACTTACTGTACGCAAGAGGGCTAATCAAAACTTTTGAAAATATCTACCAAAACAACGCAATAAAAGTAAAAGTAGAAGAAGAACTAACCGATTCTTATGAAGTTGGCAACGAGATAAGACAAAGAGATGCCCTGAGCTCTCTATTGTTCAAGCTGATTATGGATGAAATAATAAAAAAAGTAAGAACTAAAAAAGGATAATATATGGAAGAAAAACAACAAAATAATCTTATATGCAGACAACGCAACACTCTCTCAAAATGAAGATGATTTATAACCTATGCTTGTAGCGTACATGTTTAATAAGCATTTGGCATACAAATTAAATTCAAGGCCAGAAAAATCGCTCATTATCGAAGAGAGTTGGGGGGGGGGTGGGTTCTTTTAAATATATAGAAACTCTATCTATCTATCTATCTAATTAACCTTCTTCGGTCCATCTTTGGACATAAGCCTCCCCAATCATTTTCCATTCTTCTCTGTCTGTCGCTACAGTCATCCATCTAGAGCCCACGTGCTTTTTGATATCATCTGCCCATCTCATTTGGGGCCTTCCTCTGCTTCGTTTATATTCCCACGGTCCCCAATTTATAAGAATTTTGTTCCATCGGTCTTCTTTTTGTCTTATATTGTGTCCGGCAAATCTTCATTTCAATTTTGCAACTTCTTGTCTAACATCCCTCACTTTTCTCACTTATCCACTCGTTTCTCTTCTTATCCATTAGTCTTATGTGCAACATTTGTCTTTCCATTGCTCTTTGGGTTTTTATGATTTTGTCCATGTTTGCTTTTGTAGATGTCCACGTTTGGGAACCATAAGTAAGAACAGGGAGTACGCATTGATTATATACTTTGGTCTTAAGATGCTGTGGATATCTTTTGTTTTTAAGAATGTAGCTTAGTTTACCAAGTGCCCCCCATGCCAGTCTAACTCGTCTCTTTATCTCTGCTGTTTGGTTCTCTTTATTAATATGGAAACTCTATCATATCTTAAATCCAAGCACAATTAGATAATATGAAATTATAATTTATTATTGAACGCCAACCTTGGTTTAACCTCGAAGGGGACGAGGAAAAGAAAAAAAAATAAGAATTTATAGAAAGTTTACAACAAAACTATACTTTATTATCTCTTAGTAATGAACAAAAAAAAACATTAAAAGTCACGTCATTCTAAAACGATATCAAAATACCATTTTATGTTTACATTACCATGTTAATACTAAACTAATTTAAAAATCGTATAGGCAAACAAAAGTTTAACATCGTATTCAATTAAGAATAGTTAAGAAATGAAATATTGTATAACCCGACAAATAAGCTGGGTCGACAGAGTTAGAAATGAGGAGGTCCTTAGACGGCTGAACCAAACAACACAACTGGTCAATATAATAAAGAAACGCAAGCTGGAATACTTCGGTCATATTATGAGACACCCTGAAAAATATGATCTTTTACATCTGATCATTCAGGGAAAGATAAAAGGTAATCGTGGTCCTGGTAGAAGAAGAACATTATGGCTGGAAAATCTAAGGCAATGGTATGGAATATCAACTACATCGTTATTTAGAGCTGCTGTCAATAAAGTCACGATAGCGAATATGGTAGCCAACATGATATCCAACGATCGATAACGGTCATGGAACTAGAAGAAGAAGATAACCCGACAAGCGAGAGCTGGCGGGTTGCGTGTAGAACAAATTGAAAATTGGAAGGGATTGCTCATTTCTATTGCAGTCGGCTAGGATTTTACATCGTGTATAACCGTTTAAGTACCTATACCTATACCTATAATCGCGATTAAGTACCTCTCCTATCTCTCTTAGAATAATTCCTTTTCTATTTTCGCGCAGCTCACCCGCCAGCTCTCGCTTGTCGGATTATATTATCCCCAAATTTTGAAATTTGTTTACATTCAAAATAATATAGTTATTTATTAACTAGGTACAATAGAGAAATTTTAGTTTTAAATAAACATTAAACACTTCACTATATTTTCTTTCTTTAAGTACATAAATATTCCCCGCTTTCTTAATAGAAGAAAAATATAATAAAAATTGGCACAAGCTTAATTATCCAATAGCTGGTAACTATGAATAAATTGTTTCTTTTTACTATTTAATCAGTTAACCAAACGAAACCATTGGTACAACTCCATTTAATATCAATATATCACACCATAAAGAGATACTGTTACTGGGCTAGGATTAGAAGAACTCCATATCAATATTATCTCGAGACATGTATTAGAGACATATTAACATTCTAGCCTCTCCAATAAGGGTCTAAAAATAAATATTTATCTGAAAATATAGACAAGAGGATTTTTTCGGCTTACCTTTATGAGACCTACTTCACGAAACACGTCTTAACGGTTTGACTTTAAAGAGAAAAAGGGGAAGACGCTATTCTTTATCGCTGTTACAGTAGAATCCTTGAGTCAAATACAAGTACTCGGCAGATAGATGGGGTTTGCAATTTTATTAAAAAAAAATTAATCGAATTTATAATGAATTTTCCAAAACTTTTGAAACGGTTGCATGCTTCAATAATGACATACGCGGTAGAAACAAGACCTGGCACAGAAAGGACAAAAAATATGTTAGAAACAGCAGAGATGAAATCAATTAGAAAAATTGATGGTAAGACACTATGGAACAGAGCTAGAAGTACAGATATACGACGTAGATGCAAGGTAAAGAATAGCAAGACCTGGGTAAGAAACAGAAGAGTAGAATGGAATGATTATATAAACCGAATGACAACAAATAGAGTAGTACAGACAGCAAGAAACGGTTCCCAATAGGAAGACGATCAGTAAGAAAACCACTAAAACGATAGAACGATAATTTACTGGAGGCACATTGAAAATCAGAGTCATGTCTATATAAAAAGAAGTAGAAGAAGAAGAGAGACAATGGACCCGTCTTAGGAGGTCTAAGTATCTGAAGGGCTCATAAATGGGACCTGCCCCGATCTACTATAACCATAACCACAACGAGCCCAGACGTATCCAAGAGTGTTTGTTTATTATTAATTGCTTCACCCTTGTAAGTTCTTTCAAACATTCCTATTGAAATTTTAATAGTTCGTTTATTTTACTACATTGTATAATTATACAAAAATTATTTTTAAAATATAATAATTTATAATGAGTGATCGGGTCCCTGTCACTAGTATATTTTACATTTTCACATTGGCTGGTATTTATAAATTCTTTGTTTTTGTTCTTTAAAAAGTTTTTCTTTAGGCCTTTCAGTACAAATACGAAAATAATCTAAACAGGCTGTACCCTTTTAGCTCCCGACCGTTTTTCCTGACACGGATTTCCACTAAGCTGATATCATAGTTTGTGTTCTCGTTTCAGTTTTAAAAACACCTCTCAACATGATTGCCGGCATCGTAGTTCCATTGTCAAGACAAAAATAAAGGCGAAAGAGTGCAGGAACAATGAGGGGCTTCCACTGCATTTTCATCGTCGCAGATTGAAAATACGAGTTACTCGGATTGACTGGGAGGCTTCCATCATCCGCATCGTGGGTCCCCAAGGAGTTGAGCTTGCTTCTGACTTGGAGGGTTGAGTCACGCATACGTGTAAAGCTTTGTAAGGTATGTGTATGGTGTAAGATTAATTCTTTTTGTCTGCGGAATTACGCGCGTTGTTGAGCAACCGGAAGATAGTCTTATTAAATCATGACGGAATTGAATTTGTAAAGAACATTGTTTTAGTCTCGTCAATCGAGGATTTCTTTCCCGCCATTTTATACAGGTATCTACCACAAAAACGATGAAAGCAGAAATTATATTTTACATTTTGATTTATAAAATTTTATTGATTTACCTTTATAATAATATACTAAACGTCAGTAATAAATAATAAAATACACATAATGATGACTTAAAGTGTAAACCAGCTAACTCCAATAATGTAAATTTTACAGGAGACAATAAAAACTTGTTGGAGGGTGCAGAGTGACACTTAGAGATTTCACAAATATAACTAATACTAATGTTACAACTGAAAACTTGTACTATAATAAAATTTTACCATATTTTTTAATATTTTGGCTGTTATAAAAAGAATCGGGAGTGAGCTGTTTTACTTAAAAAGAAAACAATTTTTTTTGGGAGTTAGACAGTTTTTATTTTAATCCTGCACAATCATAACAAACTAGAAACTAGTGAAATTAAACAGTTTTTCTAAAATCTAATGCATAAAACTAATAATTGACAAAGAAAAATAATGATTAACTTTCAAATGAAATATTAACACAGTAGTGGCAATCAACATGGCTATCCTAACTTTGCTTGCTGCTATTCTGAATAGTCCGGTTGTCGATGTATTAAACCACTTTCTCAGGTTTTGAAGCCAAGATATTCTTCTTCTCCCTGGTCCTCTCTTTCCAAATACCTTGCCCTGAAGAATGAGTTGCAACAAGCCGTATCTCTGTTCATTCCTCATAACATGGCCAAGATATTCTAGTTTGCGCTCTTTGATGGTGTTAATAATCTCGCATTCCTTGCCTATTCTACGTAGGACCCCATTAGTTACACGATCCACCCATGAAATTCTTAAGATACGTCTGTAACACCACATCTCGAATGCCTCGAGTTTTCTTAAGAAAGCTTCGGAAAGTGTCCAGGCCTCTACTCCGTATAATAAGGTAGAAAATACATAGCATCTAAAGAGAGAGATTTTGGTAGCAAGTGGTAAATCATGATTTTTGAAATGAGACTTCATCATTATGAACGCTGATCTCGCTTTTCCTATGCGTTGTTTTATTTCACTGGAGTGATCTTATTGGCTGTTAATGTTGGTATCAAGGTATGTGTAGCTGTCCACTCTGTCAATTGGATGTTGGTTAACCAAAAGCTGTGTATTTAATATTTCGCGCTTACTGACTACCATGTACTTTGTTTTCTTCGTATTAAGATCAAGTCCGTATTCTCTACTTATATGTGATATACGCGACATTATTCTTTGCAAACCGTCCAGACTATCTGTAAAAACTACTGCGTTGTTGGCATATCTAATGTTGTTTAGACGCATTCCGTTGACTAATACGCCTTCTTGTAGTTCTCCCAGCGCTTGCTCGAAGATATATTCAGAGTATATATTAAATAACACCGGGGACAGAATGCATCCTTGCCTCACTCCTCTATCTATGGAGACTGCCTCTGTCAATTGATCATCCACTTTAATTATTGGCTGTTTGGTTGTAATATAATTTATAGATGATTCTCAAGTCCCTATCATCTAACCCCACTTCTTTCAAGATGTTTATAAGTTTATCATGTTTTACTCTATCAAATGCCTTTTTGTAGTCGATAAAACAAATATACACATCGCAGTTAACATCCCTGCATCTTTGCATAAGCACTTGGACAGCGAATAGAGCCTCTCGGGTGCCTAAGGATCGCGGAATCCAAACTGCGTCCATGATACTTGTTCTTCGCATTTTTTATATATTCAGCCGTGTATCACTTTCAAGAACGTTTTAAGTAAGTGGCTCATTAGGCTAATTGTTCTATAGTCTTCGCATATATTGGCATTTACTTTTTTTTGGTATGGTCACGAAGGTCGACTTTAACCAACCTTGGGGTATTTTTCCAGTTACGTATATGTTGTTGAATACAGTTGTTATCCATTGTATTCCCTGTTTATCCATAAATTTAAGGAATTCTGCACAAAACTCGTCAGGCCCTACTGCTTTACCATCTTTAGTTCTTTTAATAGCTGACGTGACTTCTTCAATGGTAATCGGGGGTCCTGTTTGGCATTCAGTGTCTTCAATGGTATTCTTCCTTTCATCTGCAAAAGTTACTTCCACATAATTCTTCCAAGTGTCTAGTTTTTCTTTCACAGTTAACAGTGGTTTGTCTTGATTATCAGCCAAACACCCAACTCTTCTAGGTTTGTATAAGCCTGCGGCTTCTTTAACTTTTTTGTGCATATTAAATGTATCGTGTTTATGTTGCAATTGCTGTATTTCCGAACACTGTTTTCTTAGATGTGTATCCTTAGCTATTCTAATAGCTTTTTTGATCTTTTTATCGATTCTTTTGTATAATGACATGTCTTGATCTTTGAACTTTCGCCTCTCTTCCATCATATCTAAAATCTCATTTGTCATCCACGATTTCTTCTTAATTTTTGATGGTTTGAGAAATTTCTCTCGTATGTCTTTTAAAACTGTATGTAACTTTTCTAGCTCCTGGTCCATTACATCCAATTGAATAACGGTATTATGTGGGGGGATTGCTTATACCGGCAATTTCTCGGACGTCAGAGCCTCGTTTGTTATCTGGCAGGATGCACCGAATGGCCAGGATCAGACCATTACACGGGCAGGTGAGGTTGACATTTGGATAGGAGAGGCTATATGTTGCGCATCTCTACCCATTACATCCCTTAAATATTTCCATCGAAATTATGTTGCATAGCACAGCACGCAAATCTGTAACCTAAAAAGAAAATTCATCACACTAAAAATATACAACGCATAATTTAAACATACCTTGGGGTCGCCTTTCATCTTTCCAGTGACAAAAAAATCACGTTCTTGAAGTTTTTGAAAAAGTCATGGGTTAGATAATGGACACTATAAGGCTCAGGATTTTTTCTAGCTGTTTGGCATACTTCAATATACTCAGCAGGAACATTGATTATTTTATTCTTTAACCGTTTTTCAATGGATGCGTGCATAGTGTCAGCTTCCATTTGAGTATGGCCAACTTCCAAGAACTTTTGTTTTATTGTTACATTATTTGTTATGGCTTAATCTAATAACGCATTGCTCATGGTTGCATTTCTATTTTGATAAGTGCATCCGTCACTACATAGTATAACTTTTTTACTTTCATTTGAATTTTCCTCTTTTAATGCTGGTATTTCTTCGCCCAATAGAAATTTAACCACAATTGTGACGAATTCTTTGGCATTGAGACCTCCTACTGATTCATTCCACAAATAGCATGTTCCCTGTAGAGTTTTTAAGTAAAATAAACAAAAATTCTGAAACATTAGAACGTGGTGCTAAAATCACTGCCTGTAAGTCCATTGTATTTTTCTGTTTTTTATCCTTTTTTTTTCCTTTTCGGGTTCTTTTTTTTTTTCAATATGTAAAGTATGTGCGTCTTTTGAATATTCTCCTAATTTATCTGAAAAACAGATCTGACATTGATCCTTTTTTGGAAGATATAAGCACAATTTTTTTAAATTCATCGCGGTATTAAAAGAGCATACAGATAGGGCTTTTACATTACGTTCCTTGCACCAATTTATTCCATAAATATCGTAAAGAAAGAAGAACAAGAACGAATCACTGGTTGGACGAAGAATGTCAAACTATAACAGAAAGAAAAAACAGAGCATATCTACAGATGCAACAGAGGCACAGAACCCGACAAGCAGAGGAAGAATATAAACAACTACATAAAGAAGAAAAGAAAATTCACCGAAGAAAGAAGAGAGAATATATCAACAAAGAACTTCAAGAACTACAAGAACTAAGTAAACCAACAGAGACAAGAAAATTTTACCAGAAACTCAACAAAAGCAGAAAAGAGTTCAAACCGAGAACAACGATGTGTAAAGATAAGGAGGGTAATATATTGACAGAACAGCAAGAGATACTTAGAAGATGGACAGAACATTTTAAGGAAAAGCTTGGGGTGAATAGGACGGAGATGAACCCTAATATACCGTTAGACCAAGCAGACAACAGAGAAAAGAGTCCACCAAGAAGGGACTACGCCAGGGAGACGCTCTATCATGCATATTATTCAACATCATACTTGAAAAAATAATAAGAGACACAACAGTTAATACCCGAGAAACAATAATTAATAAAAGCGTGCAAGTACTAGCATTTGCAGATGATGTTGACATAATCGCAAGATCAAGAAGAGAAATGATAGAGGCATTCACTCAAATAGAACGAGCTGCAAAAAATAGTGGTCTTAAAATCAATCAGACAAAAACAAAATATATGCCTGCAAATAGAAACGCACAAATAAGGCAGCTGCCAAATTTAACAATAGGAGAATACAATATTGAGGCGGTAAAAAACTTTACATACTTAGGATCCCTAGTTACGTCTGATAACAACGTTGCAGAGGAAGTGAAGAGTATAATATTTATTGCCAATAAATGTTACCATGGCTTAATTAGGCAACTAAGATCAGATAACGTCTCCAGAAAAACAAAATGCCAAATATACAAAACCTTAATAAGACCGGTACTCACATACGGTTCAGAAACCTGGACACTCTCTAAAAGGGAGGAAACGTTATTAGCCACCTTTGAAAGAAAAATCTTGCGACACATATATAAGGGCACAAAAGAAAACGGGATTTGGCGGAGAAGGTATAACTTTGAACTATACAACATATACCAGGATCCGGATATCATAACATTCATTAAAATAGGAAGGCTATGTTAGATTGGACATGTGGAAAGAATGGAAGAAGGCGAAATACCAAACAAAATATTCAAACAAGTGCCAGTAGGAAAAAGAACAAGAGGAAGACCGAAGCTGAGATACGTAGAACAAATAAAAAATGATATAACAACATTTAAAATTAAAAACTGGAAAAAAAAGCACGAAACAGGTCAGAATGGAGAAGAATCCTTGAACAGGCCAAGACCTAAAAAGGGTTGTCGAGCCAGTGATGTTGATGATGACTTGACTCTCTCTTGGCGCATTTCGAACGTCACCGGTGAAAAGTTTATATTCTGAAAGTGGGGAGCTTTCGTTATATCACCGCTGAATTTCCTTAACACTTTCACACGCAACGTCAATAGCCTCAAATATAAACAAACCTCTATTAATAATACGTTCACTAATAAATATATAAATCTCTTTACCAATAGTACCAAACATAGTACTTACTAAAGCCTTCCTATAAGCGAGTACGGTATTACCTGAGATGTCTTAATATCGAATTCCCAATTACCTTAAGTGACTCACTAAGCGCCCTTCAACTATCCTAAAGGTCCCCTTGAGAGACTGATAAAAATAGAACCTCTTTGACTTCATCTCTTGTGGTGTTACCTTTTAACTTTTGGATGTCCAGACGTTTTTTAAGGACTTTTTTCATGTGGAGTTTGAAAAGTCCTAGGAAAAGATTATGACCTGATGGAACATCTGCTCCCGGATATGTTTTTGCGGATTTTACGGAATTATGAAATCGTTTGTTTTTTTAGAGCCGCAGTGTGCAAAACATAGATTGCCATGATGGTCGCCAATATCCGAAACGGATAGGTACCAAAAAAAGAAGAAGAAATCATCAACAGCATCCTGGTTTGGACCATTCGAATTTATTTTACAAAGTTATTCAAAAACTCTCTTGGGTGTATTTTACAAGACCGTTCTTAATTGTTACTAAATAGACATTATGTACACATCTTTTTCACTTATTGCTTTTTTTGCATTGCCAAAGAACATAATTTACACAAGTTCCTAGTAAAAATGAAAGCAAATAAAAATATCACAACTTTAACCGTACTTTGTAACGTTCAAACGTATAACAAATTGGTTCATTTACTTAGTAAGAGATCAATTCCCAAAACTTTCAACCTTCCAGCCACGTAACATCTTGCTTTGTAAATCCAAACTAACCGATGGAAAGTGCTCCAAGAGACCCAGGCCAAGCCTCAAAGCAGCAGTCCATCACTCGAAAAGAGCTGGATCCTTAAGGGACGCCGATACATACACTCTTTACTGCTCTCTTATAAGGACCCGACGCGATATTCCAGAAGGATGCTTTTAGGCCGGTAAGTGAATAATTTTACTGTTACTAATCAGGTTATTCTTCAATATTAATTAATTTTTTAACAATATTAGGGTTATGTAATAATACAAACTATGGGGACAAAAGAATTCATTTACTATAAAAAGCAATTTTTCGTAATTAATTAACCAGTAAGTTTAATATGTTTTTCCGATAACCGTAGATCAACTCTGAAATGAGATTTAAATAATTTTTAAAAATATTCATTTATGGCTGTTTATAGGGTAGGCGCCTATATTTGACCATCTCCTAAATTGGACCTTTGCAGATTTGAGCAAACTGACCACAAGTGGTGCTATCCGTTTATACCAACTAAAACTATAATCCGTTCACATATTGTGGAGAGCACGAAATGTGCCTAAAAGTCATAAAACGGTCGTAAAATTTGTATCATCATAGGCGTTTCTGAGGTGTTTATTCATTAAAATTAATGCGTTTTATATATATTTTCCTTTCCAAAATGTTTATCAATATTAATTAAGTTTTAATACTAATATATTTAGCAAAAAACAATTAAAACTTTCACGGCTAATATTGTTTATTATATTATATTAATAAAAATAAGAATTTAACCATTAACAATTTTGTAAATAAGAATACCTTATCTCTTTGGATATTTCAATACTAATCTTCGCGTTTAACCACTTTACTAGAAAATCTCACGGTCACATTATGAGACATCCTGAAAAATATGATCTTTTACATCTGATCATTCAGGGAAAAATCCAAGGTAATCATGGTCCTGGTAGAAGAAGAACATCATGGCTGAAAAATCCAAGGCAATGGTATGGAAAATCACATCATCGTATTTAGAGCTGCTGTCAATAAAGTCACAATAGCAAATATGGTAGCCAACATGATATCCAACGATCGATAACGGTCATGGAACTATTCGTTGCAAGATAATTAGGATGGAATTCCCCAGATTTTTAATAATATAATGAGTATAAAGATGCCGGTTTTGGCCACGTGCTTCGTCTGTTCAGTTTATATTCGAAACTTAACTTGAAAGGGTGAAGTTATTACGAACGAAAACAATTTTTTGGTTTAGTACGTTTTTGATCGTATGTAATTTACGGCTCGTCGGTGTTTCCGCGTCTACGACAGTAATTAGCGTCTCGAATATTTCTTTTGCGAATTATATGCAGTGCGTGAGTGATTTTTTATTTCATATACCTACGAACATATACGTACCTTTCACTCGTGCTCGTTTTGTTAGATTGTTTGTGATGGCTTCATCATCAACATCATCAAGTTTTACACCGTTACTGTTGTGTACAGTCAGTAAGTCTGTCTATTCACCAAGAGAGTAGACTATTGTCCTGAATGTTCACGATACTCTGGTTACTCAGAATACCACAAACACTGTTCGCAACATAATCTAAAGTTGTGCCAAGATGACTGACGTAGGGGAGTCAACTATATATATAGGTTCCTATTAGCTACACCAAACACAAACGAGAGGGAAAAAGCCTATTAAAATTGATGAATTTGCCAAAAATAATATTCGAAGGAAAAACTCATGGATTTTTTTTCAAAAAAGAAATACCAAACCTAAACAAAATTTTACAAGAAGTTAGAGACGACCCAAATTTGCCTCATATCGGACGAACTAAATTGTGGCAAGTTTTAAAAGAATTAAATTTCCGGTGGGAGAAATCACTTTTAATTGACCGGGAGGAGATAATATGTTGGAGAAGAAATTATCTAAGATCCATACGAAAATTCCCGGCTTAAGGAGGGCCAATATTTTAATAGAATGGAACGTGGGTAAACTCAGGTCATACTAAAAAAAAATTGGTCAGACAAAAATATATTAAGCTCTAGGCAAGCCTTTATGGAAGGTTGACCTACTGGTATCTCCCCACCTTCTGATAAAGGCAGTAGATTGATAATTTCTCACATTGGCAGTGAAAAAACATTTGTTAAGCATGTCTTGTTAGAATTTAAGTCCAAAAGCACAAAAGACTAGCACGAGGAGATGACAGCTGATATTTTAGAAGAGTATTTTGAGCAGATGATTGAATACATACCACCAAATTCAATTATACTATTAGATAATGCATCTTATCATTCACTATTAGTAGAAAAACTTCAAACGACTGCATGGAAGAAACAGGATATTCTTGACTGGCTGAGGAATAAGTATCTGCTTTACGAAGATGGAATGTTAAAAGCAGAACTTTTAAAAATTGCCCGGTAACACAAATCTAAGTTCAAGAAATACGTAGTTGACAAAATGGCGTAAAGGCGAAACATCACAGTCCTTAGACTTTCACCCTACCACTGCGAAATAAATCCAATTGAACTCATTTGGGCACAAATGAAAAGTTATGTGGCTAGAAAAAATACGTCATATAAAATACAAGCAGTACGAGTCTTTACAACATATTACAGAACAAAACTGGAAAGTTGCAGTAAGACATGTAATAGAAGAAGAACAAAAAATGTGGGATCTTGATATCATAATTTATGCGACCGTAAAGATACAACTGCTAATTATTAACCCTCAAGACGACTCGGATTCCGAAGTTGATCCCATTTATTTTGAATTTGAATAGTTTTCTAATCGTAATTATTTAAGGTATTAAAGGGGAAAGGCGCAAAATGTCGCCTGTCAAAATGTTCAATGTCATTTAAATGTATCCATTTGTTTTCAAATAATGAGAAAACTAAAAAGAATTTTTGAAAAATTTAAAATATTTGTTAGAATAAATAAAAAATTTCTTTTGCATGCAATATTTTCAAAAATTATACTATAGTTTCTCTTTTATTTCCACCCCTGTTACATAACATATTAAAATAAACCTTGTAGAAGTTTTCAGGGACTTTCTGCCCTCGGTAATAATATAATCTTTCATTGTGCGGTTAAATTTTTCAACAATATTTATCAGTTTTCTCCGGATTCGAAAATAATGTATACATTTAAAACACATTGAAAGTTTTGCCAGGCGACATTTGGCGCCTTTCCCCTTAATTAAATAAATGTATCTTTTACAAATGGCAAGAAATTTTTTATTTTTGAATAAAATAAAGAAGTTTTGTTAAAACAAAAATACAATAGACATACGTACAATTTAAAAAATATATTTATTTAGTTCAAATAAATGTTTCAATCATATACTCTACGACACTGGTTGGTCATCTGTAACCAAAATACCTTCGTAATTGGATTATATGTTTGACTGATGTATTGTATTCCTTCAGATACAAGGTGGGTTAGTCGAAAACATCTTAAACCGTCAGTTTCAGGTTGGTGTTTACTATTATATCGTATTACCTATCCTCTCTGTATTTCAGTTCTCTAATTAGGGTTAAACTTGTAGTGAGCTATCGTCAAATTGTTAACCGATTATTATATATTTATAGTTATTATAGTTTTTATATATTTTCATAGGATTTTTAATACGTTTTTCTGCTTTTATTTTTAAAAATCTTTAAAACAATTTGGTGTAAAAAGGGTACTTTACGATCAATATTTTATTTGTTTTAACAATTAAGATATAGGTCATATTACTTTGGTATCAAATTTGCTTCTATTTATTCTCTTATTATTTGTAAATAAAATTATTTTGTTGTGTAATCCGTAAATTTTTTTCTTTTGGATCTAATTAGTGTACATTTAAATCATTACTAACCAATTAGATTTTAAACCAGTAATGATTCCTTTAAAATGTTCTCCGTACTGGCCTAATATAGGTCCACGATATTCCAAAAGGATGTTTTCCCTTTCCAGAAAACTCTTTCTGTTTTACGCGCTACACTTTTACAGCCGCATCGGCTAAATTATGGCTCTTCATGATCAACTGACACTCTTTTGTGGATTGCGTGTTCCGGCTTGTGGATTTATTGGCTGGAAATCTTTGTTTTAACTTCTCCGTTCATCACTGTTAGGGAACGTAATTTAAAATATCTAGAAAGTATGTTATTTGTTTGTTTGCAACATATATGCATATTTGTATAAATTTACATTAAAGAAAATATATTCTTCATATTTATTATCAGGTATCATCCTAATAGCCTAAGATACTACTGCAGGATCACTACGTTTATAACGTAGTTAATAAAACTTACATTTTTGCATACATTTAAGTTAAATACATCAAAGAGGATGTCGAAAGCTCGAAACTTGTTTCCGTTATTTTGTTCATTAAGTATTGCAGCCCTTCTATGGTATTAAAAAACACTATCGTATCATCTGCATACCACAGGTTATACAGCTTGACTCCATTTATTAAGATGCCTTCATTAATATATTTTAGAGCCGCTATCAATAGAGCTCTAGATAGTAAAATGCAGCCCGCAACACCAAAAGAAAGTCCACGGAAAAGGTGGGACGATATATTGGCAGCGGACGCCCAAAGCTTGATAGATATGATAACCTAGAGAAGAACGGCGATGGACCGGCAACGTTAGAGGCAATAGTAAGAACTGAGATTGTTTCAAATGAAATTTCCCACAATTTCTTTCTTACAATCTTTTATGTGCAGTCAATGTCTTCCGCGTTAAGGAACAAAATAGTGGAAAGAAAGGGTAGCATAATTATACTTTATAAAATATTGGTCTCTTTCAATTTTGGTAAAATAAATATTTAAGGTGGTTTCTTTTGTGACTTGCTGCTAATGTCATCAGCAGCTAGGGCTCGTAAGTACTTGTGTCTCGTTAGACTTGTCATAAGCATAAGATTTTAAATGTTGGTTGTAGCACAAATTACCGCAGAAATTAAAAGCCGAATAGAATAAGCCCGAGCTGCCTTTGTAAAAATATGAAACGTACTTTCCAGTCACGATCTTAGTATTGACCTTAGAGTTCGTATGACATCTTGCTACATCTTTCCTCTCCTGCTATATGGAGTGGAAGCGTCGACTCTAACTGAGGCTATGCTTAAACGCTTGACAGCCTTTGAGATGTGGGTATACAGACGACTACTGAAAATAAGCTGGGTCGACAGAGTTAGAAATGAGGAGGTCTTTAGACGGCTGAGCCAAACAACACAACTGGTTAATATAATAAAGAAACGCAAGCTGAAATACTTCGGCCACATTATGAGACAACCTGAAAAATATGATCTTTTACATCTGATTATTCAGGAAAGATCCAAGGTAATCGTGGTCCTGGTAGACGAAGAACATCATGGCTGAAAAATCTAAGGCAGTGGTATTGAAAATCAACTACATCGTTATTTAGAGCTGCTGTCAATAAAGTCACGATAGCGAATATGGTAGCCAACATGATATCCAACGATCGATAACGGTCATGGAACTAGAAGAAGAAGAAGCACAAATAACCAAAGTATTCAAAATTGTATAAAATTTAATTCCCTTGATGTGTGTTTATGTTTATTTAGATCACCGTAAAGTTAATAAAAACGAAATAATTCAATAGTTATGCTTTAGTAGTTACAAACAAGAAATTGTAGTAAATCGCATTTACAACAATTTCAGTCCATACCATTTTTGTTGAAAAGTTAAAAGTAGCGATAGAGATATTGAACAAAAATGTTTTTTTTTATTTAAGATGGCGGCTAATGCGAAAGTGGAATTCAGTCTCGATTTTAAATTTACACTACTATCGACTCCTCGCTAAAGAAAATAATAAAATTTGGAATAGCTCTGTGTGAGAAATTTACAAAACAGGTCAAAACTAAAAAAGCAGGCTTGGATGACAGATGACATATTGGATTTGATGGAACAACGGCGCCTAGCGAAAAACAACGAAACACTTTACAACAGCATACAAAAAGAAATTCGACGTAAAATACGAGAAGCAAAGAGTCAACATCTAGCCAAACAGTGTCATGACATTGAAAAACTTAAAAAAAAAGATACGATGAAAAAGTGAAAGAAGTGGCTAGTATCTTCAATAAGAAACAAACTTCATTGCTACAGGATGAAAATGGTAAAGTACTATTTGAAGTAGAGGACAAACTTAAAGAATCGGAAAATTACGTCACGAACCTATTCAAAGACAATAGGAGTAGTTCACCTCCCGATATTACTAACTGCGACTGACCCCCAATAACACGCTCTGAGGTTATAAAAGCCATACAATCATTAAAAGATGGCAGAGCAACTGGTCCTGATGAAATTCTAAGCTTATAAATGATAGCAATGTTTTAGAGGCTATAACTTCGTTTTTCAATACCATTTTCAATACCAGCGGACATCTATCTAATGGTTGTCCTAATTCACTGTTTATAGCTCCACCTAAGAAGAAAACAGCAAAAACCTGTGCTGATTATAGAACCACTTTGTTAAACCACTTATTGAAAATTTTTTTGAAGGTAACACATGGTCGTATCTACAATAAATGCGAGGAATACCTGGATGCCACTCAGTTTGGTTTCCGTAACGGGTTTGGAACAAGAAAGGCACTGTTTGGAATAAACGTACTTGCTCAAAGATGTCGTGATATATCTGTAGACATATACTGTTGTTTTATTGACTTCCAAAAGGCATTTGATCGTGTTAATAACTCTATATTGATCGAAGCTCTAAAAGGCATTGGCTTGGATGTTCGAATAATTGCAAATTTATATTGGAATCAAACATCAGTTTTAGTAGATGGTGTGGAATCATAGGCTCTCAATATTAAAAGAGGAGTCCGGCAGGGTTGCCTCTTGTCACCCCTGCTTTTTAACGTTTACTCGTTCAGAAAAGCACTTACAAAAAATTTTCAGAGAAGCACTTTCTGAAAAAGAAGAAGGAATATTTGTGAAATTAGATCTAGGATAGAGCAGGCCAGAGCTGCTTTTAGAAGGATGTCCAAGGTGTTATGTAACAGAGACTTAAAATTGGCATTGAGAATCAGCATATTTCGCTGCTACATATTCTCGGTCTTACTTCCTGGAGTGTCAATAAAATCGATCTAAATCGCCTTGAGGCTTTCGAAATGTGGTGCTATAGAAGAATTTTAAAAGTTTCCTCGGTGGAGAAGATTTCAAACTCCACAATATTAGAACGTCTCAGCAAGACTACTGAGATCATAAAAAGTATCAAGCAAAGAAAGCTTTCGGACTATTTCGGACGTGTAATGAGAGGTCTCAAATATAGGTTGCTACAAAATATCATGCAAGAAAAAATAGCATGCAAACGCAGTCCAGGACGAAGAAGAACCCCATGGTTGAAAAAATTTCGAAACTGGTATAGTGTTGATACAAGCATGCTATTTAGGGTAACAGTGAATAAAACTAAAAAATAAATTTTAAAATGAAATAAAAGATAGTTATGGTAACCAATGTTGTGGAAGGACATGGTACATGAAGAAGAAGGATCGATCGTTATGTAAGGTTAGAATATTTTTTTTCATCTAACCCTACTGGGGTAATATAATTCTCTCTTAGCCTTGCATTATCATACTCTAAAGAGAATATTCTAGAAAAAGCTAAAAGATGCAACAAAAATAAATAATCCATAGTTTGTGTGAAAATGTCTTAAATATAAATGAAATAAATTACTATTTAATTGGAAATAAGCCACAATTAAAGGTTAAAATACGTTTATTGAAATTTCAATTTCTACTTCGGAAATCGTTCTCAAAATACAAACAGTAAATTAAACAAATTTTGTTTTTTGTTACTTAGTGAAAAATTCTTCTAATAATTTAATTTTATCTGGCTCATTTATATTGACAATTCAAACATACATTATGTATTTTAAAGTAGACGACAATATAATTGAGTTGCGCTACTGGACGACTTTACTTATAAGATAGTCCATTCGATTACATGAAATCAACTTTAACTTGGTGATTTGTCCCATCACCAAATCACCAAAAGGTAGAAGAAATATCGGGCGACCACGCAAAAGATGGAGTGATAACCTCCAATAGAGGCATTAATCGACATTGAACAAGCATTTTGCTTATAAAAAAGAAGAAGAAGAAGAAGAACTTTAACTTGAGAATATCCGTCAGAAAAAATCATAGCATGTAATTCGTCTTTAAAAAGACAAACACATGCTATGATGACAGTAAAATTCTCCTGTTAGTGATTCCATAGTAAATTATGAGGGAAAAACCAGGAAAAAAAAACCTCACAATACTATCCCTACATGGTATGTATTTTATCGTGCATTTAGTTTACCTTCAATAAAATCATGAAATAAGATTAGCACTAATTTGTTACAAAAATCTATTTAAAATTCATAAAAATTAATTTTCATATTTTCTTGACATCGCGACTTACACAAAAGCATCCTACTAGATTCGGCACTATGCACGAAAGTACTGGTTGCAGAAATAAGCAATTTTCTCGGCTCGTGATTGGGGATTTTCTCATGGGAATAAAAACTCCATCTACAAATGAACAGCCGTGACAAGCGCTATAATTCCTGGTGCGGATGAAAGCGAAAGAAAGACACAAATTACACCACGGTTGCGGTCATATCTTTTACTGATACTCTTTACTCTTACTTGAGTGTAACTATACATGGTGTCGCAAAAAAGCTGATAGCAAAGACAGTGATTTCCTTAAATTTGGAATTTTAATACATGACATCTATAACAGTAGGTTAATGAGTATATCATTAATGTTTTTTTACTCTTTTTCCACATACGGCTATTTCTTTAGTCGTACCTTAAAATGCCTTGGTTGCTTCTCTAAAGAAACGTTCCCAACTTTTTTTAGATTACAATAAGTTAAAAATGTTTACGATTGTTTCCTTTTTTGTGTGCATACATATTTATATATATTTTGTGCATCTCTATTCCTGTTGTGATTTTCATATGTTCTATGTTGTGTGTCATTCCTGTTATCGTAATTTTGTTGTCTATTGTAATTATTGTAATTTCTCGGCCTATATTCGTTTGTTGATCTGGGATGTCGGTTTCTCTGGTCATAATTTGATGGATACCTTCTTTCCGGTCCATTATATTGGTCATGTTGTCTTCTGTTTCTCATTTCTCTTCTTTTCGCTTCTTTTAATTGCAGGAATTGGCACAAACTATCAATATCTTGATAGTTTCTCAAAATCACGTGATCTTCCAACGTTTCCTCAAAATGTCTGCTGATCATTTCTACCAGCTGTTCGGTAGAATATCTGTATTCCAGGTATTTTGAGTTGTTATATATCTGCAAAGCATATCGTTCTTCAGATATTCCAATTTTTTCGTGATATTTTCCATTCTGTAGCTCTTGATTGATTTCTCTCTGTTTATTTTTCCCCCAGAAATAGTTGAGAAATTTATTCTCGAAATCTGTCCAATTTTCAAACTCATCTTCTTTGCTTTCATACCATAACGCTGCTCCTTCTTTCAGATGGTTTCTAATAGTTTCTTTGCAATCGTCAAAATATCGAATATGTGGTAATTTGGTTTTCAAATTTTTAACAAACGGTACTGGTGTGTTTTTCTAATATTCCCGCCAAATTGTATTTTCACCTCGCTTGTTCCATGGACGATAACTTCTTTTCTTTCTATTCCTCTCAGTTCAATTGTCTTGTTCCTGTCTTCTTGTAACGCCACTTCAAATTTTTCTTCTAACTGTTCTAATTCCTTTTTCTGGACAGTCTTAATCTCTTTCATTTTAGTTTCTATTTCTTCTCTCTGCATCTCTAGTTTCTTCCCTGTTTCTTCTCTAACTTTTTCTAAACAGACTTTTACATCATTTTCATATTTGTCCAAACGCTTTTCCATTTTTCTACCATTTTCTTCTAATTTCTGTTCATAGTTTTCCAAACGCTGCTCTATATTCCTGTTATTTCTATCCATTTTTAGTGATGTTTCTTGTATTTGTTGTGTCTGTATTTGCATCATTGCTAATAATTTTTCTAACATCCCTGTTTCTTTTCTTTCCTCTATTATTGTAACATTTCCTTCATTATCCGATCCTTATTCAAATATTGTTTCCTCTTCTCTGTTATCCTCCTTTCTTTCTTGCATTTTGCTTTGACTCCTTGTGGTCGACATGTTGTTTCTTTTCGTTACTGTTTTTGTCCCCGCCAAATGTGAAATTTTACAACACTCTATATGTTGCAGAACACGACAATATTTCTCCCCAATTGTAATAAATTTTCACGACAAATATCAAATATGCAATCAGTAAAATTCAAATAATTCAAAATAAATATCAAATGTACGATTGGTAAAATAAAATCAAATAATTCAATAGCAGTAAATATCAACTAACTACGATCAATCAATAAATCAAATTTATATCCACTGGAAAAAATTGTCAAAATACTTTCAAATTCAAATTCCCTCAATGTTATATGTTTTTATCTCTGGATCACCTGTACTTATTCCAGATCTCTTTCCCTTCCTTCAAATGTAAAGCTGCGATATTTTCAAGCCCCACGTTTTGGAAGCCAGTTATTGTGATATTTCAAGTCTTGGTGCGCCAAGCAATTAATTAGCTAATTAATTAATTGATTAATTAAAATTATTTAAATGATATGATTATGACTCTATCACACTTTTTAATTCTCTTATCTCAGGGTTAAATTCGTGCTTCAATATCTATGCTATTACATGTGAAAGGTAAGGTCCAAAGAATACCGGAATAATAAAAAACACATATGATATAACACTATATATTGAAATAAAATAATGAAATAATATTCACACTCAAATGTTTTCGATGAACAAAATCTCTCAAAATCCAAGTATTACTCTAAATCTCCTAATCAAAATATTTATATCCTTTCTAAATTAAGTGTAAAAATTGTTTTATGAATGAAAGAAAAACTGCAGAAAACAAAACTATCTCTCTCTGATGATGAGTGGTCCAAATCCTTGTTATTTGTAGACTATATTATTTACTCGTGGCCGCTCCCTAGGTAATCAGCAATCTTACACCAAATTATTGCAAGTATATCGTCCTTAATGATCTCCTTCAAATGCACGAATCGTTCAAATTATGCTAGCTTCTTCTTCTCTCAATAAACTGAATCTCTCGTTGGCCTGAGTGAAAAATGACTCTTGGAATATCTTTTCTTTACGATAAACTGAATCTCTCGTTGGCCTGAACAGGGACTCTTGGAATATAAGTAGAACAATATGACTTACAATATTTTACTGGATCAGCTTCTGTCAGATACACCAACTACACGAAAACTCACAAACTTTCACTGCTACTGCTTCCTACCTCTGGGAAACTACCCGAGAACAACGGCCGTTCGCCTTGCACCCTTGGAAACCAACTGACTATCTTTTCTCCCTCAAAATTCTAGCTAAACTTTCATTCCTACATACCTATCCCACCTTTTTTAATCTCCGCCAATCAAAACTCGTCACAATTCCACATTCTTTCATTCCGATAACAAACAAATTTTTACCTATAATTATAAAATTTCCTAAAACTTATTTACAAATAATATTTTTCTATAATTCTTAAAAACTAACAAAAACATCTTTCCAAATCTCTTCTATTGTCTATAATCGCTGAGTTAATGTATTTGGAAAAACCCGGTTCAATTGTCTTTGGATTTCACTTAAAATTATGCGGGTCACTCAAGTATAGTATAACAAAGGAAATAATTTATGCTTAGCTTACATTTTGTTTAATACAGGTAATCCAAAAATTTAAATATTTTCCTTCTTCGAAATGTTTGTTGGGTATTATCCTAATTATCTGAATTATTTTAATGTTTTTATATCTTGAAATATTTTAGACAAACCAATATCTTTCTCGATTTTACATATCATAACAATATATATATATATATATATATATATATATATATATATATATATATATATATATATATATACAGTGAGAAATAAATCACTGTCAACAATAGAAATATTTAGGTATGCAAATAACCAACGATGGCAAATTAGACGAAGAAATTAAACATATAATTAACAAGGGAAGACAAGCAATTAGGCAATTAAACAGTGTACTGTGCATCTCAATCTGCACAATCTGTACGGTACTCTACTGTACTGTACAATCTCCGTTTATAACAGAATTATAAAAAGCATTATTACATGTGGCCACTGAAAGGAAAAAACTTAAAGCATTAAAAGCAACAGAAATGGACTTCTGGAGAAAAGCAGCTGGAAAATGAAGGTTATACAGAGTTAAAAACGAAAGAATACGAGAAATTATGGGTGTTAAGCACAATATAACATAGGACATCAGAATAAATCAACTAAGACGGTATGGACACGTCCAAAGAATGGATGAACACAGAATACCAAAGCAAGTATTGAACTGGACACCGCATGGAAGAAGAAAGCAAGGTAGATCGAGATTAAGTTGAAGAGAAGGAATCAATAAAGGCTTAAGGGAGAGAGAAGTTGAAAAAAATCTTTGAAACGACCGAGATAAATGAAGGCTGGATATCAGAAGCCGGCGTAGAACGTTATAAACTAATTAATTGATTGTTACAACGAATTTTTAAAAATCTCAAGAGGAAGGTGTTGATAACATACTTACCACTTGAAAGTATCATGTCATATTCGTGTTCAGCGACCTCACCCGGGAACACCCGAGTAACAAAATTGGACACATTTTGTCAATATTCGTCAAGTGATGATTTTTTTAATTTTGAATATTTAAAAATGTACTTCTAAAATATATGCACAAATTCAGTTTGTTTTGCAAATTACAAAAATTGTTAAAAGGCGTATTTATTACAGAGAATCAATAGCGCAGTGCTTTATTTCCTCGACTATAAAAATATATTACTTAAATTACAAAGGTTAAACAAATTACGTGTTTGTATCTATAACATTTTATTATAGTAAACAGTCAAGTGCATGCGGGCTAGTGCATAGATTGTGTATGTGTTTCAACGGCACTTTATGGCCTATAATTTTCGAGAAAAAATTTCCAACATATTTTTACATTCTCTGACAAAAATTAAATAATAAAATAAAAAACAAATATTTAATTTTATCTGTGTATAAATTTGGTCTGTATTAAGGTGGTGCAATTGACATATTTATATTAAAACTCAGTCAATATACTTGCTTATTTTTCTACGGAGCACAACTTTTTTCTTCGATTTTAAAAAGTCAAGAGCTCACAGAATAAAAAGTAATTTTATAAGTTAGGATAATTTGCTTTCTTTGTAAAAATATTCTATCTGCATGGTTTTATCGAACAGGTTTGAAAACTATAAATAGATACAAATTCAATAATTATTCGCTTGGCGCAGATAAAAAGTTTACGTAAGCAATCTAATGCGTATTGCTCGATAGATTTGAATCTTAAAAGATAATATCTGGCAGATTTTGGGTAAGTAAATATTTTTAATAATTAATTAGCGTAGAAAAATTAAGGTAGAGAAATAGGTAAATAACAATTCTAAACGTCATTTTGAATTAATACATTACAAATTATTAAATAAAGGGTTTTTATTGGAATTTGAACACAGTTGAATTTTTATGTTATTTTTTTCTTTGTCATATTCTTAGTCAATTGTTGTTTGTTACATTTATTCTTTTTTTTTTTTCGATTTTAATATAATGTTAGTTTATCTATTTTATTTGATTTGTGTCGAACTTATAGCCTAGTCATAGAACACAAAATTTTCGAAAGCCCAAAAAAATCTTCTTCTTCTTCCTTATTGTATGTAGGCTTTAAAGCCTGTTTCTTTTGTAATATTACCCTCCTAAATTGTTTAAAATATCGCACTATATTTCTCCGTATTTCTTATTATATCTTATCTTGTTCTATCTTTACTTATTTCGTCCGTTGGACCCTTTCCCGGTTCCAAAAGCTAGTTTCAAACCCACGACTCGCTCTCCACCAACCATCTGGCTGCGTCTGCAGTGTCTCCATTGGTGACCTTTCTAGCACCATCCAAAAAAGCTTTCCGAGGTACATCTTTTGATATAATTTTTAGAAATAACGTTAAAATGTGGCCCATTAAGCTGATGGTCCGAAAATCATTGCAGGATACACATTTTATTTTAATTAATGGATTTGAGCGTTACTTGATGGAAATTCATTTTATGTAACAATAAAACACTGAAAACTTTGTTTTCAAACTTCCACAAAATTTATTTTAACTATTATCACTACAGCTGTTTCGGCTGATTGCCTTTCTCAAGTGATCTATTTTTGGCATGCGTTTAGAATTTATAGTCTGTAATGAAATAGGTTGAGGAGGGGAGAACTGTTTGTCTCAAGTTGGTCATTCAGAATTATATCTGTATTTTTTAATTTGTTGATTTCCATAGATTCTAACAAAGATAGCTTAAGGCCTTTATTTTGAATGTGACGAATTTTAAATTTGTCATTAAAAGAATGATTATGATCTAGAAGGTGAAGTGCGTATGCCGAATCTGTATTTCTATTATTGAAAGCCCTTTTATGTTCTGCTATTCGTTTATTAAAGTTTCTACCAGTTTGACCGATGTAAATTTTTGGGCAGTCGCCACATTCAAGTTTGTACACACCACTTTTTAAGTGTTTTTTATTTTGGCTCTTGTTATTTTTAATATATTTGCCTAGGTTGTTCGGAAAGCTGTTATTCCTTTCTTTTTTATGTGTTTGGCTATTTTTGTTGTTATTTTGCCTGTATATGTAATTGAGTAGAAGGTACTGGGTTTTTTCTCTAGTGATGGAAATACTAATTTCAGGGCTTTCTTGTGTAGTTTTTGATTTAACATTTTATTAATTGTTTGTTTGTTGTATCCGTCGTTTACTGCTATTTGCTTAATTATATTTAATTCTGTCACAAAGTTGTATTTTGACATCGGAATTTCTGTTAATCTATGTAACATACTATGATAAGCTGCCAGTTTATGTTGTGTTGAATGGGATGATGAATTGTGTATAGTCGTGTCAGTATGTGTAGGTTTATGAAATTTGGAGAAGTCATGTTTGTTTCTAAGTCTGATAATTTTTATATCTAAAAAATTTATGGATTGATTTTGTTCTGTTTCTATTGTAAATTCAATATGACTATGAAGTGAGTAATTAATATACGATAAAAATTGGTCGAGTTGCCTGTTAGTTCTCGTGAAACATACCAGTACGTCGTCCACGTATCTCCACCAATATAAAAATTGTTTGAATACGGGATGTTTTGAAATCTTTGTCTCTAGATGGTCCATAAAAATATCTGATAGTAATGGGCTTAGACGATTGCCCATTATAAGTCCTGCACTGTTATTTGTATATATTTGATCATTAAATTCAAAGTAGTCCTGGTTTATGCAAACTTCAAGAAGATGTAAAATTTCAGATGTAATTATTGGATTTGTACTATTTTGATCTAGAAGGTTTTTTACTAGAATAAAAGTTTCTGTAGGGGGGATACTAGGACAAAGATTTTTTACGTCAAATGAAATTAATCTGGAGTTGTTAGGTAATTGAAAATGTTGTATTTTATTAACTAGTTCTATTGTATTTTTTATGGTAAATTTAGGCGAAAATTTAGTGTGTTCTAAAATAATCTCTAACCGTTTTTTTGAAAGTTTATATGATGGAGCTGTATAAAAAGAAACTGCAGGTCTTATTGGTGATCCGGTTTGTGTAGTTTAATGAAAGAGTATAATTTAGGAGGCTGTGGGTTCATGATATTAAGATATTTCTGTTCTATTGGATTTACTATTGATTTTGAATTTTAGATTTGGCATTTTATTTCTTAACTTAACTCACAATAATTTCTTAATTTAATCAATTAAAAACTACAAAAGGCAAGATAAGGTGAAATATATCTTGAATCTAAATACGAAATTTAAAAAGAAATAAAATGATATGGAGAACAATAAAAACTTAAATGTATATTTTTTTAGCATTCTCACTGATTTTTATTATGATCATGCAGTTTCTTATACAGGGAATAAATGTACTTTATTCATTTAGCTTTTATTATTACGTAGCATATCTGGTAAATGATCACTGACTAAAATTTTGAATATAAAATATCAACGTCTATAAATAGAGAAGCAAAGCATTATGCTAAAACACTGCAGAATATAGTGATGGATTGGGCAAGTAGACTGGGGAATTCGGAAAAGCTCAACAGGATCTTCCACTCGACCAGCTGATTACGCTGTTATAGTCACCTACTTTGGATAGTACACTGTTAAATTCTTAAAGTGGAAAAACTTAATGCTACAAAATTATTTTATTTGGTGTGTTTTAAATTAGTTTAATTTAATTTTATAATCATTGTAATTGTTTCCAGTCTGACAAAGTTTACATTAAATGATTTCGAACCATGGTATTTCAGGCTGCAATATATTTTAACTTTTGAAATCAAAAGTTTATACACAATATATCGATGACATATAAAATACTGTCAAATATTATGTATGACCGATTGAAACCATATGCGGAACAAATAGTTGGGGGATATAAATGTGGTTTCCGCAGACAGAAGTCCACAATAGATCAGATCTTCGTCTTGGGGCAAATCTTGGGAAAGACTAGGGAATTTAATATAGACACACATTATCTTTTCATTGACTTGACATCTATCGAGAGTTTCTGATCCATGCACTGAAAGAGTTTAATATACCAACTCAACTCATTGATATAGTAAAAGAAACACTTAAAGTACAAAGCAAAATTCAAATTCAAAACGAACTAACAGATACAATCCATGTGAGAACAAGCCTACGACAGGGAGACGCCCTATCCTGTATTATATTCAACATCACATTAGAGAAAATAATTAGGGAGTCAAAAGTCAACACCAGAGGAACAATAATAACAAAAAGTGTACAAATATTGTCCTTTGCAGATGATGTTGATATTACAGCTAGAAGAGAAAGAGAGATGATAGAAGCATTTAATGCGATAGAACGAGCGGCACAAAACAGTAGCCTAAACAATAACGAAATAAAAACCAAATACATGAAGGCCAGTAAATCGACAGGTCAAAGAAACCTACAGAATCTGACAATACGAGACTATAAACATCGAAAGCGTAAAAAGTTTTACATATCTAGGTTCACTAGTTACCGCAGATAACAACATCAGTGAAAAAGTTAAGAGAAGAATACATATCGCTCTCTCTCTTCAATCCTGACCCCCCAGGGTGAGTGTAGTGGTCGACGTGATGTCGTGTATTGTCCGTCTCCAGAGATCTCTGTCTCTGGTCATTTCTTTTAATTCATGCATAGATCTTTGGCATATTCCTGTAATTTGATCTATCCGTCTTGTTGGGGATCTTCCTCGTGATCTTCGGCCTTCTACCTTTCCTTGTATTATAAGTCTTTCGTTCGTCTCCAACAGAAAATTTCAAGTGCGTCTATCTTTCTTCTCTCCGATTGTCTCAGAGTCCAAGATTCACATCCGTAGGTCAGTATTGGGTATATTAAACAATTGATTAACCTCATCTTTATCGTTTTTGAAATTTGACAGTCCTTCCATATTTTGGTCATTTTTGCTGTGGCAACTTTTGCTAGATCACATCTACGTTTAATCTCATCTTGTAATGACCCTGTGTTTGTGATTAATGATCCCAGATATAAGTATGAGCTCACAACCTTGCGCCGGTCAATTGTGGTTATGTGTGGATGATTGTTGTGTAGTCTATCCACTAACATGATCTTTGTCTTTGATATGTTTAATTGCAGACCAAATATTTGACTTTCGTTTTCGATAAGTCGTATAAGTTCTATCAGCTCTGCTTGACTATTTGCAAGAAGGGCTGTGTCATCTGCGAAACGTAGGTTGTTTAGTTTATGACCATTTATTGAGATGCCCTTTTCCCATCCTTCAAGTGCTCTATGCATAATATACTTCCCATATATGTTGAATAATTGTGGAGATAGTATACATCCTTGTCTGACACCCCGTTCTGGATGAAATTCGTTCGAAAGTGTGTCAAGTACTTTAACTGATCCAGTAGTGTGTTCATATAGTTCGGTTAAAAGCGTAATTAGATGTTGTGGTACGCCTACTTCTTTTAGTATTCGCCATAAGTGTCTCCATTTGACCCTGTCGAACGCTTTACGGTAATCTATAAAACATATGTATAGTGGGATGTTGAATTCCCTAGATTTCTCGATTATCTGTCTTATATTCAGCAGGTGTTCTCGAGTGCCTCTACCTTTGGTAAATCCAGTTTGCTCTTGTGGAATTTCTCTTTGAAGGAATGTTTTCAGTCTCTCATTGATTATATGTAGCATTATCTTGCTGGCATGGGATATAAGAGAGGTAGTTCTATAATTGTCGCATTTATGGAAGCTGCCTTTTTTATGTATGGTCGTTATTGTAGATTTTGTCCAGTCTTCAGGCCATTGTTTGGAATGCCATATTTGGTTGCAGAGTAGATGAAGTAAGTTTACGCCGGTTTCTTCTGTGGCTTTAAGCATTTCTGCTGTTATCATATCTGGACCTGGTGTTTTGTTATATTTGAACTTGTTGATAGCCTGTCTTACTTAATTTTCGAGTATATCAGGTTCTTCTTCCACCTCGTCAGAGATTTGGCTAACAAGCTCTTGGCGTTGATCATCTTTATATAGGTCCCTGCAATACGATCTCCATGTCTCTGCTATGTCTTCTCTGTTTGTTCTCAGGGTTCCAGTGTTATCTTCAATGGCCCAAGTTCTGGCTCTGAAGTCTCTTGTCAGGTAGCGTATTTTTCTAAATAGATCTCTCGGCTGATTATTCTGACCATGTCTCTCAATTTCTTTGCATATACTTTGACAGTACTGTTTTTTGTCGGCCTTACATCTTCGTTTTATTTCTTTATTGAGGTTTCTTAAACTAGCTTTTTCCCTGTCACAATGTACACCACTTTTACAAAGATTTCTTCTATTCTCTATTATTTTAAGAGTTTCATCTGTTATCCAGTGTTTCCGTTTCACCGGATTATTTTTCTTTGAGCGATCCACTGGTGTTGTTACGCAATGTTTAACAGTCTCCCATATTTCTTGTGATGTTCCGTTACGAATAGAGGGCATACTTTTCTGTACTTCCTGTAGAAGGTCTTCTTTCTTTCTTAGTTCTATCCTCTTTATCTCTCTTTGTTTGTTGGATGCTTTAAGTTTAAGCATTACTTTAGCTACGAGGAGAGTATGATCGGATCCGCATATCGCCCCTGGATATGATCTGACTGTTTGAATGGACGATCTAAAGCGAATATTGGTGAGGACGTAATCTATTTGATTTCTAAATCTATCTCCAGGACTTTTCCAAGTATAAAGTCGACGTACATGGTGTTTAAATCGAGTATTCATGATAGAGTAGTTGTTTGTGATAGCAAATTCGATTAAACGGTCTCCTCTTTCGTTTCTCTGCTCATATCGCTAATAAAACATATAATGGACTAATTAAACATCTAAGATCTAACAACATCACAAGAAAAACCAAATGCAAAATATACAAGACCCTGATAAAACCGATGTGGTGGTTTATAATCTACGCTATTATTTTAACCTAGCATAGCAAATACTCTTTTTGAACTTATATGGATTGTCATTGTTTCACATTAAGCCCTTCAATTATTGTTTAACTACCAGGACATTTTATTAAAATATATTTATTTCTAGCTGGTAATAAAAAATACTAAAATGGGTGCAATGGTACTACCGAAACTTTATTCCAATATTAACATATCGAAAGTAACGTCTAAGAAGTTAATCGAAAAATACGGACATCTAATAAAATGGAGGAAGAATGAATCAATATTAGAATTTGGCATTGGGGATGGCAGCAACTCTGAAAATACCATAAGGCCGATACTTCCTAAGGATTACAAAGAGTATATTGCATCCGATTTGTCAGTTTCTATGTTGAGTCATGTAAAAGAAAATTATTCGATACCAAAAAGCCAATTTAGAAATTTCGATATTAGTGATGAACCTCCCGAGGACTTCAAGGATCGTTTTGATCATATTTTTAGTTTGTTTACATTACACATGGTACCAAATCCAAGGTAAGTTCACGAAATTTTAAAATATGGTTATTATTTCATAAGTCCAAATTGATTTAGGGTAAAATGGGGTAACTATGGTTTCACATAATTCTTATTCATTCTTCTGAGGACCTCCTCGTTTGTGACTCGGTCAGTCCACCCACGGGATCTTAAGTAGTTTCCGATATAGACACATCTCAAATGCTTCCACCAATTTTCTGCACATATCTTCGTTCAAGGTCCACGATTCAACACCATAAAAAAGGACAGAGAAGACGTAGCATCGCAGCATTCTTACTTTTGTATCAAGAGAGAAGTTGTGACTCTTAAAGAAGGCCCCCATTTGATTAAAGGTGGATCTATCTTTTCCGATTCGTACTCTAATCTCCTGATTGTTGGTACAATCTTCATTTATTATGGTACCGAGGTAGTTTTAGTGCGTCACTCTTTCTACGGGAGATTGGTTGACGTAGAGGTCACGTAGAGGTAAAATTAGGTAATTACTAGATTTTACATGAAATGAAATAATCTGCAAAGACCATTTTAAGAATGGGAAGCCTGGGACTTTAAAAATATTCTTTTTTTTTGATAGTTGCATTAAAATACCTGTTTTTTTGATTTCTTGTTTATTTCTTTTCTTAACCATAGTGTCTTACTGTTGTTTCTTTTGTTTAGTATGACTCTGCATTTTCCTAGAGCTTCTGTTAGTGCTTCTCTAATCTTTTTTTTTTAATTTTCTCCAAGCTTGAGTTATATCTTTGAATTTAAAATTGATTCATTCATTGAAATAAAACGTGCAGCATTCATTAAACTTAAAAAGTTTTTACGTCCTCAGGAGGTAATATTAGAACTATCATTAAGGATGCTTTGGTGTTACGTGTTCTATACCCTTCCTTATGGTGTGGAATCGTGGACACTAAAACTAGTGCATCTGAATAAGGTAATTCGAGGAAAAAGTTTTTGAAATTTGGAAGTAAAATAAAACTTCATATAATGATTATAGTTTATTGATACTAATTTCAGTTATGAAATACAAATAAAACTAAAATATATTTGTTTATGTTAAAAAATACAAGTATGAAAAAAAAAACCATCTCACCCACATAACGGAGGAAAGTTGACTCTATGAAGAAGGTGAGATGGCGCACTATAAAAAAAATTAAAATAACTCATGTTTACGTTACATATAACTCATTTTTATGTTACATAACTGGTTAGGTACTTCTTGTAGAATAAATAAGTTTGCCACAAAGGTCGCAGAAATTAAAGTATTTGCTACATGATTCGTGAAACCATTTCTTGCAATGCATACATTGAAGCCAGTCGTCCGATTTGGAAGTTTGTGAATATACCGATTTCTAAACATTCTGCACAACATTCTGCATCGGAATCATCATCCATATCTTAATCATCTTTGAGACTTATTGTTATTGACTCATTATCAGAAGATTCTGAAACTAGTTTGATTTTGTTTGTGTTTATTTTGTATTGTTTGGTTTTATTTTCTTTGCCTTTAGAAATAATCTTTTCATTTGTTTTTAAAACTTTCACTTTTTTCAAAGCCTTAGCTTGCTTTTCTTTCTTTTCTTTCTTTTCTTTCTTTTCTCTCTTTTCTTTCTTTCTAGCAATGGTTTATTTGGAAGTAAGAATCTCTGCTAGCTGTTTGCTTCTCTTTCTGACTGCAGCTACTCCACGTTTATTTAATAGAGGTGAGATATCATCAAGCAATTTTCCTAGAGTAATTTCAGAGGTTACAGTTCTAATCGACATATCAACTTCAGAGTGATTTTTGCTTGTAGTTTCTGTACTTTGTAATAAATCTAGTTACCCCCTTTTGTCAAGTTGATAATCACTTCAGTTGCTATAACCAGCTGTAGGTTGTAATTCAGGTCTTGAAAGGTGAATGTTAATTTCTTTTTCCTTCGGTACATTGTCCTACATCGACAAAAGGGGCATCGTCAGGAATTAAAGAAGAATAAAAAGGTACAATTCCAGTTGATTCAAAAACGGATACTGCGTTACTAACCATAGCAGACTTTCCCCAAACAAGTTTCAGTAATTTCCCAAATTGAAGCCGAGTTATTTTTCTTTCTGAACGAATTGCAAGCAAATTGGTAATTTAATTTTAATGATTTAAAAAGCGCTCTGTCAAGAGGTTACAAGAACTGTGTCGTGTGGCTAGGTAGGCAAAATAGGGTTATGCCATTTTGTTCATCATATTCAAGAATGTCAGGATCGCTGCAATGCAAAGAATGACCATTGACAATCAGCAAAATATTGCTCTGTAATTTTCGTGGAGTAAATTGGTCTCGTAACAAGGCCAAGAAAATAGAACTGTTTATATAAGCCGATTTTTTAGACATGTAAACCACTGACCCTGGAGGCATTCCGTCTTCAAACTCTTTCTTTTTATTTTTTTCCTTAAAAATAGATGCAGGAGGTATATATGTACCTTCTGCATTGCAGAATGCTCTTAATGTTATTGTTTCGCCTTTCTCACAAGATGTAATGGCTGCTACGTTTTTTTAACCCTTTATGGCTAAAACATATCCTGGTTTATTATTTAGCTGTAGTCCAATCTCATCCATGTTATAAATATGGCCAGGTTTATCAAATAGATCAAGTTCAATGAGAATAGACTCCAAAAGTATGAAGTATTGTTCAACATCTTTACGGCACATTCCATTAGAACGAGAAAGAGACACCCCTTCGGCTTTTCTTACGGACAAATCTGGATTTCGTGAAAAAAATAATGTTAACCAAGGATATCCAGCTTTTTCAGTATTCTTGTTAAACTTATGTGAGATTCCCATGCGTTGAGCTAACTTGAATGGCTTGGAACGTACATCTTCTCTAGTCGGAGCAAAGCCTCGTTGTTGCAGCTTCTTAATATGAATTACAATTTTGCGTTCTACCAATCCCAGTGTTGAAGATGGTCCCAAAGTACGCTTTTTACAATCATTGTTTGATATTCTTCTACGTTATGTAGAAGCTGGAATATTATATTCACGTGCAGCTTTATTCACTCCCATTTGTTTAGTATTTACTGCGTTAACTGCCTATGTTAATTGTTGCTCAGTCCATTGACCTCGACAGGAATTACCCTTTCTTATGTATTTTGTAGGCATTTCTGAAATAAAAGATTTCTATGAATAAAACAATAAAACATTACTGAATTTTTATACAAAAAATCCATTATTATATAAGTAATCCTCTCCCTGCAAGTGCACCATCTCTCCTCTCAATACGTGAGCCATCTATCCTATTTATATAAGGGGAGATGGCGCATTGAATAACTAGGATTTAGGTTAGAATTATAATTTAAGGCCACCGTGCTCCAATGCTCTAAACCATCCCTTTCCCCACTATAGCACTCTGATGCGCTATAGAGGCACAACAATCGGCCAAATGCTCTTCATGTGGAGGTCCTGGGTAATAGAACCCCAAAATGGTTTCCTAACCAAATGCAAAACTCAGTACAGTGCATCTCCGCTATATTCCTGTTATCTTAAAGTGGCTTATCCGCGAAACTACGTTTGTCGTTACAATACATCTTGTTTTATGCGTACCGTGCCATCTCACCTTCTGCGCCGTCTCCCCTCGATTTACCCTATGTTATCCGCCTTTGGATCTTGGTGTTAAAGAAGGAACCGACGAATATTGTGGATTCAAAGAGTGTCAGTCATGGAAATACATACCTATACCTTAATCAATTTTAAGATAAGCTCGAGGTAAACAGTTTCAGACACGTAATCTGTAGTTGCGTCATGTCGTTTATTGGATAGAAATTAAGTGGTAACAACTACCAAGCTGTGGGGACTTTGATCGGTCACAATAGAGCCCTGAATTCTAAATTATAATTATTGTTCAAATATTACAAAAAAATTACATTATATAATTTTTTTTTAGTTTGGTTTTTAAAAATAATTTCACCATGCTGAAAGAAGGAGGACAGATGTTTCATATCTTTTTCGAAGAGATGCCTTCTGATCCAGTTTTCGAGTTGCTGCATAAACATCCAAAATGGGGCAAATACCGACAAAATAGGATGTTATCCCCTTATTTTAAGTTACCTAATAGGCGACAGTTATATAATAATGACATAAAAAAAGCAGGTTTTAATGATTATGTATTTGCGGTGGAAACAGATATGGCTTTCATTTACGAAAACGAGCAAACTTTAACAGGTAAATTTTTGACTTCTGTAGTTTTTGGAGCAAAGAATTAATTAGAAAAATTTTAGAAGACATTATTTTGAAGGATTTTCTATTTCTTAAGAGAATATGTTCATATTTAAGTAATAAATAGATACCTTTCTAGTGTTAAGCAGAAATTCGAAAAAATCACATTTTTCGCACTGAATTGTTCATTATTCAATCGGTTATTTGGGAGATCCCATATGTACAGGTGGTTACTAAAAAAACTTATACGACTTAGTAAGATTTGATCATTTTGAGCAGTGTATTTGATTGGTCTTACATTATATTTCTTATATTTATTATGACAGACGAATAATAAAATAAACAAACAAACAACAAACAATTGATTACATATGTTTCATAAATTATAATAATTATTAAGGTCTAAATTTTAATTTTATTTTGAATTCTTGCATTTTATAAAGAGTATATAAATGATATTTTTTAAATAAAATAAGGTTATTGTTATTTCCAGATTTAGCCATACGGCTCGCACTCCCTCTAAGGGGAAAATTCACTCTTCCCAGATACCTACGGTATCAAAAGGATTGAGCTCTGGTGGGACTCTTTCTGTGTTATCGAGCCCTAGGTGACTTGGTTTGTTGGAGTATCTCCCAGAAATTTTCGTACACATCTGGACGTCGCGAGGAGTACAGCTTTCTGCATGGCCTTATAAAGATGTTCATTTAGACCCAGCTGTTTTATGTTCGCTAAGAGGTTTTTGGGAATAACACCAGTAGTAGATAGAACAATAGGTACTGTCTGGATACTTTCCATTCTCCATTGTGTCTTGATTTGTATTTCCAGATCTCTATACTTGGCGATCTTTTCGTTGTATTTAACACGCAAATTTTTAGTGTTAGGTATCGCCACATCAATAAGTGTTGTTTGTCTGGTAATTTTATTCATTAGTATGAGATCCGGTCTATTATAGGCTACTGGTTGGTCTGTGAGCACAATGCGGTTCCACGGTTCCAGTATAGCTGATAGTTGTCATTTTTAAGCATTATGTCAGGGACATATTGATAATAAGGAAGATGGTCGATTTGAAGAAGTCCCAGTTTGTCAGCTAGTTCTTGGTGGATAATTTTTCCTACTAAGTCATGGCGTTCTTTATAATCGGTACCGACAAATGCCTGGCAGCCACCGGTAAGATGTTGGATGGTTTCTTGGGCTTGGCATCCATATCAGCATTTGACATTTTGGGCTTATATATTTCAGACATTATTTCAAATAATATAGACAATATATTTTAGGTAATTTTTAGTTGGAATTACCTGATCCTGAATGGCAAGTAGGAAACCCTCAGTCTCCGGAAACATCTTTCCTGATATCAACCAATAGTTCGACGATATATTGTCGACATATTCTTGGCTGATCTCATTGAGATGTCACCCATGCAGAGATTTACTCATCCAGGTGCGCATTTTTTCTTGCTTAGTCAGATGGTTTATGCGCATTTCTTGTTCCCTCAGTTTAAGCGGCGTTGTGTCATCTACTGCGCAAATTGCTCGATGTAAAGTAGATGTCTCAGCCTGTACCTGAAAATAAGTTCTTAAATTATCAATTTGTTTATCTAATTGCTCACCTATATCCATACATCCTCCTTCTCCTTGATGCCGCAGCAATGTTGTTCTCTCTACTACACTGCGTGGATGATGTTTTTGCGCCTTTGTGAGAAGTGTTCTTACTTTCCGCTAAAGGCTCTCTATATCCGTTTTTGACCACTTTATAATACCAAGTGAGTAGCTCAGCGCGGAACAGGCGTATGCATTTAATGCCTTAAACAAATTTTTACTATTAAGATATGACCGATTTAGTTGTCTTACTCTTCGCACGAACTCCGAAGTTAGTTCAGTTTTCATCTGTTTATGGTCAATTTTTCGCGCCTGTTTTACTCCGAGATATTTGTAAATATCATTTTCACCCATTGCCTCGATGTTTTGGCCATCTTGCATATCGAAACATCCGGGCTGAACCTTTCCTCTGACTATATTTAGTATACGGCACTTGTCTAGTCCAAAATGCACACTGATATCATTTGAGAAAGTTTCTACAGTTTTTAGCATCTGATCTAGGTGGTTTCGAGTGGAAGCCATTAACTTTAAATCATCCATATATAACAGATGATTAAGCTTCGCCACAACAGTGTTGTTATTTTTGGTGCTAAATCCTGTGTCAGTGGAGTTCAGCAACTGAGATAGTGGGTTCATCGCTAGGCAGAACCAAAGTGGACTCAACGAGTCCCCCTGGAAAAGGCCCCGGTTAGTAGCGCTATCTTCAGTTTCGATATTGGTTTCACCAGGTATTTGAAGGAGAATTTTAGTCTTTTACTTTGTCATTATATGCTTCAAAAAGGTCACGAGATTATCATCGACTTTATATATTTTCAATATATCTATAAGCCATTCATGCGGCACTCAGTCAAAAGCCTTTTTGTAGTCAATGAAGGCAGTAAAAAGGTTTCTTTTTTTGGTGTATGCCTGGTTAGAGATGACAGAGTCCATAATAAGTTGTTCTTTGCAGCCCATGGAGCCCTTAGCGCATCCTTTCTGTTGAGCCTCTATAATATTGTTCAGAGCACAGTGTTGGTAGATACGCCGGGCCACACAGGATGTGACCAATTTGTACAAAGTTGGAAGACAAGTAATTGGGCGGTACTTGGCTGGATCTTGGGTGTTTTTTTGATCCTTCGGTATTAGATAAGTGGTTCCCTGAGTAAGAAATGATGGTATTTCCTGTGAATTAGAAATAATATTATTAATAAATACTGTTAATAGCTCATGAACACTCCAAAACTTCTTTAACCAGAAGTTTTGAACTCTGTCTGGTCCAGGAGATTTCCAGTTATGAAGCTCTTTGATGATGTTCAAGACTTCTTCAGTGGTGAAAGGTTCATAAGGAATATTCCTGTAGTGTTGACAATTGTTCGCCGTGTCTTCAATCCATCCAGCATTGTTGTTATGAGTAGCTGGCGTCGAAAGTTGATTTCCCCAAAACTCATGAATTTCTTCTTGACTTGGGTAGGATTTATTTACATTTTCTACAGTGGAATTTAGTTTCCTATAGAAAGCCTTCTCTGAATTCTCAAAAAGTATATTGTCGCATTTACGGTTGTTACTAACTTTGTATCTCCTTAAGCGACTTGAATAAACGGAGAGTTTTTATTTTAATATGTCTAGGCAGTGTTGAGCTGTGTTGTTTTCTGGATCATGTTGTGAGTGTCTTGAAGTGTTCAGAATAATTTCTTCAGCTCTTTTAATTAGTTTTTGACTTCTTACTCCTCAGATATATTCCGTAATTTGCCAAATATCCCGGCACAATAATTCAACTTTCCTCAGCAATTTGTTTTCCCAGGGTGCAATTCTGTTTTCGGTCCTTCCGATATTAGTTCTGTAGTTATTGTTATTATTATTATTTTTATTATTATTAAGAAATAAAACAAACGACTTAACAATATATTAAAGCAAAAATTGTAACCAAATTAAAAGACAAGTACGAAGATTTAGATCGCGCTATGCTACAGTGGTTCCAGCAGCAGCATATAAACCATATTCCACTTTCTGGGCCCGTGGTTAGGACAAAGCTGAGTTTTTTGCAACTGAGCTTGGAATTGGGAATTTCAAGACATCTGAGGGTTGGCTGAACCAGTGGAAGCTGCAGCACAAGATCAACAATGGACAAATCAGTGGAGAGGTTCGCACGATGAACAAAAACGGATGATTGGCTAGAAAACGTGTGGTCTGGACTGAAGGCACGATATGCGTGACACGATATTTTCAATGCTGATGAGACGTTGATGAGAGATGTTTTCTAAAATGACACCAAACAGAATTTTAAAATTTAAATAGGCAAAGTGCGTTGGTGGAAAGCTCCCAAGAAACGCATTACAGTTTTAGTGCCTGCTAACATTCTACTTCTTCCTACTTTATAAATAGGCTTAATGCCTGTTTTACTTCGGTTTTAAGCCTCAATTGACATTGTCTGACCATCTTTTCCTCGGTCGTCCCAATAATCCTCTTCTATTTGGCGATTTGTCTCTTGCTATTCATACTATTCTATTTTCTGTCATTCTTTCGATGTGTTGATTCCATTTCATATTTTATCTTTTGGTCCACGCATTTATTTTCTCTATACCACATTTCGCTCGTATTTCCTTACTTCTTATTCTGTCTCTTAGAGATTGGATGTCTGCATAATAGCCAGATCCCTAACGACTGGAACGAGAGTCTAGTAATACTCTTACACAAAAAAGGGAACAAATGTGATTTACAAAATTATAGGCCTATATCGTTGCTCAGTCAAGTATACAAACTATTTATGAGAATTATTAATAACCGGTTAACCTACAAAATGGATAATTACCAACCGGTTGAACAGGCTGGCTTTCGCAAACGATATAGTACATCAGACCATCTGCTGACAATGAGAACATTAATAGAGAAGGCAAATGAATACCAACTGCCTGTATTTCTTGCCTTCGTCGGCTATAAAAAGGCGTTTGATAGTATCGAGATGTGGGCCATAGAACAAGCTAATAATAATTGTAGAATAGACTTGAATTATAGGCAACTAATACATAATATATATGAAAATGCAACTATGATAGTACAACTAGACGAAAATACAAATCCCATCCCTATTAAGAGAGGAGTGAGACAAGGAGACGTAATATCACCAAAGCTTTTCAACCTATACGAAGAATGTTGCGATTCGATTTAATTTGAGTCTCTTACCACTCCCTGACACGTGTTTCTGGGTCTACCCGTCATCAGAAGGAGTTTGTAAGAAGACTCAAACCAAATCAAAATGCACCGATTACTCTGGCAATTACATGAAAATAACTACCAGAGTATGCAACTAGAGACCTCTAGTGAGGCAAGATGAAGATACGTCGATAGCAATTAAAATAAACTGTGTACCCAAGCTTAAACAAGCCATTCAGAGCGGTACTGAGAATAAAAATATTCCACTATGTACCAACAATTTACCCATATAAATTACCATCAATTTTTGTACTCATTGCGTCGAGTAGGGACGATAAATATACGAAGAACCTAGCCCTAGAAGACGTCTTCAAAACTACAAATTGGTCAACCTTATAGCATTAACGTTAATGGCAACAAGTTAAACCACCTCAGATTCGCTGACGACATAGTGATTATAGCGAGCACATTCGAGGAACTGCAAATTATGTTGGGGGAACTAGCAGCCAGCTCCCAATACGTCGACCTAAAAATGAATATAAAAAAAAAAACAAAAATAATGACAAATACAGAAGACCCCAGATATATAACTATAAACAGCAGTGAGATAGAATAAATCCAGGAATATATCTACCTAGGCCAAATCCTGAGACTTGACAAAGAGAACCAAAGTGCGGAAATTGCTAGAAGAGCAAGACTAGCATGGGCAAGATTTGGAAAACTTAGTTGGATACTTAAGAACCGCAAAATACCCCAATACTTGAGGAGCAAAGTGTTCAACCAATGCATTCTTCCTATCATGACATATTGATGTCAAACCTGGACCCTAACCAAGGCAAACATGAATAAACTAGCCACAACAGAAAGAACAATGGAAAGAGCAATGTTAGGTATACGACTGTCAGATGAAAAGAGGAACGACTGGGTAAGATCCAAAACAAAAGTCGAGGACATAACAATAAAAATTGCAAAACTTAAATGGAGCTTCGAGGGCTACACTGCTAGACAGAAAGACCAACGTTGGAATACTACGATACAACATTGGAGACCTTACGAAAGTAAACGACCAAGAGGAAGACCACAGATGAGATGGGTTGATGACATTAGAAGAATAGCCGGAACAAATTGGAAATATGTTGCTCAGGATAGAGACCGATGGAAGGAGTTGGGAGAGGCCTATGTCCAAACATGGATGACAGAAGGCTAAGAAGAAGAAGAAGTGATTGTTTTGTTATTTTTCGTAAGATTTTCATTTCTGTTGTTTCCAGCAGTCTTTGTGTTTTCGCCGTATCTGCTCTTGTTTCCGCTGTGTACGTCATCATCAGTCTTATTGTTGATTTATATATCCTGGTTTTCGTTTCCGTTGTGAGGTATTTGTCTCTCCGGATTGTGTTATTGACACATCTTGCTGCTCTGTCATGTTCACTTGTTTTTGTACTTCTTCTTTCACTTATCCGTAGCTTGACAGTTTTATTCCCAAGTATTCAGTTTCCATCAGCTACTCTATTATTTTGTTAGTTACGACTAGTTTACATCGTTTCGGTTTCTCTGATATCACTATCGCTTTAGTTTTCTCTATTGAGATCACCATGTTGTATATGAGCGCCATATCTTCGAATTTTCCGGAAATTTAAAAAAAAGCGATAAGAAAGTGGAATATCGAGCTTAACGGGGAAAAAATTCTTCTACTTGTAGACAATTATTCTGCTTATCCTCTACTGTGCGACCTTCAAAACATTAAACTTTGTTTTCTGCCAGCAAACACAACGAGTGTCCTTCAGCCCATGGACCAAAGTGTCATCAAAAGTTTGAAAAGTCACTACAGGAGAAGACTTTTGATGCAATTGGTTGAGAACAATGACGATCTTAAACAAAACATTCTTGACGCAATCCTAGTGAATAGTAAATCCTGGGACGAGGTGATGAGCAATACAATAAAACATTCCTTTAAACACGCAGGATGGCTGGAAAATCAAAGATTGACTAATGATGAAAGTGACCTGCCATTAGATGTTTGGACCAGACAGTTTAGACCTAATATCACCTAGAGATCGAAAGAGCTAACAGATTTTGAAGAAGTTGATGAAAATGTAGCCATAACGTCTGGACTTTGTGAAGAGGACAGTCTACAAGCAGTTCTTGTAGAAGAAGAAGAAAACAGTGACCCGGAAGAGGAAGCAGAGCCAGAACCAGCTCCGACCCCTTAGGAGGCATTGGATGCGACAAAAGTATTGCATCGATTCTTCATTCATCAGGAAGACGATATGAGTACTGTGGAAGATTATATGCATCTTCAGGACAGCGTCAGGTCAGTTCTGTGGTAAGGGAAAAGGAAACCGACCAAGGTGACAAACTTTTTTAGTAATGTTTTATCTGTACATTGATTTTTTTATACTGTATTCCTTATATTATTCTTTAATAAATCTGTGGTGTATAATACAGTGGTAATTCATTTATATTCGTGTTGACAAATTTTTTAAATTAAAATATGTAGGTTATTTAGTACAGTAATAAATATTAATATTACAGTACCGAATTTTGTCTCTCTCTGTATAACGATGTCTTCTTATAACGATGAAAATTCCCGGTCCCCTGCATATCGTTATGAGGAGAGAGGACTGTAGTTTAGAAATAAGAATAGAAACTAGAACAGATTGCCAATTATAAATTAAGTTAAAATTCCATTTACTAATTTTATTGCATAAATATTTTTGTTTATTTCCCATATTAACATAGTATTTTTATAATTTCAGATTTATATACAGCTATAAATATTACCCTGCCTGATATTCCTGACAGCGACAAGAAGGAATATACGGAATATTATCTTAAGAAATCCAAAGAACTCTGTTTTTCTCGAGTTTTGTGTGAAGACGGAAAACTACGATGGGAAAACAAATATAATATGTTTGTCATTTGTGCGACAAAAAATAAATATCAAAATACTTTGTAAAGATTTGTCTAAAATTCATTATTGTTGTCATGTATTTTTAAAGTACTTAGAAGACTCTAACATCATTGTACCATCCATTTTGATTTTATGATGAGTTGTGAAAAATAAGTTTTTATCATTACTGAGCTCAAAAATGCTACAAAACAAAATTTGATGATTTTAGCTCTCTTTCCCCTTTCTATTCCTTTTTTTATATTTCTTTAGCTTTGTTACTTCTTCTTCTTCTTCTTAGCCTTCTGTCGTCCATGTTTGGACATAGGCCTCTCGCTACTCCTTCCATCGGTCTCTATCCTGAGCAACATATTTCCAATTTGTTCCGGCTATTCTTCTAATGTCATCAACCCATCTCATCTGTGGTCTTCCTCTTTGTCGTTTACTTTCGTAAGGTCTCCAATGTTGTATTGTAGTATTCCAACGTTGGTCTTTCTGCCTAACAGTGTGGCCCGCGGAGCTCCATTTAAGTTTTGCAATTTTTATTGTTATGTCCTCGATTTTTGTTTTGGATCTTACCCAGCCGTTCCTCTTTTTATCTGACAGTCGTATACCTAACATTGCTCTTTTCATTGTTCTTTCTGTTGTGGCTAGTTTATTCATGTTTGTCTTGGTTAGGGTCCAGGTTTGACATCCATATGTCATGATGGGAAGGATGCATTGGTTGAACACTTTGCTTCTCAAGTATTGGGGTATTTTGCGGTTCATAAGTATCCAACTAAGTTTTCTAAATACTACCCATGCTAGTCTCGCTCTTCTAGTAATTTCCACACTTTGGTTCTCTTTGTAAAGTCTCAGGATTTGGCCTAGGTAGATATATTCCTGTATTTGTTCTATCTCTATATTGTTTTTTTATATTCATTTTTAGGCCGACGTATTGGGAGCTGGCTGCTAGTTCCCCCAACATAATTTGCAGTTCCTGGAATGCGCTCGCTATAATTACTATGTTATCAGCGAATCTGAGGTGGTTTAACTTGTTGCCATTAACGTTAATGCCATAGGTTGACCAATTTGTAGTTTTGAAGACGTCTTCTAGGGCTAGGTTAAAAAGCTTTGGCGATATTACGTCTCCTTGTCTCACTCCTCTCTTAATGGGGATGGGATTTGTATTTTCGTCTAGTTGTACTATCATAGTTGCATTTTCATATATATTATGTATTAGTTGCCTATATCTCGAGTCTATTCTACAATTATTAATAGCTTGTTCTATGGCCCACATCTCGATGCTATCAAACGCCTTTTCATAGTCGACGAAGGCAAGAAATACGGGTAGTTGGTATTCATTTACCTTCTCTATCAATGTTCTCATTGTCAGCAGATGGTCTGATGTACTATATCCTTTGCGGAAGCCAGCCTATTCAACCGGTTGGTAATTATCCATTTTGTAGGTTAACCGGTCATTAATAATTCTCTTAAATAGTTTGTATACTTGACTGAGCAACGATATAGGTCCATAATTCGGTAGATAACATTTGTCCCCTTTTTTGAGTAAGACTCTCATTTCAGTCCTTAGGGATCTGGCTATTATAGAGACATCTTTTAAATAGCTCTGTTAGTACAGGGATTGTTAATGTCTTGCTTGTTTTCAAGAGTTCGGCAATTATACCGTCGTGTCCTTGAGCTTTATTATTTTTTAGTACTTTTAAAGCTTTTTTTCACGTTTTTTATTTTCCTTTTGACGTTCTCCTTTGTTGTTTCATTAGGCTGGCCTTGCGAGCTGTACAAGGATGTGTAGAAGTCTTCGACAATATTTGTTATTCTATATTTGTCCTTCTCTACCTTATTATTGACGTCTTTAATTTTGATGATTTTTTGAACTCCCAGTGCGGGTCTTAGACATTTTAAGCCTCTGTTGTTTTCAATGACTCGCTCTATTAAGTTCTCGTTCTATTTTCGTGTGTCGCGTTTTAGTTCTTTGTTACGGATTTCATTTATTTAATTTTCTTCAGTATGAGATTTTCTTCTCTGAGCGATGTCTGCGTCTAAATATTTCTAAGAACATTTAAATTTTATATACTTCGTTTTATCATTGCAACTTACAGGTTCTTCCTAATACAACTACATAGCTTTCTATGATCCTATGATTTTTTAGTACCTACAAAATTTTACTGTAATTCTTTTTACATAAATAATTAAACAGATTAATAAAACTACAGTAAAATGGGGTCACTTTGCATTATAGTTTTTAGTTTCATTTTCTTAGAGTGGATATAACGTTACTCGAAAGACTTTCTATTATAGAGATTACTATATATAAGAGATTATCCTAATTTTATTAGTGGTGCAAAGTATACGCTACAAGAGTCATACTTTGCACCACTTGATAGTTTATTAATATTTGGCTACGAAATGCTTGCTGGTGTAGAGTAATACTATCTGATTTTAAACTTTGCAATATTTAAATGCAAAAAAATGTTGGTCGGCCCAGTTTTTTTAATATAAACCTACTTACATTTATGAAAGAAGCCAAACGAGAAAGAACGTTGCGACATTTTAAATCAACAAACTTTATTACAAGTACAATACAAGTGAAAATACAAAGTTTGAATCTAATCCCACCACAATTTGTCTCATTCTGGAACAATATAAAATCCTTCCGGTAGCACTACAACCCGGGGTGGGTCTTGGCTGACTGCACAACCTGCTTCCATCTCGAACGGTCGTCCATGATGTTTAAGTCAGTGGGTAGCCCCATTGTTCTCAAATCTGACCATATATTATCTCTCCATCGCATTCGTGGACGTCCTAAGGGCCTTCTCCCTGTCGGGACTTCTTCCCAGATTAACTTGGTAAGGCGTTTATTAGGGAGCCTATGAACATGGCCAGCCCATCTTAGACGTTGGGATTTAATCTCTTGGACTACGTCGCTAGCACTATACATTTGTTTGACCTCGGCATTTGTTCTCATTCGGTATTGGTCAGTATTCGGATCGTGATAGGGACCGAAGATCTTTCTGAGGATTTTTCTCTCAAAGCATCTGAGTTTACATTCCATTGCTTTTGTCAGCGTCCACGTCTCACACCCATACATGAGCACCGGTCTAATTACTGTTTTATATATCCTGATTTTTGATGTTCGTGTAAGGCTCTTGGATTTAATAGTGTTGTGGAAGCTATACATACATCTGTTTGCTGCCTGAATTTTCCCTTTTATCTCTTCCGTGATATCGTTATCTGTGGTGATAGTTGCTCCGAGATATTTAAAACTCTCCACTCTTTCAAAGTTATAGGGGTCTATTGTTACATTTTGTCCTATTCTATCTCGTCTCTTTTGTCTGTTAATGCACATATATTTGGTTTTCTCTTCATTGACCCTTAGACCGGTATTTTTTGCCTCTCTCTCTAATTTATTGAAGGTTTCTTTTACATTGATGACGGTATTTCCTACAATGTCAATGTCATCCGCGTATGCTAGTAGTAATTTTGGTCCATTTACTGTCAGTAGTTCTGTTCTAATTTGTGCGGTTCTTACTACTTTTTCCAGGATTATATTAAAAAGAAGAGGTTACAGCGCGTCTCCTTGTTTCAGTCCACTGTTTATTTCAAACGACTCTGAGAGCTTGTTACCTATCCGCACTCTAGATCTACAGCCATTTACACAAACTTTAACGAGCTGGATAAGTTTTTTTGGAACTCAAAGTTCTGCCATTGCATTCCACATCTGATCCCTTTTAATGCTGTCGTATGCTTGTCGGAAATCTATGAAGAGATTATGAATGGTTCTATTGAATTCCCATTATTTTTCAAGCAGCTGCCTGAGAGTAAAAATCTGATCATGGTCGATTTTTTTTTCTGAATCCGGCTTGATATTCCCCTATGAAATTTTCTACAAAAGGTGTTAGTCTACTTAATAGGATGTTCGATAAGATTTTAGGGAGATGCCTCTATAGTTAGAGCACTTGGTTTTGTCTCCCTTTTTATGGATAGGAATTATTACACTTTCGTGCCATTTTGTTGGTATTTTCTCTTCGTTCCATATAAGTGTTATTAGTTTGTGTAATTGTCTATGTAAAGTTTCTCCTCCGTACTTAAGAAATTCGGCTGGTATATTGTCAGAGCCTGGAGCTTTTGCGTTATTCAATTTGTTAATTGCTTGCAATGTTTCGTCTATTTTTGGGTACTCTACCGGTAGGTCCACCCCAAGGTATATATCCTCTCCATGTTCTTCATCTTGGTATATATTAAGTAAATTTTTGAAATATTCTTGCCATGTTTGGAGTAATTCTTGTTCGTTGATTATTAATTAATCATTATTTTTCCTCAGTACAGACACGCAGTTAGGTCTGAATCCTCTCTTTTCGATTGACACAGATTGGTAAAATGTTCGACTATTTGACTGTTGTCTATTTCTTTCCATTTCTTCATACTGCTGTTGTTCGTATTTTCTTTTTTTCTCTCTAATTCATTTTCTTTTTTCTCGTCGTGATGTTGTATAGTTTTCTTTACTTTCTGTTGTTTCTTGTTGAAGCATAAATATAAAATATAAAATCCTCGTCTGGAAATTTTTTTGGGAGGATTTATGTTGCCAATTACATTATTACGAATACCATATTTCGTCGCGTCTTTCTAACCATTTCCAAAACTTTTACGATTTTGACATGGCTTTGATCATCGTTCCGTCATTTTCTATTGCTGTTATGACTCCAGGGTAAACATGATCTTCATAGACAAATAAAACGTACTTACAAATATTTTTTAACATGATCTAATGCAGATTTTTTAACTTTTTCGGCAATATTTGTTCCAAGAGAACCTGAGGCGAGTTTTTCATTAGATTCGCTTTCTTCTTTCATCTATTGCAGCTCATTTATTTCATCATCTGATGAATCCCTGCCTAGTGGAAAGTGGTCGTTCAAAGCAATATCGTTCTCTGAATCATATACGACTTCTGACTCAACAGCTTGATGAAGTGTGGAAGTAGATGCTTCAGTTATATCTTCTAAACTAATTTCAGAATGGGCAATACTTTGTCATACTGGAACATTTATTTTTCATTTTTTTTCCGACGCGTGTTAAACTGGGTGGCTTCCTTTCTATTATCTTCTATATATCGAATGAAAGTGTTTGCCATATCTGACGAACTTGATTTATTATTATTTGTTTTGTGACTATCAGGTATCACACTAGATTGCTGAGTTATTTTAAAACGCTCCAACAGCGGTGTTAGATCACAAGGAACGACACTACATTTGCTAAATCCCGACTTTAACATCTCATCTCATTCTTTTGTATTTTTTTGAATAATGATCGTAAAAGCGTTAGAAAATAGTGTTTCTCAAGTACATTTGATTTGCTCCCCATATGAGTTTCCTTATATTCAGATAAAATTTTCCTCCCGGCCTTTTTTATTGGGGAAAATAATGCAACATCTAGCGGATGTGTAACGTGGGTGCTATTCAGAGGCAAACATATAAAATGAGAATGTCGTGTTTCCGACATAAATCCGGGACTTCAACATTAATATGAGAAGACAAATTGGGTCCTAAAACGACCTTCTTTCCCTGAGTTTTTTTAAGCCTGGGCAATAGAATAGTGTTAAACCAATTTGAAATGTCTATGATTCGAACCAACCAGATGCAGTATTTGCATAACTCGTACCAGAGGGGCCATTTTCAGTCTAGGTGTCCCACAAATGCTTGGATTTGTACGCCACATAAGGAGATAGTAGCTGACCAGCTACATTTTTACACATCATAAGAGAAATGCTACTTTTTAAAGAGTTACAAATTCGTTCAGGATATTTAACACCACGTTTAGTTATTACCTTTTGACTTGAAAATGATTTGACCCAATCCATACCAGGAGTATTATCCTTAAAGCGAGTTATTTTTTTTCCTTGGCGATTTAAATGAGTCTTGATTATTTGTCGTAATTTCATTCCAGTAACAGGAAATCCAGCATAACGAAGGCTATGAATTCATTATACGAAGCACCTTTCCTCTTCATAAGAGAATATTGATTGGCATTCAGGTTTTCCAGCGTGTACTCCTTCTTCTTTTTCTTCTTCTTCTTCGGCTTTTTCCATTGTGAGTTCGCCGTTTTTGTCCTCCACAGCACTCTATTCTCCCAGTCACCTTCTCTGAGGTCTCTATCATAGCATTTTCGACATATGTTTTCCATCTTGTTGCAGGTCTTCCTCTCCGTCTTCTTCCCGGCGGGTCCCAGTTTAATATTCTTTTCGGCTACCTATGCTCTGGCAATCTTTGTACATGCTCGTCACACTGCAGGGCTGTTTTCCAACTCTTTTTGTAATTGAGCATTCTATTTTCATTCTGTTCCATATTTCCTCCGTTCTTATTCTATCCGCTCTTGTGATTTGTAGGCATCTTCTCATAATGTACAGTTCAATTGTTCTTATTTTATTTTGTATTGTTGTTGTCATTGGCCATACTTCCGCTCCATATAGGGTAATATTCATCACTATGCTTTGAAAGATCCTCTTTTTGTTTTCTTTGGTTAGAGTGTTGTTCCATATCACTCCATGAAGTGCTCTTGTGGCTTCTTTTTCCCGTGCTATTTTAATGTGTACTACTTTTAATTTGTAAAAAATAGTTCTCCTTGGAACGTTAAAGGATTCAGCGGCAACTGTTGTACTCATGCCATCTTTTATTGCCGACAGACATGCTTTCAAACTTTCTTCTGAGTAGTCTGCATATTTGCGAGATTCCAGTTTCCTTTTTATTTTATTACGTATATCCTGGACTGAGCACGTGACCAACGAAGAGGTACTACGCCGGATAGGTAAAGAGAGAGAGGTAGGAATAAGTATAAAGAAAAGAAAGTTGGAATACTTAGGTCACGTTATGAGACATAATAAATATAGAGTACTACAGCTGATCGTTCAAGGGAAAATAGACAGCAGAAGGGGTCCAGGGAGGAGAAGACACTCGTGGCTCCAAAACTTGTGGCAATGGTTTGGATTGTCATCTGCTGAACTATTCAGATCTGTCGTAAACAAAGTCAGAATAGCCATGTTGATTGCCAACGTTCGGAACGGACAAGGCACATGAAGAAGAAGAAGCTTCCTTTTATAACGTCTGGGCATTTCCTAAAAACCATTTTGCTATTAACCTTTTACTCTTTGGGATACTTTACACCACTTGCAAATTGGCGGTGCAGTATACCCAATGTCACGTGTTAAGTGCACATGTAAACAATGTTTTGTTTTGTTATTGATATCCTGGTTTACAACCGGTATTTTAATAACTGAAAATCGCAATCGATGGTGGTATATGCCCTTAGACGTGTAGTAACCAATTTGTGTCCGGTGGGACTGTCTGCACAGTATAATTTTGCAAAGTTAGAAAATAATAGATTTTCCAGGTTAATATTCTAACCATTGCTGATAGATAACTGGCGACCGCAGAGACAATTGCACGCGTCTTACTCACGTATTGCGATGTTGCCTATGTGATATAGAGGTAGTACAAATATATAAACAAAATTGAGCGTAGGTTTACAGAAAATATACTTTTACACGTTTGGTGCAAAGTTACCCTGTTCAGTGCAAAGTAATCCCGTTTTAGGGTATTTGTAGAAATTAAATTATTTTTATGGCGAACAACTTGTTCCATAAAGCAAGCCACTTTATTTTTAATCTGTTTCACTACACAGTGAGACAGTATCCGTTGTTAGATAAGTATTCCTATATATAATGTGATGTTTGTCTTTATGTGTTAATTGTGATAATACATTGTATATGATGATTTAAAAGCCCCTTTTATAGCATTCTCTATCAAAGGCAATGTTTAAAGGTTTTTTTCTTTCAGATCATAAAAATCAATATTATGTGAGCGCCAATTAACAGGAATTATTCCTTGCATGTTGCTTTTACTATTATGACAATAATTGCCAATTACCGTATTTTTTGTCTAATTAGATTATGTTTTGTATATATTTCATTATTATGTTTTGCATTTATTAAAGTATATTAAACAATAGTAATTTTGTTTTTTTAACCCTTTCTTTACCAGACCTGATCAGCGACGCAGTGCCACCATTCCCAGGGTTTTTGAAGTGCCAGCAGTACCAGCGACATATATATGCGGTTGCTTATTAAATGCAAAGAAAAACTCAGAAATGCTTCAATTAAGTTTTCTCTGTTTGTCGTTTACCCGTTCTTTCTGGGGTTTTCGGGAAGATCAAAAATTTATTAATTAATCTTTTCTTCTTACGATGCCATGTTCGTCCATTGCCGTAGGTTTTTAAGTCAAGAGTTGCGTCTTCTTCCTGGTCCTCTTTTGCTATAAATTAATGAGGATATTTAATTGTTGTTTTCATTTTTATTATTCTCTTTATCGATCCCTTCTTCTTGTGTCCTCATCGAATTGTTTTTTTTTACATACTGTTGGCACTTTGTCATCAACTTCTATGGATTCTTCTTCTTGAAATTCCAACTTTTGCTAAATATTTAGCTTGCATATTCCTGACGAAGGAGAAGCCCCTGTCAGAATTGTTTTTTCTTCAGTACAACATTTTTTTTGTACTAATACTGCCCTCATCAGCGGGTTGTCTATCGCAAAAAACAATAGGTTTATCTTCTATATTATCTTTCTTTAAAAATATTTCATCGTTGTAATGTACTACGCTATCATTTAAATCTTTTATTTGTTTCTCTATTGTATGGTTATCTGGATCAGATTCTGTTTCAGGTTTAAAATATGTTTTTAATTTTTCTAATAATAGAAAATTTTCACCGCTTTCATCACCTCCAGTAAATAAGACTCCAAAATTATCAACTTCTATTGACTTATTTATTCCAACTATTTCAAAAAAGTTAAGTCCCTTATTATTATCACTCTTATGCTTCTCAGTGTTTGCAACATTGGAACCGGTTATTTTTGGGTAGTTTTTGCCTAAACATTTGTTATATGATATAATCCATAAACTTTAAATCCGCTAGTGGCAACTTCAGGCTTTAGAGAATATACAGCTTTTTTACGAATTTGTGTAAAATGTTAAAAAATTAGGAAATGGATTTTTACGACTCCAATCAAACAGCGATTTTTTCACATTGCCTTAACCGGTTTAAAGTTCGAGACATCTGCAGGCTGTATCATGGTAGAGTTAGGGTGAAGAAATATGAGAACAATACCAAGCTTTGTACAAAGAATACTAAGTTGATAGCTAAGATGTGTTGCAAGTCCGTCCGCAAAGTGAAGGACAGGAAATTCAACATTTTTTCTTCTTAAATATGGATGCAACACATTTTGTATATAATCTATCAAAAATTTCATCTTTTAAGTTTTTATCCAGCCGTTATGGCTTAATCCGATTCTCCACGTATGTGGAACACTATTAACAGTTGCTTTTAACAGACAATTGTTTGGGTAAATTATTAAAGCTATAGGTTAAGGCTGTTTGATCGGTGCACCAAAACCTAGGAACTGTTATTTACCGACAAAATGTCTCGAAATTTGGACACAATATTCGAAACTATGTTGCTTTTAAAATTATGGTTTTACTTTTTTTTATTTTTTTGTTACTTCTGTTGAAAAACTGGATTATACTGTTTAACGTTCTATTATAACCAAACTTTTTACGCCCATTGCTTGAAAGAATTTTTTCTGTAATCGTTGATTTTTTTTTCACCTTTCTGTGTCCAATAATAATGGAGAAAATCGTGTTCAAACTTTGAAGAAAATTGCTAAAAAATACTAAAATCTAATAGTGAAAAGTGTACCTCATCATTGTCGCTTAGGTTTACCCTTATCGCCTTCGTGACTTCAAATCTCATGAGCGTACGGTCAGTTAGTTCGTGTTAAAACTAATTTGCATGGAGAGTAATGCATTTGTTGCCCGTTGGCTGACGCCACTGAGTAAAGATAGTCTCGCGTAAGCAGTGTAGAAAGGTAAGTGATACGCCCATTTCAAATCGCAGTGTGCTTGAACTGCTAAAACAGTCTTAAAGTTGACGTATGGATCAGAAAACTTTGAAACAGCTTTGAAACAGCAGACCCCAGAATAGGATACAAGTAGCAGATATGAAATACCTCAGACAAACGATAGGGGCAAGAAAAATAGACAGACTGAGAAGTAAAGAAATACGGAAATAAAAAATTGACATAAAAATTTAACCGTTGCTAAACATATAACTGGTTGTTGGTTCGTATAACATGAATGGATAGTAATAGGCAAATAAAAAAAGTATGGGAAGCTAAACTAATAGGAAAACAAAAGAAGCAGCAATCCTATAAAATAGTGCAACAGAGATATAGCGAAGATATTACAAAACAAAAACTGTAAATCTTGGCAAGAAGAAGCACAAATTGCGAAAAACAGAAAGTATCGGTAAACGCTCCTCCCTCAATACCTAACGATAGAACAAGAACGATAATGTAGGTATGTATTGTGTAAAAAAATCTTAAATCTCAATCACAAAAAACAAAATATGTTTTGAAAGTGGATAAATAATTTTTTTATTAAGTAAACTGCGTCAACCATGAAAGGTTATTGGCGGGAAATAGTTGTACATAAAATCAGATGTTTGCTTATAACTACTATTTACAATTGATAACTTAAGTCTATTTTTATATTAGACTGTACAATTTAGTTAATTATAGAAACTTAGTCACTTTATTACATTTACCATAGTCCAGAGCACTTTTCAGATCACTTGGTAAATCACTTTGAAGTCGTTCCAGGTGGTAGAGTGTGCAACTTACAATAATGTGTTCGATTGTCAGAGGAATATCACAAACATAGCACAGTTTTTGTTGTTCTTGGTTATTAATATAGGCCAGTGATGGCTATCATAAGTATGATGTAGTACTTCTCAGTTTAAATTTGGACTACCAATAATGTGTTCGATTATCAGAGGAATATCACAAACATAGCACAGTTTTTGTTGTTCTTGGTTATTAATATAGGCCAGTGATGGCTATCATAAGTATGATGTAGTACTTCTCAGTTTAAATTTGGAGCTAGCGAGCTTTCGTATATAGAGAGATCGATAGCGGAATGTTTACCAGTAATTGAATTAAAGCAAGTTTTTTCCGCTGAGTTAAGCAAGGCAAAGTCAGTTAAGCTTAAAAATCTTTCTACAGTATCTAAAGATTTTATTTTAACTGCTGCAACCTCTAATTTTGATTGAATAGGGATTTCCTCTGATTTCAAATGTGAACCAACATAAATGGATACGCTGCCACTAGCTTTACCAGCATTTGTTCTAATTTTATGGTAGGCCTCATATTGTTTTAATGAGTATTTTTTATTTGTTGTGAAATTTGTCTCTTGTAAGCAGATAACTTGTGGATGTGTTTCTTTAATTAAAATCTATAGTATTTCTATATGTGTTAATACGAATTGAATGTTCCATTAAATAATAGTCATTTTGTTAACTTTTTGTTTTTTTTTATTTATCGTTGGTGGGAGTATTTTCCTGTGATGTGTCAGTATCTTTAGAGGTGTCGCCTTGAATACTAAAATCTTGGTTTATTTTTTCAAGTAGTTTTTTCTTGATTCTTGTAATTCTAGATTTTATTGCTCTTTCGTTCAACTTGGGATATAATTCAGTTAGCATATGTCCCAACCCATGTATATCCTGTGTGTATTCTAAAACCAGTTCTACTGGGGTGGAAGAACCGTGAACGTCTTCTAAGAATGCTTATAACTGGGTGTAATTTAGTACATTATGGTGGTGATGCATCCGGGATAAATTGTTTGACTGGTTGTAATAACGACTCAATATTAGTAGATTCTATAGCGGATTTGTCTATTTTTATAATTTTTTCTTCTTTTTAATTTTCACTGGTTTTGGTTTCGTGAATTCTGTTGGTATAGTTTCTGTAGGAGTGGAGCAAGTTGGGGATGACACTTCGGAGTAAGATCGTTTATTTTTATTATCAGTGCTGACTTGAGCATCTATTTCTTCTCGAGATTCGTCATTTATATGTGTAATTTGATTTATACAGTTCGAGGAAACGCAAACGTGTCCAACTTGGTGGCATTTATAACAAGTTAGATTATCGGAAAGAAAAATTCGGTACGAAATGTTCTCAAAATCAATTAGGATGGAGTTGGGTACAGTAAAATTGTCTGTAGGTGCAAAGTAAACTTGTCTTCGAAAACCAAGTACCTACATGGCTGTATTGCGGGTCTTGTATTCCAGCTCTAAGAAACGAAATCGGAGACATTAATTTAAAACCAAGATTAATTAAAAACTGTTCGATTATGTGATGGGGTATAGATGGACATACGTTGGATAAAACTAATCTATTAGCGGGTGTAATTAGTTTACGTGCTTTGATTGTATGTTCTCTAATTTTAATTTCACCATGTTGACTTAGAAAAACATCTACAGCTTGTGTTCTTGAAAGGTAGATGCATATTCTTTCGTTTGTTCCGATAGTTTCTACTGCAATGGAGTACTCTTCTGTTCTTATTTCATCTACTGCCGGTAAAATTATGGCCTGGTTTTTTGTTGGGAATTTTGTTAATGGTTGTTGCTTAGTGGTGGTAGAATAAGCAATGTTTTGCTCATCGGGATTAATTAATAGACGCCTGTAGTCAGAAGTAACACCTGCCATTTTGTCAAATTTAATCTTCTATCTTCTTTTAAATTGAAATTGAACTTTTATTTCAATAATAGTCGATCTAGCAATTAGCAAGATAATGCCAAGAGTTGAAATTAGTTTTTTAAATAATTAATAAATACGAAATATAAATACTGTACTTCGTATGTATATAAAAACAATGTTTGTAATCAAATTACTGCAAATTTGGAAACTTTACTTACAGCTATAAACAGATCACTGTACACTGCTTCTATCTATTCGGTTTATTATTTAAATTTACACTGTTTCTTCTCAAAAACTATAAAATTTCTCACGGAGAACTTTTAAATGCTTAATTTAACTTCGACAGTTATTTGACCGTCGGATAAATAAATTATCAACATAAAATATTTAGATTTAACAAATTAGACCAACTGAAGGGGTTAGAAGTAAAACCGCCTAAGTAAAATTTTCACCAAAACGACTTTAGTGATGTTTCACGTTCTGAATATCTTATATTGTTTGGTAGTAAAATCGACTACGCTCTAACCCTACTTTATCGCCATCTTTTGATGAATAGAAAAAAAAACCAAAATGAAATTCACCAATCGTTAAGAGCAGAAATCGCCTTAGCGCACCTAGGCTGTTTTACCTCCAAACAAGCCGCTGGATATAAATATATTTTTATTACTTATGTTGTTTGGGTTCCACTCAACGGTTTGGATTTGTTTATGGCGTGTAGGTTATACTTCTTTAGTAGATTAACAGCAGTGTTACAAGTGATACTATTGTTTGCAGAAATGATATATTTTGTCATTATAATATTTGGATCATGTTTTTTGAGTTTTGATATTATTTTTAGAGTCAGATAGTGATCCATACGCTACAGATGGAGAATCTGATTTTATTCCAAGTGAATATGAAGAAGATAACGACAGCGATAGTTCTATAATATCTGCCGAGGTAGCAACTATAAGCACACATGTGGAGTATAATATTTGAGTAGAAAAAGTGTGTGTTTTAGCTTGTTAGTTTTAATTTAAGCGTAATATTCCATACCAAAATTTAATCAGTTATGTACTTTTAGAAATTTCGAAGTTAAGTTCAACTTAAGGGTTTAACATATTTTTCCTTTTCAGTAATTCCTAAAATTTACCGAAAAAGGAAGCGTAACATACATGCATGGAAGAGGAATAAAATAACAAATAAGGGGCTTGCTGGCCAAGAATATGAAAGCAGAGAAAAATTAAAGAGAAAGAAATGTGTCCAGGAGTATATGCATACGTGTAGGTACCAATGTGGAATATTTAACGACATTGAAAGTAAACGACTCTTCTCTAAGTTGGACAGTTTACCAACCTGCAAACAGCTTTTTTAGCTTCATATATCAGAAAAACTGAACCTAAAAAAAACTGGCTAATAGCAAAAAAATTACAGTACAGAAATTAAACTTCTTGACCGTCGTGTATGCAGACTTTTTCCTAAAAACTTATCAGAAGAGACAGTCGCTTTAAGGTTATGTGTAAAAAAGTTAACAAAAACAATTTTGTGGAGCCTGATAAAAGAAGAAAATATGTCCCAACCAACAAAGTATCAGAGAACGCAAGAAAAATAGTGATTGAATATAATATCAGATCATTACTACGTAACAGAAGTCATTACTCTTATAATCCAAATACGAAATACCTTTCGTCCGATTTAAACATTCGCAAAATGTATGGTCTTTACAAAGATAATAATTGAACTAATAACGATAAACCCCCAGGAAGGGATGAGGGATTATATTTTCAATACTGAATTCAATTTAAAATTTCACCATCCTCATTCAACTCTTAAATCGATCGGTTGGTAAACTTAATATCATCATCAACTGAAGACGAAAAAAGAAGTACGAGACAATTAAAGTATCAAAAATGGCAGAATTTATAACAGCTGCTAGAGTTCATACTAGAAAGATTCAAGGAAGAAGATCTGTTGGCCGAAGGCAGAACTCATGGTTAAAGAATCTACGTGATTGGTACCAATGCAGATCGATTGATTTGTTTAGAGCAGCAAGTTCTAAAATAAGAATAGCCATTATGATTGCCAACCTCCGTAGGGAGACGGCACTCTAAGAAGAAGAAGAAGAGTTCATACCCCCATTTACCATCAATTTTATAATGATTTACCGCAGGAGTCAAAGAAGCAAAAAAAAACAGAATGAAAAAAAGGAAGCACTGCTGTTAAGTCTTCCAAAGAAGATGCCAACGTCGAACAAAACGAGTACATAGGTTTTTTCTCAGATTATGTGTAACTCTGGTATTATAAAAAAGTAAAATTTGTATTTTTTTTAAGAAAAAATAAATATTAATTGAAAATTAAGCTTTTGTTTAGTTCTTTTTATGTATTATAAATCCATTTTTGCTTAAAGGTAAAACAACCTAAGTGCATTTTTTTGTCGAAAGAGGTAAAAAAAACTAAAATAATTTCTCACCAGAAGTATCTTTAAAATTTTATACTTATTTTGAATTGTTTAATACTTTAAAATTTTTAATTTTGAACATCCAGAATTTTTAAAAGAGCAAAAACTTTGATGCTTTATTTCTCAAAATGTGTATTTTGCTACTTAGGCGGTTTTGCTTCTGACCCCTTCAACTATGATTTTTTCAATTGTTACATACATTAAAAAGGTATAAGGTTGGTAGATACTTCATTCTTTATGTCAATTGTAGTTTATGTATTAAGCTATCCATAAATTTCAGGGAGTTACATGCAAAGCCACTTAAATTACCATGAGTATTGATGATTGTATTGAATATTCTGTATTCGTAAAAAGTTAATTAGAGCTAATCTCTGACTAGCCATGACTAATGTAATTAAATTATTAAACACAAACCATCGCTGAAGATTAATATATACACACGTTATTTATAACTACACATAGCAATATTTATATAGATATTGTAGAAATTATAAAATTAAACACTATTTCTCAATTTCCACACAAATAGAGATTGTCAAATAACTGTCAAAGTGTGTATACGCATTTTTTAATATTCTCTGCATTTTAAAGTTTATTTCGGACTGATTCCGGTGTCTGAACATGTAAAGGTCGTTCTGTATGTTGAGAATTGTTAGTTTTAAAGTAAATACTTGGATTGTAAATTTACTAAATTTTGGACATATAATCACGAAGATGTAGTGTATTGAAAACTGCTGTTAACTCTTGCCTACGAGTAAGCGTAAAGGTATTATTTAATATTTGGCTATAATTGTTGTATTGAACTGTTTATTTTGTTTATTTCTGAACTTTTTTGTGCTCATTAGTGAAACACTAATATCTTTCAAATCGCCTTTCACTTCACACCAATTTTATAGGCAACCAGTAATACGACATGGTGTGTTGTTGTTATCTTGATACTGGCCAATAATTACAACCATTATGTAGGTATAATCCTAAACCTGTTGCTTTTGACTACAAGGGCAACAAAATTGAACAAACTACTTCAAACGTAACTAAATCTATAATGTTAACGAATGACGGAGAAAACAATACACCTACAACTTCATACGTTGCTGCAGCCAAAACAAGACCTAAACCTATTTTTCCAAAAAAAGAAGAAGCAATTATCATACATTCTCATCCCAATCTTGTGTTATTGGACTACGTTAAAGCGGTTGGAAACATCTTTAATCCCAAAAATGTTTGTTTTACATCAAAAATATCAAACAACCGAGTGTGTATCTACTTATCAAGAACCGAACTTGTAGACCAGCTTATATTAGAGCATTCCACTGTAACTGTAAATTCAGTTGAGCTGAGTATAAGAAGACTAATTTCTCCAGCTAAGAGAATATTAATATCCGATATCTGTCCATCCATACCTAATGAGGGCATGTCAAGTCTGCGTTAGTCCAGCTACTGAATACTACGAGCTTCAAACATCACTTTTAATACAGGATGAGAATATCTTGTCTACAAATCGTATGAAATGTTTCCTTTTTAAACAGCCTAGACATACAACAAACAAATGTCCTAACACAAATACACAAAAAACCTCAGTGTCAAACGACTGCATTCATCAACTAATGACACAAATTCTCTTAAAGACCAGATATCCGACGTTGATGTAAACTAAACTTAGTTAGGAAAAAACCTAGGATGCAGTTCACAAACGAAGCTATTCATTTATTCGCTATTATACAAAATCTCTGTAACACAATTTCGAATGACTATTCGTTAACAGCTGATCAGATTATTGCATTCCTCGAGAACTTATTTGGCAACTGCAACCCAATAATCAAAGCTCTGCAAATAACTACAGATATACAGGTCCTGTTGGACGATATGTATAAGATATATCCTTCTTTAACAGAAAGATCTGTTAAGGGTAAAGTTACTAGTACAACGAAAAAATTAAAGAAATATTTAACCACAGATAATAGCAACGCTGAAGTATCACAATCATCCACTGATCACGATTATCTCTCAGATACATCACAAAAGTCCCAAAAATCTACCTTTTAATTACTTAGTTACTTTTCAAATTAATTCAATGGACTTGTGACGGATTCTACCTGAGATATGAAAAAATCCAACAAGATACAAACGTTAAAGACACCAAAATTGGACAACTTAAAAATTATGAAGGTTACTATTGTCTACAAAAGGACTTCCTGAGAGCCAGTGGCGGCACCTCAATTTTTGTTTTTAGAGATCTGTTTTCTACACATCACATACTCACTACTGGCATTGAACTAATAACAGTCTATATCTGGTGTTCCAGCAAAATTACAGTATGTAGCATTTACGTACCACCTAATTACAAACTTTCAGAAGAGGAACTGTATGATCTAATCCATCAGCTCCCCACTCCTTATCTTATTGTGGGTGATTTCAATGCACAAAATATTATGTGGGGCTCTGATAAAACATTTGGAAGGGGAAAAGTAATAAATTGTTCTAGCACTTGAATATTAAATACCGGATCAAGTACATACTGCAGTATATCTTCTGGCACATTTTTAGCAATTGACTTGAGCTTTTCTGACCCATCTCTATTAAACTGGCATGTCCTCGACAGTCTCTTTGATAGCAATCACTTACCAATTCTGATTTCAAATAGCGAGAATAAATCTAGCAATTTTAATGTACCGAAATGGTTCCTGGAACCTCTTTATACTGTGGTAGAGTTTTCAGAACACCACAAAAGCCTACAAATTGTTTTGGAAGTATGAACCTTGTTAATTTTTTACTTTGTTTTTGTAGAGAACTGTGTATCGGTCCGATATTTGCAAAGACTTGCCAATATCGGACCGATCAAACCTCTGCAATTCACCTGTTTAAATCAATAAAAAAATCAAAAAGATACTGCATCCGGCAGATTTATAAATTATTGTTCTAATCATCCTAGAAATAAAAAATTCAACATAATTATATCTATGAAAAATCGTGTAACGGCAATCTGTGATCGGAGTTTCCTAGATGTCAATTTAAAGAAACTTTTTGAAATGTTTTTAAACAATGGCTACCCAAAACATATATTAAAAAAACTTATTTATAACACTCACTTTCACAATAGAGCTTTAATAAATAATCCACAACCAGTTTTATACAAAAAAATACCTTACATAAAAAATTTAACAGACCAAATTGTCCCACTTTTCAAAACATTTCCGAACATTAAATTAATTAAATACAATCCACTTCTAAATTCAAGGTTGTTCTCAAAAATAAAAGTTAAAACTCCAAATTCACTAATGAGTAATATAATTTATAGAATAAACTGCAGTCAATGTCAAAAGTTGTTATATTGGACAAAGTCAACAGTGGCTTAAACAACGTGTCACTCAACACAAAAGTGACTGTAACAACGCTGTAACTTACGAAAAAACTCTTGTGCCTTAGTGGACCACCACTTAAAGACAGGAGATAACTTTGACATTAATAATGTAAAAATCTTGGAACAAGTTGATAATTATAAAAATCGACTTTTCCTTGAAATGGTACACATTAATAAAACTCCAGAATCTATCAATTATAAGACATACACCAACCATTTAAGTAATATCTACTGTAATATACTAAACAATATATGATATGATAGATCTTAATATCAGTATCTAACAACATCAGACCAATAACTGACTACGTACCATCAATTACATTTTATAGATCAATTTACTATGTTCCTGATTCTTTCTCAATCTTCTACTTTTGCACCTTATTATATGGATAATACTGTCACAATATGTAATTGTTTACTAAAACTTATTCGCTAAAAATTGTACAATGGGAATTCACTCTATAAAATATTGCGGTTACCATAACTCCCAAATAAATTAAAATCAAAAAAATGTCATTTATTTAAATTGGATATTCTTAAGTTGTAAAGTTGTAAGTATTGAAATATTCATTTTGTTTACATATAATAATTATAATAAATTTACAGTTTTCTCCTGAAGAAGTCACAAAATCGTGACGAAATATTGAGAAATAACAAATAGAGTTACATTTCATACAGACCAATTGCTGCGACTACAAATAATATTTAACACAGTACGGTCGAGAATAATTTGATACATATATATATATATATATATTATATATATATATATATATTATATATATATATATATATATTATATATATATATATATATATATATATATATATATTAGTTTTTAACGTAACGTTTGACATAAATTTCCCCCAGTATTATAATCTGTTATGTATTAAATAACTCGTGTTCTACGTAATCAGTTATAACCTTAACCTTTAGAACGTCAACGTTAGATTTTTGTATCGTAAACAAATCTTAACCAAACTAAAATTGTGTTACATTTTTTGAATTTTGAATATTGTGATCTGTGTAATTATAATCGCCATAATATTTTTATATGTAGAAAGTGAATAATTTTAATAATCATCAACACTTACTATAAACAAGTAGTATAGTAGTACTTATAGGTATGTATACTTTATTCAAGGTCATCTTTATCGTTAATGAAACTTTAATCATTGTTAATGTCGTATTTGCTATGTAATTGGTTTTAAAATGATAACGCCACTAATCATGTTAAAAATTATTTAAAAATTTGGTTGACTAAAAATAAATTCTTTGTTTACTCTAAGACTTTGGTTAAAATTTCACATTTCTGCCTGGTGTGAATATTTCTGTTGCCGATAAATTCATTTATTTAATGTTTTGAGTAGCGAAATGTATATTAAATAAACAATAATTATTCAACTGTATAAATCAATTAAATCACTTATCTAAATCAACAATTCTTCTTATTCAGGTTCCGCTCTGAAGCGGCATTTTGGTAATACGCACCTGAATAGTTCAATTGAACTGCATCCAAACCATTCACTGAGATTGCGTAGCCACGAGATTTTACGTCTTCCTACGCTTCTTCTGCCTTTGATGTTACCCTGCATTATATTCCTTTCTCTCTCTTGTCGTTTCCTCATTGCTGAGGATCGTGATTCCCTACAATGCGGGCTGTCAATTCTCTCCATCTCTTGCGATTTTGGGCTGCTCTCATGGACTCGGAAAACGTCTCTCCAGTGGCTTTCTGTACTTGATCTGACCATCGGATATGTGAGCGTCCTCGGCCTCTACGTCCTTCTACGTTTCCGCACACAATTAGTCTTTCTAAGTTGTCATTGTCTCTTATATTCCTTAGTAGTTCGTATTTTTCATCTCTTATGATGTGCCCCAAGTATTCCAATTTCCTGATTTTTATGGAATTTAAAATTTCGCATTGTTTTCCTAGTTATTCGAGAACTTGTGCGTTTGTTTTGCTATCCATCCATGATATTTTCAAAATACGTCGGTAACACCATATTTCGAATGCTTCTAGGTTTTTAATGTTTTTTTTTTGGATTCTTAAGTGTCCAGTCTTCAACTCATACAAAAGGGTAGAGAAAATATAACATCGAAGCATTTTTATCCGGAGCGATATATTGATATCGCGATTACAAAAAAGTTTTCTCATTCTATTAAAAGTTGACCGTGCAATTTCAATGCAGCATCTTATTTCTTTTGTCTGATCAGTATCTTCTGTGATCCATGCTCCAAGGTATTTGTACGAAGATGTTTGACGGTGTCGTTAGCATATCTTATGTTGTTACGTGGCTCACCGTTTAGTATAAAGCCCTCACTGACCTCGGCAATCGCTAATTTGAGATGGCTTCACTGTATAATAGAATAATAAGGGTGATAAAATACACCCTTGGCCGACCCCACGGCGAATCTGGATATCCTCGGTCAGTTCATTTTCAACTTTTACTTTTGCTATTTGGTTTCAATAGAGGTTACATACGATTCTAATGTTTCTGCGGGCTATGTTTTTATTTAATAAAATTTCTTTAAGCCGATTATGTTGCACTCTGTCAAATGCCTTCAAATCAATGAAACAGACATACACTTCAACAATTAACACTAGTTTATTGTTTTTTTTTTTAACTTTGAGGGTATACAAGGCAACTATCGAACACGGTGATAATTTAATCTTGCCCAAGTACTTTCGATCAATAGATCATCTTCAGGGGCATTTCGTCAGTTGTGGCCTATCCGACATAGTAGAATGTCATAAATGTAAAATTTGGACATAACAATACAAAATACAATACACTAAGACAAACAAACACGTAAAATTTTTAAGGAGAAGCTACATGTTATATAGAAGCCGGAGACAGAATGGCAGTGTTACCAGTGGCTGGGCATGGAAGGATGCACCTCCCTGTCACAAATTATGCGATTTTCGCAAGATTAAATTAATCACCGTGTTCGATAGTTGCCTTGTATACCCTCAAAGTTTAATTATTCGAACATTCAACCTTATATTGATTTATTGTTTTTTTATTCAAAGAAATAAATAATATATATAACAAGCGAGTCTTCTACAGCTGGCGTCGCTTCTCGCATCCTAATTTCCAGCGTTTTCTGTCGAAGCAATCTTCAGTTGTTAGATCTCTGGCGGTCATTGCATCGTCGACATCGTCTCTCCAGGATCGTCTTGGTCTACCTCATTTTCTTCTAGTTGGCGGAGTCCATTCTTCTATTTTTTTTGGCCATCTATTTTCCGGCATTCTCTGAAGGTGTCCATACCAGTTAAGTCTTTTGGCTTCGATTGTGTCTATTATGTCAAGATCGATTTCCATTTCTCTCCGAATATCTTCGTTTCTCACCCTATCTACTCTAGTGAGCTGGCAACATCGTCTCCAGTAGTTCATTTCCATGGCCTTAATTTTTGATTTGTTTCTTTGGTTTATTTTCCAGAGTTCGGCGCCATACAGTCCAGTACTTTCTATTATTGTTTTATAAATTCTTCTTTTATTTTCTTTTGTTATTTTTTTATTCCATAATAGTCCGTGTAGCTGTCTGGTGGCTGATCTTGCTTGGCCAATCCTGGAATGTATTTCTTCGCTACTTCCTGCTTTTGATGTTATTTGGACTCCCAAGTACTTAAAATTGTCTGTTGGTTTTATAGTTCCCATTTTTATTTGTAGGCTTTCTGGTTGTTCTCCTACAACTAAGTACTCAGTTTTTTGTATATTAATTGTGAGGCCCCATTTGGTGTACTCATCTTCCAGTTTTCTAAGCATGTAGCTTATATCACTCTCGTCTTCAGTTAGAATGGCTTGGTCATCAGCGAAATGTATCGTGTACAATCTATCATCTCCGATTGGGATGCCCATATTGCAGCACTTTCTTCTCCACAGTGAGAGTGCCTCATTTAGATATATTTTGAAGAGGAAATAAATAGAAAATAAATAGATAAATAGAAAATAAAAAGAAATAAATAATTAAATTAAATTAAATTTATAAGTTGTTTATAATTTAGTATCCCATGAAACGAAGCCGAAAAATATCTTAAAACATTTAAAAATTACTGAGCGCTATTTTTTTAACTGAAACATTTGGGGGAAGTCAATAGAAAAGGCAAAATGAAATGCTGTCAAAACTGCTAATTGGGATTGCTGACCTACGGAGTTCCTGCCAACCGCCATGCCGAATTTCTCCATCCCATTGTGAAGTTTCGTGGGGGATGAACAAAACTGAAAGTATACATTCTGGATCAGCTGTATCTTCTTGTTCTTCTTCAGTTTTCTTCTTTTTCCATATCTCTCGTAATTTGTAAACCTAAATATTGATAAGATATTGCCAGGATATAATTATATTGGTGGTATCCATAGACGATAATCATCCAAAATATAGACCTTCAATTTTCTTCATCCCTCACCAAACTTCTCAAAGGGATGGAAAAATTACGGTGCGGTAGCTCCGTAGGTCAGCAATCCCAATTAGCAATTTTGAAAGCATTTAATTTTTATATAAACTAAATACTACTGTTATTAAATTTAGTTATTTTCAATCAATAAAGCAGTGCAGTTTAGTTGTAGAAGTTATTAAAGGGTGTTTTTAAAATGTTCCTTCATGAGTTAAAACCTTTAGGTAGTCATCTTCTTTTCTGGATAATATACTGATTATTTCTTCTACGTGTTCGTCAATGGTACTTACTTCTTTGGTGTGGATTTCAACACAAGATAATGCATCGGCGTTCGTATTGGATTTTCCTTTTTTTGTATATGACTTTATAATCGAATTCTTCAAGTTTTAATCTCCATCTAACGAGTTTCGAGTTCGGATTTTTCAAAGATAATAGCCATTGAAGTGGTCGATGATCGGAGAGAATTTTAAACTTCCTTCCAAATAAATAATGTCGAAAATATTTAGTAGCCCATATGATTGCAAGCATTTCCTTTTCGATGGTAGAATATTTAAGCTCGGTCTCGTTCAGTGTTCTGGATACATATGCAATGGGTTTGTCTTATCCTACAGGACCCAGTGACAGGATAGCACCTATAGTTGCAGCATCTGTAGATGCAAAGTTGCTTGCATCTGTGGTGAGATTGAAAGGCTTCGGAGTCCGGATATTGTAGAAGTGGTTCGTTGGTTAACAGGTTCTTGCAGATTTTGATACAGTTGAGAAATTGTTTGGTGTGTTTTATCTTGGCATCTTTCTTCAAACATGAGGTGACGGATTTTGTTATTGTTGCGTAATCTTTAATGAACTTTCTGTAATATCCAAGTAGTCCGAGAAATCCTCTAATATCCTTGGTAGTCTTTGGTAGGGGATAGTCTATGATGGCTTTAATTTTGCTTGAATTTGATTTTATTCGACTTTTTTTAATTCGTATTTGTCCTTTAAACATATTGTTCATTATTCTATGGCATAGAGGGTGCATTTTTCAAACCAAAAGGCATTCTGAGATAATCATAATGGCCATTTTCCACGTTAAATCCTTTTTTCTGTATATCTTCCATCTTGGTGAAATCCACTGGCCAGACCGAGGGTGGAAAAGTATTGACAGCGTCCAAGTTTATCAAGGACTTTCGTGATATTTTGGATTGTATACCGATCGTCTATAGTCTTCTTATTTGTCTTTTTTGCGATTTTGCGAAACAATGATGGATATGAAAACTTCTTTTGGTTTAAAATATTATTTTTTCTGATGAGGATACATTTTTTGAGTGCTATTCATTTAGGAAATATCGAATTTATTCCATATCTTATATGTTTATATATTTTTTCTACTCTCTTACTAGTAAATTGTATATTACCTACTATTTGGATGCTAAGTAAATGCATCATAACAGATACGCTTCAGTTTTATAAAAATGTGTAATATCACATAAGCCTCGTAAGTCAGTTGGTCGAGTTACCATGGAAACGAATTAACAGACGTTATTTTGACATATTAAAAATTATTAATCTGTCAGTGTAAATATAGTGGTAATTTAATTTTTATTTTTATAAACGAAAATAATCGTAGAGAAAGTATAGTACACAACTTGAGTTGTAAGCTTATTACATGCTTGTAAAATTACTGCGCTCGCCGCTACGCGGCTCGCGCGCAACTTTTTTACTCGCATGTAATAAGCTTCTTACAAATCTCGTTATGTAATATACTATAACAATTTTTTTATTTAAGTTTTTTTATTAACTATTATTTTATTTGTTATAGATTTCTACAATAATAAAGAATTTCTACCGAAGCCATAATGGCGGCCATGGTATTACCCGAATTATTTGCACAACAAACACCTTTCTTTATTCATAATACAAAACTACTATTATCCAAACATAAACATATTATAAATTGGAGAAAAACCCCGTCTATTCTAGAGTTTGGTTTCGCAGATGGGAATAACTCCAAAAATTGTTTACAACTAATAATTCCTCCAGACTATAAAGAATTTATAGGCGCTGATGTCTCTAAACCTATGGTTGATTATGCTAGAAAAAACGTTGTACTACCAAGGTCAAATTTTTGTCAATTAGACATTGCAACAGAAAGTGTTCCTGATGAGTTAAAAAATAGGTTTGATCATATATTCAGTTTCTTTACTATCCATATGGTAAAATTTCCCAGGTATGTATCCTTTAAATCGGTTTAAATAGTGAATAACAAAACTAACATGTATAAGGACACATGATCACTAGGTGCTCTTTAACTTGGTTTCTAAAGGCTGTAGTTGAATTAATGTTTTTAAATTTTTGATTATTATATCATAATATCATCATAATAATATATATCATCATCATAATATATAGGGTACTACAAACTGTCTCTAATTTCTTATGACGTGTGAGTAAATATCAGTGTTACATAAAAAAGTTCTTTGATTCTTATGAATAATTATTCCAAAATGTAAATTTCATACACTGTTTTTACAAGACCATCCATACGAAACCCCTGCAATACATCTCACATAGGAATATAATCAGATAGAAAAACGTATTTGTCTTAGCAGTATTCTATTTATTATTAGCTTTAAAATCTGCCAAAGTCCATAATGTGCCATTTATAATATATCATAGTCAAACACAGATCTGTCAAATTTAAAAGTTAATAATTTTCTGTTTATTTTATTTCTTTTGTTTCTCTTGTGGCCTTAGTCTGACACTAAATCGCTATGTCGCATTGGGCTATCTGGTTTTTAATCCAACTGTTATCATTAATAACCTGTATGCGTCCAATGCTGGACATAGGTCTCCCCCAGCTCTTTCTATCTGTCTATACCTTGTGCGGCTTGCATTCAGTTATTGCTAACACGCTTCAAGTCGTCAGTCCATCTAGTTGGTGGGCGTCTTCTGCTACAGGTTGCTTCTTGTCTTAGTCTCTATTCGACAATACGTTTTGTCCATTAGTGGTATAATAATTTAGCGTCGCGATTTTTTTGATGGCGTCTGTTGTTTTTGTTCTACGATGTATTTCTTCGTTTGGGATTCGGTCTCTTAGAGACAACCAACATCTGCCGCTTCATAACCCTCTGAGTCACTCGAATCTTATTCATTACTTTTTTGTTTGAATGTTTCTGCTCCATAAGTAGAGACTTTGGTCTAAAGTCTGGTTAAGACTTTGGTCTAAAATGTTCCTTTTGAGGTATATGAAAGTATTAGAGCGACGCCTATGAGTTTATTCAGGCCATGGACTTAGGAGTGCTGACATGGTCAAAGCATTGAACTCTAGAGTGCTGACGCTATGTTTTCATAATATTGTGAATTGTATAATTGCAATTGTATATGTGTTATTTTAATTTATATTTTTATTCAGTTTAGAATCTGATTTTATTGTAATTAGTCGTTTTAGCTCTAATAAACTCTTTTTAAAAAAGGACTTTTGGCATTCCCAAATTTGAGTTGAATCTAGGTACCCATATGCATTATAATTCACCCGATTTAAATACATAATTTAATTTACCCGTTGCCCAGGCTAATCCTATGCGACGTGAGAGCTTACATGTCTGATTATCTTTGCCCAACCGAATTTCATGTTCTACGTACTTATACGATGTAGTCTGTACAATCTCACTTCCATTAACAGTAATATTACGTTTTACCACCAGACCTAGTCATTATTTGTATCTTGTTCATATTAATCTTTAGTCCGACCTCCAAAAAAGAGTGATATAATTTTTCAAACATTATTATTATTATATGTTACATACATTATAATAAACATTATTATCCAGATTTAGCCATACGGCTCACACTTCCTCTAAGTGAAAAATTCACTCATCCCAGATAACTATGGAATCAAATGACGGATTGAGCTCTGGTGGAACTCTTTCCGTGTTATCGAGCCCTGGGTGACTTTTTGGAAAAACTGGGGGAGTTTTTTTATGTTTTCTAGGAGGTTCTTTGGAATGACTACATTAGTAGAGGGAATAATAGATAATATCTGGGTACTTTCCATTTTCCAGTGGACGTTAGAGGCTAGTTGATGATGATGATAATAATGATAATATAATCTATTTCATTTTTGCCACTGACATTTGGGCTGATTCATGTCCATTTACGCTGAGGCTTTTTATCGAAAAAAGAGATCAACATAAATAAATTTTCCTGGTATAAGAAGTTCAGCAATCTTTGCCCTCGTACATTTCTTTCGCTATACCATACCTACCCATTGCTACTTCTGAACCATCTTGTTTATACTCCATTTTCGCATCAAAGTTTCTCATAATTATTGTGTAATATGCTGGTGTGGTATGTAACGCTACTTGTAGGTACTCATAAAATTCTTCCCTACCCAGATGATGACAAATCTTGTAGTCAGCGAAGATATATGCGTATAAACAAGATCCATAGACCAGGTAATGACTTATAAATACCTAGGTCATGAGATTCGCATAGGAAAAGATAACCAAACCAAGACTGACTTGGGCAGCCTTCGACAAGCTGAACCATATTTTCAAATCGTCTGATCCAATATGTCTTAAAATAAAAACCTTTAATCAGTGTGTTTTGCCAGTGTTGACTTACGGTGCGGAAACGTTGACCATGACAAGGAGAACAGTTCAAAAGATCCGTGTGTGTCAAAGGGCGATGGAGCGTGCTATGTTGGGCGTTTCACTACGAGACAAGATCCTAAATCGCCAGCTACGACAAAGAACAGGAGTGACTGATGGAGTAGAGAAAGTAGCAACACTGAAATGGAACTAAGCAGGTCACGTGGCTCAAATGACAGATGATAGATGGACAAAGCGGATACTGGAATGGAGACCAAGAGATGATGCCTACCGAAGCAGAGGTCGTCCACCAACACGTTGGACTGACGATCTAAAACGTTGTCATAGGAATTGGATGCAAGAGGCACAAGATCGAAATAGATGGAAAATTATGAAAGAGATCTATGTCCAGCAGTGGATAAGCGAAGATTGAATGATGATGATGATGATAATAAAATTCATCAATTTCTTTATCCGAGTGGGTAGTCGTTGGAGTATTTGTCTGGATTATCTAAAGGTTATAATATCTTGAATTTAGTTTAAAGATGGGATATACAATCCTGGGGCTTATACTGATAATTTCAACTATATTTTGTGTGATATGTATAACAAATCCTACTTCACCATTTTAATCGTCTTTTTCACCTCTAAAATGAAATATGTATCCTGATTTAAGGATTTAGGGTAATTTGGGCTTCTCCTCTTGGACTTATTTCGCTGGGACCAATGATGTCCCATTTAGTTCTTTTCAGCTCTTCCTCCAGTTCCACCATCTTCTGGTTTGATATAAGAGTTCTAACATTGTATGATGTAATATGCATTTGTCGCTCTTTGTAGTAGCCTGATTTTTTTTCGAGGATTCTTAGCACCCTCTCTTCCAAATTTGTTCCAACCGCTACCTTGGTTGGGAGTGTTTGAGCCGCCAGAGAGAGACATTCAGTAGTTTCGTCTTTCATGGAAAATAACTTTTGGGGTTTTAAACTATTAAAACGCCACGTTTAGCTAGTGCGTGTTGGGAGTCTTACGCTGCTATTAAATGAATTCTGTTCATAACGTCAACATTCTCTAAAATTATTAGCAATAATGTAGTATAAAACCATTTAAAAGGCTTTTCCCCATATATTTAGAGGCTGAATAGGTCACACATGTATACCTAATAGCAGCACTGATGATGGAATAGTCCTTCCGAAAACGTTCTGTGACGTAGTCCGAAAGAATGGACCTATTTTTGTGATTTTTTAACCTCTATCACGAACAAAATAATAAATTTATACGTTACTATTCACACACTATATCTATTTTTTAACTATTTTGTTTAATTTTTAATTTTAGGCTAGCATTTCAAAACATCCACAGAATGTTAAAAGAAGGAGGACAAACTTTTCATGTATTATATGAACGCATCCCAACTGACGCAGTTTTTCAAAAATTAAGTCAGCATCCAAAGTGGGGAAGATGTAATCAGGAAATGATGATATCGCCGTACTTTGATAAGGAAAATCCAAGACAACATTATGAGAAGGATTTAAAAGAGGCTGGATTTGCAGATATTTATTTTCAAGAGCATAGAAATTTGACATATACTTTTCCAAACGAGAAAGTTCTTACAGGTAATAATCTATAAGGCTTATTTATTTATCCCTTAAGATCTCTTAATAATAATAATAATTAGTACGTCGAGTTTAGTTGGCTTATAGTTTGATTAACCATTCTCCTCTATAACTTCTTGTCCATTTCTTTCATCCTTAAATTTGTAACGAAAATATTTTGCTTACCTTAGGGTAAGAAAAATAGGGTAGAAGATTGGGCAAACAAAATAAAACGAAACTAGTCCGTACGGCACTCAGTTGGCTGTTGGAGTACTGGGTCGTGGATAAGTTGAAAGATAAGGGGGTTAAAATTTTGAAATGGTTCCTAGGTTATAATATGGCCAATTTAGATTATAAAAAAAAACTTATGGATATCCTTTTATGACTTAGTTGAATAATGTAGTAGATAAAGGATCTTCCTGTCTCAAGCCTTTTGCAACCGTAAATTGATCTGATATGTTCCCCTGCCAAGCAATTTCACACGTAGACTTATTAAATGTTATTTTAACTAGCCGGATCAGTTTTTTTGGTATACCCAAATGTTCCATTGCTCGATACATTTTGACTCTATCGACTCTATCGTATGCCTGTCTAAAATCCACAAACAAAACATGCAGAAGAACTTTACCTTCATAACAAGTCGTTTGTATCTCCTTTAATGAGAATATTTGGTCTACAGTAGATCTGTCCTTTCTAAAGCCGGCCTGATATTCATGCAGGATTCTTTCCATGTAGCAATTTAGTTTATTTCTCAATATTCTTGCCAATATTTTGTATACTGTGTCTAATTTGGTATACCTCTATAGTTGTCACACTTCAGTTTGTCTCCTTTTTTATGCGGAGGGCATATGCGGGCCTCATACCACTCCGATGGCATTACTTCGTTTTCTCACACTTGCACTAGTAGCTGATATAGTTTTTTTTATAGTTGTTCTCCACCAAACTTGATCATTTCTATGCATATGTCATTTTTACCAGGACTTCTGTTATTTTTCATTTCCTGTATTGCTGTCACTACCTCCTCCTCTGTAGGCTACCTTTCAACTTCCGTATCTTCTCCAACTGTACAGTTGTCTACTGCTTCGTGGTCCTCCTCACCATTTAATAATTCTTCAAAATATTTTTTCCAATCCATCATTATTTCTGCCGGATCGCTAATTAAATTTCCGTCTTTACCTTTCATATAACTACAGTGGCTTTTGTAATCTTTTCCCATCTTTTTAACTTCTTGATAGAACGACCTCACCTCTTTGTTTTTAAACTTCTATCTCTTTTAATTTCAACTCATTGTGGTTTCTCTTTTTACTTCTACACAAAGCTTTCAATCTTTTTTGAAAAATTCTATATTCTTGTTTTTTTACACGCTCTATCATCTGTTAATATTTGTTGTCTGATCTTCTTTTCCTTTGCTATCGCCTGACAGTTTTCGTCAAACCAATCTTTGTTTGTACTTCTCTTGGAGTCGATCTTAACTATTTTCTCGCTAGCTTGTCCTACGACAGTTTGAATATGGTAGAAATATAGTAACAGTTTTGAAACTGTTTGGGATGCGTTTTTAATTTTTGGATACGTATATTGGCTTCATGTTCATTGAACGTTTCAAATGCTGAATGAATCCAATATCGTCTTCTTTTTCTTTTCTTGTTTAAAATTTGCCACAACAGTATCGCTGCGTCTTCATCGGCAGGCGGTATTTTGAACAAATGATTTTTTATTAATTACTGCCAATTGCCAATTTCTGCCAACCGCAGAAATTAAAAGCCGAATAGAACAAGCTCGTGCTGCCTTTGTAAAAATGAGAAACGTACTTTGCAGTCACGATCTTAGCATTGACCTTAGAGTTCGTATGACATCTTGTTACATCTTTCCTGTCCTGCTGTATGGAGTTCAAGCGTGGACTCTAACTGAGGGTATGCTTAAACGCTTGACAGTCTTTGAGATGTGGGTATACAGACGACTACTGAAAATAAGCTGGGTCGACAGAGTTAGAAATGAGGAGGTCCTTAGACGGCTGAGCCAAACAATACAACTGGTCAATATAATAAAAAAACGCAAGCTGGAATACTTCGGTCACATTACGAGACACCCTGAAAAATATGATCTTTTACATCTGATCATTCAGGGAAAGAACCAAGGTAATCGTGGTCCTGGTAGACGAAGAACATCGTGGCTGAAAAATCTAAGGCAATGGTATGGAGCTGCTATACATCGTTATTTAGAGCTGCTGTCAATAAAGTCACGATAGCGAATATGATAGTCAACATGATCGAACGATCGATAACGGTCATGGAACTAGAAGAATAGATTTTTTATTGCTTTGTTGTGTGAAGTACCTACAACAAAAGAAAAAATTTAGAAAGTGAAAAAATGTTACAATATACCTTTTAAAAGTTATTCGTGTTATTCTCAATAATACGTATACCAGTTTTTCTACTGTCTAAAATTGCTATTACTTTCAGATTTGTTTACCAGTATTTCTTTTCAAAAATGGCGTTGTACAATTGTTATAGAGAAGAAAACATGCTTTTAGTGATAATTTTATGGATTACTTATTTAATATTTTTCCCTAAAATTAAAGTATGTTGCAGATTTGTTTATTTCTATAAACGCAACCTTACCGTATGTGCCTGAAAGCGAACTTGAAGAATACAAAAAGGATTACCTGACCATAATAAGACAACGTATGAAGCATGCTGCAGCCGAAAAAGTCATTCCCAATGATCTTACAGCTAAATATACTTTATTTGTAATATCTGCCCAAAAGCAATAAAGAAATTATTTTAAAAACCAGTTTATTTTTCATATACCTACTAGGAATTAAGTTTTTCCGAAATCAAAAGGGGCGGAAGAAGGGGTGAAACTTTAAGAAATAATTAGCGCCCAGTCCACCAACGCGATTTAAGTTATTTGATCTTAAGAAATAATTTTCACTAAGTCCGTTGAGTTTCATTCCACTAACTAAAAATATTTACTTCAGCCGCGGTCAGACTAGGCTGTTTAGCAGCCGCTACTAACCAGCCGCTGGTAATATTGCCAGCAAGCAGCCTAGTCTGACCCAGAACCAGCGGCTGGTGAATGCCAGAGGACTAGCCACAATCGGAAGTTGAACATGTTTAACTTTTTAGCGCTGCCTACCATCCGCAGGCAGTCACGTGATCTCCTCGCTGGCGCCAGCTAGCCAATGTGAACCCCTAGTAGGGGGTAGTAGCTCACAAGCGGCTGGTGAATTAACACGTGTCTAGTTAAAAGCAGTGTTGGTTTTCTATATTTTTCTATTCTACTGTATTTTCTATTAATTTTTTCCAGTGAATATGGTCGACAGTAACAAGTGGTCGGGTAAAGATATAATTACTTTCCTAGATATATTCCAAAATTATCCTTGTCTATGGGACGCTTCGTGTGCAGACTATATCAACAGAAATGCCAAAGACTCAGCATATAAGGAGTTATTGCAGAAACTTGAAGAACGAGGACTGAAAGCAGATTTGGCCCCACTGAAGAAAAAAATAAAAAGTTTGAGAGATACTTATCGAAATGAAGTGTACAAAATAAAAAAGTCAAAGAAGAGTGGTGCGGGAGCAGATGACGTCTACAAACCTAGACTGGTGTGGTTCTCGGCAGCCCAAATGTTCTGGAGCAGTAGTATTGTTGGTCGTGACTCATAATCGAATCTGGTAAGTTTAAAATTATAGCAACAGATAGATTAGATTAGATTTGTGTTAAAAATATAAAACTTAAAGATTATTCTTTAAAACTAATTTTTTACTACTTGTATAAATTTGTTAACTATTACTAAAGGTTTGTTTAATATTTGACGAAATGTACACAAAACATGTCAAGTATAAGCCTATACAGGAGCAAAATATTAGGGTTTTGAAAATTCATTTGAAAATTTTAAAAGTTGCCCCTCATTTTGGCTAAAACCAATAAAAACCATTACGTATGCGTCAAAGTGCCAGTTAACTGGTTAAAGTTTATTTTAGTACAAATTTAATCTTTTTAAAGTAGTCTAAAAACTAATCTAGTACGGTAATCGTGGAATTTTTAAGGTAGAGACAATTACTTTTGGAAAACATTGTTTTTCTGCAAATTAAAGTTTATTTGGCAAAATGATGTACATACAAATACTGTCAATTTTCCTAAGAAACAAACATTTCTTCGTGTATGTATCAGATAGTTCTTGGGCAAATTAGTCGCTTTCAGTACATTCATGTCCGATAGATTTCATTTGCCAAGGAACAGCCAAGGTTGTTGTAAACTCCTGGGTAAACTACTCTCGCACGTCATTTCCTTCTTGTTTGTAGTTGTTGGATGCATACAGTCTTTGTAATGGAGACATAGTGTTAGGGTCTTGGCGCCATTCACCTGGGTTTATAACTCCTGTCATCAAGTCCTCTTCATCAACTGATCCCGGGGTCATATACGTCTGTGATGATGTCATTCTTAACCAGTTGTGCAGTACACAACTTACTTTTACAAGAATTTTCACTGTACCCACGTCCAACGGAATAGGTCTGCTGAATATGCGGAAACGGCTGGCCAAGATACCAAAGGCGTTTTCAGCAACACGCCTAGCTCGAGATAGTCTGTAATTGAAAATTTTCTCTTCCACAGAGAGACCTCTATGTGAATATGGTTTCAACATGTAAGACGTGAGACAAAATGCATCATCGGCAACGCAAAGTCCTCCTATAGGCCAGTTTAAAAGGTTTCTCTCAAGAGCAATTTTCAAAGTGGAATTGTTGTAAATGGTACTATCATTAGATCGGCCATCACACCCAACGTCAATATATCTGAAGCAGTATTCTGCATCCACCATGGCAAATAAAACAATACTATATGTCCCCTTGTAGTTATAAAATAGAGAAGTGCTGTTTGGAGGTCGTTGAATTCTGATATGTTTTCCGTCCAGTGCCCCACAGCAATCAGGAAAGTTCCACTTACATTCAAACGACTTTTGAATTTGTTTCCATTCAGCTATTCTATCCGGTACCTGAAATAGAACGTACAAAAGTAACAATTGTAATTTTCTTAAATGTACAGGGGGTTCCGTAAAAGTACCAAAACTTTCGTAGTTTGGTTCTCTGGGTCAAAATAAGCAAAAACGTTGATATGGACAAAAGTTCTATCTCGCTTCTCGCGTCTGTCGGCCTGTAAAGATTTTGAACAATCGTTACAGACTTTCGTATTTTTTTGTACAAAATCTGGAGAGACCGAAAGACGGGAAAACACGCGAGATCAAAGTTTTGTCAATATAAATTTTTTTGCTTATTTTGACCCAACGAAACACATTACGAATTTTGTGTACGAGGTTCTTACTTACGGAACACTCTGCTAAAAATTTATATTAATTTACCGTCTGGAAGTGTATATTTAATTGTTATAAGTTAAATTGTTATTTTATTATCCTACTTTTTTTCAATTTTTTTATTTTGTAGGACCACATTACGGAGATGGCAATGCAAAATGAGAACTACGACTATCCATGTGAGGACACCGAAGCAATCACCTCTGTCAAGATTAAAACTCCAAGCCCTTCAAAAACAAATAAGTGTTCAACGCCTTCTGCATCAGGTAATAAAGCAGCAAAAAGATCTCCTGAAAAAATGCTACCCCCATTAATCTTCTTCACTTTGTGAATAAACTACATTATTGTTAAAAGTAAAATGTGCTTATAAATTCTTGTCCTAGGCCTCCTAACTCTCCTGTAAGAAAATATCCCTTGCTCGTTTTTTTCAGAAAAGGTCAATTATTTTCTATTTGATAAGCTAACTACATATACAAATAGGAGTAAATAATGTACCTACTACTGTACCTTGATAAACTGCTGTAAAACCTCGTAAATGCTGCTCAACACTTCTGGAACGAACACTGAAATTGAGTTATGAGGAACTCTAAACAGGTAGGCCAAAGACTTGTAACTGTCTCCAGTTGCTAGATAACGTAAAGTTATTTCTAGTTTTGTTTTACTTGGAATAGCCTGACGGAATTTGGTGTCTTTTTTCTGGATAAGCGGAGCGACTAACTCTAATAGCTCTTTAAATTTTGGAACTGACATTCTTAAAATGTTTGCATAAGATGACGGATCTTCCAATTCTAGTTCCTTAAAAAGTCTTGCTGATGCCCCCAGATCGTTTCTTCTTAATATCCAGGATCTAACCCACCATCGCCTTTTCTTCCGTTTCAACATCTGTTCACACAACTCTTTTATTCCAATATTTAACACACATCTCAGAACTTCACGACTCACACCAATAGATGACATGATGCACACAACACACTACCACACGATGTTTTCAAGTCACCAACATCAACTGTACTAGCGGCTAGTACACAAAAATACTAGTACACATACAATGTGAACCCCTCAGATCCGCTGGCTGATGGCGATATTTACCAGCGGCTGGTTAGTAGCGGCTGCTAAACAGCCTAGTCTGACCGCGGCTTTAAGTACAAATATTTTTGCTTAAGCTTAAGTCACCTATGACGACTTAAGAAAATTTTTTTACTTGGAGCATGCATTGAAATTCATCTTCTGTCATATATTGAGACATAAGTGAGGTTAAATTTCTTCTGTTGATCGTCGATGTTAGGTTTTTTGGGATCAGTTTAGTTAGTTTTTTCGCATTTTTTCGATCTAATTTGAATTTTACTTGTTACATTTTTATTTAATCTGTAGTATATCGTAATATCGTAGTATAGTAATCTATAATATAAAAGTAGGTTTTTGTGTTGATAGGATTTTTATTTTTATATTTTTTATTGTAAATTCCACCAAAGTGTATAGTTTATCGTGTATACAGGGTGGTCCTTAAGTAATTGTACAAAATGAAACCATAGATTTTGCACTTTAAAATATTACGATCTAAGTCAACATGTTTAAGTAAAATATTGGTATTAAGAAAGATAAAAAGGTGTTAAAGTGGCAATTCTTGAAAGGAAGGACATAGATAATAAAGATCTGCGAATAATTCTCAATCTATATTGGAATCAGAAAGCTAACATCAAAATAGAAACTGAAACATCACAAGCAATAGAAATACGCAGAGGAGTACGACAGGGTTGCATTTTGTCACCTCTGTTATTTAATGTATATAGTGAAAGCATCTGTCAGGAAGCCCTTTTACAAGCAAACGGAGGAATCGTAATTAATGGAGAGATTGTAAATAATATTCGATACGCGGACGACACTGTACTAGTTGCAAGAACAGTAGAAGAATTACAAAGATTACTTACAGACATAAATATTGCTTGCAACAATTATGGTATAAATATCAATATTAAAAAAACCAAGTATATGGTCTTCAGTAAAAACATGACACAACCATCGTATATTAGTATAAACGGCACTTAAATTGAACAAGTATCAAGTTACAAATACTTGGGAACGTTAATAAACGAAACTGGAGACCAAAACAGTGAAACAAAAAGACGTATCGAAATTGCCAGGGCCACCTTCATAAAGATGAGAAAATTCTTCTGCAACAGAAATATAAGCATCCCTCTACGATTAAGAATGCTGAGAGACTATGTATTTAACACGCTATTATACGGTGTAGAGGCCTGGACTCTCAAACAGAACAACATGAAAAATATTGAAAGTTTCGAGATGTGGTTCTACCGTCGAATGCTGAAGATTAGTTGGGTTGAAAGAATAACAAACTGTGAAGTAATACGAAGAATAGGAAAAGACCCAGAGATTTTGTTATCGCTAAAGCGAAGAAAACTCGAATATTTTGGTCACCGGATGAGAGGACATAAATACGCATTACTTCAAAATATAATGCAGGGAAAAATAGAAGGAAAACGGAATCCAGGCCGTAGAAGAATGTCATGGTTGCGGAATTTGAGAGAGTGGTTTGGCTGCACCACTAATGAACTCTTTAGGTCAGCCGTAAACAAGGTCAGAATAGCCTTGATGATTTCCAATCTCCGATAGGAGAGGCACAAAAAGAAGAAGAAAGTGGAAATTTAAAATTTTATTTTTCGCTATAACTTTTATATTTGTTAACATTTATGTATGAAAATTTACAACTGGATCTTACTGAATATAAGTAATTAAAATTTGTTGCACGCTTTGATGTAGCTGATAAAGGGCGCCACATATGCCCCGTATGTGGCATAAATTTGTACCTAACTTTTTTGCTCTTTAAGTCATCGATATTTTTAAATAAAAATATTAAAGATACAATATTTTAACATAAAATATTGTATCTTTATTAAATTAAAAAATATATACAAACTTAACACTTTTCGAGATAGTCGCATTTTACAAATCAACTGCATAATTCTGATTTACCGCAATTACTCCAGGCAACGAAAGAAAAATAGACAAAACCATTAATACTTCTGAATTTTGGTATGAAATGTCTTTAATAAAATTATTAACTAACAAAATATTAAATAAAATAAATATATCAACCGGATAATTAATAATATGATTAGGCAAAATAATAGGATAATTGGATTTGATATCTAACATTTTACGTTTTCTATTAAATTAAAGTCATAAACATTTTATTTTTCAAATCAAATTAAGAAATAGTTAAACTAATTAAAACTAATAAAAAAATAATAAAAAAACTAATAAAAACTAAGATTAAATTCTTTTTCAAAGTAAGTGTTCGATATGTCCACCATTTTCCTCAATACATTTATCAATCCGTTCCAAAAAAGTCTCATATTAAATAGCATCATCGGTTCAATAGAAACTGCTGCAGTATTTATTTCTTCCCAAAGTTGGTTGCGAGTGTTTATGGGATTCTTGTAGACACATTGTTTTATTGCGCTCCATACACCAAAATCTAGGGGATTAAATTTTGGGCTACGTGGTGACCAATCAAAATGACTACCACTACTACGTTCCGGAAAGTTGGTATTCAAGTATGTTCTCACTGCCCTTGTATAATGTGGTGATACACCATCTTGCATAAACCACATATTTTGTCTTAAGTTTAATGGCAATTCATCCAACAAATCATTAAACTCATTTTGTAAAAAATGTAAATAGTTCTCACCATTCAAATTAGGAGGTAGCTCGCGTGGCCCTAAAAAATGATAACCAATGATTCCACACCATACGTTTATTTTAAATTCATGTTGGAAATGCCTTTCTCTCTTAACGTGGGGATTTTTAGTATCCCAGAAATGATTGTTCCTTAATTAAAAACACCATGGCGTGTAAATGTAGCTTCGTCCGTAATAATAGTCTATCGACATAAGAGTTATCAAGATTTTGCCTGTTTTGGATATCATTTGCAAATTTGCATCTTAAAGGTAAATCGGCTGGTAGTAGATTTTGCACAAATGTAAAATAGTAAGGGTAAAAATGCTCACGGTAGAGGGTTTTTAAAATTGAAGTTTTGCTGATTCCTAACGCTAAAAATAAACGTCGTGTACTTACTTGAGAATTATCGTTAACGCGAACCATTACTTCATCTTCTTGATCAGGCGTAATGATTTTTGGTCGACCTAAGTTGTCACGTTTAGGACAAAATGAACCATTTTCGCAAAAATTTCGAAATAGATGTTTAAATGTTTGGTGATTGGGTTGCAGCTTGTTTGGGTATCTTCTTAAATATTCCTTTTTCGCTGCTCGCCCGTTATAGTGTTGCTTACAATAAATAGCAACCATATCTCTCATATCCATATTAGAAAAATTATTATGCCTTGGCATTTTTTGCCTTTCTTTAAGAAACCAAAATAGGCTAGATATTGTAAAAATTACTGATTAAACAAAACAATGTAACCTCGGAAATCTTTTTTGGGTGGTGCTAGAAAGATAACCAATGTAGACACTGCGGACGGCAGCCAGATGGTTGGTGGAGAGCGAGTCGTGGGTTCGAAACTAGCTTTTGGAACCGGGAATGGATACAACGGAAGAAATAGGTAAAGATAGGATAAGCGATATTAGAAAAGATACAGAAATAAACAAAAAGATAGATGGGTAAAATTACCAAAGATAAGAGAAGATAGAAACAGGGCGCCACTAAATTTTTTGGGGAGAAAATTAAGACAACCTTAGAAAAGAAAAGAAATAAAAAAAGATATTTAGGTTCAGAGATCAAACCCAAGGAAAGATACCAACAATAAATTATCAAATAAATCTGGTCAATGCAATATATAAACAAATAATAAATATATTAAGTATTACACTTACTTACCTACGAAACTTAATCAGCCTGATCTTTCTACAGTTCAAAAGCATAGTAATATTTAAAGATAGTAATTGTTCGGAGCTATTATTTTATCAGGGAACTTGTTAGGAGCCGACAAATAAAATACATGCATAAAACAATAACTATATATTAAACACAAAATTATGATGCTGCTAAATGCAACCCAGGTAATAAAAATACACAACTATGAAATGGTGTTATATATGTATAAAATTAAGCTATAATGTAATAAAAAAATACCTTTACCAAGATATATAAGGCAATCATATACAAATATAGTTTGGCGTATCTCGAGATATCATAGGAAAGATAATGAACAAAAATTATAGGAAATACAAAAGATAGCAAAAATTACTTAACTCTAAATGTACAAAAATACAAAAAAGTTACAGAAATAAAAACATAAACCAAACCGCACTTGGTTAAGTCAATTAACTATCTCGCACTATTATTTAATAAAAAACTGAGACTTGTATGTTCATAGGTAATATTTATAGAAATTTCTTGAATGGTTCAATTACATTCAAAAATCGGCAATCTACAAGTGAAGATATAGATGATACGTCCAGATAATGGCAGGTAATATGGTACCATGCCATATTACTCGCCCAGATCATTGTAGATAAAGATTACTTACAGTAGATCTTGACGAAGGCAGCTTAATTCACTGAATTTAATACTTTTTTGGTACTAAACCCTGAATTTAATAACCATTAAAGGTAGTGTAGAACTATATATAATTTAATATAGTCTAAGGAAAGAAAACTCAAATATGAAGTGTACACACACTTAGAAAATAATTCACAGCGACGATAAGATAAGAAATATCGTGAGCAAAGCGCATCACGAGATATCACTTCACTCAACAAGAGCCCACCGAGCAGTCTCACTAGATAATCGACCTGTGCTCAATGAGAGCCCACCGAGAAGTAAATTGGTTCCACTAAAAATTTCACCAATTGTCCCTGAAAAAGGAAGAAGAAAATATTCCCCCACTCAAGAATGATAGGACAGTTGTATGTGTTTCTCAGAAGGTAAGGCCTTAACGACTATTGGAAAGTTTGAAGTAAAATAATCGGTATTACCAATTGGACATAAGAAACAGACAATACTTGGGATTAAGTTTTGTCAAAAGATATGGGCCTTCGACGAAAATTACCCATTTATGAAAAGAAACCGAATACCAAAAAGCATTATACTCTTTTCATAATGAATATTATGACGGAAGGATTAAAAACCTTTCTTAATTAGGGAATTCCATTTTAGCTTGGTGTCTACAATAATATTTTCCTATCGTAAATACGGGGATTCCTAATCATCGGCGTATCGCACGGGGGTAAAAGGAATTAAAAATAATTTGATATATTAATAATAAAAAAAATGTTACAAGACTTATTTTTAGTTGTCAAAAGCATTCGTGACATCAGCCTACTATAAAATTTCCCGTAATGCATTGGGGTTGTCTAGTGGCATCAAAAAAAACGTGGTAGATACAATAGCTGACATTGTAGACTAGCACTTAGCTTCATATTATCATGTTTTCTATATTTTTTAAATAATATTTTTAACATTTAATAAAGTAACTTTATTATTTATTTATTATTTATATTTTAAACAAATTATATTATATTAAAAGAATTCAATAAATTAAGTTCGCTAGTAGCGCCACCTGCTAACGTATCAACAAAATACAAACCCGTCAAAGTAAGACTTAATATATTAAGTTATTATTGAAATATAAATTTGATATTCGATCATTAATTTGATAGTAAATTTAATTATTATATAATATAATTAAGACGTTTAAAAATACAATTTGATTATAGTTTGAAAGGAATTATTGACAACTAAAATTAAATGTGACGCCATAGCGTGAGCGCTACGGCGTCACGTAGTGCTCACTTCACGTAGTACTTGAATCCCAAATCGTGGGAGGAATATGAGCATCAGTTTTCAAATATTTATTATTTACTATATAATTTCTAAATTCAACCACTTTCACTTCTTTAGGTACCAATGTATCTGTTTTGACAACTAAATAGGTAACTAGACAAAATAATAAGTATTATTAATTTCAAAAACAGGAGTCTAAAGAATTAGAAGGAGGTAGCCCGGGTCCAGTTGAAAGGTTACGCTTATTCCAGCGGAAGCAATAAGGAGGATTATTTTTCGTTTTGGCTCAGCTAACATGCTTTCTCTAGCACTACAACCCATAAAACTGTCGTAAAAAGCATGCTTTTATTTATACGGTTGTGAAAATAGACGATTAACAGAGACATCGAGGAAAGATATGTCGCCGAACTGGATGCAATAATGTATGAGAATAGAAGGTACAGTCATGGATGGCATACAACGAAAGTAGCTCAAATGGTACGGACATATTCAATGAATGAAAGACAGTAGACTCCCGAAACAAGTACCTGTACGAACACCTACAAGAATCCAGAAGAGAGGACTACCTTAGAAAACACGGATGGAAAAATAAGAAACTCAATGAGCTCGAAAATTATAGGTACATTATTATCATATCATATTATATATATATATATATATATATATATATATATATATATATATATACATATATATATATATATATTTATATAATATATTATATACACGATATTGAAGGAGATTACAATCAACAAAATCTCCATCGTCAAGTTTTGTTAATCTACATCAACAAAATCTTCACACAGTGAAGACCCAACAATAATAGAAGTGTCAAATGCCGTCCTAAAATTCAATGACAATAAAGCCACAAGAATCGATTACATCTATGGGGAAATGTATAAAAAAGGTGGTGATCAACTTTTTGCAGTAATCCATAAACTAATAGTACTTATATGGCAGAATGAATTGGTACCAGAAGAGTGCCTAAACAAAATAATATGCGTTGCATAAAAAGGGTGATTAACTGGATTGAAATAACTATAGAGGCATTACTCTGTTAGCAGCTGCGTATAACGTCTTCGGCAATATATTTTTTGAAAGACTTAAACATTTTACAAAGGATATTGTTGGTCAATATCTATGCGGATTTACTGCTGCAAAATCAACTATACATCAAATTCAAGCACATGAGCAGATTCTAGAAAAGTCACTAGAATATAACATAGATATACACTATCTCTTCGTTGACTTCAAAGCAGCCTAGACAGTGTTAAAAGAACTGCATTATATAATGCAATGATAGACTTTGGTTGGGATCCCACCAAAGTTAGTTAAATTGACCCAACTAATAATGCAAAAGAACTGCATTATATAATGCAATGATAGACTTTGGTCGGGATCCCAACGAAGTTAGTTAAGTTGACCCAACTAACAATGCAAAACGTAAGCTTGTGCGTTATAATTGAAGGAGAAAACTCTACGTGCTTTGACGTTAATGATGGTGTAAGAAAGGGGGAGGCACTGGCGTGTCTCCTCTTTAATGTTGCCTTGGAAAAGGCAACCAGAAAATTAAATATTAGAATGAATGTAACTATTTTTAATAGAATCATGAAAGACAAGTGTAGTGTTTTTCTAAGCTTGCGGATACGGCATATGAATTAGGACTTGTGGTAAACGTATGATATATCTAATAGCCATCTTCATGTATTTGGAAACTATTCGAATTGCACAAATTATTTTTTTCACAGAAAATCATCAGAAATAGATTAAACAATACCAATGAAAGAACGCAGCCTCTTGAAAGATATTAGCTCATGTGCAGCAAGAGTAAAATTTCATGCAAATAGTCTTATAAATAATATGAATACCAATTATACCAAAAATAGATGTTTGGAAAAAAAATATTTTTTCACGAATTGTTTAAACAAACTGGACTATTTATTAATTAATTAATATATAAACAAATTACATATTTGTAATGTATGTAGAAATTACATACAAATTAAAAAAAGAATGATCAAAATCCATTAAGTAGATCCGGAGATATAGAAAATTTTATTAGTTTGAAATTGTTCATTATTTAAACTCTATGGATTTGTAGGTTCTTTCTAGTCACCATTTGAACTACATTTTTGAAAATTCTTAGAAGGTCCTGTAAAGGTACAATGTTTGTGCAAATTTTTAACAAAACATACAAATTCCATTCTGTAACATTTCGTTAATGAGGTTTCTTAATTATTATAATCAAACTAGCTGTGAATTAACAAAAAAACATGGCTAACTTTGGCCCAAATTAATCTAGGCCAATTTTTTTTATTGCAACAACATTCAAAACAACAAATTGACTTTTCAACTTACAAAAATCGGCATTTTGAAGCTTTGTCAATATTTTTAAAAATAATTTTTTTTTATTTTATGTTAAGTATTTAGCTTTCTAATGGAGTCCAAAAATCGAAAAAATCGCATTTTTTGCATTAAATTGTTAATCATAAAAAACGCCTCCGAACTTTAGGTAGGAAACAGGTAGGTTTTCTTCTTATAGGTCTACAATAGCTAAGTTGTCAGCTACCTGGATTATTGAGTGTCACGAGAAAATCTTTATTACCCTGGACTTATATGACTGGACAAGCAAGTGACAAAACAAACTTCATATATTATGTAAACTTTACTAAAAAAAAACGATTAAAATAAATATTTCAATAAATATAAATAATCAAATTCCATATTCAAATACTGGAAAATATTTGGTATTGTCCAATAAATATAAATAATCAAATTTCATATTCAAATAATACAAAATATTTGGATATTACTCTGAGCTCATGTAAAGACGTAAAGAAAATAATAATTCTGATTGAAATACCTTCATCGAGAGGGTATATACTTCTTACCTACCCGCCGGCGATAATCCAGAAACTATCGAAAAGGACAGCCTGTACTAACCGAGAGAGAGCAACATTTAGCAGAACTTTGAGATTTTTTAAAAAGTTTATACCAAATAGCTGCTTTGTGTTACACTTTAGGTTAAAAATAAAAACAGATTTGGAAAGTGGGTCAAATTCTGTAGTGCCCTATTTCAAAAAAACAAATTTCCGTTTATTTTTACCAAAAATATTTGAAAAAAAAATTGTTTAAACAATTTATAAATTTACGACCAAATAGTGCACTTGAACCTTTTAAGACCTTTCATATAAAAAAAGAATCATCTCAATATCTGCCATAGTTTTTGCGTTATTTGATATAAACTTTTACATTGCAATTTAGCTATGCCCAGAATCGCGAGGAACGGCCTTAAGATATATAAATCAATAGACTTACTGAACTTCACATATTTTATGAATATTGATCATATTTTCCAAAAAAAATTAAAATGGAAAGTTATTTTCTGTTGTAAGCTGTTTCTGAAAAACACGATATATTTTCGGTATTCGGGGATTTAATACTTTCGTAAAATAAAGAAATGAGGTTAGTATTACTAAAAATAAACCATAATGGATAAATAATATTTTGAATCGGTCATATCTTAACTGGAAGCATTAATACCGCTGGAAATTTAAACAAAACTAGTTTTTAATTAGTTATCGATAGGGTAAAGTTAATTTCTTTTAGAAGTAATCCAACAAATATTTAAATATTAAAATTAGGAAATGTAATCAATGATCAGATTAATATGGTATATAAAAACTGACGAACAAAAATTGGGAAAGGACATGTAAGATAAGAATTCAGAGAATTTTTGATATGGTTTGTAAAAATGTGTATATAAAGACATGATATTTAAAATATTAAATTTATATTTATGTGATAATCATAGTGTTCGCGCCGAGTATTTTATAAAAAAAGCTGTAAGTAAATACATTTTTATATATAAAAAAGTTGTTTACAAAATATCATTTATATGAGATTACGTTATTATATAAGAATATACGTTTTTACTGTTGATCAAACTTAATACAAACGGCATTGACTTTTTAATTTTTGAAGTTTGTTAATGTGGCAATGAAAACAATTTTTATTATATCTATGTATAAACTTGTTACAAACTTAAGACTTGGGTGGATAGTGAGGATAGAGAATACCCAGAAGTTGGGAATAATTTAAGTGATAGCGCCCACCAAAGTGGCGTGGCACGTGGCAAGTGGCAAGTAGCACGCGTCTAGCATGTTTCTTAAAATCTAACCAATGAAAACGAATGATTGAGCGCACACCAAAATGACAGTGACGTCATTCATTCTAATCATTCCTTTTCATTGGTTACATTTTAAGAAACATGCTAGACGCGTGCTACTTGCTACGTGCTACTTGCCACGCCACTTTGGTGGGCGCTCGCCCTAAGGTAGCATAAAAATTGACTTGACTTAAAATGAAGGCTCAAAAGACATCCCAGATATCACAACAGAGGAAATAAAATCAGCTCTCTCGGAGATGAAAAACAATAAATCACCTGCAGAAGATGGGATAGTCATTGAACAAATCAAAGAAGGAGGAGGAACGTTACTAAATGTGTTGAAAAAGATGTTCAATGCTTACTTGACAAGAGGCGTAACCCCCTCCTAGTAGCATAATGCAATAATAACCATAATGCACAAAAAAGTTGACATTTCAGACCTAAAGAACTACAGACCTCTTAGTTTGCTCTCCCATACATAGAAACTATTCATGAAGATAATAACAAAATGGCTTGTGAACAAACTGGATAGTTAACAACCTTGTAAACAGGTTGAGTTTCGCTCCATATATTGAACAAATGATCATTTACAAGTTGTAAAAACGCTAATAGAAAAGTAAACAGAGTATAACAAGCCTATCTGTTTTATAATCGTAGATTATGAAAAGGCGTTCGATACTATAGATCATCATAAAATGTTTCGAGCATTAGTTGACTGCCGCATTCACTACCGATATATTGCCTTGATTAAAAGTATTTACGAAACTGGTACAGTTTGTGTCCGCCTTCATGAAGATACCAAGAAATATCGAATAGAACGTGAAATTGGACAGAATGATACTATCTCCCCTAAATTGTTTACAGCTGTTCTTGAATATATGTTCAAGCAAATGGAACGAGAGGATAATATGGGTATTAATATAAATGGGGAAGATCTGAACCCCCTAAGATTTGCCGATGACATCGTTTTAATATCTGATAGAGATGATAAAGATACAAAAATGCCGCACACGCTCTATAAAGTGTCAAAAACAATTGGTCTTCAAATTAACACCTGAAAGAAAAAAATTATGACCAACCTTGTAGTCAGCGATATAATTCTGATTGAAAGCCATCGGATCGACCAAGTAATACGACCAAGCTTACAAATATCTAGGCCATGAGATTCGCTTAGACCATGATAATCAGACAACTGAATGGGCGAGAAGGATAGGTCTCATATGGGCTGCCTTTGGTAGATTGAATAACATTTTCAAGTCTAGTATCCCAGTTTGTTTAAAAAAAAAATTTTTTAACCAGTGTGTTTTACCGGTTCTTACATATGGTGCAGAAACACTGACTCTGACAAAAAAACAATAGAGAAAATAAGAGTTACACAACGCGCTACGGAAAGATCAATATTATTTATTACCTTCACAGATAAAGTACTAAACCTAGAAATAAGAAGAAGAACAGAAGTCACAGATGCAGTTGAAAAGACAGCCATGGCAAAGTGGGCCTGGGCCGGACATGTTGCCAGATTAACGGATGATAGATGGACCATTGGAATGGCGACCAAGGCAAGATGCATATCGAAGCAGAGGACGACCACCGACTAGATGGACGGATGATATCAAGCGCATCACCACAAACTGGATGCAAGAAGCTCAAGCTAGAAATAGGTGGAAACTTTTACGGGAGGCCTTCGTTCAGAAGTGGACAAATATAGGCTAATTGATGATGATGATGATGAAAAATTGACTTAAGGTAATGTTTAGTTTTGGAACCAAAAGAGATGTATGTCAGCTACAATTATGTTCCCTTTGCAAACCGGCAATCAGGTGGGTTGTAGGATGTGGTCTATAATGTTATTAAGATGATATCTAGCATGGAGAATATTAAGATAAAAAAAATTAAGTGTGAAAAGGTACCTACTGAAAGGGGATTATAAAACGGACAAATAAAGGGCGCCACCTAATCTTTTTTCGGGGGACAAGGAAAACTCAATATTTCACAATATGAGAAGATTGGTTTAGGAAAGATACAACAAAAAATGGCAATCATGCTAAACTTCTCTTTAAAACCAAAATGCATACATATATATAGTCAAAAAAAATCGATAAACAAACAGACGTACCTTATATGGTCACTCTACATCCCTGTCGGAATTATTCTGTTATTTCCCAAGGTTAATTTACAATACATACAAGAACGCAACTATGTCGATGAAACTACATGAAAACACGAATCATATTAAAATCGGCAGAGGAGTTCGACAGGGTAATACCTTATCTTTGAAAATAAGGCTATTATCGAGCACAAGTTAATTAAATCAAGCCCAAGTACTTTCGCTTAAAATAGCATCTTCAGGGGCATCTGAAATAAGCCAAGAAAACGTTTTTTAGATGAAGTAAATTAGTTAACTTCGATAAAAAACTCGAAGTTAATGGATGAAAAAGTTTTTGAGATTAACGTTTTATACTTACTTCGTCAAAATGTGAACTATCTGGCAAGCGTAGAATGTGGAAACATTAAAAATAACATAAAATTGTACAAAACACTACACTAAAACGAGGACAAACAGTTTAAAATTACTTAAAGATTCTACGCTACATTCTCTGTCAGTATCTGGAGGGATAATGCTCTAAGCGGAAATGATACGGTGACATGTGACATATGACAACTTTAATAGGCAGTCAAAGTTATGGATCTGTGATCAGCAAATATTAAAATTCTGTATAAGTTGTCATTGGGCAAAGGTCCAACTGGAACTACTACTGAAAAAATCAGCTGATGAAGTATGACATATAGAATATTTTGATTTAAACTAGATTGCATAATCCAGATCTCACACTCACACCCGTCTGTAATAATAAGGTTGTAGGTTTGCGGCTAAATGAAGTGTACATAAAGTGTGAATGAAAGAAATAGACCAAACGATCTATTGGACAGTGGGTAGTTGACTACAATGAAATGGTCTACCACGCACTGTCAATACTGCAAAACGAGAAGAAAATTGACTATGAAATTGAAATATTAAAATTAAATCAGAATTGAAAGCAGTGTGTGAATGGGTATAGTTCAAGTAGTTCAGTTAAACCTCAAGCCAATGGGGGAACTATAAAACTAATATATAATAGCGTTACTAAAGACCAACTGACCAACAGGTGTTGAAATATAAAACTGTGGAATTAGTATATGTAGATTATGCAGAGGTATGAAGAGTGAAATCAACTCCAACTGTGGACCAATTGAATCTGAGCAAGCTAGTTGTGTAAATTGTTAAATATAATAGTAATGCTGAACAGAGCTTGAAATTGGTAGATTCTTAATGTATCAACTCAGTGCAGGAAGTCTAGATAGCCGAGTTGGGTCCACTACGAGGTGAAGCTCTAATAAAGTTTTTAAAAATAGGTTTTAATTTAGTACAGTTTAAATTAATTTGAGTATTAAGACAATGAGAGTTTCCATTCGTTTCCTTTGTGATTTCCAAATCTTCCAATAGATCCAACTCCAAATAGTTTTTCTTTCTACTGATGTCATGCAAAATGGATGACCCAGTATTGATGTTGAAATTGTGTTTGCTAGACTCTAAATGTTGACCAAAACTTGAAGAGTTTGGTCTTTTTAAATGTTCTGATATTCTAGTAGATAGCTAGATTGAGTTTTTTATCGAAGTTAACTAATTTACTTCACCTAAAAAACGTTTTCTTGGCTTATTTCAGATGCCCCTGAAGATGCTATTTTAAGCGAAAGTACTTGGGCTTGATTTAATTAACTTGTGCTCGATAATAGCCTTATTTTCAAAGTTCATTTACTCGAGCATTCAACCTCATTTCATTCATTCATTTAATACCTTATCGCCTAAACTGTTTACCGCAGTACTAAAACATGCTTGTAAAAAACATAATTAGGAAAAGAAATCCTGAACATTGACGGTAGAAGATTAACAAATTTAAAATTCGCAGACGACATAGTTTTGTTCTCGGACAACTTCAAGCAGATATGTACATTGTTACATGCACTTCAGTTAGTGTGTGCCAATGTGGGTATTGAAATAAAAATCTCCAAAACAAAATTCATGACAAACCTAGTACCTAGCGGAAATATCAATATTGAAGACAACGAAGTAGAGCTGGTGGAAGAATACATATATCTTGGACACCAAATAAAGATCACAAGAGACAAACAAACATGCGAACTACGAAGAAGAATAAACCTAGCATGGGCAGCCTATGAAAAACTCAAAGGATGTGGTCCTTTGTAAAAGCGATATACCAATTTCGTTAAAATGTAAATCATTTAACCAAAATGTGTTGCCTGTGATGACCTATGGTGCCGAAACTGTGACATTGACAGCTACAAGTTCTAAAACGCTGCAAATAGCTCAGAGGAAAATGAAAAGGTCACTGCTGAGTATATCGCTTCGTGACCGAGTCAGAAATGAACACTTAAGACGAAGAACAGGAGTTACCGATGTAAGTTTCCGAATTGCCATACTGAAATGGAACTGGGCCGGACACGTCGCCTGAATCAGTGATGAAGAGATTTGCTTGAGTAGTGGATTAGGCTAGACAAAAGAACTAGAGGAAGACCCACCTACTCGTTGGACTGACAATCTTAAGAAAATGTCAAGAAATTGGATAAAATGTGCTCAAGATAGAGCACAATGGACAAAAATGAAAGAGGTTAATGTCCAGTAGTGGAGGCAAAGGACTGGGTGATAATGATGATGATTCCCAAAAGAAAGGAAGATTGTAAGATAAATTAAACAATGCAGATCTGTTATTAATTAGCTGAGTTTACTACAGGCTGCAACATAAATTTAACTGGAGATAATATTGTATTTAAGATTTAACTTAATTCCACAACAAAAATACCAATGCAAATTTCTTTGTGCAATGCAAAAATTCTCACTGTTTTAAATAGGCGAATCGCTGGTTTCATGGATTATAAGATTATTAGACCTCTCTTTCTAACTACAGGGTTACTGCCTACTGTCTGGATTGAATTTGAATTCCGTACTTAGTATGTGCATATTTTATTGATACTATGGTATTTATGAGATTTTAAAAAGGATTAGATGTACAAATGAAGATCTTAGAGAGTTATGATGGGGATTCCAGTAATAAGAACCTACCGAATAAGATGACTGGGAAACATAAAGAGGGTTCCAAGTGAATAGACTACCGAAAATGATTTTTTTAAGTATAATAGAAGGATATTAGAGAAGAGGTCGACTCAGACCGAGGTAGAAAATAAATGTAAAAGATGATCTTAAAAGACGTTACAAATTGGACGATGAAAGCAATGGATAAGAAGAAATGAAGAATAATGACAAATCAAACCATGGGCCTACTAATCTCGACGCGCTAATTTAAATTTTATTGATGATGGTCCTCTACCCCTTTTTTGTTTGTCCTAAAATTGCAGAGACATAATGAATTGTTAACCTCCTCAACAATATTTGTCTTTTTGGCTGTCCAATAAATTCAAAATATTCTTTTCTATCGCTACATTTTTTTTAATTGCCGTATTGCCAGATTCCAGTAACAGCCTAAGAAAAAATCCATCAAATTCTGACAGGAAACGGTGAGGGAAATCTTTTTTGGACCTCTACGCCACGGAACAAGATACCCTGGTATCTTTTGGCCGAGTGGGATACTAAGCCAGAAGACCCCAGGGTAGTGCCGGATTAACCGTGTTCCTGCTAAAACCTTGCCACTCGATGAACAACTAAACAAAACTAAAAAAACTAACTAACAAAATTAAAAAAAACCAAAAATTTATAAACAACCATAACTATTATCGTAAATCAGACATTGTTTCAGACATTAGGCCATAAACTAATAAATAATATTAACCATAAATTTCAGATCCCTGGCTCAATTTCGTCCTCTGTCCTCCTGCTCCTTTTTCTTCATCACCCCAGAAATTAGACAATGTACTTCTCTCCATTTTTTTTCTTCTCCCAATATTACGTTTACCATGTTTCTTTCATCCAGCCCGAAACCCATTCGCCTCTCAAAATCTTACCTCTCGTTTGCCCATCTCTGGCAGTTAAAAATATATACGGGTGCGTCCAGTACCCCACAAACAGTACAGTCTAGGAAGATTTGCCTATTCTATTTGTGAAGGTGACAAAACTACCATGTCCGGTCAGAAACTGCATCAGGAAGTAGTCTTGTTTCCTGAACTTACATTTCCATCACGGTACAGATCGGGAATGAAAACCTTCGCCCACCTTGCCTTTCCGCTATGATACGTCCATTCTCTCTGCCACTCTACTATCGCTCTTTTTCTCTCATTCTCATCTATATTTACATCCATTCTCCTAGCACACATCCTCGCTCGCTCTTTGAACAAAAGGATCGATATCACCGCTCCAATGACATATAGAGCCTCATTTGAAACTGTCCTGGGCCTCTAATGTTTGACATCTGCCGTATTAACGCCTCCAGATTTCGGTCCGCCTTCTCTACCTTTTTTTGGATGTGTAGTCCAAACCTTAGTCCTTCCGATAACCACACTCCCAGATACTTAATCGATTTAACTGGTGTAACCTCCACACCTTCCACTATAAAACGAAGAGACGATTTTTCCTTGATCCGTTTGAGAACTAACACCTTAGTTTCTGAGGCGCTAGCTGTAAATCGTTTTCTCTGATCCACCTACTAATGCGACGCAGGCTGAGTTAGTCGCATTAGCCATGTACGTTTTTTGACCCGCGTTCGCAACCAGTGCGAGATCATCGGCATAAGCTACAAGAGTGTACCCCCTTGGCATCTGTAGCCTCAACACTCCATCGTACAGGACATTCCACAGAACAGGACCTATTACTGAACCCTGCGGAACACCCTGCTACAATCTGATGGTGGTATCAATTCTCTCATCCTGGACATGATTTTCTCCCATGATGCTGTATTAAAGGCATTTTTGACGTCACGCAGGATAAGAGCCACCCATCTCTTTGTATTTTGCGTAACTAAGGAGATTACTTCTGTGACCACATCTATGGTGGACCTTTTGGCCCTAAAACTATATTGGCGGTTGCTCAGTGCTTGTTTTTCTTATAACTCTCGCTCAATGCGGCATTTTACAAGCTGTTCGTACAATTTAATTATCGAACTTAGAAGGCAAATTGGCCGAAATCACATCTCTTTCTCTTCAGCTCCACCTTTCGGAATAAGGACAACCTTAGCTTCTTTCAACATTCTTGGAAACTGCAGTTGTTTAAGCAGTTTGTTTAGCAATATCAGGAAAACCTGCAGATATCTTAGTGCGGCGAGTCTTACTGTGTCCAGCATGACGTTAAATTATAGCACTGCATCTTACGGGATTTAATTTTTTTTCCCATTGATTATTCTCAGGGTCCAGCTTCCGGACGGTTAATTTAATATTAAGAAAACCAGGATTTTTATAAGATTTATCCAAGTATCTTTTCTTGTATTTTATATTTTGATAAAGTTGGATATAGCTGTTTTGTCCATGTGACTACGTCTTCAAATTTCCTGTTAACAGTTTTCTTTTTAATGATGAGATTAAATATATAAAACTATCAACCACTCTACACCAAGAAATTTTTGCAAAGATAAATAATATTCTTTCTTCGCCATTGTTTACTTAAGATGTTCTTTTTGTGGACATTTTTTACTGTCCCAAGTCTTGTCTTGTATTCTATTGTCAGCTTTTGTGGATCCCCATTCAAACTTTACTTATCAATATTTAAGCTGACCTTACTAATGTGATTTACTTTATTGCTGATGTCTTTAGTTTTAAGTAGCAGTCTTGTTCCTTGCAAATTGTGGTTTTCGAAACCAAAATTGCCTATAATATTTTATGTATAACATATTTTAATATAGGACTTGATAAAGTAATAAATAATTATTATTCATTAATTAAACTCTAAAAAATAGGCCAGAACGTTATTAAGACCCGAACCGAATTTTATTTTTTTTAGCCAATTATAAGTGAGATTATTTTGACATGATCTAGTTCAGTTATTAACAAATTATGCGTAAAGTGATCTATTATATGCTTATCTAGGTGTTTAGAAATTTTTAAATCAATAATAAAAATAATATACTATCATGTCAATTATTGTTCCAATTAATGTTCCAATAAAATCTACCACAAATGATTCAAGGTTAATATGATCAAATATATAATTCGGTGATCTTCAAATTGAGACTCAACAAGTTGGTGTATTCAACAACGAAGTGGAGTAATTTGTAGTGCTGTGAAAATTATCTGAAACATTTTGGGACGCAAGGTTTGTTCGACACAATATTACACAGTATTATACTGGTCTGCAAAAAATGTCTCCTTATTGTTTTCATGCATGATAACTTCATTTTTGGTGATCTAACGCGTTTTTTTTGCATTATCTCCTAAACTACTCGACATTTTGTAATACAAATGGATCATTTTTTTCTTGTTTAGAAAGTATTTTTCATAAAAAAGAACCAACAAAATCTAAGAGCACAGAAAAATTTTAAGGGAGGTGTGCAGCCCTAAATCCCCCTAAACATTTGAGTACGTTCAAATCAAATACATTTGGTGGCACCATTAGTTTAACACATTATTTTTAAAATTTTTTTGTGTCTCATCATTTTTTGCAAAAAACAGTCTTTATTGAGTTATGGCCCTTTTTAATCAACCCTTAAAAAATTACGTGTAACTAACTAAATGGCTTAAATGGATTAACAAGTACAAAAAATATCTATAACCTCTATAAATATATTATTACAATAAATTTTTAACATTACCCCCATTTTCTTCAATACCCATTCGGTATCGTTTTAATAAGAAAATCCGAATGCGCTGAAAAATCATATTTTTCTGACGAAATTGATTTGCAGCTTCAATTATTCTTAACCTCAATTGTTGCTCGTCCTCTATTGTTACAGAATACACTTTCTCTTGTGGTGTAATCTGTGGTTCGTAATATACCAAGAGGCATTGCAGATTTGGCGCAGTACTTTCGATTGGAATCGTTGAAGTTTTTGTATGTTGGTATTACTTGCAGTACCCCAGATTTGTGCTGCATATTGCCATACCGGTTTTAAAATACATTTATATATTAGAAGTTTGTTCTCCAGGCTTATATTAGATTTTCGACTCATGTACCAATATATTTTCCTGAAGATTAAGCTGAGTTGAAGGCGTTTCTTTCAGATGTGAATACCCCAATTAAGTTTGCTATCCAAATGAATTCCCAAGTATTTAACGACGGTATTAACTGATAGCGGAGTGTTGTTTATAGAAACTGGTGGCGCGACACCTTTTTTTTAAGTAAACGTTATTTGTGTTGATTTTAAACTATTAACTTGGACTCGCCACAGTTTAAGCCAGCTCTCTAGTTTAAGTAGGTGGTTTTGTAATACCTGGGATGCTTCAGTTGCTGTAGAATTTGAAGTCATGATAACTGTGTCATCAGCATATGTAGCGATTGTTATATTGGTCGTCGTTGGGAGATCTGATGTGTATATTAAGTAGAGGGTGGGTACTAGTATGCTTCCTTGTGGAACTCCGGAACAAATTGGAAACAAGTTAGTGATTTCCCCACTTCTTTTGACTTGAAAGAATCGATCTGTCAGGTAGGATCTTACAAGTGAGCTTATGGGATGAGGAAATAAGGATTTAATTTTAGAGATAAGACCTACATGCCAAACTTTGTCGAATGCTTGAGAGACATCTAAAAATGCAGCAGTACAGTAATTTTTTTGTTCGAGCAAATTTCTTATGGTCTTTACCACCCTAGGAATTTGCTCGATGGTACCATGTTGTCTCCCAAATTGATAATTCGGTAAAATATTACTGTCATATAAAATAATCTCCAGTCTTCTCAGAAAAAGCCTTTCAAATACTTTGGATATAATGATAACAAGCTTATTGGGCGATATAAAGATACTTTCCGTGTGATCTTTATTATAATATTATATTATTATTTGGAATAAGAATAATTTGTCACAATAAATGATAGCTTCAAAGTATTGACTATTATTGATGGAACTATTTGTAATTATTGTATACGTAGAAACTAATTGTAATTTTATGACAAACTAGGAAAAAACTAGTTTTTCGAAAAAGTGATAAGAGGCAAATAAGTTTAAAAACCAATGTGTTAAACTAATGAGGCCACAAAATTCAAATCAAATGCTTTGAACGCACTCGAAAGTTTTGGGGGATTTGAGGCTGTGCGCTTAGATTTTGTTATTACTTTTGTATGAAACATGCTTTTAGAACAAGAAAGTAACGTGTCCATTTTTATTATAAAATGTCAAGTAGTTTAGAAGATAATGCAAAAAAAACAATTTATGTTTTGTAACTTCAAAGGACTGTAACTTTTTTTGTGTACACTTTTGCACTAAGGTGAGTTGGATTCAATTAATTTATTTTTGTCCCCGGAATGCCTGATTTAATTTATGACATACCTTTTTGAAACACCCTGTATAACCTTTTCATATAATGTTCATTTACATAATTGAAAACGATATTAGTAAAGTAAAAACTATAAAAAAAGTTAGAATGTACTATGTTTAACAAGGTTCTGCAACAACTTTAACACACAATCACGCGAGGCGATCAACCCTACCCCTAGGGACATGTTTATACCACTGTAGGAGTGAGATCCACATGTCCGAAAATCAAACTTGTCACACCTCACTAGTTGAGGTGGTATCTATCTGACCACCAGGCTTTTCCTCCACCCCTCCTCAGCGTGTGACTTACGTGAGGAGGCTTATGATCTGAATGTTACGTAAAGTGTCTTTGGTAATGAGACACCTTCTATTTTTAATGACTGTGGTTAGGCCACCTAACTGTAGGGGTAGCACACATGTCGGCTTTTCTCCCTATTTAACTTTATTGACTCTATAGAAGTTACTCTAGCTTTACTTCGGGACTCATGTCCCTAAAAAAAGCGTGTGTTCCAGACAGAGAGCCATCGGTCTAGACAGACAGCTCTCTGTCTGGAAAAGAATGTGTGTGCTCGTTCACTCAGTCGCCGATTTGACAAAATAAAAAATTTGTTTTCCTCGCTGACTGGGTGTTCGAGAAGTGAGTCCTGGCCACCGAGCCCATGCTTGCCGCACATGACCTCGATGCTCAGAGTCCGCGTTTGATCAATTGGATCTGCCTGAAGGGCCTATGCCTGCTGGCTGGTATAGAGTGCCTGACGGGCCTTTTATACATTTTTATTTGTGTTATGTAAATTTTGTGATGTAGCGGGTGTTCTTGTTTATCTTGAAGATGACATGACATTAATTAGACAGTGAGCGATTTTTGTTTTTTAAAACTAAGTTTATCTATGCTATACCTTAACAACAACTTTCTTGTGCATGTTTAATTTAAATATTATGTTTACGTAGAATCAAGCCAAAATTATATTGGTGTGACGAAAATCACACTTTTAACCATTAAGGCCGATTGTTCGAACGCTCTAATCTAAAGTTGATTGTCATCAAATATTTAATTACAATCAAATATGTCACATCAGCTGTCAAAATTATTAAAAATTGCTTAATATTATTACTTATTAGTAAATTTTTACATGAAATTAACGTCAGAAAGAGTTTAATTATGGTTTATTTTAAATTAAAACACAAAATAATAAAATTTAATAAAATAAATCAGTCAATATAATCTCAAAATGTGACGTATTTGATTTTAATTAAATATTTGATTTCAATCAAGTGTTAATTAGTGTTCGAACAATCGGCCCCCAATGTTTTGACGTTTTGATTTCTACTCCGGAAATCGTTTTCAACAAAGGTTATTATACAAATTTTGGGAAATATATAAGGTTCCTTTTGATGATTGGTAACAAAACTTTGTTATTTGATGAGTTTCTGGAATTAAAGATTTAATAAAGCATGGTCTATTTACATTATTTACACAATTTTTTTTAAATAAAAAAACGGCATTCAATGTCACTAACTCTCAATGTTTAACTACAAATAAAATCCAACAAATTTTAAAAAAATATAAAGATGACAGAAGTGGCTGTGTCTAATATTCCAGCTAATGTGCTCGGTAGAGTGCGGCAATATTTGAATGGTGAAATTATAATTTCACTACATCCCCGTTCCCAGAGGAGAAAATATTTATGCCTTCAAAAGTTTAGTAATCGTCTCCGTCTTCTTCATCTTCAGATGTTGAGATTGGAGTCAGCTTGGATATGTGGAAGAGATTGGACTCTCATTTTCTTCGGTTCAGGTTTATTCTTGAATTTGACAATTTTTCCTTAATTTCATAAGGTCCTATTTTCAGTTTGTCAAGTTTGTTCCTGTTTAATTTGTTTTATTATCCACAAATATCAAATCATCTATCTTGAAATAAAAATGTTTACGGTTTTCGTCAAAAATTTGTTTATTATAATTATGAGATTTGATCATTATATCTAGAGCAATATTTCTATTACAAATCCAATCTTTAGGTTAGTTAATTATTTTAGTTCATTTGGCAACATTGCAATATTTTTGCCATACATTAAGTATGATGGTGCGAAACCAGTAACAGTTTGTTCTGTTTCATTGTATTTGAGCACACATTCTTGTTAAGTGACACTGACAGTTAAAATCGATGGTTTCTTCAAGCATTGTTTCTGAGAGAACGGTTCATTCTACACTTATATATATATATATATATATATATATATATATATATATATATATATATATATATATATATATATATATATATATAAGGTTCTTGAACTCCTAAGTGGAGCATAGAGCTTCAGTGAAAACGCGCCATCGGGTTCTATTTTGCGCTAAGGCCTTCACCTCATTCCAAGACTTTCCTTGTTTTCTTATCTCGTCCATGATGGATCTTCTCCAAGTTTGTACTGGGCGACCTTTTTTTCGTTTTCCTTGATTCCACTCTAGGGCAGTCTTTGCAATACTGGAGTTATTTTTTCGGAGTGTGTGACCGATCCAACCCCACTTTCTGGACTTTATTTCATTTACTACCCTCTTTTGTTTGGTCAGGTGTAGTACATCTTCGTTTCTGATGATGTTAGGCCAGAAAATACGAACAATTCTTCGTAGACATTTATTAACAAAGACCTGCAGTTTGTCTGTAAGGGTTTTTGTCGCTTTCCAGGTTTCACATCCGTAAAGTAGTACAGACATGACATTTGAGTGGAATATGCGGATCTTTGTCCTCGTAGTGTAGTCTCCAGACCTCCAAACAGGGTTGAGCATGCTGAAAACTTGTTGCGCTTTTCGTATCCTCATACGAATATCTTTTTCTGTACCTCCGCTTTCTGTTATGACACTTCCTCATTCTACACTTAAAGTTCTAATATATTTTTGTTTAAAATGATTTCAACTACATTTCTTATTTGAACCATTTCTTTCTGCGGCGTATAGATTTTTAGTAAATCGATTTTTTTGCGATTTTACTCCCTCCACAGCGAGGGAGGTTATAGGAGGAAGCCCAGGGGTAGCAGTAGTCAATTTTTTTGCATCTTTTTTTGTGGTTTCAAACTATTATGCTCAGCAAAATTTACCTTTTTCGTATGATTAAGGTACAACTCTCTGATGAATATACAATATATTTAGAGCATTTTGGTGGTTTAGTTTTTTTATTAGTTATGTATGTATACCACAACAACAAAAATATTATAATAAAAATTAAAAATTTGGTATTTTCAGGTAACTAAAAAGGATAAATTATTATCACACAATCATTGCTAATTAATTCCAAACTCGAAGTTATAACAACAATATAAAAATGGCGATGATACTTCCTGAGTTATATGCAAAACTATCCACCAATAATGTAAACATTACAAAGTCTCTTCTAAAGAAATACAAAAATTTATTAAATTTCAAAAAGAATCCATCAATTCTAGAATTCGGCTTCGCTAGTGGTGAGAATTCAAAACAGACTCTACAGCCTCTACTTCCTCATGATTATAAGGAGTTTGTAGCGGTGGATATCTCTGAACCTATGGTGGAACGAGCTCGAAAAAACGCAAATATTCCAAGAAGCAAATTTTATTGTTTAGATACGTCATCACCGGACTTACCAGATTTGTTCCAAAATCGATTCGATAATGTATTTAGTATTATGACAATTCATTTAATAAATAATCCAAAGTAAGTTCCAATTTAAATTAAATATTTAATGTTTATTTATGTAACAATATAACACTGAAAACTTTGTTTGCAAACTTCCACAAAAATTTATTTTAACTCTTACAACTACAGCTGTTTCGGCTGATTGCCTTTCTCAAGTGATCTATTTTTGGCATGCGTTTACACTTTATAGTCTCTAATGAAATAGATTGAGGAGGGGAGAACTGTTTGTCTCAAGTTAGTCATTCAGAATTATATCTGTGTTTTTTAATTTGTTGATTTCCACAGATTCTAACAAGGATAGCTTAAGGCCTTTATTTTGGATGTGAAGAATTTTAAATTCGTCGTTAAAAGAATGATTGTGATCTAGAAGGTGAAGTGCGTATGTAGAATCTGTTTTTCTATTATTGAAAGCCCTTTTATTGCTATTCGTTTGTTAAAGTTTCTACCAGTTTGACCGATGTAAATTTTTGGGCTGTAGCCACATTTAACTTTGTACACACCACTGTGTAAGTGTTTTTTATTTTGGCTCTTGTTGTTTTTGATATATTCGCCTAGGTTGTTATTTGTTCGGAAAGCTGGTGTTATTCCTTTCTTTTTTATGTGTTTGGTTATTTTTGTTGTAATTTTGCCTGTATATGTAATCGAACAGAAGGTACTGGGTTTTTTCTCTGGTCAGGGCTTTCTTGTGTAGTTTTTGATTTAACATTTTATTAATTGTTTGTTCATTGTATCCGTTGTTTACTGCTCATTGCTTAATTATACTTAATTCTGTCTCAAAGTTGTATTTTGACATCGGAATTTCTGTTAATATATGTAACATACTATGATATGCTGCCAGTTTATGTTGTGTTGGATGGGATGATGAATTGTGTATAGTCGTGTCAGTATGGGTAGGTTTGTGAAATATGGAGAAGTCATGTTTGTTTTTAAATCTGATAATTTTTAAATCTAAAAAATTTATAAATTGATTTTGTTCTGTTTCTATTGTAAATTCAATATGACTATGAAGTGAATTAAAATACGATAAAAATTGGTCGAGTTGCCTGTTAGTTCCTGTGAAACATACTAGTACGTTGGGTAACTGCCCGAAATTAGGTATCTTTCCTCATTTACTGGCTGCAGGGTATTTTCAATTTATCCTAATTTTGGCTATTGGCACAGCCACCTTTACTTCCAAGCCATGAAGTAGAAATTTGGCAACAACGCGTGGTAGTCCGACTGCGGTTTGTTTTGGTTTAACATTTCAGATAGGAAGGCTTGTAAAATTTGTTGAATTTATTGTTTTTTTAACTTTATTCGAACGTTTTATTTGTAAATTGTGTTTAAATCAATTATAAAATATTAATATAAGTGAAATTTCATTAAATTTAGAACTTTTAGAAGATTCTTAACAACAATTTAAAAGGCAAGTATAAATATAACCTACAAAACAAACTGAAAATAATAATACTTTTGCTTCTTGTTACAAAATATGTAAACTAAAAACAATAATAATAATACTTTTGTTTTTTGTTACAGATGCTCTGGCATTGTTGTGTACCTGGTTGCAAAACCAATTATGCCAGTACTTTAAAAATGAAACAGGCAGAAAGTATCTTTTTGTTTCCCAAAGATCCCCAAAGAAGGTATACTGGGTTATGCTCTATTCATAGAGAAGGCTGTACAATTGCCAAATCTTCCGTAGTATGTGCCAAACATTTTCATGAAGATGATATTCAGCGGACTGAACAATGAGAAGATAAAGATGGAAATGTACACATTGAAAAGTTAATATTTCCCAAATTAAAAGGCAATGCAGTTCCTAATATATTTCCTGAAGTACCATCATATGTAACTGTTCATCGTACTAAAGAAAAAATGAATCCCGAAGACAGAAGAAACTTTTTGCATAAGAAGAGGGAACAAGAGATAACATAATTATGTCAATTAGACTTAGACAATAATATCCCATTGAAAAACTGGACAAGTAAAATTACAAGTGACTGTGTATATTTCTATGTATTAAACATTAATCAGTTGGGACACAAGTGTGATAATATTTGTGTAATGTGTAGTGTAATAGTTAGCAGTAATTTTAGTGTAATTGTCAATGTAGGTAAGAATAGATTAAGTGGTAATGATTTGAAATGGATTTTACAATATAGTAAATTAACAAGATGGTCACAATTAGAGAACTTACTTTCTTATTTAGATCTGCTTTTTAGATAAGTGATAACAAATTTGAGTATTACATTCAAAAATGTTTTGAGAATATAGGCTTTTTTAAATCCATATACAAGTTATAAATGGTATGTTACATTCAACACATTTTTCATGTATACCTCTTTTAACTTGGTCTATATGACAACAAACCCATTCATATTTAAAATTTGTTTTTAATTTAACTGTTTGACACTGTATTTTAAGTGCAATAAATTTTACTCCAGTGATTATTTTATTGATAATATAACCTAAATAATAATAAAACTTTATATATATTTACTAGGTATATATAAGGTTTTATTAATTTAATTTCCCTAAAAATATTTCTGTAATGAATTGAAGTTTTCAAAATATCAGTTTCCTAAAATTCAAATTAGTTTAATATTCTGGTAGACCTTACAGCTGATTATCGGACTACCGACGTCATAGAATGCAGTGTTGCCTTTTTTACTTCATGGCTTGGAAGTAAAGGTGGCTGTGCTATTGGCTATTTAGTATTTATCCTAATTTTGCTGACATATTGCGAATCAGTTCTAGGGTTTTGTCAGAATAAAAAGAGAAAATACAAATTATGATGATTGTACAATTAACTCCATTTTGAATTTTTTGTCGGATGTTGTGTTTTGGCAATAAGCCGAAGTTTCATTCTACCAAGTTTCCTAATTTCGGATACCTATCCGAAAAATTATATACCTATATATTTTTTTATTGGATGTAATTTTTATTAATTACAACAAAAAGCAGACGATTTGACTTATTTTATGTATAAGTGAAACAAGATCATACTGAGTTATATAGTTGGCACAGCATATAGGGTAGTGTCCGAAATTGGGTAACTGCCCAAAATTAGCTGCCTTTCTTCTAGCATAAATGATGCAAATTGAAAACTTATAACTAATATTAAAGGAAAATTATAGATGCGTGGAATATTACGGAACTATTTCGTGATAATAGGTCTGCAGAAGCCAGCAAAGAGATCATACAAGGAAGACCAGACATTTTACATTACGAGCTAATGCAATGTAACAAACTTTTTTATATATAAAGAGAGGAAAATTTTAGCGCTTATTGACAACAGCTCGTCCTTTTTAACATAGCAGATTTAATTTTACATCGAAATCGATGTTTTGTCTTTCTTTAAATTTGATCTGTTTATCTTATTATAGGCTTTTCTTCTTTAATTGATGTTAACAATAATTAAGTATAAATATCACTTACAACGAACAAATTAAAATTACAATATTCCATGCAAGTATAATTTTAGCCTAAATCTTACAGAACAACGATTTATTACATTTAAAAATGATTCATAAAGAAGAAAATTTTTAAAATTTATAATCATCTGCGTTTTTTAAATTGTAGACAGACGTTTAAAAACACATTTAGAATGCTCAACGATGGTGGTGAAACCTTCCAAACCTTTTTTAAACACACTCCCTGCGACGAAGTATTCCTAAAATTGAGCAGAGCATCCAAGTGGGGAAAGGCACAATATAACCAAAAAAAGATGTTGCATCCTTATTACGATAAACCAGAACCTAAAGAATATATTACAGCAGATCTAAAAGCAGCTGGTTTCCAGAATATTAAATATATGGAGGAAGATATGCCATATAATTTTGAAAGTGAAGAAAGTTTAAAAGGTAATTTTTATGCAGATACTCTTACTTCTATTTATATATATTATATATATATATATATATATATATATATATATATATATATATAATATATATATATATATATATATATATAAAGATATGTATATATATGTATAAATATAATATATATATATATATATATATATGTACATATATATATATATATATATATATATATATATATATATATACAGTAGTCTCTCTTTATAACGATTCCCTATATAACGATAATTCCTCTTTAACGATGAAAATAGTAAACGTTGGTTGGTTCATCATAAGGACAATGTATTAATTCTTTCTCTGTACCGATATCGTTTTCTCTTTATAGCGATGACTTTTCAGCGTTCAATAGTCGATGACAAATGTGTTATTGTGTTTTAAGTTCAGACTACCTGAGTCACAAGTGGCAAGGTCATTGTCTAGCGGTTGTTTTGTTATTGGAAGAAGAAGAAGAAGGCGGAAGAAGTTGAGGAAACCTCAGCACGAAGATTTAGATCGCACTATGCTACAGTGGTTCCAGCAGTTTTTTTGCAACTGAGCTTGGAATTAAGAATTTCAAGGCATCTGAGGGTTGGCTGAGCAATTGGAAGCTGCGGCACAAGATCAACTATGGGAAAATCAGCGGAAAGGCTCACACGATGAATAAAAACATAACGGATGATTGGCTAGAAAACATGTGGCTTGGACTAAAGGCAAGATATGCGTCAGACGATATTTTCAATGCTGATGAGACTGGATTGTTTTTTAAAATGACACCAAACAGAGCTCTAAAATTTAAATCGGATAAGTTCGTTGGTAGAAAGCTTTCTAAGGAACGCATTACAGTTTTCGTAGCCGCCAACATGAAAGGTTCGGGGAAGCGAAAATTGTTAGTGATAGGGAAGTCGAAAACTCACGTTGCTTTAAAAACATAAAACAACCTACCGGTGACCTATAAAGCAAACAAGAGTGGGTGGATGACTTCAGAAATTTTTGAAGAAGCTATAAGAAAGTGGGATATCGATCTTAACAGAAAAAAAAATTCTTCTGCTTGTTGGCAATTCTCCTGCTCATCCTGTACTGTGCGACCTTCAAAACATTGAACTTTGTTTTCTGCCAGCAAACACAACAAGTGTCCTTCAGCCCATGGACCAAAGTGATATCAAGAGTTTGAAAAGTCACTACAGGAGAAGACTTTTGATGGAATTAATTGAGAACAAACGGAATGTTACTTTGGTGTGAAATTCATATCTTCTTCTTCTTAAAGTGGAGGAGGTTGGCTACTATAATTTTAAACTCTTCTTTATATTCAGCTTATTAGCTGTTCAAAATTTAGCCCTGTCCATTGTCGGATGTTTCTGAGCCACGATAGTCCTTTCCTTCCTAGGCCTCCCTTTCCCTCGATTTTTCCTTTCACTATAAGTTGGGCATATTGTACTTATTATTTCTCAGTATGTGGCCTAGGTATGATGTTTTTCTAACTTTTACTGTGTTAAAAAGTTCTCTTTCCTTTTGCAGCACTTTTTCGTTTGAGGTATGCGATGTTCATGAAATTTTGAGTATTCTCCGGTAGATCCACATTTCAAAGGCCTCCAATTTATTTACGGTTGACGTTTTAAGGATCTACGTTTCAACTGCATATAGAAGAGTCGACCAGACGTGCATTTTTATAAACGTAGTCGAATTTCGAGTTTTATTCGAGAATCACAAAGCAGTTTTTTTTATTTTTTCGAAAGATTTTCTGGCCTGTTCTATTCTCGATCTTATTTCTAGATCAGGATTTAGGCTGCTATCGATCCAACATCCCAGATACTTAAATCTATTGACCTGTTCTAAAATGTGCCCATTTATTGTGCAAGGTTGAGGTACGTTTTGGTTTTTTCGGATTGACATCACTTTGGTTTTTTTAATGTTTATTTTCATACTCACATAATTGATCACAGGTCCAGTTGGTCTTGTCGATGAGTCGTTGTCGATCTAAGTCGGAATCCGCAATTAACACTGTATCATCGGCGTATCTGATACTGTTGATATTTACGCCATTCACATTGATTCCATCCTTGGAATCCTCCAATGCTTCTTTAAATAGAAACTCGGAGTAAAGATTAAATAGCAGAGGCGACAGAACACATCCTTGTCTAACTCCCCTCCTAATTTCTACTTCTGCGGATGTGGAACCTTCGATCCTAACTCTGGCGTTTTGGTTCCAGTACAAGTTTTTTAAGAATTTGATGTCTTTTCCATCTAAACCGACTTCTTGCAAACGGTCTAATAGTAGGTCGTGTCTTACTCTATCAAATGCTTTTTCGAAGTCTATAAAGCATATAAATATATCTTTCTGTTGGTCGTAGCATTTTTGGACGAGAACTAGTAAACTGAATAGGGCTTCTCTCGTTCTCATGCTGGCTCTGAATCTAAACTGATCGTCTCCGATGATTGTTTCGCACTTTCTATAGATATGATTATGTACGATTTTTAGTAGGACTTTTACTGCATGACTCATAAGGCTTATCAGACGGAACTCATTGCAGTGTTGTGGGTTTGGCTTTTTTGGTAGTGGGATGAATATTGACTCCAGCCAATCTTGGGGTATTTTACCTGTATCATAAATTCGATTGAATAAAAGGACAAATATTTCGATATTTTCTTCGCTGATTAATTTTAACGTTTCTAGGTATATTCCGTCTGGACCTGGGCTTTTATTTGTTTTGAGATGATTAATTGCATTTATGATTTCAGATTTCAGAAATTTATATACGGAATGTTAATTCTTCGCAGACCAAAAAAGACGACTTTTCAAAAATCTGAAAAGGAGAGTGATTTTAAAATATTTTTTAACGTATTATTAAAAAGAGTAAATCAGTGCAATAGGAAATAAAACAAAATATATTATTTAAATAAATAATAAAAAGTTTTTAAAATGTTCTTTTTAAAACTAAATTCAATGTTGTTTGCCATTTTTAGTTGCATTTGTTTGATTTGCTGCGATGTTAGACAAAATATTGTAACGTCTTTTGAATCTTTTCTTTTCTTAGGTTGAACTTTAGGTGGATGTCCAAATGGTAATCTATTTGACCCTGTAGTAACTTTCTTCGACTGGCTGAAGTTGGTTGTACTCATATATATGAATATTTTTACTAAAATTAAATTTTTCTATTTACTGTCTTATAAAATGTCTTACGCCCTTTTAAATGTTAAAATATGTTTGTAGGTCTCTACACGTCTGTCAACACTACTTTATCTCATATTCCAGCTGAGGAGCTTGAGGAATATAAGAAGGAGTACTTACAGGAAGTCAGAAACATATATACCGTATGTGAACCAGAAAATCATCCAAATCATTTGGTAAAACAAGTTACGTTGTGCGTTGTTTGGGCGAAAAAAGAATAAATTTTAGTAAAAAAGATTTTCGTTTTATTTTAATTTGGTGTATTTTACGTACATTTTCGAACTTTAATTATATTAATATTAAACTATTGAAAAGATAAGTTCGACAAAAAATGTAGATTGTCCTAATTTGTACGCGTCAGGATCAGCGCGGCGCATGTGTTAATGCACACCCAAGTTAAACTTGAGCTTGCGCTTCCATATGCCGCAGACGTTGTCATCATCTTCTCTAGGTCCTTGGCAGCGTAGCCTTCGTATGTGAGTCACTGTGTACTGGCTTGCGTGGCGAAGTTGATAATACAGACTCAACCATCTCGCACGATGGTATTGGAATTAGCTGTAGGAGTAGGATATAATAACTTACTCACCAGATAAAAATTTTGGGATCTATCTTCTTCTTCTTAACATGCCATACACCAAAGTGCATAGGCTACTATCTCATTACTAGAAATCTGCTCTTGGCGGCGTGACACAGCTCGCCTGTATTATGTATTCCTGTCCATTCTTTAATATTCCTTTACCAGGATAATTGTTTGCGGCCGGCTCCTCTCCTACCTTCGATCTTGCCCTTGTAGGATTAACTGTGGTATTTCATATTTTGCTCCTCTCAATATGTGCCCAAGGTAACCAATCTTGCGTTTTTAATTAATTCAAAGAGTTCTCTTTCCACGCCGGCTCTCTTAAGGACGTCATCGTTTCGAACTCTATCCACCCAAGGTATGCGCACCATTCTTCTCAATGACCACATTTCAAATGCTTCAAGTTTGTTGATAGATGTTTTTTTCAAAGTCCACGTTTCCATGCCATAAAGCAAGATAGACCATATGTAGCACTTGACCATTCTGTAGCATATTTCGAAATTTAGGTTTTGATTACATAGGAGCGGTCTGAATTTCACAAAAGCTTGTCTTGCCATTTGTATTCGGGTTTTTATCTCGTGTTGTGGATCCGATTGGTCATTGATTGTGGTGCCAAGGTATTTAAAAGTTTTCACTGCGTTTATATACGTATTATGCACCTATGCATATTATCGGGTTTTCTGGAGGGTTTCTGCTAATGACCATATATTTCGTTTTTAAAATGTTGATTTTGAGGCCATATTTTTTACCTATCTATTCACCCTATCAAGTAATAACTGCTGATCTTCCAAATTATCAGTTGTAATTACTGTGTCGTCCGCAGAGCGTAGGTTGCTAATTGGTATGCCGTTCACCTTAATGCCTAATTCCGTGTCTTCTAATGCTTCCGCAAATATATTTTCAACATATAAATTAAAAAGCATCGGAGAGAGTATGCAGCCTTGGCGGACACCTTTCCGGATTTCAAATTCTTCCGTATATTGGTCTTGATCAATCCTCACCTTTGCCATTTGGTTCCAGTATAGATTCTAAATAATTCTGATCTCCTTCTGGTCAATGTTGGCCCTATGTAGTAGTTCTATCATGATATCATGTTTAAAATTGTCAAATGCCTTCTCGTAGTCGATGAAGGTGAGGTAGACATCTTTTCGTTGATCTAAGCAGTTTTGTATTAAGGTGTTCAAACATAAAATTGCCTCTCTTGTTCCTAATATATTATATTAATTTTGGTTAAATATTAGAAACATTTGAGTATTTACTAATTACAAATTTAAAAAATATTAAAACTGCTCTCCTTAAAAAGTAAGAAAATGGACATAGTGTCTTTTACCTCCGAGGTACGGGTTTGGATTCATGCTATCGGCTGCTAAAATTTTTGAGCAAATGATAAATAGAGGCCGTTCTTCTTCATTTACTTCAGTAAACGTAAACCCAAAATTTAAGTAATCTTGAGAATATTTTCTTGATTATTTTTAGAACCACTCTCCCTGTGCACTTGTTGATACTTCACTAGTATCGAATGCTCGCTTACGCCCAGTTCAAAATTTATCTATGATTTTGTATAAATTTAAGTATATTTACCTACTGCTTAGAATATTTTAATACCGTGAATTGCTATTAATACACGCAAACTACAACATAAACAATAAATTTAACAGGTGCAGAAGCACTGATTGGACTGACTAAACTGACTCGACTAAAGTCTGGGTCTGAGGAGGAGAGAGGAAAACTCGGAACTCAGAATTATCTATTTATATCAATAAATTTACTTATTCTCGATAATTTGGTAATCAAGGTTTTACTGTAAGTTTAGTGCAAGGGCGGATCCACAGAGACTGGCTAAAAAATTTGACAAATAAATATACTATAATAACGATAAGGTTTCATTGTTTTTATGGCACTCAAGTGTGCCTTAAAAAAATTTCGATACCACGGAAAAAGTTCATGTACCACCACCTCCCCCCTGAAAATCGGTCCTGGGTTTATATATGTTTATTGTATGAGGGGAGGCGCGGTGAAAATAATTATATAGAATTGGGTCTCAACTGGTAAAAGGTTGAGAAACACTGGATTAGGACATTAAGTAGAAATTTAAGTATTATAGAATCTGATTTCGTTTCAAAAATTTATAAAAACCGATTAACGTTTAACATTGTTTGGTAAGTTCAGGATGACTAACGATCTTTTGTTGTCGGAAGCCGATAGAAAGTTAATTTATGCAAAGTTGTTTGTTGGAGGCTTAAGAGAAAAAACCAAAATGTATAATTTGGTCATTTCATAGAAATTAAATAAATGAAATCATGTGTGTTTGAAAATGAAGACTGTGATTGGTTCTTACAAAAGAGTGGAGAGGGAATTGCTAGGAGAAGCTTATTTTTTAAAGAAGAGAGTTGGGTCATAATTATGTTATGCCGTAAAATGAACAACATGCATTAAAGTCGAGAGAGTTATACACCGAAAGATTTTTACCGTTTTCTTTTATTCGTTGGGTTTGTGTTAACGAATTAAAAAAAAATAATATTATTTTTGAAAGTGTTTTATTTAAAAAAAAAACGTGGAAGTAGTGTTGGTTTATTGTATGCTTACTGAGACGAGGATAGCAATTTGTGTATGTATTTATAACCTCAAAAGTAAGCATAAGAAAATAATTCCGAGTGATGAACTTTGGACTAACCAGTTTTGCTGTCTTTACCTTAATCTTAAAGTATTCTATGCTGGCTATCACTTTCTTTATTATGGTTTCTGGTACAATCCTATTTTTTGCCAACTATTAGAGAAAAAGATACTAAAACAAAAGAAAAAACGACATTGAAAAAACCAGCTACAGGAACTAAAAAGGCTCAATTCACAAAGAGAAGCGCGAAAATTTTATAAAAATGTGAACCACAACAGAAAAGAAATAAATAAATAGAATACCTAGATAATAAAAAGTAAGGAAGCCAAAATTATCAATGAGCCGGACCAAATAGTAGAGAGACCGACAGATCAGAATACTGGAGAAGATAGTGGAGGGATGCCGGTTTTCAACATCCCTTCCATGGAGAGTTTTGTATGCCAACAGTGTCTCTTTCAGCGGTTTTGTACTTGCTGTATGTCCAATTAGTCCGCTAGCCTTCGACAGCTCAGCAAAGAAACTTAAATGGTGCTCTAATCTGGCCTGTTGAATTGATATAGAGTGAAATAAAACAATTGCTTGTTTAGCGAGGAACTGTAATCGAAAAAAAGGGCAAGAAATAGAACTCATAAACTGTGAGTGTATAACTTATCGTAGGAACCTAATTTGAAAGTTACAATTTACGCACTTTTCCGAAAACACCATAACACTATTCACATTTTACGGCTTCCCGGCTTATTGCGTAACTTGCAACGTGGAGAAAGATTCTCCGAACTTGAAAGATAGGTGTCAGCCCTACGAATGTCGCTAATTCACTCTCTGTCTCGACCCCTAGCCCCGCTAAAAATATTTTGTTTATGCATTTTGAATAGCAGGTCTAGGGTCAAGTTGGTGCCATGGGCGGAGACTAACATTCCCAGAAACAAGTTTATGCAGACTAGATTTATTTAGGTAACTGGCGCAAAAATATTTATTTGTTACGAAATAGAATTATTTGTTTGGATATATAATTATTTGTTTGGAGATATAATTATTTGTTTGGATATTATAATTCTCCAACAGATAGTATACCCCCTAAGCTTTTCAACTATAAAGCAAACGCTCTGACAAAATACATAATTAGACTTTCTGCATCCATTTGGAGAGAAGGAAAACTCCCAGACAGTTGGAATGTAAATATTATAATACCTATTCACAAGAAAGGAGATCCACTAATATGTGGCAAGTATCGAGGCATTACCCTCCTAAATACGGCTTAAAAAGTACTGGTTTATATAGTTTATGACAGTTTACTAGTATATACTGAGGAAAAAATAGGTAAATACCAATGTGGATTCCAAAAAGAAAGTTCAAGAATTGATCAGATTTTCCTTCTCAGATAAACCTTAGAAAAGACATATGAATATGGAATTGATACCCACCACCTCCTCATAGATTTTAAAAGCGCTTATGGCAGCGTATGTGTAGACAAAAGCGCACTTTATAATGCCATGGCAGAACTAAATATTTCGTCGCATCTAATAACATTGGTAAAGGCAACTCTTTCGAAAGTTGAGTGTAAAGTCAAGGTACAAAACAGAGTGTCAAGGTCTTTTCAAACACATACAGGATTACGCCAGGGAAACAGTCTATCGTGCCTATTGGTTAACATCGCGCAAGAAAGAGCGATAGAGAAATTGCGCATAAAACAAGGTACGATCATCAATAGAAGTGTACAGATGTTGGCCTACGCAGATGACATTGTCATAGTAACACGGACAAAAACAGACCTGATACAGGCTTTTAAAACACTAGAAAAGGCCGCGAAGTCAATGGAACTGCAGGTCAACATACCCAAAACAATATACGAATAGCACACAAATAGCGGCACCACAAGATCTGGTGACAGAAGCATACACATTTGAAGGGGTCTCGGAGTTTATATATCTTGGAACACAACTATATAACAGCAACCTAGTAAGCGTAGAAATTAAGAGAAGATAATACCTGGCGAACAGAGCTTACTTTGGACTTAAGCAGTTCTTAACATCACACATAATTAGCAGAAAAATCAAGATACGAATATATGAAAAATCTTATTAAACCTATCCTGAAATATACGTCAGAGACATGGACTATGGTAAAAAGCGATGAAGAACTGTTAGGCCGCTTTTAAAAAAAAATACTTAAACACATATACGGAGGAACAAGACAGCGGGATATGGCGCAGGGGCTACAATTTTAAGTTGTATCAATTTTATGAAAAATGCAACATCGTCCGGTCTAATAAAATTAATAGACCAAGATGGCTTAGACACCTGGAAAGAATGGACAGTGGAGATCCCCAAAGACAGATATTATATCAAGAGCCAGTAGGAACCAGGAAGACAGGCAGGCCAGATCTAGATTTAAAACTCAAGTCGAATATGACTTGAGGAATCTAGGGGTCAGAAATTGGAAAGTCAGGGCGAAAGATGAGGGGGAATGAGACTAATTCTTGAACAGGCCAGAACCCACCCAGGGTTGTAGAGCCAAAGATGATGATGATTCTCTTTCCGGACTGAATTGACTGCTTGTAATAACGCATACACCACTTATTATTATTTGACCCCTATCGTCATCTAATCTTAATCTGATGTGCTTTGTACGGTGTCTACTGGTCCTCTTGTAGCACTTAGTAGCTGATTGTTGGACATTATTATCTAGTGGAACCTACCTCGAACTGGTCTGGAGATTTTCTTGAGTCGCCACTACAACGTCCACTCTCTTGGCATCAGGTATTGATTTTCTATGACATCTGTCGAGATCTTCAATATAACATGAAATTAATTTTTTTAATTTTGTTAATTGTTGATTGAGAAATGGGTACGCGATTGTGGTATTAAGCAATAAATAAATTACGATCTTCTGGCTTTGTTTGAAATCCTTATTATATCTTTACTACCATCATGATTAAAATCTCTATTCGTTCTGCTTGTTTCTGAATCCACTGCAATGTGATTGTCCTCGACCTAGTACTACTTGATGAAGCCCAATAAGAAGAAACAAATCACGTTAACGAGGCATAAATTTTTAATCAGAAAAACAGGAGATTCAAATTTGAAGCAGTACTATAATAATAAATTTTAATTATAAAACTTTCACGCTATTTGCGTGAGGGATACTATTTAGATATTGTGTGTAAACATTTTTACACGTGTGAAATAATATTTTAATAGATAAAAATAAGTATTTTTAATATCATATCAACAATGTATTTCGTAAAATATTAATTACGAAATATTAGACAAATTAAAATAAGCCAGAACATTATTCGTATAAATCCATAAGTTCAATTTAAAATATGGACTTAAGCAAGGAATTTAACAAAGGAACATTTTTTATTTGAACTTTGATTAAATGAAAGGCAGATATCGAGTACAGTTTATTAGTTTAATTTTGGTCAATTATTTTCGCTTCCTAGACCATCTTCAGGGGCATCTGAAATAAGCAAAGAAACGTTTTTTCAACTAAAGAAAATTAATTAACTTCGATAAAAAAACTCGAAGTTGATGGTCGATAAAAGTTTTTTTATGTAATATAACGTTTTAGCAACAATCTTTTGAGAATGTCAAAAAACATAAAATTGTACATTAACACAACACGACACAAGGACAGTTTAAAATTTTTAAAAACGGCGAAGCTATATGTTGACTGGCATCAGAAGAGAGAATGGGTCCTGGTCTAACGGATATCTTAAGGCCTATCCTCGATAATCCTAACGGTAAAATTCAGTGAGCTATCTATTTCAAAAATATCTTTCTTTACGAAAACAAAATCCATTCACGAAGAATATTCTAAAAGTCATCTGGTACTAAATTTTATATTTTTACCTACTTACAATCCCCTATTGTGAAGTCTTGGGTGTATACAATAAAGCGAGCGGGAGGTCTTCTATTCATTGCGATTATGGGTAATTAGAATAATACGAGTAAACCAGAGTAATATTATTTATTGAATAATTAATTTACAACTTAGCAAGGGTACATACAGGTAACAAATAATCGTCCTGTAAATAATTCATAAATTAAATCACAAACTTTTATAAAATTTTATAACAAAATAATGTATAACAAGATATAATGTATTGGTTTTTTTATGTCTTATATTTTCTTTTGTTATTGTTTTTTTGCTGACAAATTGGCTTTTAAACGTATATTACAGTTTGATGATAAATATTCTGAAATGGAAAATGTTGAGATGTGGCGAATAAAATCATTCATGAAATTAAAATGAAGGGATTTACGTCTATTAGTGGTGCGATTTATAAAATTAGTAGCTCAAATCGCGGGAGGAATATATGCATTAGTTTTCAAATATTTATTATTTACGATATAATTTCTAAATTGAACCACTTTCACTTCTTTAGGTAACAATGTATCTGTCTTGACAACTAAATAGGTAATTAGACAAAATAACGATTATTATTAATTTCAAAACGGGAGTTTAAAGAATTAGAAGAAGGTAGTCCGGGCCCAGTTAAACAATCAAGTTTATTCCAGTGGAAGCAATCAGGAGGATTGTTTTTCGTTTTGGCTCAGCTGACATGCTCTCTCTAGAACTAGAACCCATGAAACTATGGTAAAAAGCATGCTTTTATTTACACGGTTGTGAAACGAGACGATTAACAGAGACATCGAAGAAAGATATGTCGCTGAAATGGATGCAATAAAGTATGAGAATAGAAGGTACAGTCATGGATGGCATACAATGAAGGAATCTCAAATGGTACGGACATGTCCAATGAATGAAAGACAGTAGACTCCCGAAACAAGTACATCTATGAACAACTACAGGAATCCAGAAGAAAGGACTACCGTAGAAAACACGGATGAACGAATAAAAAACTCAATGCGCTCGAAAGTACTTAAAGAACAATGGAACAACCGAATTCAATGAAAAATGGACGTCGAAGACGTTTTATACGGATTATATCATATTACGAGTATAGGTACATTGTTATTATATCATATTATATCTATTTATATAATACATTATATACACGATAATGAAGGAGGTTACAACATAGACAATCAACAAAATCTACATTGTCAACTACATAGTGAAGACCCAACAATAATAGAAGTGTCAAATGCCGTCTTAAAACATAAAGTAAATAAGTAAAACTTTTAAAAGTTTATAATACTAATCTAACAGACAATTATTATTGTCAAATGAAAGAAATAAGGTAATTTACTTGTGGTTAGTAAACAAGACGGCCCCATGCAACTAAAATTGTCAACAAACAACGGATTACAAAAGTTTAGATTTATGAGATTTATGAGAAGCATTTATGAAACTTAGATGTATACTGAGTACTTATTTCAAAAATTTACAACTAAGGATTTAATTTGTTTTATGTAAATATACTGTATTATTATAAGGATGTGAAACATGGATCATGAAGGATAGTATGATGGACAATTTAGGTTGTGACTCAGATATATGATAAAGTATGGCAAAGATGCCATAACTGTAAATTAAGACTATATTTACCAAAACGATACTCTCAAATTATTGAATCCTGCATCTTGGAAAGATATTTCAGAATTAAACAGGAATATACATAAACGGAACTGCAAGAAATTACAGCAGGGCTGCCACAAAGAAGTGTCTTTTGTATACCTTTTGTATACGTATTATATTATTGTCCTAGAAAATAATACAATTGAAACATTTACCGATGACACTTCTATCATAGCAATATGCAAAACCAGCCAGGAAGCGACAGAGAAATTACACAGATCTTTATCAAATATATACCTACTCCAGGGAAATAAGCAAAAAATAGACCATGTTCGTGACACTCAATAATCCAGGTCACTGACAACTTTTTTAGTTATTGTAGACCTATAGGAAGAAAACCTACTTGTTTCCTGCCTTGAATTTGGAGCCATTTTTTAATTATTAACAATTTAAGGCAAAAAACGCAATCTTTACTATGATTATTAATGATAATAGTGTTAAAAAAATAGATTTTTGGAAGAAAATTATTTTTTTCACTATTCACATTTAATTGTTTAAACAAACTAGATTATGAATTAATTAATTAATATATAAACAAATTACATATTTGTAATGTACGTAGAAATTACATACAAATTAAAAAAGAATGATCAAAATCCATTGAGTAGAACCGGAGATATAGAAAATTTTATTAGTTTTAAATTGTTTGTTCGGTATAGATTTGTACTCCATGAATTTGTAGGTTATTCCTAATCACCATTTAAACTACATTTTTAAAATTCGTAGAAGGTCCTGTAAAGGTACAACATTTGTGCAAATTTTTTATCAAAAAATACAAATCCCATTCTTTATCATGGCGTCAAAGAGGTTCCTTAATTATTATAATCAAATTAGCTGTGAATAAACAAAAAAACATGGCTAACTTTGACCCAAATTAACCTAGGTCAAATTTTTTTATTTGAAAATTCGGGGAAAATACTAGCTTTTCGAATGTAAAAAAAGATTTCTTCTAAGGGCAATGTTTTTAAAGTTCTAAATGTTTATAAACTAGATAATTTCAAAAATTTGGCATCAGGATTTTTGATTATGATAAATCATTTTTTTATCATTTTTTAATACATATTGATAGTATCTTTTGCTTTCATTTGTCGCCCACAGCATTACCCTATCTTTAATATTTTCTGTCTTATTTTATTGTAAAAAAAGACCTCTGGGATAAACAAATACAAAAACTTTTAAACTGATTAATATATCGGTTCCAAATTTTGAGGGTTTGTTAAGTATCCCAATACCCAACCTTCGCTGGAACTCTAAAGTAAAGTTGTTGTATTCAAAGTTTTTAACGAATATCAATTGTCACTTATTTTGCAGTTTGTAAAGCAACAAATTGACTTTTCAACTTACAAAAATCAGCATTTTGAAGCTTTGTCAATATTCTAAAAGATAAAATTTTGTAATTTTATGTCAAGTATTTAGCTTTCTAATGAGTGGAAAAAATCGCGTTTCTTGCATTACATTAAATCATTAAAAAACGGCTCCGAACTTTAGACAGGAAACAGGTAGGTTTTGTTCTTATATGTCTACAATAACTAAAATAGTTGTCAGCTACCTGGATTATTGATTGTCACGAGAAAATCCTTATTACTCTGGACTAATATGACTGGACAAGCAAGTGACGAAATATATTATGTAAACTTTACTAACAAAAACGTTCAAAATAAATAGTCCAATAAATATAATTAATCAAATTCCATATTCAAATACTGCAAACTATTTGGGTATTACTCTGAGCTCATGTAAAGAAGAAAAGAAAATAATAATTCTGATTGAAATACAAAAAAATGTACTGACCGATTGACCAAAATTCTACTCTGTTTCTACATAATAAATTATAATTATATAAGTAAATATTGAAACAATAGTATTATTATAAAAACAGTATAAGCATTTAGAAGGAAAATGTCACAACTCAACAGAAAATATTTCTATTCATATAAAAATTTAATCAAATTATAGGTACTTACTGCTTATTTATATAAAATTTCCTCAATCGTCGTCGACTTTTTCGTCCGGAGCATAAACGTCTTCGCGAACTACCCATTTTAAAAACAACAAAACACACTGGTTTGTCAAAACTAGTCAAAAGTCGAAATAAGCCCTAATAATGTTATTCAACATTATTTATGACCCTCCAACTTTCTTACCTACTCGTCGGCGAGAGTCTACAAACTATCAACAAGGACAGCTTGTACTGACCGAGAGAGAGAGTACATTTAGCACAATTTAACATTTTTTAAATAGTTTATATGAAATAGCTGCTTTGTCTTACACTTTATGTTAAAAATAAAAACAGATTCGGAAAGTGGGTAAAATTCTGTAGTGCCCTATTTCAAAAAAAAAAATTTTTACGTTTATTTTAACCAAAAATATTTAAAAAAAAAATATTGTTTAAACAATTTATTAATTTACAATCAAATAGTGCACTAGAACTTTTTAAGACCTTTCATATAAAAAAAGAATCATCTCAATATCTGCCATAGTTTTTGCGTTATTTGATATAAACTTTTACATTGGAATTTAGTTATGCCCAGAATCGCGAGGAATGGCCTTAAGGTGACATGCCAAGCTTGGATTGGCAGTCACAATCATGGTGATGTGATCTGCACATTTTAAAATTCTATGAAACTGAGCATTGACCAAAAGTCCAACTGACACTAATATAGAAAATCAACTGATGAAATATGAAATTCTATAGAATATTTTAGGTAGATTGCATAATCCAGATCGCACACTCAAACCGGTCTATAATAATTAGGGTGTTGGTTTGAGATTCACTGAAGTGCACGTGGAGTATTAATGCAATAAATAGACTAAATAATCTATTAGATAGTGGGTGGTTGACTACGATAAAAGGGGTCTACTAAGCACTATTAATACTGTAGAGAAAAAGAAATCGAACTATGAAATCCTCAAGTCTAAAACGTTATATTACATAAAAAACTTTTATTAACCATCAACTTCGAGTTTTTATCGAAGTTAATTATTTTCTTCAGTTGAAAAAACGTTTCTTGACTTATTTCAGATGCCCCTGAAGATGCGAAGAAGGAAGCGAAAGTAGTTGGGCAAGATTTGAGTAGTTTGGGCAAGGCCTGAAAATCTAATTGTATAGTGAACTGATTTCCTAACTGAGCTTCACGTTTGTCTTTTTTCCATTTCATGCCATGCCTCTTCTGTTATGTGTCCAGTTCGGTAGCTACAACACGTGTTACACTGGTCCTTCTTATTGGGAAAAACTGAAATATTTTGTTGACTAATTATTTTTAAAAACTTCTTTCTGCCAATAGACGGGACGCTTTCAGCTTGGCATTTACTAAGAAACAATTTAACATCAGAAATTGTATGAAATATGGGTTCCAAATATAGTTTAGATGAATGTTTTTGAGCGTAGTGTGACGGCATTTTAGGCAGTTCATTTAAACTTTTTTGGAGGAACTTAATTCTCCTTGCTAGTTCTGGTCGGTCACTTACTTGTTTATTGCGCTGATCTGCGAGAGGAGGGAAGTTATATGAACTTTGTTGATACCATCTCTGAACCATTTTGTAATTGATACCAAGCGTATTCAAAAACATTTGTCGACAAACTTGCTTTACTCCTTGTCCATTATTTAATCTATACTGAAACGTAAAATTACATGCAGAGTCATTTCGATCTACAGTGTTTCTCTTTTCCTTAATTTTTTATCACATGAGCAGTCACAATTGACTGTTTTTGTGGCCAAGTGAGCTCCCAAAATTTATCAAAAATAGCACATGTAATAGTTTCAGTAAAAGGAGAACATTGTCCAAGTTTTGATCTTTGACACAAGGTACTGTTAAAATTTGGCTTGATTTTCTGAGCTGATCGCTGGGTGTTTTGTTCGGACTTTTGATTTTCACCCTTGGCAAATCCAAGTTAAGGTTTGCCTTTCATTCTCAACTTCTTATTAATATTACGTTACCACTGAGTGGAATCAGCCTGTCGTCGTCTTTTGCGCCCTTCTGTAATTATTTGGGTCATTTATATTAATATTTTCTTGATTTTGAACAATATTGTGATCACTTACTAAATCATCAGACAAATATTCATCGGACAACTCATTAAACGAACTAGTGGCTGTATCTGAATCAGAATGTTCATTATGGTTCTGAACATAATATTCATCGGGTAAGCTTTCTTGAGAAATATTGTCTGTGTAACTTTCGGTATCATTTTCAGAATTTAATCCTGAAATATTATTTAAGTCTAAAAAATCATTGATCGTATATACGGGAGAAGTATTAGCAGTGTGAGTAATATCCTGGAGGAATTTCCTTTATTTTTACTAGTTGTCTGATCTTTTTTTTATAGTTGAAAAAAAAATACTAGTTCCTTTTGATTTCAGTTTGTTATATGTTGAAATATAAATCACAATATAAATTTTCTAAAATGTGTTATTTTTACATGGAGTAGTAACAATACCGTACTGAGGAGATCTAAAGAGATCGAAATACGTATATGCGGCTTGTTGCTGCTCTGTATCAAATTAAAATATTTCATTTGTTCGTCATTTGTTTAGTTTGTTTACTTCATTTGAAGTACCAGAAATCGAATTCACTACGAATATAGGCCATGATGAACGGCATTTGGAGTGCAATTTTTAGACTTCCTTGCCGATGCATTCATCAAGCTGTTTGCTTCGCAAGTCTTATGGGGCACGGCGGCTTATATTTGAATTCGATTTCGCCAGGTAGAAATCGTATGATTTCTCTTTTTGTGTTATTTTTATTTCAATTTTTTTTTTAATTTGTCGTATCTGTGTATCTATTTGTATATATAATCTGTCAAAATATTTCATTTTAGTATAAATTTTAAGGCCACAGCATACTGGCTTACACCAGTTGCTCGAAAACATGAGTCAAACAGTATCGACCGGGGTCAAGCTTTGGATGGGTGACCGTTTGGGAACATGTCATGGTATTGCCTTACTTACTTTTTTTATTTTCATTATTATTTAAGAATATTTTTAGGAAACTTGTAAATATTCAAATTAGTTTAATATTTAAATAAACCACAAATACACAGTTTAAAATATATTCATTTCATTGAAATCATATAATAGAAGTATAACTTTATCCTGCTTACAAAGTACACACATTTTTTTATATAATAATAGACTCGCACTGCACTTTGACAACAAATAGTAAACAAATTTGTACTTACATCTTGACTTTGCCATTCAATTCACAACATTTGCGAAAAATTAAATACAGACATGCTTATCATTAAGCATACTAAAAAATATTAAAGACTCACCCTGTAGAGCAAAAATTAGCAATATTTTAACAAAGCAATTTAAGCTCAAACGCTTTATTTTGATGTCAGCTATCACTCATTAGCCAATGTCCGATTAATTACAGGACACCCTGTATAGGAAGTTCGATTATTTTGATACGTTCGAATTATTTACATAATATAGATATAATATGAACACTTTATTCGTTTTAATAAAAAAAAACTTGCATAAGTGAATTACCATACTTGTACGTAGGTCTACAAATTTTTTAATAAAATAACACTTAATAAACAATATGCATATTTTGCATCTGTTTTGCTTATCTGTAGCTCAATTATTCAGTTTATTTTAACTTTAGTGAAATAAGTACAAAACAAGTTAATTACTACACAATCGTAAGTATTATTTGTAATATAATAATAATCATCATCATCAGTCCATCGTCGTCCACTGCTGATTATAACCCTCATCTAAAAAGTTCATTTAGATTGATCCAGCGTTGTTTCAATTCATATTGGTAGATATTCTTTTTATATCATGTCCATTTAGTCTTAGTCAATAGTCTTTCCATTTTCGTCTATTCACTCTTGATCTTCACTCCAAGATTTTTTTGGCGCATATATGATCTTTCTATGCAGAAATCAAGAATAGCAAATAACTAATGATAAAAAAAAATAAAATCGGAAAATACCTATTTCTAAACTCTTCCAGTGATGAAAGGAACTCTCCCTCCCTCCCTCTGGCTCTGTGTTTCTCTCCATATATTTGCAATACTTCAAGAATTTTTACTGTATATACCATCTGTTGTCATTTACTTCGATCCATCATATTTCCCTCCACTCTTGTATTGCTATGACAATTTAGTTTGTTTTAAAATTGTATCACTTTTTCTCCAAAAGTCCATACCTACATAAACTCTCGCTGACTAGATTCTCATTTTATATCCGCTTGATGACCTCTTGGTCATGGACTTCTTGCACATATCTGCCTATCTAAACCTCTGTGCTTTTATCTCGTTGACTAAACTTTTTCGTTGCCCAAACTTTTTAGTGTATTTTTTTAGTTTAATATTGTAGTTTTACTACAGAATAAGTATAATATTGAATGATTTTGTTAACTACAAGGATTGAATATGCCCATCAGAAAGTCTTTATATCAAACTTACGAACCTTTAAAAATCATTATAACACAACGACTCGTATAAACACGTAAACAATTTCTGCCTTTTTGCGTAGATAAATCTATGTTCATCAATCAGCCAATCGCGTCCACTGCTGGACATAGGCCTCCCTCAGTTCTTTCCAGTGTTCTCTACACTGGGCCGCTTTGAGCCAGTTTCCCGCTACACGTTTTATATCATCGGTCCATCTAGTCGGTCCATCTAGACCTAACCTAACCTAACCTAACCTAACCTCGGCTTCTTTTATAGTTTCTGGGCCTCCATTCCATAATAAGTCTTGTCCACTGTCCATCTTGTGCTCTGGCTAAGTGCCCTGCCCAGTTCCACTTAAGCGACGTGGTTCTTTCGATGACGTCTTGAACTCCTGATCTTTGCCTGATTTGTTGGTTTGTGTATTCTCGAAGGCTCACGTTCAGCATTGCACGTTCCATGGCTCGTTTGCGTAACTCTGAGTTTATTCGCAGATTTTTGCGTGAGTGTTAAAGTCTCCGCTCCATAAGTTTGTACAGGTAAAACACATTGGCCATAAACCTTTCGCTTGAGACTGGCATGGGAATTGATCTGAAATCTATGTTAGCTTCTCCTTAATTGACCGTAAATTCTAACAGTTAATCGAAAATATAGATTTTATAATACATGTACTTAAAACTTTGTTTGAAAAAACAAGATTAAAAAATATAAACCTTTGGAAAAACTGAACTTTTCACAAATTTAGTTCTTCTTCCTTAGTTTTTGCCTTTTCAAAGCTTGCTGTTATATTTTCTTCTTTCCTGTCTTTTTGTAATTTAAGCTTTTTCTCTTCATTCCTCTGCCACATAGTCCTTTCATCTTCTCCTTGTTTCTTCCTACTTCTCTTTCTCACAGCTGTTAACAACTCTATATCTCGTCCCACATATTTCTTATTTCTACATCTGACGTGAGCAAACCATTCCAGTTTTTGTTCTTGACACCTCAACATTTTCATTTCAGCTACCTTCCTCTTTTTTACTGAACCTTCTTTACAAGCCAATCTTAACCACTATACATCAGCACAGGTCTCACCATATTCTCGTATATCCTTTAACTACATATACTCCATTTTTGATCTGCTTACTCAGTCCTCGATCTGAAATGCTCCAATTTCTCCGTCAACAATTCAACACGATATCTTCTGCAAGGAGTATTGATCAAGGAGCCTTCTGCTTACCTTTTCAGTCATTACATCCATAATAAGATTAAACAGGTGATATTAACTTGATAGAGGTAGTAAACTTGACTTAAACCAACCTGTACTAAAATACTTTCGGCCAATTCGACACTTTGATGTACGCTTCCTCATACAAATCTTTCACGAACCTTACTTACTTTTCAGGAATTAATTTATCTCTCATACATCTCCGTAGTTCTTGTATACGAGCTGTGTCGTACGCCGTCTTAAAATCTATAAATACCAAATGTTGTTCTCCTTTCTGGTATAAAGCCAATCTCTTTTCTAATATCGATGTCTATCTTGTTAACTTTCGCTTTACAGTTCTCTCCCAAATTTATTCTATGTGTGGCATTAACTTTATCCATTCACAGTTCTTACAGTCTTGCATGTTCTCTTTATTTTATACTGTGGTAACATCAATCTAACTTCATGAATTAGGCATTAATGCCTCATATATCCTACTTATCATTTGGCACCCCACATCCAACCTATTTTTCTTATAATGTCTTCCAAATCTCCACAGATATCCCATTAGATCTTACTGTCTAACCATTCTTTATCCCATTTAAAGCCTTGACAACATTGTCTCCCGTTATCCTCGGTGATACATTGTCCTTTGAGGTCCCTTATCCTCTGTCTCTCCTCTGGTTTTCTTCTTTTTAACTTTTTAAGTACGCATAGCATCTTTGCTTTATTTTAACATCGGATCTTTTTCATCTGCATTTATCACTTATCTCTTGCTTTATTAATGCTGTATAACCTTTTCACACCCTCGGGTACTTCCAGCTCTTCCTACAGCTTTAAAATGCAGATAAGATCACTGGAAAAATTTGGTTTGGTAAACAGAAACGAGCGCGGTGAAACTTTAAGTTTTCTGATGAAAAAAATCTATTCCAACAGCTTTTTCTACAAATTACAAACATTGGAGATGGACGTGACAGAGTCCGAATAAAATAACTAAGAACAAGATTAATTTTATGACCAATGATAAGAGGCAAATTTTAAAAGATGTTACAGTCCTGCACCAGGTTTCAACAGGTAGCGACCACAGAATTTTAAAAGAGAGGTATTGCATGATCAAAAGGAAATCATTAGACATCTCTATCAGACTCTATCAGCTTTATCAGACATCTTCAAGAGCAACATGCTAGATTATTTAAAAAAGAAAAGGTTAGGCCAATGTGTACATTCATTTATGACTTAAGGTGCCCAAACACTTTCCTTAACCCAGGCTGCAACAACCATACTTATAGTATCACAAAGACGAATGGAACGCAGACTACTTAGACTGACAGAGTCAGTCAAAGAAATATGAAGGACAGGTATCACAGACGTCATAGAGCGTATAAGATGGCTAAAGTGGAACTGATCGCTGAGAATTCCTGATGACAACAGAATCGCCGAGAATTATCATCAGGAAGCTAAAGACTAACAAAAATGAGAAAACTTATGGGAAATCTATGTTTCTTTGCACGCAGAATGCTGAGTAATAGCGCTACCAGGCGCTTTTCTTCCGTCTTTGCTACCTTATATTTGTTCTTATCTTCCTCTATTTTAGAACGGTCATACCTCTTTCTAGCCTATTGCTTCTCCCTGATCTCCTAGTGAATATCATCATTTTAACAAAAAGTTTTTTGTATCTCTTCGATGCCCTTTCTTTTTCTTATGGTGCCCTATCCAATTAGTGGATATTGGCGAAAATTCTGGGCAGGGCAGTGCGGCTGGCTTCTTCTTCGCTTCACTGCGAGGATGTCAGTTCAATCCCCAGATCGGTATACAAAAAATAAAAAGGCTGACGCAGCAGTTTAAAATTCTAAATAAATCTTAGTCTAGAATATGCTGGTATCTGATCGGCCTATGGTGGAGCAGTACGGCAAGAGATAAGGGCTTGCGGCTCAGTGATACTCCTCCATAAATCCCTACCGGAAGGGCATGTGCCGCCTAAATACCGTGTATATATATATATATATATATATATATATATATATATATATATATATATATATTATTATATATAGAATTTCTTTCTTTCGATGCCCCGTTTTACTTCTATCTTCCCTTCCATAATAATCTTTAAGAACTGTTCTTATTTTTATTATTGGCAGCAATTTTCATTCAATTCGATTGAGAAATATGATGTAGATTTTCAGTCCTACTCGCACAGATGCCTCTTGATTCATATAAAGGTTCTTTATGATTTTAAGGTCATTCTCATCTGTCGAACGTTCCTTGAGCAATCTTACTAATTCTGAATGATTAACACAATCGAACGCTTCCTGGTAATCTATAAACCATAGGAAGACATCTTTTTGATGATCTCTGCATTTTTGAAGTGGACAGTTAAGCTATAAAGTGCTTCTCTTGTGCCAAATCCAAAACCGAATTGTGTGGGGCTAGTGTCTCTGTTGTTTATTCTTGAATTATCCTTAAGAAGAGTTTTAGGACCTGGATCAATAAGCTGATCATTCGTAATTGATTGCAACTATTAGCGTTTGGCTTTTTTGGGTTTGGTATAAAGGTTGAATGAAGCCAGTCCTGTGGTATTTGACCGAACCCATAAATGTAATTAAAAAGATCTACCAAGGCATCTATATTGTCTTCACTCAACATTGTTAGAACCTCTATGTATATGTCGTCTGAGGCCCGGTGCTTTTCCCTATTTGCTCTGTTTGATTGCCCTTACAACTTTTGACTTCAATATTTTGGGAAGGGTTTACTTTTATATTCACTTTCAGAGTTTCTTCTAGTGTTGTCTGAGTATAGTTGTGTAGTTTCTCTAATGTTAGTGAATACTGTTAAAACTGCAAGGTTTTGTATGACCTGACTTCTTTATACTAGATGCTCTTTACTAGATGATTTTTCTAGCAATAATTCCCCACACATATCTCTCGTTAATTCATCTGGGTATATCAAGAATCTTAGTTTTTAAAAGACGTAACTTATGTACCTAGTTTAATATAAATGTGAACATGACTTTTAGTTCCCGTTTGAATGAAAATTAGATGTCAAGACAGATAAATTTAAATAAAAACACTTGGGCCGCCCAACAGTAGGCTGACTTTTTACAAAGATGTACAATGACCGAAGGGTTAAAAACCTTGTGTTAATTAAAAGTCAAAGTTTAAATCAATATTTATATTAAATATACAATTATTGTATGCAATTAAAATAAAATTATCGAACATTTTGTATTTATTGCGTTGCTGTTCAAGCTTATAGCCCGTATATTTTGTATATGTGACAATTATTGACTGAATATATTGCCTAATAATTAGCGATACGTATTTTAGGTAGCCTTTTTATTATTATTTTTTTTTATTATAAACCTCCAACAAAATATGTTTATATTTTTCTCAATAACTCAAGCAAAAATTTTTGTTTTAATCGAATTTAATTTTTTTATTTCCTATTTTTAGGCACAGAAATAAGAAGACTAACATCGTTAACAAATTTCAAACTAGAAGAGAATATAATAAATAGTTTCAAAATGGCTATGGTATTTCCTGAATTATTTGCAAAAATGTCGTGCAACAATGCAAAAATTTCGAAGGTACTTCTAGACAAATATAAACATTTAATAAATTTCGTAAAGAATCCATCAATCCTAGAATATGGCTTTGCTGGTGGCGAAAATTCGGAATACAGTTTAAGGCCACTACTTCCGCATGATTATAAAGAATTTATAGCAGTTGATATCTCAGAACCTATGGTGGAACATGCCAGAAAAAACGCGAAAATTCCTCGAAGTAAATTTTATTGTTTAGATACGTCATCGCCAGACTTACCAGAAATGTTTCAAAATCGATTTGATAATGTATTCAGTTTTATGACCATTCATTTAATAAAAGATCCAAGGTAAGTTTTAACATAATTTGGATATTTAATATTTTTATATAGTACCTAATAATAATGAAAACACATACTTTTTGTTTTTTTTATTTTGCTGATTTTTTGGCGATTCAAGACTGTATTCTAGTATCCTACTTTTTTCCTCTGGTATTGGTGGTTCATTATGGTCAGCTTTAGCAAATAGGGAATTAATGTAGTCTACTCATATTTCCTTCTGAGTTTTTATTAGTTATTTTATCTCTTTTCAACAATACTTTTCAAAAGTTGAAAAGTCTTTTTCAAAAATCACTGCTGAATTTATTTTTAAATAACTCAATTATCTTCACACCATATTCGTAACAGTATCATGTAAAAAAGCATTTTAGTAGTTATAACTATTTATTTCATTCACGAATATTGTATTTAAAATTGTAATCTACCTAAACATATCTTAGTCTGCATTGAGTTTGGTCCTGCTTATTTTACAAAAGTAGCAATTTTGACAATGGCACTAGAATTGGCAACTCTGTTATTATATATCCATACACTGCCATCGGAATGTAATTTTTTCTTCCTCTTTATGTGCCGTCTTCTACCGAAGGTTGGCGACCATCATACGATAGGTTTCTCTGTTTTGTGCCTCATGAATTATGTTCGCAGCTTCTGGTATTTGAAACCATTCTCTCAAGTTTCTCAGCCAGGATTTCTTCTTTCTGCCCAAACCTCTTCTACCTTCAATCTTGCCTTCCACGATAAGCTGTAGCAGACTGTACTTATCATTACGGAACACATGGCCCATGTATGACGCTTTCCTCCTTTTAACAGTTTTTAACAATTCCACCTCTTTACCCATTCGTCTTAATACCTCTGTGTTGGTCACTCTGTCTGTCCAAGGTATTCTCAGTATGCGTCGATACAGCCACATTTCTAGAGCCGCTAACTTCTTTATAGTTGCTGCTGTTAACGTCCACCCTTCTACGCCGTAAAGTAGCGTAGAGAGTACGTAGCATTTCGTGGCGCGCCATCGGAGGTTAAAGCTTAGGTTGCGGTTGCTTAAGAGCTTTCTCATTTTGATGAATTTGGATCTTGCTATTTCAATTCGGATCTTAATCTCTACTTCTGGGTCCCACTTGTCATTTACTGTATATCCCAGATATTTAAATCGGTGTACTCTTTTAATACGTTCGTCTTCAATATGCAGGTCGATATGTTGAAATTTTTTTTTACTGATCACCATAAATTTAGTTTTCTTTCTATTGATCTTCAGTCCAAATCGGCTGCCAGTTGTATTAACTCTATGTAGCATCATCTGTAAATCTTTGATGTTATTGGCCAGTATAATAGTATCATCTGCATATCGAAAATTACTTATTGGTACGCCATTAATCGTGATGCCCTCATTGTACTCTTCTAGTGCCTCTAGAAATATTTGTTCCATGTACAGGTTGAGAAGCAGTGGCGAAAGAATACAGTCCTGTCTTACCCCTCTAGAAATGGTTACGTTTTCACTCACCATATGTCCATTCTTCATGTGGGCTGTTTGATTCCAATATAGATTTTTTATAATCTGGATGTCCTTAGTGTCAAGTCCTGAAAGACGTAATAGTTCTATGAGTTTGTCATGTTTGATAGTATCGAATGCTTTCTCGTAGTCGATAAAACAGACGTAAACATCTTTCTGTTGATCCAGGCATTTTTGAATCAAAACTTGTATTGCAAAGAGGGGTTCTCGAGTTCCAAAACAGCATCTAAAACCGAACTGTGTTTTACTTATGCTGTGTTCTAATTTTGCTCGTATTCTGGAATGGATAATACGCAAAAATACTTTAAGGGTGTGGCTCATTAAACTTTAAGGCGATATTCACTACACGTCTTAGAATTATATTTCTTGGGAAGGGGCACAAATGTAGATTTCAACCAGTCCGATGGAATTTGACCAGTATCGTATATCTTATTAAACAGTTCCAATACTACGTTCAGGTTGTTCTCGTTAAAAATTTTTAAGAATTCGACTGGTATTTCATCGCATCCTGTTGCTTTCCCATCTTTCGTTTGATCTATAGCTTTTATCATCTCACTTTTCAATATTTTTGGTCCATTCAGATCAAGAGTGTTCGTAGAATATGTCGATAATCCGTAAACAAATCTTTTATATAGATTGCCCAAGTCTGTAACTGTTCTGCTTTATCTACAATAAGTTTATTGTTCTCGTCTATTAACCTACCAAACTGTTTTTTCTTGTAAGTATAAGTAAACTCCTTGATTTTTTTATGCATGTTAAAACTATCGTGTCTTCGTTCTAGCTCTTCTATCTCTTGACATTTTTCTTGCAACCATTTCTCTTTGGATTCTTTTATCTTTCTGCTGACAGTTCTATCCAGTTCTTTATATTGATCGGGATTATTCTTATTTTCCCTCCTTCTGTCCATAAGGTGTAATATTTCATCTTCTTCTTCCGCTCGGAGTCACCAATTACTGTCTCTTTCAATATCATCACTATCAGTGTTGGTTGTTAAAGCAACATTACTATTAATGCTATTTGTAAGCTTGGTTTTATCTCAGAATTTCTAAGTTGATCCATATCTAATCTTTTGTTATTCTGTTTCTGGATTATGGTTTTTAGTCTTACTCGTAATTGGGCTACAAGAGGATTATGATCAGAGGATTATGATGATGTGATTTCTACTATATATTAATGTGATGGAATGTGATTTCTACTATATATTAAAAAAGTTTGTATTTTAAATTTAATACAATACAAATAGCGCGAAATATAAGATATTTCTTTAAATCAATAGCAGCATAAAACTTAGTAAAACAATGATTGTGTTTTTATTAATTTTAATTTCATAAAGAAACTTTGAAATAAATAAGGTAAAATTTGCTAGATTGTATTTTTTAATTGTAGACAAACTTTCACTAACACATTTAGGATGCTCAAAGATGGTGGTGAAACGTTTCAAACTTTCTATAAGCACACTCCTTGTGACGAAGTTTTTGTAAAATTAAGCCAGCATCCTAAGTGGGGTAAGGAAAAATATAACCAAACAAAGATGTTGCATCCTTATTACGATAAACCAGAACCTAAAGAATATATTACAGCAGATCTAAAAGTAGCAGGTTTCAAGAAAATTGAATATATGGAAGAAAAAATGTCGTATAATTTTGAAAACGAGGAACAGTTAAAAGGTAACAGCATTTTTGATACAGCACACAATAATTGAATTTTTAAAACCATAATTTATAATACACTATAAGCGTAATTAAGATGCACTAGTCATAATTTGAATAAAGAAAATAGACATAAACAACCCGGAGCTCTTTATACCTATTAATTCATATTACTTAAAACATTTACATACCCATGTATTAAATTCTGAACTAGCGCAATAGTTACATGCTAATAGTTTTCACATAAGGTACTTAATTCATAGTTCCGCTTTAGAAGTAGCGAAGAAAAGTCTAGCAAAACATGCATCTTGCATCATCAGCGTATGGAAATTGTTGGACTCCTAAATCATTTTTGCTTTACAAGCCTACGTGGGTCCTAGCCTCCTCAAGAATTTCTCTCTAGTCGTCCCTATCCATCACCTTACTCCGCCAAACACGTATTTCTATTGTCATTTGTCAATTATATTCTATAAAGTTCGAAGTTGTATCGTTTTCTTCACATTCCATTTTCATTTATTGCTTAGATTCGCCTTAGTACTTTTCTTGCGAAACATCCTAATATGTTTTTATTATTTTTTGTTAAAGTAACTAAACACTTCAGTGTTTTTTCCAAAATTTGGTTTAGAGTTGCAATCCAATGAATTTTATAAAGACACTACATCCATATATTCAGTTTACGATAGAAACAGAGAAAGATCAACAACTAGCGTTTCTAGATGTATTCTTCTTCTTCGCATGCACTATCAGAATTATCCGACGTTGGCGATCACCGAAGGCTTCTCGATCTTCTGCAATGTGGAATAATTGTCCTGCGTTTGGTATCTGAGTCCATTCACGAATGTATTTTAACTAAGAAACTTGTTTTTTTCCTACACCTCTAGGGCCCTCTATTTTGCCTTTGAGGATCAGTTGTAAAATTTTATATTGACTTCCCCTTACTATGTGTCCCAGATAAGACATTTTTCGATGTTTAACAGTATTTAGCTGTTCTCTGTCTTTGTTGACGCTCCTTAGTACTTCTTTATTAGTTTTTCTTGCTGTCCAAGGTATCTTCAGCATTCGTCTGTGAACTTGCATTTCTAGGGCTTTAATTTTGTTCATGATCGATACTTTTAGCATCCACACTTCTGCACTATATAAAAATACAAACCAAACATAGCACTTAACCATTCTTTGCCTTAGTTCTAAACTGAGATGGTTATTGCAAAGATGACTTTATTTTTATAAAAGTAGTTTTAGTCATTGCTATTCTACGTTTTATTTCTATGTCTGGATCTAGTTGGTTCATTATCACAGTTCTCAAATGTGTCATTCTGTGAACTTTACAAACTTGGACTTCGTTCAATTGAAGCTTTGCATCGGGATGCGGGTCACGACTAAACACTAAAAATTTGGTTTTGTTTGAGTTTATTTTAATGCTTATTTCCTCTCCTACCTCGTGAATACGATCAAGCAGAATCTGAAAACCTTCAATATTATCTGATTGAATTAATGTATCGTCTGCATATCTAATCACATTAAGTAGTTCCCCGTTGATTTTTATTCCATATGGTTGTCTCTCACGTGCCTTTTTAAATAACTGGTCCGAGTAAACATTGAACAATGTTGGCGACAAAATGCAACCTTGTCAGACTCCTCGTTGTATGGGGATTTCATCGGTGTCGTTATCTCCAATTTTTACGATAGCAATTTGATTCTAGTACAAATTTTTAATGACACGAATATTCTTGTCATCTATTCCAATATTTTTCAGTAATTGCATTAATTTTATATGCTGTACTTTATCGAATGCCTTTTCGAAGTCCACGAAACATGCAAATACATGTTTTCTTTGGTCACAGCATTTTTGTAATAGGATGTTAAGCGCCAAAAGTGCCTCCCTGGTTCTCATAGCATTTCTAATACCAAATTGGCTATCTTCAAGATCTTCTTCGCATTTGCGTCTAATTCTATTGTGAAGTATTCTGAGAAAAATTTTAAGAGTGTGACTCGTTAGGCTAATTAATCGATATTCTGAGCATTTTTTCGCATTGTGTTTTTTAGGTATTGCGATAAAGATGGATTTGAGTCAATCTGCGGGAATCACTCCTGTGTTATATATTGAATTAAAAAGTCTTACTACTACTTTTGTTATCATTCTCTATTAGTTTCAGCAATTCAGTTGGTATATCATCTGGACCATAAGCTTTTCAAATTTTAGCATTATTAATAGCATGTTCTACTTCGTATTTCATATATTCGTCAGTACAGTTTTGATCTATTCTTAGAAGCACAGCAAAGAAAATGCAGAGGTTAAAATAGACCACACATGGAAAACTTAACTTACAGTACAAGATGAACATAAAAGAAAACTGGAAAAGAGTTAAGTGAAGTATAGAAGATAACTAGCAGAATAAATAAATAATAAAACAATAATATATTAAGAATTTTTTAAAACTCAAAAAAAAGGAGGAAAAACAAATATCCAATCCATATACAATCTCTAACAAAATTATTAAAAATACAGCTACAAAATGGCCAAAAAAGATCTACACATTTTGAACATGGAAATTAAAAGAAATTGGCACTATAGCTAAGTTATATTATAACCTTCAAAAATAATAAGAATACAGAACAATACATTTAAAAATAATAAACTCTGGATGATGTTAATATTAATGTATGTAGTAGTTTAGTATTCAAGCGGTAGTTCTCGTTTTGTGGACAAAGGTATATATATATATATATATATATATATATATATATATATATATAATATATATATATATATATATATATATATATATATATTCGTATGAACTTTACACATTGCAATTTTTACATAAAGAAAAGGGAGAAAAAAGTGACAATAACAATAATAAATAAGTAAGTAAATAAGTAAACACTGATACAGAACATATAAAATTAAAATTATTAAATTAAAGTCGAAGGTTACATCCTCGAAGCCAATTTCTCGCCTTGGGAGTAAGTTGGTGGATTTCTTGAAGGCTGCCAAAGAACTTGGTGGCTGGATACACGAAGACGATGTGGTTAATTGTTTGTTCAGCAGCGCTGCATTTGTCACATTCCGGGCTGGCATTTATACCCCATTGATTCAGCGATTTGTTACAAATTCCATGACCAACTCGTATTTTATTTAGGTTGCACCATTCACGACGAGAAAGAGAAAAGCCGTCTGGTTTAATTGTGGGGTTTTCTATCAAATTGGAATTTCTAATGTCTGGATTCCATTCGCCCATCCAGTGCTCTTCGGTAGTGAAAACAGCCAATGTTGTAGCAGTTCTAGTAGGTGGAGGTCTGGATTTCAGTCTTAACTGCCTTTGGTGTAGTTCATCGATGTCTGTGTTTATCGGTAGTTCTGGGTTTTGTTGGCATTTTTGAACTATAGTTTTGAGTGCGGCTAGTCGTCTTGTTGCTGGTGGAGCGATGTTGCTTAAAACTGCAAGCCATTGGGTTGGTGTGGGCTTTATAGTTCCCGTTATGTGGTTCATTGTTTGGTTTAAGTAGGTATCTATGACTTTTGTGTGATGACTGTTTAGCCAGACTGGAGCGCAATATTCTGCAGTAGGGTATACTAAGGACAGCGCTTTCGTTCTTATTACCTCTGCATTGGACCCCCATGATGTATTTGCTAACTTATGGATAATATTATTGCGGGTCTTAATTTTTGCTGAAGTATTTTCCAAATGCTTTTTAAATGTTAGGGTACGATCTAGAGTTACACCGAGGTATTTTGGGTTAGCACTGTACTTTAGACTGGTTCCATCGCATTCTATGTTTAGTCTGTAATTTGCCTTGTTGTTGTTTAGATGGAAAGCTGTTACTTCAGTTTTCGATGGGTTTGGTTGTAGGCCCAATTTCTTAAAGTATCTGTTAACAGTCTTTAGATCTGGTTCTATGGTGGATTCGGCGATGTTTATGTCTTCTTCTTGGGCACTTAAAGCCATGTCATCGGCATAAATAAATTTGCGCGAGGTGGTAGTTGGATCATCTGACGTATGAATATTAAAAAGAAGAGGAGACATAACTGATCCTTGTGGCAAGCCGTTTTGCAGGTTTCTGAAGTTACTATTTTTCCCATTTAGATGTACTTGGAAAACTCTGTCACTTAGCATTTGGTTTAACAACCTGTTGAACGCACGGCACGGTAACATCTGGTATATTTTATATAAAAGGCCCTCCTTCCACACTGTGTCGTAGGCGTAGGTCAAGTCTATCAATGCTGCTACTGTTTTCAGTTTCTTTTGAAATCCGTTCTCAATAAATGTTGTTAAAGAGAGGACTTGGTCGCCACAGCTTCTTCCCGGCATGAATCCAGCTTGTTCTTTACGAATATTTGATTTTGTAAAGTAAAATAGTCTCATTTGGATTATCCTCCCGAAAATCTTGTAGCAGACGCTTAAAAGAGCGATTGGTCTGTAGCTCTCAGGTAATGCAGGGTCTTTCCGAGGTTTAGATATTGCGATGATCTTACTTTTTTTGAAGGATTTTGGAAACTTCTGCTTAGTTAGTATTTGATTGTAGAATTCAAGAAGCCACTTTCTGGCATTCGGACCAATGTGTTTTATAAATTCAGGATAAATGTTGTCAACTCCTGCGGCTTTACGACATTTTTCATTAATTTTAGAGCTTCCTCAAGTTCTTCTGGTTCGATGAGCTTCATTATCGGTAGGCTTTGTTGTTGAGCAAGTTTGGCTTCTTTTAACTGAGATCGAATTTCTCTTTTATGATCTTTTTCTATTACTGGTTTTGAAAGGTTGGCTATGCGTTTGCCTATGTCTTCCGGTTATATGACAAAGGTATAAGAAATGTAGTTTCCTAGATATTTGTAGTTTTAAATATTTTTTGAAATTTTTACCTTCTGTCATAGTGCGAACCTTAATAAAGTTTATAAATGTTATTAATGTTTTTTCAGCAACTTTCTTTATTTCTCTCAACGCTTAAATATTTCTTATAGCATGGTCTTTAAAAATAAATTTGTTTGCAGGTTTATACCTTTCTGTAAACACTACATTACCACACATTCCAGCTGAGGACCTTGAGGAATATAAGAAGGAATATTTACGCGAAGTTAGAAGTATGTATACCGTATGTGAGCCAGTGAATCAGCCAAATCATTTAGTATTGCCGGTTGAGTTGACTGTTGTATGGGCGAAAAAAGAGTAAATTTAAAAAATAAATATTACTTCTCTTTTAATTAGTTTTAATTCATACAAAACTTTACTCACATATAAGAAACTTATGAGGAAAATATTAAGTAAATCAAATAGTACAAGAGTATAAAACTGTGGTCAGATGGAATTACAAAAGAAAAAATGAAAGATAAACTATATAAAAACTATAAATCTCAAAGCCGCTAAAATAAAGAAGATAGCCAATAACCAACGAGGTTTTCAAACACGGGGTAGAAAGTAGAACCCTAGAGATGAGATCAAAACTTAAACAAAAACTAATATTCTACACTGCAAGATACCAGACGCATGAAGAAACCGCATAATGATACCAATGTTCAGGAAAAGAAATAAAGAAGACCCCAACAATTATAGAGGTATAAATGTACTGAACACCGCACTTAAGCTTACCAAAAAAGTCCTAACCATAAAATCAATAAACTAACAACTTTATCAGATAAACAACAACGACTCAGATCCAGAAGATCGTGCGTAGACGCTGTATTTGTACAAAGACAAATCACAGAAAAGGCCATCGAGTACAACAAACCAGCATATCTATGTTTTATAGACCTGACAAAGGCTTTCGATCGCATCCAAGATCAAAGTCGAAGATATCTTACACCTTTAAAAAAAAAGGTGTATTAAAGGTTAATAATCAGTTATGCATTCTAAATTCTTAAGTTATCTTTTACCTTAATCTCCCATTCTTTATTTAAAACTAATAGAACTATTACGTTACGCAAATGAACAATACGTCTCGAAATTACAAAGCACAACCTCACTGTTTTTGGTCGATTTTTTATACGCCAACGGTCCAGCTAAAGTCTGCCATCAAGAAGTGAACAACGTAGCCAGCGACAAATTTACGACGTTCTAGGGCAATACATCACGCGGTCTCATTTACAGTGGATCGTAAGTGTAAGCGGGACATCCTTCCTAATAAAACTTGGGCAAACACCACTGACCATTTTTTACTTGGGTCGACACTTTACTAACCCACTTTAACAAAAAGGGAGCAGAAAATCACCAAAAAGGAAAAATGTATGTAAAAAACTACATTGTATTATATAGTAAGGTCTGCCTATTATTTGTATCAGAAACAAAAGTATTCTCCATAATTGAAACTATATTAAATGTGCCTAAATTATAAGCACAATAGATTTCGTAAGAAGTTTAAGTTTATATTATTCTAAAATATGAATATACACATAATTTAGTTTAAATATAACTCGCCCCCTATTGGGCTATGTTTCTTCCCTAAATTTTCTGAAAATATTGCATCTCTATATACACGAATACTTCTTAAGATGCCCCTACTTACTTTGTACCTAGTTACTAAATACTTTTTGTGAAAAAAATGTTTAACAAAAATCAGTTTTTCCCTCATATTGTTAAAACAACTATACTCTAAACACAACTCAGAAATTCAGCACTTACACTATCTCTTAGAACATTCCGAACATCCCATGCAGAAAATTTAAATTGTGAAAATGAGGAGTCTTCCTTATATCATTACTGAAATTGGTTTGTAACATTTTTTTATATAATTAAAATATTAATTATTTTTATTTTTTTTATCCCCGTGATGATACGTCCATGGTCGGTTTACCATTTTCAAAATCTTATTGAACGCACGGAATTTCCCTAATTAAGAAAGGTTGCTAATCCTTTACTTCTTAATCCCGAGTATGAAAGGAACTAGTGCTTTTCGGTATGCGGGTTCTTTTTCATAAATTAGCAATTTTCGTCTAAGGCACGTATAGAAATCTTTTGACAATAACATAATCCAAAGGATTGTATATTTGATCACGTCCAATTACTAGTACCTACCGTAGTTCCGTCAAACTTTTCGATGTCCATTAGAATATTTTTACCTTCTCAGAACTACATACAACTGGCCTATGATTTTTAAATGCGAGATATCTCTTCTTCTTTTTTTTGCTGGTGAGTTTGGTAAATTTTTGGAAAAGAAAAACTTGCTTCTAGTGGGGCGAGCATTGAGTGAGGTCGCTTGCCTAAAATTACCGTCTTTTACCGTCTCTCTGCATTTTTTTTCTCTAAATGTGTATACACTTTATATTTGAGTTTTTTTTCTATACTATATTAAATTAAATATAGTTATTAAGTACCTTTAATGTTAATTAAAGTCAGTGTTTGATACAAGTAAAGTATTAAGTACAGTATATAGCTTCAGTGAAGTACCTAGGCAGCAGTCATCAGGAATTACTGTAAGTTACCATAATTTTAGTATCTCCAAGTATCTGGGCAAATAATATGGTATGGTATCATATTATCTGCAATCATCTGGGCGAATCAAAGTTCATCCATGTCTTCACCTGTAGATTGCTGATTTTTGTATTTAATTTAAAGAACATTTCATTAAATTCAAGAAATTTCAATAAGCAATAAATATGAAAATTTAAGTCTGTTTATCATTAAATAATAGTGCGAAGCAAATAATCGGCTTAAGGCTGTTTTAGCAGTCAAAACACACTGCGATTTGAAATGGGCGTATCACTTACTTTTCCTCACTGCTTACGCCAGCTGACGATGGGTACAGCTGTTTTCGCAGTGGCGCCGGCCGGCGGGTGGTTTAATGACAACAAATGCATTATTCTCCATTCAAATATATGGCCTAGGAGACAAATTCGTTAAACTTCCCGTGCTCGAATCGGTATCACTAAAGTGTTATGATCAGTTCGGCCCATCCCAGCCATCGTCAGACACTCCTCATTTGTCTCCTAGGCCATATATATGGCCTTTTAATATAATAAAGCCCTAGAGGCTTTCGCTAAAAGATTTAATCTTTCACATTTCGCATAGCACAAAGGATACAAAAAACGATATTATTATATCGTTTCGTTCACGGTCACCAAAGCAGGTGGCGCCTTTGTAAGCTAACTACGCCGTACTGAAGTTCTGGGAGACATTCGTTTTCCTTTCCGAGTTTGAATTTGTATCAGCCCAAGTGTCTGACAATGGCTGGGATAGGCCGAAATGAACACTTTAGTGATTCCGATTCAAGCACGGGAAGTTTAACGAATTTGTCTCCTAGGCCATATATTTGGCCTTTTAATATAATAAAGCGATAGCGGCTTTCGCTAAAAGATTTAATCTTTCATATATATATATATATATATATATATATATATATATATATATATATATATATATATGCATATATATATATATATATATATATATATATTAATATATATATATATATATATATATTATATATATATATGTAGACATAGCAAAAAATACGACCGTTGATTAAATTTAAAAAATATTCAATAGTTGAATAGCAGAGGTTGTATCGGTCAATAATAGGCAAATGAAAGTCGTCAACTACTTCATTGATTTAATCGAATACGTTTCGCTTTTTAGTTTTCAAAAGCATCATCAGTTCACTACAAATAAAAATAAAACGATGTAAAAAATAAGTAAATAACCAAAAGGGTTCATACTTACAAAAACAATTTGTAGGTTTTGTAAAAGATGTTAAACACACTCTACGATAACTTAACATTAAAAAATTTAAAAACTAAACGATAGAATCGAAACAAAAAACACACAGGAAAAAACTGAAAACAGCACTATTGTTTATTTAATTTTTACCGATGGCTTCATCTCAATGTGGGTGTAAGCTCTTTCGAAGACCCAACACAATAATCTCTTGAAATGTTTTCTATCGGTTTTAGGCTGTCACATTTGCACATGTGGCATGTGTCGTCCATACGTTTATTCAGAAAGCAGTGAAGTACGATTATTAAAAAAGTTAGTAAGCAGAACGGGGACAGCCCTATTTTTCAAAAAGGAATATTTTATTCTACAAAAAAAAAAAAAAATATTTTGAAAATAGGGAAAGAAGAAGGGGAATGAAGTTACTATCTTGTAAGTGTTTTTTATTTAATTATTATTTGTTGTGTATGATGAGAGAGTGATATATCTGGCTCAAGTTGTCGATGTCGGTTCTTTTATTTAGGGATGATGGATGTTTAAGAATTTGACACATTTCAAGGATAGAACGCTTATGATAATTTTTTTGTTTGCACAGTATTTTAGTATTAGTGAAGTCGATACTGTGTTTGGTTGAAATGGCATGTTGTGCAAGGGCACAGGATGGTTTTGAAATCCTAATGTCGCTTTTATGGGACGTTAGTCGACCTTGAAGAGAACGGCTGGTCTGGCCAATGTAGCAGGAGTTGCACTCCGCACAGGGTACATGATAGACGACGTTAGTTTGTTCTAGAGGGGCCAATGGAGTTTTTGTCTTAGAAAATAACTTTCCTACGGTTCTGGTGTTTTTTAAAGCTATTTTGACAGGTAAGTTTTGGAAAAGTTTGATTAGCTTGTTCGTGATTTGTGGGAAGTACGGGAGCGAAGCATATTTTATGGTTTGTTCAGGAGTGAGAGGGGACTCATTCATTTGTATTCTGTTAGAGATGGACGCTAATGTTCGTCCGTTGGGTGTTTCAGTGATGGACTGCCCATAGCTTTTGGAATATAGAAATTTATTGATAATGGATGCCGGATAGGAGTTATCTATTAGAATAGACTTAAGTAGATTGAGAGATTCTTCTTTGTAAAGCGGATGTGTCAACATGTGTACTCTAAGGCTGAGGGCTTGTACCAGGTTAAGTTTATATCTGATTGGATGTGTCGAATGGTAATTTAAGAAACGGTTGCTAGCCATTTCTTTTCTGTACCAGGTAGTGACTAATCTGTTATCTGGAGTGCGAATAATTCGCATATCTAAAAACGGGATACTGTTCTTAACCTCCAATTCACATGTAAATTGTAGGTGAGGATCAAAGCAGTTAAAAACTGATAAAGTGTCGTCCGTCTTGTTCGACGGAGTTGCTAAAATCAGATCGTCGACATACCGTTTTACAAAGGGAACCTGGAAATCTAACTTCTTGATACTATCATTAATAAGATCGTCTAGAACAAAGTTGACTAGAATAGGAGAAATCGTGGATCCCATAGGAGTTCCAAAAATTTGGCGATAAAATTTGTCATTAAAAATTAAATAGTTGGTGTCAAAAATCAATTTTAATAATTCGGAAAAAGTTTCCCAAGGTATCGGACTGTGGGGTTGGATTTGATTCCAATGTTTACGGAGAGAAGTTAATACGCTGGAAAGTGGAAGATTTGTGAACAAGGATACTACATCAAAACTTACTAAGACAAAGCCTCTGGGTAGTTGATAATTATTAATAAATTCACTGAACTGGAAAGAATCTGTTATGTTGAAGTCATTATTATAATTGTATGCTTGTGAAAGAATGTTCGTTAGAAATTGAGCTATATTAGTGTTTGGAGCATTTATTGAAGATAATATGGGTCGCATACTTAGTTGTGGTTTGTGAATTTTGGGGAGACAGTAAAATCTAGGAGCATAGCCATTGTAATTATGGAGGGATTTGGCTAGTTTATCGTCAATAATTTTTTTGTTTTTTAGTTCAGTGATATATCGGTTGATTTTGTTGGTGTAAGTAGAAGTGGGATTGCGAAGAAGTGGTTGATAGTATTTACTATCATCTAGGAGTTGTTGCATGTTGCACAACATGCCATTTCAACCAAACACAGTATCGACTTCACTAATACTAAAATACTGTGCAAACAAAAAAATTATCATAAGCGTTCTATCCTTGAAATGTGTCAAATTCTTAAACATCCATCATCCCTAAATAAAAGAACCGACATCGACAACTTGAGCCAGATATATCACTCTCTCATCATACACAACAAATAATAATTAAATAAAAAACACTTACAAGATAGTAACTTCATTCCCCTTCTTCTTTCCCTATTTTCAAAATATTTTTTTTTTTTTTGTAGAATAAAATATTCCTTTTTGAAAAATAGGGCTGTCCCCGTTCTGCTTACTAACTTTTTTAATAATCGTACTTCACTGCTTTCCGAATAAACGTATGGACGACACATGCCACATGTGCAAATGTGACAGCCTAAAACCGATAGAAAACATTTCAAGAGATTATTGTGTTGGGTCTTCGAAAGAGCTTACACCCACATTGAGATGAAGCCATCGGTAAAAATTAAATAAACAATAGTGCTGTTTTCAGTTTTTTCCTGTGTGTTTTTTGTTTCGATTCTATCGTTTAGTTTTTAAATTTTTTAATGTTAAGTTATCGTAGAGTGTGTTTAACATCTTTTACAAAACCTACAAATTGTTTTTGTAAGTATGAACCCTTTTGGTTATTTACTTATTTTTTACATCGTTTTATTTTTATTTGTAGTGAACTGATGATGCTTTTGAAAACTAAAAAGCGAAACGTATTCGATTAAATCAATGAAGTAGTTGACGACTTTCATTTGCCTATTATTGACCGATACAACCTCTGCTATTCAACTATTGAATATTTTTTAAATTTAATCAACGGTCGTATTTTTTGCTATGTCTACATATACAGAGGGATTCTTCGTGACCATCAGACGAAACTATGGCCTTAACTGTACGATACTACTTAAGAGATGGAGCAAACTGAACGAGAAGTTAGCGAGAGCCGAAGCAAAAAAGACTTTTTTAATCCAATGCAGGAAGACAAAGAAATACCCACGTTTTATTAGTGATCGCACTGACCACCTTATGCAGTCCACTGTGGGTTCCCTGTCCAACAAACTGACAAGAAGAGCTGATTCAATTAACATGCAGGTGAGAGCACGATTATTAAACTTCAATATTTCGTCCGTACATTCCGATATAGCATTTATTCATCGACAATTGTCAAACATATTCATCCAACTTGAACGTCTTCTTCCCTCCAACATCTTGGATCAGTATGAATCTTTCCTAATCAAAAAATACAACTTCTACCTACATAAATCTCTATCTCATCTCCAAAACAAATTAAACAAGCTTGGGACCACTCCGTTCAATCGTTTACCATTCCACGAAAAATGGATAAAAAATCTCACAGATATCCAAATACCCAATAATGTCCTTAAACTTCTTTCTCTCGGACCAAAGTTCGGATTACAACCTTCATTCAACGATTTCTCTGTATGTAATTTCGTAGCTGACATAGAAAACATACTATCTCATTCTGAAACCAACGACCTTCTCGAATTAAGATCCTCTGCCAACAACATTCTCACTAACTTCTCACATAAGCCTTCTAATGCCAAAACCGATTTTGATCTTGTTTATGAACAAGCGGCCACTTTTCTAAAAAAACACTCTGACCTAATGGTATTAACTAGTGACAAAGGTAATGCCACAGTCCTTATGATGAGAGAGCAATACATTAACCTTAGCCAACAACTCCTAGATGATAGTAAATACTATCAACCACTTCTTCGCAATCCCACTTCTACTTACACCAACAAAATCAACCGATATATCACTGAACTAAAAAACAAAAAAATTATTGACGATAAACTAGCCAAATCCCTCCATAATTACAATGGCTATGCTCCTAGATTTTACTGTCTCCCCAAAATTCACAAACCACAACTAAGTATGCGACCCATATTATCTTCAATAAATGCTCCAAACACTAATATAGCTCAATTTCTAACGAACATTCTTTCACAAGCATACAATTATAATAATGACTTCAACATAACAGATTCTTTCCAGTTCAGTGAATTTATTAATAATTATCAACTACCCAGAGGCTTTGTCTTAGTAAGTTTTGATGTAGTATCCTTGTTCACAAATCTTCCACTTTCCAGCGTATTAACTTCTCTCCGTAAACATTGGAATCAAATCCAACCCCACAGTCCGATACCTTGGGAAACTTTTTCCGAATTATTAAAATTGATTTTTGACACCAACTATTTAATTTTTAATGACAAATTTTATCGCCAAATTTTTGGAACTCCTATGGGATCCACGATTTCTCCTATTCTAGTCAACTTTGTTCTAGACGATCTTATTAATGATAGTATCAAGAAGTTAGATTTCCAGGTTCCCTTTGTAAAACGGTATGTCGACGATCTGATTTTAGCAACTCCGTCGAACAAGACGGACGACACTTTATCAGTTTTTAACTGCTTTGATCCTCACCTACAATTTACATGTGAATTGGAGGTTGAGAACAGTATCCCGTTTTTAGATATGCGAATTATTCGCACTCCAGATAACAGATTAGTCACTACCTGGTACAGAAAAGAAATGGCTAGCAACCGTTTCTTAAATTACCATTCGACACATCCAATCAGATATAAACTTAACCTGGTACAAGCCCTCAGCCTTAGAGTACACATGTTGACACATCCGCTTTACAAAGAAGAATCTCTCAATCTACTTAAGTCTATTCTAATAGATAACTCCTATCCGGCATCCATTATCAATAAATTTCTATATTCCAAAAGCTATGGGCAGTCCATCACTGAAACACCCAACGGACGAACATTAGCGTCCATCTCTAACAGAATACAAATGAATGAGTCCCCTCTCACTCCTGAACAAACCATAAAATATGCTTCGCTCCCGTACTTCCCACAAATCACGAACAAGCTAATCAAACTTTTCCAAAACTTACCTGTCAAAATAGCTTTAAAAAACACCAGAACCGTAGGAAAGTTATTTTCTAAGACAAAAACTCCATTGGCCCCTCTAGAACAAACTAACGTCGTCTATCATGTACCCTGTGCGGAGTGCAACTCCTGCTACATTGGCCAGACCAGCCGTTCTCTTCAAGGTCGACTAACGTCCCATAAAAGCGACATTAGGATTTCAAAACCATCCTGTGCCCTTGCACAACATGCCATTTCAACCAAACACAGTATCGACTTCACTAATACTAAAATACTGTGCAAACAAAAAAATTATCATAAGCGTTCTATCCTTGAAATGTGTCAAATTCTTAAACATCCATCATCCCTAAATAAAAGAACCGACATCGACAACTTGAGCCAGATATATCACTCTCTCATCATACACAACAAATAATAATTAAATAAAAAACACTTACAAGATAGTAACTTCATTCCCCTTCTTCTTTCCCTATTTTCAAAATATTTTTTTTTTTTTTGTAGAATAAAATATTCCTTTTTGAAAAATAGGGCTGTCCCCGTTCTGCTTACTAACTTTTTTAATAATCGTACTTCACTGCTTTCCGAATAAACGTATGGACGACACATGCCACATGTGCAAATGTGACAGCCTAAAACCGATAGAAAACATTTCAAGAGATTATTGTGTTGGGTCTTCGAAAGAGCTTACACCCACATTGAGATGAAGCCATCGGTAAAAATTAAATAAACAATAGTGCTGTTTTCAGTTTTTTTCCTGTGTGTTTTTTGTTTCGATTCTATCGTTTAGTTTTTAAATTTTTTAATGTTAAGTTATCGTAGAGTGTGTTTAACATCTTTTACAAAACCTACAAATTGTTTTTGTAAGTATGAACCCTTTTGGTTATTTACTTATTTTTTACATCGTTTTATTTTTATTTGTAGTGAACTGATGATGCTTTTGAAAACTAAAAAGCGAAACGTATTCGATTAAATCAATGAAGTAGTTGACGACTTTCATTTGCCTATTATTGACCGATACAACCTCTGCTATTCAACTATTGAATATTTTTTAAATATATATATATATATATATATATATATATATATATATATATATATATATATATATATATATATATATATATTATTACTTTTGATTGTGTTTGAAGGTATTTTCTAAATATATTACTGCTTATTTTTATATGTATACCACCATTTTATAGTTGTTGGTGTACTTTTTAGACACCTGATGGTTTAGGTAAATTTCATTTTAGACGTATCCATGGCTAATGACTATTCAATCATCTCCCATAGTTCTATCTCCCATATTCCCGCAGAATTTACCATGCAATAAACCTACTTAACTTGAAGCAATTTTCACCCTCATATCAATACAAAAATATATCTTCATATTCAACTTTGAATTATAAAAATTCCAACAGTCAATTGCAGTCTATTACAATTTCAAAAAAAAATAGCATTAACCCTAAACAGCTTATCATACAACTCTTCAGAGATCTGTAGATTACACAGTATACTATACAGACGCGTCTAGAACTGAAAATAGAGTCAAAGTGACAATAGTTAACACCAAAAAAGATTCTCAAACAGAGAATTCCAGATACTGCATCTGGATTAATAGAAGATTTCTATGCAATTTACCAAACAATACCAACAATACTAAACAATACTACACTCAAATGCAAATAAGATAATCAGGAAAATATACACGCAGCATCCATTAGCTTTACTAATAAAGAAAGAACTTAACAAATTGCATACTAAAGATACAAGCACCAATTTCTCTGGGTATTATCACATGTTGGAATAGCACGTAACGAAGCAGTAGAAAAAATGCCAAACTATAAACGACAACAGTATCCCCATGTCTTCGTCTTCTTCTTCTTTAGGTGCGTGTCCGTATTCAGACGTTGGCCGTCATCATGTTTACAATTTCCTGAAACCTTTCTCTGTCGGCTGCTGCACGAAATAATTCTTCTACTGTGGAACTACACCATTGTCTAATTACGCAGCCACGAAAGTTTCTTTCGACCAATCCATCTCTTTCCTTCCGCTTTTCCTTGTATTATAAGGCGATGTAGATGGTATTTAGATCCTCTAATTATATGGCTGACGTATTCTGTTTTTCTCCTCTTTATGGTGTTTATAAGCAGACGTTCTAAATTGATCATTTGAAGAACATCTTCATTGGAAGTGTGCGAAACCCACGATATATTTAGGATTCGTCTGTAGCACCACAATTCGAATGCTTCTAACTTGTTTAGCATTGTGGTTTTTAACGTCCATGTCTCACAACCATACAATAGGATGGACCACACACAATCCCCATGTCACCATAATATATGTATCTAAAAAACTACTTCATAAAGCATCCGTTTAAGAATTGGAACAATGAATGGAAATCCACACCATCAAAGCTTCATAAGATAAAAAATAAGATTCTTCTTCTTCTTCACGTAGCACTACAACCCAGGGTGGGTATTGACTGACTGCACAACTTGCTTCCATTGTTAACTCAATTATTTGTGTGTAGTCGGATATTTCTTCCATTTCGATCTCTTGGAATTTACATGTATCCTCTTTCAGTAAAACCTCATAATGGTATTTCCACTGTTTCAGATCCATTAACTGTAAGTTAGATTTTTCCTTTCCTTCTCTCCGGAGAGACTTTATCACCTTCCAAGCTTGCCCAACTCTTGTTCCATCCATATACCTATCCACCTCTGCACATCTTCAATCCCACATCTCATTTTTACTTTTCACTACTTCTCTTTTAACATATCGATTTAATTTTTGATTTATCTTGTAATCTTCCTCCTTTCTCGTTTACATCCATTTCTGATAAGCAGTTTTCTTCTTGTTGACTAACGTTCGCATATTCTCCGACCATCATTCTTGATTTTTTGTTTCATGTTTGTCTTTATAACCCAAAGCTTCGCTGCATTTTTTAAGTTGCTGGTATAATTCTTCCGCTGATATATTTTCTCGATCCACATTTTGTAATTTTGTGGCCAGTCGTAATTTGTAAAGAAATTTCGTTGAATCTTCTTTTAAGCTTTCTAGGTTATATTTAGGGTATGTTACTTCTTTTTCCCTTGCTATATTCTGTACCTGAGTGTTATTGTTTTTGCGATAGTTAACTATCACGTTGGCTATAAGTAAACGATGGTTGGATCCACATTCTGATCCACGGTATACCCTTACGTCAGTTGTTTTCAGCTGGGAAATTTGACGTTGGATTACATAGTCGATTATCGAGAGCAGATTCCTAGTAGGTTGTATCCATGTTAATTTGTGGATATCTCTATGTTGAAAAAACCATTCATAATTTTGAGAGACATTGTTTCACAAGAATTTCTAAGACGCATTCCGTTGTCATTGGTTATTTGTTCCCTACATCTTCCTGCAACTCTGTTATTTTCTTCTCTTCCTACTCTGCCGTTTAAATCTCCTAGTACAAAGATTTCACAGTTTTCTTTAATTTCAGAGAGTATTTCATTCATATTGTTGTAGAAATCGTCTTTACTTTCTGGATCTGCATCCTCATTTGGCGCATACACTCCGACAATTATGATGTTGTGCCCATTCTTTTTCATTTTCAGTATCAGCAGCTGTTCATTTACTTCAGTGCATGATTTAGTATTGTTTTTAAGATTTTATCGAATGGCAATAGAGACGCCTCTCTTAGCTCTGTTATCTTAACTGACTCCACTGTAGATATGTATATATTCTCCTATCTCTTCATTTTCTTTTCCCTTGTTTCCCCATGTTGTTGTTCTTAAATCTATTCAAACGAGGTCTTAACGTCAAATAATGTAGTTTCCATATTCCAATTAAAATTATTATTGACTGTTGTAATTGTTAATTATAAAATGTAAGATACGAATATAAAAATATGTGTTTTTATTTCCAAAAAGAGTTAATTATCAGCCAAACGTGACAAGATATAAAAACGTCATCCACTATTGTTGTAATTAATTCCTCTGTCTAAAAGAAGAAGCGTTTTAATAATTAACAATTGTCTTAAATACAGGTGCTACCAAATTGGATAATTAACCAGCGACTAATTCCAAAAGAAGTTCATCAAGTTTTTAACAGAACAAACAAAACGACACAGTGCTAAAACAACGTAAACGAGTCATTGTTGACCTTCGTCATCGACGGGTGTGACTGACAAACAATGCTCTGCAAACTTTTGGCATTCGCGGCTAATTTCATTATGTCGACGTTTAATTATGTGGCTTTTTCGACGGTTTTTGCTCACAGATTAAATTTTGTTTGATGTCATAATTTAATTTGCCGTCGGTTGGTTGTTTGCTAACTTGATGTGTAATACGATATACTGGGATATACTAAATATAGACATCAAATTAATTTGATGTGTACGAGAATAAGTAAGATTTTTTCGGATTGTCATTACCTTAAAAATTAACTTAAGTTAAAAGTAATAATACGGGAGTTATGACTTTACACTCATTTTTAAAACAAAAGGAAAAATTATGTTTCTCAATAAATTTTATTCTAATTTGATAAGAATTAATCATATTATATAAAAGAAAATGAATATCAAATTTTGAAAAAACTAAAAATTTTCAAGAGGGTAACCCTTTCCAGTCGGATTTTTTTCTTAAACAATAGCTTGATATAACAAATACAAGATCAGGTGAGATCTTGTATTTAAGCTATTTTAAACACGTTCTAGATAATATGTTAATAAGCGAATTTGCGAGCTATCGATGTTAGCTTACAATATTTTGCGACCGACTGTGGTAATAGCTTGTTCTGAACTGGTTGATAATATCCAAATTATGTAGGCAGGTAGCGCAGGGCTCCTACCCCTAAAAGTACCGTTAAATATCTTCCTTTATTTGTTCTAAGATGGCTTAGCAATATCGGCATGAGAAAATTTATATCAAGTGGAATGGAATTTCACCACCAAATAAACACCCGCAGATCAACTGTGAGCATGCTATAGGGCAGCAGCAATATCATTACAGAGCGGTATTCTGTAATTCATTCATTACAAATTCATGGGAATAGAGGGAGTGGACAGCATAAAAGAACTAATGAATGATATCATAACGACAGCAGAAATACCACAGGACTGGAAGAAAGACATTATACTACCGATATACAAAAAGGGCGACAAAAGAAACTGTAATAATTACCGAGGTATTACTATATCAAGTATTCCTGAGAAGGTATTCGCAAGAATAATAGAAACAAGAATAAAAACCCAAGTAGAACCAACTATGGAAGATACACAATGTGGATTCAGGAAGGACAGAAGCACACAAGTCCACATATTCAAAATAAGACAAGTAAGTGAGAAAGTAATCAATAAAAATAGAGAAATACATATATGCTTTATTGATCTAGAAAAAGCGTTTGACAAAATCCAAAGAAAGGGCGTATGGAGGACAATAAAGGAAAGAAGAGTTGACAGGATAACAATTGATGTAATAAAGGATATGTACAATAATAATACAAATACGGTGAGCACCAATAACGAGGAATCTGAAGAATTTACTACAAGTCAAGGCGTCAAACAGGGATGCGTGTTGAGCCCACGTGTTCTCAGTGGTACTGGATGAAGCAATAAAGAAAGCCAAGAGAAGAATGAGAAAACTAACATTAGGATACTGGCAAATGAAACAAACTCAACTATCAGAGATTCTATTTGCATACGACATGGTTTTGATAGCAGAAAACAGAGAATACCTACAGAACAATCTTGAAATCCTAGAAGAAGAACTGACAAACATAAATATGAAGAAAAATACAGAGAAAACAAAAACAATGATAATTTCAAATAAAAGAAAGACACACGCAATACAATTAAACGGAAAACAACTAGTGAACGAAGATGTAGGTGTTTGTCCTTACACCTTTGTCCTGATGGCTTTGTTTCGCGCACCAGTAATAGGTCGCTGGTTTTTTTCCCTTGGGGAACAAGGTTTTTCCTTAGGGAAATAGGTTCACTTTATATATATATTTCTTTGAAGGACTACCCAGAAAACTGGGAAAAATGAAGATTCGAAAAGAACGTTCGAACAAATATATTTAAACAAATACAATGTATTTTAAACGCCGATATCTTGCATATGATACACACTTGTCGGTGATACAATATTGACACGAACTTATTAATATACCGACTGGTTTAAAACACTAATATGCCGCTGGGGCGAGTAGAGCCTGACGCTCCTTCAGTGCTGGAATTTGAACTGATACTGATTTGATGGACTTGAACTGCGAACTGATGTCCACTCTCTCCCCTCAATCACAAACATTCCGAAATCTCCCCCCTGACCCCTCGACGTATTAAAAGATATGTTTATTTTTCAAATACCTTTAACTTCCAAATCATTGATAAACTACCTGATAAGGGTATTTGTCTCAACTTGCGGAATTTTGGAATGCGTCAGAGGGTAATTTGGAAAATACTAATCCTTTCATTGTTACGATTCTATGAAGGTTTTAGAAACTTGTGTAGAAAGTTATTTAAATGCAAGATAACGGCGCTTTACAGATTATTAGTTAGTACAATGAAATTTTATATATCTAAACTAATACACAGTATGATACAAAAATAAACTAAATAATATGTTACAAAAATAGACTAAAATATTAAGTATTGTTGTTACGCAACAACTAGAAGAAGTGGAACATTTTAAATACCTAGGAGTAATAATTGAATCAAACGGTAAACAAGACATAGAAATAAATGAGAGAATGGGACGAACAGGAAGCTTATTTCACACTATGAAAACAACATTTTTGGGGAAAAAAGAAATACCAGAGAAGGTAAAAACGGCAGTCGTTAAATCAGTAGTTAGACCTACAATCATGTTTAATAGCGAGTGATGGACATTGATTGGGAGACAAAAATCTCGAGTCAATGCTGTGGAAATGAGGTTCCTGAGGCAAATAGCAAACAGAACCAGGGGAAGACAAAATAAGAAATGAAACAATCAGGCAAAGCCTAAAACTAGAACCAATAAACGAAAAAATAGTAGAGGGGCAACTAAGATGATTCAGGCACGTGTGTAGAATGTCGATTGAAAAATTAACAAAACGAGTGTTTGAAACGAGAGTGCAAGGGAAAAACAAACGAGGAAGACCAAGAGTTAAGTGGGTAGACGAAATCAGAAAAGAAGTTGAGAAGAAAGGATTGACATGGGAAAATGCACGACATCTAACACAAGACCGAAAAACATGGAGACAACAGTGCAAAACTTAACTCCATCAGCCTTACACCTAACGGTAGAAAGGCTTAGGACTAAGTAATTAAGACAAAAGTGGTCGCTCAGAGGGTGATAAACACTATGGTGGAATTAGTTTGTGTTTCATGAACAGTACAGCAAAGGGTGAGAATTCGGCCAATTAAGTCTTCAACTAACTCTGAGTCTTAATCTTGGATCACGCATCGTCATATAATCAATAACATCACACTTTTATAGTCTGGGGTCTGCTTGAATCCCACTTTAATATTTAATAAAATCAATAGTAAACGTTTGTTTTCTTGATTTTATATTGCTATATTTCCCACAACATTAAGGAAATAAGAATATTTTTGAAATGTTCATTCTGCCATTTACTATAGGTAGAAAATACTTATAAAACATATAAAAAGCCAGTGTTTCACACTAAATATTTATTCTTAAGAGTGACATTTTTTTCTAACTATTATTAAAAATGATTTCGAATTTATACCATTTACTAATGGTCAAAGATACAAAACATAGGTAAAGATATAATAAATAAGACTTACCCACAATCGATTTAATTTAACTGTCCAAACGACCGGTTTCGATTTCTACAATATGCAAAGCATCTTCAGGTCTCGATACAAAGTTAAATAAATGATGCCGGTACTCTATTAATTGATGGATGGTAGAACATGGTTGAAACTATCATGTATTGTTGAATGGAGAACTTAAGTCTACTATTGTAGTTGTTTGACAATAAACGGGAAGTTCTTGAGGAGATAGATTTGATCCAATGAAGTAGAGATAGGTGTAATGTGATTGTTTGTTAGATGAAAGTGATGTTCTATACCATTTAATTATTTAAAAAATATTTATACTTATTTAAGAGATATATTTATGAAATATGTGTTATTTGTTGAGATTTTATTTTATGAAGGTGACAGTTTTACGACAATGAATAAGATTAGATGTACAAATTGTGTGGGTGTGCAATTCTTTCAACTTGTAATTATCAAATTTCTTTGATAAAGTTCTATTGGCATAAATGGTAAAACTGGTACTTGACTTTGCAATAATTTACCATTTATGCCAATATAACTTTATCAAAGAAATTTGATAATTACAAGTTGAAAGAATTGCACACCCACACAATTTGTACATCTAATCTTATTCATTGTCATAAAACTGTCACCTTCATAAAATAAAATCTCAATAAATAACACACATTTCATAAATATATCTCTGGAATAAGTTTAAATAACTTTTAAATAATTCAATGGTATAGAACATCATTTTCATCTAACAAACAATCACATTACACCTACCTCTACTTCATTGGATCAAATCTATCTCCTCAAGAACTTCCCGTGTATTGTCAAACAACTACAATAGCAGACTTAAGTTCTTCATTCAACAATACATGATAGTTTCAACCATGTTCTACCATCCATCAATTAATATAGTATGGGCATCATTTATTTAACTTTGTATCGAGACCTGAAGATGCTTTGCATATTCTAGAAAGCGAAACCGGTCGTCTGGATAGTTAAATTAAATTGATTGTGAGTAAGTCTTATTTTTTATTTCTTTACCTATTTGAAAGGGACTCACACAAGCAACACAATCATGATATAAAAACATTATTTACATTATTTATTTCCAAAAAACCTGCCGATTTCTCCGCAAACACTAAAACGTCTGTCAAAAACATATTTGACCCCTATCTCCAACCTTTACTTCTAACAATGCACCAGTTCATCAAATTCAAAGCAAGCACCAACATAAAAAAGAAAAAAACAACTGTGATCTACGTAATTCGGCCATACGGTCCGCACAGCATCCGTCATCGATAGTCTAACAATCTGGCCACATTTTTACCAATTGAGCCCCTTTTTCAAAACATCTGCGACAGGTTTTTCAAGAGGAAAATATGATGGGCCAATAATTTATCAGACAATGGCCTAATCACGAGCCATCCAGAATCATTACAGGGACTTGTAGAATTTCATGTAGATGCAAGCGGTAAAAAAATATACACTGAGAAAAAGTTATATTACGCTAAGGTATGTTAATTATTATTACACGTTGACATTTTTGCGTTTCTATTTGAATATTGAATTCTATTTTTGTATTAAAACCAATCTAAGTACGCATTGTTTCAAATGAGTTAATAATTTATTCCTCGGGTAAATTGACTAATTTCTTGGCGAGCTTTAATCTTCCTTTTGATTACAACTTATAAGTTCGATATGAGACTTGTATATATTGTATATATTGTATATATTGTATATATTGTATATATTGTATATATTGTATATATTGTATATATTGTATATATTGTATATATTGTATATATTGTATATATTGTATATATTGTATATATTGTATATATTGTATATATTGTATATATTGTATATATTGTATATATTGTATATATTGTATATATTGTATATATTGTATACATATTGTAACCATAGCCACATAATACAAAATAGACTAAGCGCAGCATTACAGGCCTATTCCCCTAGTGCGATAGAGAAAACTGAAGCAGATATTTAAATACAAACGTTTATTGTCTTAATAATATTATACATTTTACACTTACGATATTTACTGCTTGTGCACCATCTACTGATTGAACCGCTTTCTCTTCGGATCGTGTATTTATCTGTTCTGGACTCTTTAACTTCTTTTTCTCTAGGTACTTGTTTTTGGCATTCTACCTACTTTTCTGATTGATTGTCTTCGGCAACCACCCGGTAAGTCCCTGATCTGTATATACTCCGATTCTTGGCGAGGACGTTTCTGGTCTTTAAGTCTTCTTGTGTCTTGGTGAAAGAAGTATCTTGTTCTATTCTCAACCACCTCCCTCAGTGGTGCAAAGTGGAGCCTTTCTCTGATGTTTGTATTTGTTCTTCTGTCTTTTCATATTTAACCATCGATGATCCTGTGGCTTGACGTCTCTATTCTTTATAGTTTCTTCCAGTTCGTTTTCACGGTGGAGCTTTATACTGGGATAGCGTAAGGTATTCACCATGTAACGTAGACCTGGTAAAGTTGGATCTTCTTGACCTTCGATTACTTGGTTACTTACCAAAAGACTGGCAACTATCAATATTAATTCCACTTTCTAAAAAAGCCAAAGCTAAAAAATGTGAAGAACATAGATTAATTAAAATCCACTAGGAAACTAAGTTCCTGTAGCTGGCTGTATACCATATATCACAATAAAATTTTTTATAGATTAATTAGTTTGATGAGCTATGTACTAAAGGTACTCCTTACTATCATTCACTTGCGCATATACACCAAATTATAAGAGCATCTGAGTGAAGTTCAATTTGGATTCAGAGCAGGACTCGGAACGAGGGAGTTTGCAAGTTCTAATACAGAGAGCCAGGGATGTCAACTGCGATGTGTATGCATGTTTCATTGATTAAGAGAAGGCATTTTATAAAGTCCCACATGGGAAATTATTCTATATCCTAAAAACATCAGGACTCAATGGTAAGAATATAGGACTGATCTCAAACTTATATCTCCAACAAAAAGCAACAGTACAATAATTAGCAAATGAACTGTCCGAGATCTTTACAGTCAAAATAAGTGCTAGACAGGGTTGCATATTGTCACCGGCAATATTAAACATATACTCTGATAACATCTTTAGAGAGACCTTAGACTAATCAGAAGATGGGATTGCTGTAAATGGCCAATTTAGTAACAACATTAGATATGGCTCCAAAGGATATTGAATAAGACAAAAATAATGATCATTAGTAAGAACACCGGCATAAACGCCCAAATTACAAATAACGATACACCGTTAGAAAGAGTAGAAAAAATATGATATTTGGGCTACTAAGGATACTAGGGATCACAGCTACGAAATAAAAGCTCGTATTGAAAATGCCAGAAGCTCTTTTAACAGCGTTAGGAGGATTCTCTGCAACTTATGAAGTATTAATATATGCATAAGAATTCTTAGATGTTACGTCTTTACTGCCTTCCTCTGGGGAGTAGAAAGCTGAAGCCTTACAGAAAATGCCATAAAACGATTGGAGGCATTTGAAATGTGGTGCTACCGACGTATGTTGAGGGTCTCATATATACACCATACAAGTAACATAACTATTCTCCACAGGCTAAGAAAAGACAAAGAAATTATTAACACCATAAAAAACAGAAAATTGGCTTAATTCGGTCACATCATGCGTAGTCATAACTACCGACTTCTACAGTTAATTCTACAGGGCAAAATTGAGGGTAAGAGGGACCCTGGACGTAGACGTATATCACGGCTGGCCAATCTTAGAAAATGGACTGGTTTAATGTCAACTGATCTATTTCGAAGTGCAGTGAATAGAATTAGAAGATAGGTACATTTAAAAGAAGACCTTCAATAGTGGACTGGATCTACAAATATATAAAAGTATTAGTCTTTTTGCAATATTTGCTTTTACGTTGATTAAATCCTGATTCCTTTCATTTTGAGTTTAAATACTGGTGGATTTTTCTTCTTGTTCTTCTTCTGGTTCCTATCCGTTTCGGATGTTGGAAATCATATTGGCAATCATAACCTTGCTCGCTGCGGCTCGAAACAGCTCCGTTGAGGTTTTCTTAAACCATGTTCTTAAATTCCGCAGCCATGATATTCTCCTTCTACCGGGTCTTCGCTTACCTTTGACTTTACCTTGCAATATAGACTGTAGCAGGGAGTAACAGTGCTGATTTCTCATAATGTGTCCCAGATATTGCAATTTTATGCGTTTGATCGTAAACACAATCTCTGGTTCCTTCTTCATTTTTCCTAGAACTTCCTTGTTCGTGATCCTTGCTGTCTATGATATTCTCAGCATTCTTCTATAAAGCCACATCTCAAATGCTTCAAGTTTTTTAATAGTGGTGTCTGTAAGCGTCCATGCCTTCGCCCCATACAACAACACAGAGAAAACATAGCATCTCAAATGTCTCATTTTTGTATCAAGGAATATGTTGTGACTTTTGAAGATGGCGCTCATTTTGTTAAAGACCGTTCTTGCCTTTCCTATGCGGCACTTTATTTCCTGTAAGTTGCTCCACTGTTCGTTAATAATAGTTCCCAGGTAACAATACTGTTTTACTCGCTCTATCTGCGTCCCGTTAATGTATAGATGAGCCCCATTTATATTCTCCTTGCTGATATTCATTTGTTTCGTTTTGTGGGTATTAATGTTTAGTCCGTACTGTTGACTGTATTCGTTTATTCTGTCCATTAGCCTCTGAAGTCCCTCTAAACTATCTGCTATCACCATGGTGTCGTCGGCATATCTAACATTGTTTACTTTTTCACCATTTAGAAGGATGCCTTCGTCTATTCCGTAAAGAGCCTCGTTAAAAATTTTCTCTGAGTATTTTACTACGTTATCTATTTTTCTTCTACGTAAGCATAATGAATTGCGTTTTTTAGGTGTTAATCTTGATTTTTCATTTTTCCGTGAATTCTGTAATTCTTCCTAGGTGATTTTTTATGTTTTAAACTATTCTTGTATCGAATTCTCCTGTTGCGTAGATTCTCATCTGCGTATCATCTGCGGAAAGAGCTGTACTTGTTCTTGCATCTGTTGGTAAATCTGAAACAACATTGTTATATAAAATAGCGAGAATGTTCTGCCCTATGGCGTTCCATCTTGAATTTCTTGAATTCTGGACATCTTTTGTTTAGCTGAAACTTAAAAAGTTATAATATTTAAATATATGGAGCATATGTTAACTAAGTAGTAATGTAATCTTGCTCTGTCCATCTTGTATATTAGGGCTTTTTTCCAGAATGTGTAATATGCCTTCTCGATGTCTAGAATATCCATTTCTGTCTTCTGTTTTCTGCTGAATCTGATCTTCGTGTCGCTGATTACTCTTGCTTCTTCCTCTTCTAAATCCAAATTGTTCCTCCTGAATGATTCTTCTTCTTTCTGCTTGTTTCATCAAACTTCGGTACATGATCTTCTCCAGGATTTTTTCTAATATTTTCAGTAGTAATATTTAATGCAAAGCAGTCCCTGTACCTCTTTATAATGGACGCAGTTTATCGATCACATGACCTAAATGACCAATCGGAATGTCATGTGATCGTTAAATCCATTACAAAGAGATACAGGGACTGCTTTGCGTTAGTTGTCTCTATTACACCGGGGAAGAAGCCAAGAGATTGATACGAGCCTGTATCAGTCTATTTGTATGTCTATGATTTTAACAACCACACCTATTTCTAAGAAAATTATTGGCAACTTGGGTATGTAAAGGTACATTATCATGCACAAGTAAAAGTTTATCGCTACAGTCACTTCTACTGACATTACAGTTCCTTCCTTGAATCTGGGTATAAATTGATACGATCCCTCAAAACTCGAATTTCCTTATCATCTGTCATTTTGCCAATCTTTTAATAAACAATTTTAGCACAGAAAAATATTTTTTCTTTATGATTTTATTTAGCGTATGGACTTTCACAGTACGATAAATATACAAATACAATTACAATAATATATATTGTTCTGAAGCTATTTTCTTGTGGCATTGTAAATTAATTACTATTTATAACTGGGAATAAGCCACAATTAAAGATAAAAATACGTTTATTGACGTTTCAATTTCCAATTCGGAAATCGTTCTCAAAATACAAATAGTAAATTAAACAAATTTTGATTTTTTGTTACATAGTGAAAAAAATTCTTCTAATTTATTCTTCTAATTTACAATTCAGACATACATTATGCATTTTAAAGTAGACGACTTTAAAATGATATTTGTTAGTAAGTATTTGTTCGTGAATTAAGTTTACCTTCAACAAACATCAAAATTCTGATTTTATATGTTACGTTATTTAAAAAACATAAATGATGTATCCTCTATATGTTACTGACTTACTAATACTGGTATTTTCTTATTATTAAACTATTATATATTAAACACGCATGGGATAATGAACATAGGGTTTAATGGAATAATTCAAATATAGTCCTAAAAGAAACGGATGGTAAAAAAAGAAAAATCAAAGAAGCGGCTCTAATTATGCTAAATGAGGCCAATTGTGTCGCAAATTCCTCGGCAGAATGTAGTAGGATCTGGTTACCAATATTGAAAGAGGAAGTTAATAATAATAATAATAAAAGTAGCACTGAGCCTTGAGGTAAGCCGTTGTTAAGTTTTCTAACGTTACTTTGTGCATCATTCATATATATCTGAAACAGTCTGTTAGTCAGTAGATTGTTTATCAGCTGACAAGTTTAGAGGCAAGGTATGATTTTCATCAGCTTATAAATAAGGCCCTCTTTTCACACCGTGTCATAGGCAGCCGTGAGATCTATAAATGTTATGGCAGATTTTTCGCGTCTTTCAAAGCCAGCTTCAATAAATGTAGTTAAGGACAGCTTTTAGTCACAGCAACTTCGTCCTCTTCTAAATCCAGCTTTTTCAATTGGTACAGCATCCTCAATGGTGTTACATATTCGGTTATATAAAAGTCGTTCTAGTAATTTATAACAGCAACTGAGTAAGGCAATAGGTCGGTAACTTTCAGGCAGCTTGTTGTCTTTGCCAGGCTTCTGGATTGCGATAATTTTTGTTCTTTTGAATTCTGGGGGTAGCACAGTTGTATTCACAATGTCGCTAAAGAATTTTTTGAGCCACTGTCGTGTTTTTGTACCAGTGTGGACTATAAACTCAGATACATTCCATCGAAGCCTGCTGCTTTTCCTGTTTTTGTTTGGTTAAGCGCTTCGTTTATTTCATCCAATGAGAAGCACGTGAGTATTCTGATGTTGCGGGAGTGTTTGCTTTAAGTTGTTTAAGAGCTCTTTTTACGGTAGATGTATAAGTTTTCTCAGATGGAGCTCGGGAGTTTTCAATTATTCTATTGGCTATTTTATTTGGCTCAATTGTTGATCTGTTTAAGTGTTGCGCTCTGCTTGCTTCGCCCAGTTTGCGGATCAGTCCCCATGCTTTTCGACTGGAACGTGAGAAATCAATATGTTCTACGGTAGACTTCCATTTATTAAGTCTTGTTGAGTCTAGTGACTTCAGTAAGTTGTCACCAATTTCGGGATCTTCTGATTTCAAAAATTCGTCATATAGTTTTTGGATTTCTTCCGTCCAGCCTGGAATGTACTCCTTTCGGAAACCTCGGGGATATGTTTTTTGGCGATAGAGATAACCATTTCTAAAAAACGGTGATAGTTGTTGGGTTAATGAAGCGAATGCAGGTGTCCAGCTCTTTGGTGAATTCGGGCCAATTTCCTTTGTTAAAATTCCAACGGGGTCTCGGCGTGGATTCAACGATAGAAATTTGTATGCCTAGTTCGATTATGACAGGTCGATGTTGGCTGTGAGGGAAACTGGGAAGTACAGTTCGAGAGCTTGGGAGTGGTTGCATCTGTGAGTTAGTGGAAACCCAGCATAGATCAGGGTTTGTAGCCTTTGCGCCATCTTCTAGAAAAGAAGGTAGTTTTATCTTTTAGACTATGGATAAGGTGAATATTATTTTCTTCAGCCCATTCCAGTAGTTTCTCCCCATTTTTATCATTGTTTTCATATCCCCATTTATTGTGGTGACTGTTAAAGTCCCCAATGTAAACTGCAGGTTGGTTGTCAACGGCTTTTATTACATCTACTGGCCATTTAGTTAATGGTGGTTTGTAGATGTTTTTTATGATTATGCCATTCACTTCTGTAGATACTATGGACACATTATTTTCGCAGCTGCAGTCCGTGATCTTAGCATTTTGTATACTGTTATGCACGTAAGTTGCAGTGCCATAAACATTGCTGTAAGTGGCTCCAATCATGCTATATCCCGAAATTTTACCCCTCTTAAGAAGCTCGGTTTCCGATGGTGCGTGAGTTTCTTGAATGGTTATGACGTCAACGTTATTTTCGATTAGTAGTTTTGAAAGAAATTCGGATTTTGATCTACTAATTCCTTCTATGTTTATTTGACATATACGGAGGATAGGCCCGATACGTCTCGTCAAATGGTGTTGATAAACACCTTTGTAGTTTTCCATATTTCTATATGGAGATTCCAGTTCTTATTTTTCTTTATCGTACTGGTTGCCAGGAGAGCTCAGTGGCTAGTTTGGCGTCCAAAAATTGATAGACCATTTAGCGTTACCCAGGGTGCACCACGTGGAGGCGATCTATCATTACACCCCATATATTTTCTTTAGGATATGTCCCACAATATAGTACATGTAGTAATGTACTCCACCACACTATCTCCGCCACAAAATTAATTGTGTTTGTTGTGATTGGTAGTTCAAAAGAACGGTATTTTTTATTAAAGTTCTTGTAACTAAATTTAATTTCTTCGTGTAGCAAACTCTCGAGATTGATAGAGAGGGCTCGCCACTTAGTTAGTTTGGTTATTCGATATACCGCGCAGCACCCTGCACCCCTGCTTAAATAATTAGAATGATAATGGATGGATAAAAAGAGTATGCCAAACAAGAAAGCGACGGGGTAGAACACCCCTTAGCGAACACTTCGGACTGTCAGAGGGTGGATCTGATAAATTTGTTTCGTGGTGCAGGGTACAGTGGCCGGTGGTCGTCTCCAGAAGTGGCAGGTTGATTCGGTAGAGGGCGATTTTGTGACAGAAGTTCAGCTTGTAAGTTTTGGTAATTCTAATGTATAAAAGGGGCGTTTATCCCTACGATCCTATAAAGTAAACTATAAAAAGTAATTTGTACACCTTGATGCCCAAACAAGTATATTTTAGAAGAAACCTAATTTTTGAATATATTTTTGTAAATCCACGTTTTAGCTAACTTATTTTTATTTTTCATAGTACTCGTTACGGCACTTGGAGTGTTCCATTTTTATCAACGAGTAGCAGTAGTGTTAGCATTTACTAATCTTCAATAGCAACTGGACAACGACAGGGAGACTCTCTATCAATGTCACTATTTAACATCGCTAAGAAGGATAAAAAGACGAAAAAACGAGATCGATTACTTCTGGTGTGGGAACAAAAACATTTTTGAAGATATAACTGCTCTCAATCGATTCACAACTAGCAGCGATCATCGCCTTTTAAGAGCAAGGATTCTTATTAAACAGAAGAAAACCAGTAGAAACAGGACACATATTTAATACAATAAATGGAGAAATAATAATAAAATAGGAAATACAATTATATCATCGACGTCGCAACTTGTGGTGTTCGCTGATGACATTGATTAGCAGAAAACTAAACAGTTTATAGAAAAAAATTGCGAATTTATAATAATAAGCCCAAATAATAATAATAATAATATAATAAGCCCAAAAAAATGTCATCATCATCATCTTTGGCTCGACAATCCTCTGTGGATCTTGGCCTGCTCTAAGATTCGTCGCCATTCTGTTCGGTTTTTGGCAACATGTTGCCATCTTCTGATTTTTAATATTCGTAAGTCGGTTTCTACCACCTAATCACCTAATTCGCGGTCGGCCTTTACTTCTTTTTCCTACAGGTGTTCCTGTGGTTAGCTTTTTAGCAATTGTATTTTCTGGCATTCGTATTATGTGTCCAGTCCATCGTTTCCAAGTCGCTGTGTTTTAATGAATGGTATGACATCTGGCTCATCGAAGAGCTGATACAATTCAAAATTATATCTTCTGCGCCACTGCCCTTGGTCGTTTACAGCTCCAAATATTTTGCGGAGTATTTTACGCTCAAATATTCCCAAAAGTCTTTCATCTTTCTGCGTTGTCCATGTTTCTGCTCCATATGTGAGGACCGGCCTCAGCAATGTTTTGTATATAATAATTTTAGTTCTTCTTTGAATGTTTCTTGAGTGGAAATGCTTTTGGAGTCCATAGTATGCCCTATTTGTAAGATTTATTCGTCTTTTGATTATTTCTTCGCTTGTTTTATTGGTAGCAGTCAATAGCGACCCAAGGTATGTAAAGTTGTCAACACGTCCAAAGGTATGACTTCCAAAGACTGTTTCTCGTTCGTCATTTGCTATCGGATCCTTTGTAACCAACATGTACTTAGTTTTGTCTTCGTTGATGACTAGACCGACCTGTTTCGCCGCTGTTTCCAATTCTAGGAGATATTGCTCAACATCTCGCTTGCTACGCCCTACTATGTCAATGTCATCAGCATATGCTAAGACTTTTATCGATCTATTGTAAATAGTACCGCCATCCCTAATTCGTGTATCTCGGACTGCCTTTTCTAAGGCAATATTAAATAGGAGGCAAACCAGAGCATCTCCTTGTCTGAGTCCATCCTTTGTCTCAAAGGATCTAGAACTCTCTCCCTGTATTCTAACAGTGGCTTCTAAGTTAGACATTGTCATTCTCGTTAGTCGGATAAGTTTCTCTGGTATACCAAACTCATGCATTGATTGGTATAGCACTGTTCTCTTGACACTGTCGTATGCGGCCTTGAAGTCGACGAATAGGTGATGGGTTTCAATATTGAATTCTAATGTTTTCTCGAGAATCTGTCTTATTGAATGAATCTGGACAATTGTTGATTTTGCTGGAGTGAATCCAACTTGATATTTACCAACTATGCCCACTGTGTAAACTTGCAACCTTTCGTAGAGAATATTTGCTAGTATTTTGTAAGCAGTTGTTAACAGGGTTATACCTCTATAGTTGTCACACTGGAGCTGGTCACCTTTTTTATGTAACGGGCATATCACGCCTTGAGACCATTCACAAGGCCGGTCTCATTATGCCAAACAAGAAGTAAAAGCTTATGCAGTGTCTGTAGTAGGGCATCGCCACCATTCTTGTAGAGCTCACTGCAAATTTGATCAACTCCTGGTGATTTATTATTTTTAAGCTTTTTAATGGCTTGGGCAACGTTTTCGATGGTAGGTGGTCTTTCGTTTGGGTTGAAAGGATTCCAATCATTTCGATTTGCTAGGGTGTTGTCTGCTTCTTCGATATGATGGCCATTAAATTTTGCATCGAAAAATTCAACCCATCTGTTTAGGATTGAGGCCGTATCATTTAGGATGTTTCCTTCTACATCCTTACAGCTCCTTATTCTTGGCTTAAACTCTTTGCACATTTTGTTTAGATTTCTGTAGAACTTTCAAATTTCATTTTGATTTCTTAGCCATTCTGTGCTTTCCAATTGCTTTTGCTCAAATTGTCTTTTTTTTCTTCTATGTAATCGTTTTTTCTTCTCTTCTTAGTGTCCGGTATTCGCTCTTCTTGTGCATCCAGCTTGATTTGTCTTTAGGTATGCCCTGTTTTTGTTATGCCCAACAAAAATGTAACAAGATTAAATATTGATGAATATGAGTTAGAAACAATAAAAGAATTCTGGCATCAAACAAACCTTACAAGAAATACAACAACTTCATCAAAGATAAGAAGCTTACTCAGAATATTAAAGTGAAAAATGACCGCTCAGCAATTAAACTAGTACTAGTAGTCACCTATGGTGCTAAAGTAATGTGCCTGACACTCAAAGATAAAGAAATATTGAGGATCGCAGAGAAACAAATCATTCGGAGAGTAGCAAGCCTGCTAAATTTGCAAAAGAATGAATTTAAAAAACTGCTGAACTACAAAGTAATAGAACTTTTGAATGGAGAAGACATCGTCAGATTTATCAAGAACCAGAATCTCAGATGGATATGATATCCACAAACAAGCAATCCAGAAACAGTTCCAAAAAAAATCGCCAAATGGAGACTAGTATCAGACAGATCACGGGGAAGACCAAAAACGAGATCGGAGAACCAGATAATTGCGGATCTTAAGAAGATTGGAATGTTGTCTGACGACGAAAATTCGCTTTTGGGATATATTTATATACTTATCGGATCACTATTCTATGGAAGGTTACGAAAGCAGTCAGAGTGACTCGTCTTTTGAAAATGTAAAAAACCCAAAAGCAAGAGAATTAGAGTTGGCAGGAAAATGTAAACGCTTTACTGATTTTAGTTACAATTGCGACCAATATTCCTTATGTTGCGAATTTTGGTAGTTGGTATTACACATTTTCAAAATATTATTTTAAAATTAACAGTTGATTTACCCATTCTAATGATAAATAATTGTTGCAGATATTTTTCTGCCAACTACAAGTAGAGCATTGACGAAAGAAGATTGTACTAATACCTTAGACAATAACTGTGCCAGTACCAGTACCATCTTACAAGCAATAGAGGATGTTATTTCACAGTTTAAACTGGATACATCTACATCTTCAAGTGAAGTGGATATTACAAATTCAGTGATGAGTTGACATGTAAACCTGTCCAATGTAAATATCTAAAACGTTTCAATTTTCGAAAGCAAATGCTGGCGTGAAATCGGAAGTATACCAACAAGTTTATAATAAATCACCATATCACTTTTATAAACTCATGGATCCGATGACATCATAAACCATCTTCTTCTTCTTGATGTGCCTATCCGTTACAAGTGTTGGCGATCATCATGGCAATCTTTTTCTTATCTGCAGCAGCGAGGAAAAGCTGGACAGATGTTGTATTGAACCAGATTCTGGTCCTTCTTCTTCTATCCTTCTTCCTGGACCTCGCTTTCCAAATATTTTCCTTGCAGGATGGCTTTAAAGGAGAACATATCTGGATTCATTTCGCATAATATGTCCGAAGAATTTTAACGTTCGAGATTTAATGGTGGTCAGTACCTCTCGATTCTTATTCATTCGTCTAAGGACCTTCTCATTTGTGACTCGGTCAGTCCACGTATTAAGTCCATCTTAAGTATTCTCCGATATATCCACATCTTAAATGCTTCCAGTTTTTTGCACATATCTTTGTTCGAGGTCCACGATTCAACACTATATAAAAGGACAGAGAAGACGTAGCATTGCAGCATTCTTACTTTTGTTTCAAGAGTGAGATTGTGACTCTTGAAGAAGGCCCCCATCCGATTGAAGGTGGATCTAGCTTTTGCGATGCGTGCTCTAATCTTCTGGTTGTTTATTTTATTGTTGTAATCATAAACCATATTGTGATTAAAACAAATCGTTATGCCGACCAGTTTATACCAACAAAAATAGTTTCCCTCACGGAACATCCAAAGAAAAACTTAAATTATTATATTTAAAACATTGTTGAGGCCAGTCCTCACATATGGAGCAGAAACATGAACCCTGATGCAGGGTTCTGATACTTCGCAAGCTATATGGTGCTATACGCGAACAAGGGCAGTGGCGCAAAAGATATAGCTTAACTTACTAAAACACAGCGACCTAGATAGGCTGAACACGTAACACAAATGGCAGAAAACAGGATTGTTAAAAAGGCAACCATAGGAACACCAGTAGGAATATGAAACACAGCCCAACCGCAATTTGCTGTTTACATCGAGTTCAGACCGACTTGGAGATATTAAAAACCAGAAAATGCAGATCGCCAGAAACCAAACAAAATGACAACGAATCCTAGATCAGATCAGGATATACAAAGGATGTCAATATGATGATAATAATGAGAAGATTTATCTTTTTTTAAATCCTTTTTTTCCGCATTTCCATTTCAGTTTAGCTGCCTGTTCCACAGCATCTTTTACTTTTGTTCTATTACGAATGTCTTTATTGGTTTTATAGTCTTTGGGTGAAATACCCAGCATTTATCGTTACATAGCTCTCTGAGCTTTTCTGATTTTCTCTATGTTTATTTTGGTGAATGTTTAGGTTTGCGCTCCATACGTAAGTACAGATAAGAGAGAGGAATCTTTGAGGAGAACACTTTAGTTCGCAGTCTTTGAGGTATATTTTTATTTTTAAATACGTATGAGAGTCTTCCAAATGCTGTCCAACCAATTTTAACACGTCTGCTTATTCTGCTTCTGTAGTCTGATTTTCCTTGCTTACATTGATATTTTAACCCAGATATGTATATTCATCTACGTGTTCTGTCTCTGTCCCTTCGATATTTATCATAGGTTCTTCATCTTTGTTTGACATTAGTTTAGTTTCGCTGAAATTAATTTTCAGTCATTTTTTAGGAATTCTATGTGTAGCTCCTCAATCATCGTATTCAGTGCATTCCACGTGTCGGCTATTAGTACTACATCGTCTGCGTAACTAAGATGAGTAGAAAGAAAATGCAAAAAAGTATTTTTGAAGTGTGTATATTTTAGGCAATTCCTAGCTGAGCGCTTTCGGCTTTACAAAGCCATCATCAGAGCTATGATCAATTTTTTAAATACCACTACAAAGGAGAGATCTCATTTCTTTAAATTTCAAAATTATGATTTTTTAGGTGTTGAAATTCTTAAAACATATAAAAAACATATAAAGAGCCGACACTGGACTTCACAAACACGTTAAAAAATTGAAAAATTTTTGTCATGGTACGGGTGTAAGAACCCGACCATTGATTGATGTCATCAATGACCGTTTTGTAGCTTTAAGAAACCAGTGTGAAATTTTAAGAGCAGACTGTCAGAAACAGTATTTAGATGGGATACAAAATAACATTTCCGATAATCCAAAATATTTTTGGTCTTATATTAAAAGCAAAAGAAATAGGTATAATATATCATCCATAATGATCTATAAGGATAGGGTTGGCTTAAATATAAAGGACTCTGCCAATATGTTCGCAGAATATTTCTCATCAGTCTACTCAGATGAACAAAAAGATACTTTACCTTTTTTTAATTTTAACAGTTCTATTTGTTTGAGTTCTATAATACTTACAGAAACTGAGGTCTATGATACTATTGCAAGTTGTAAAAACAGATTATGTGCAGGGCCGGATGGAATCCCAGCCTATTTTCTGAAAAAATGTATATGTGTACTTACAAAACCAATTTTGTTTATTTTTAACAGATCACTTGGTACTGGTAGCTTTCCAAGTCTCTGGAAGAAAAGTTTTTTAAAGCCGATTTTTAAATTGGGTGCAAGGAACGATATACCAAACTATCGAGCTGTCTGTAATCAGTCGGAGCTGCCCAAGTTGCTTGATTGTTTGGTTAGTAAGAAACTGACATGGAGTTATAGAGGCATTTTTAATCCTGAACAATTTGGCTTTATGAGAGGGAGGTCAACAGATACCAACCTGGTTTTGTATGTCAATCATATATATATATATATATATATATATATATATATATATATATATATATATATATATAAATATACATATATATATATAAATATATATATATATATATATATATATATATATATATATATATATATATATAACAACAGCTTTGAAGAGGGGTGCCAGGTTGACTCAATCTATACTGACTTTTCCAAAGCATTTGATCGGGTAAACCATGGGGTCCTCTTATAAAAACTAAGAGATTTGGGTATTTTAGATCCCCTTCTTCAGTGGATTACAGAATTTGTTAGTGGCCGTACGCAGACAGTCAACTTGGGAAGTGACACTTCAATTGAAATAACAGTTCCATCAGGCGTGCCACAAGGCTCCCATTGTGGCCCTGTTTTGTTTTGCTTGTTTCTGGTTGATTTAGTACAACAAATCAAAAATTGTAGTGTTCTTATGTTTGCTGATGATGTAAAACTGTTTAGAAAAATTCCATCCTGGAATGATGCTGTTATATTACAGGAAGATCTTAAATCCTTTTATGATTGGTGCACTTTAAACAAAATGTCACTCAATATAAACAAATGTCATAAAATGACATTCTCGAGGCAAAGAAATTCAATTACATTTGTTTACTACATAAATAACTTGCCATTAGCCTCAAAAAATGAAGTATTAGATTTGGGAATTTGGTTAGACACCAAACTGTCATTCTCAAGCCACATTAACCAAGTAACAAACAGAGCGATGAAACTGCTAGGATTTATCCAACGCACATCTGTGGATCTGTCTTTATTTACATTTAGAAGACTTTATTGTGGTATGGTTAGGCCCATTCTTGAGTTTGGATCAGTTGTATGGTCCCCATCATATCACTGTTACATTCAACAGATTGAAAGAGTCCAGAATAAATTTTTGGGGTAGCAGCCTATAAGAGTGGATACAGGAGAGAGGAATACGACTATCAGTGGGTAAGGAATAGTCTTAACTTACCAACACAGTCAAGGAGGACATTGTTAGATTTATGTTTCTTACACAAAGTTATCAATGCTTTTATAGATTGTCCTCAACTCTTATCGCTTGTTAGTCTTAAAGTCCCTAGTAGAAGCAACAGACAATCAGAAATCTTTTCGGTGCCATTTCACCACACTAATTATGGTATCAATGAACCAACTACACGATTAGTCCGGAGTGCTAATAGCTTGCCAAGACAAATAGATATTTTTGACTCCAAAATTAGTTTGTTTAAAAAACAACTAAAAAATATCTTACAATAAGTTGGTTGTACATCTGTATTATTCTTATATGTTTGTATTATTCTGAGGTGTTTGTTATTTTAATAATTTATTGTTGTTAAGGTGTAACTTTTTAAAACTTGTGATTGTTATTTTAATAATATATTGTTTTTAAGATGTAACTTTGTAAAAATTGTAAGTAAATGGATGCCGTATATAAATAAATAAATAAACATTGTTACCGTGCATCAGTGTTGTTTGTTGAATATGTTTTATCTTAACGAGCACCTAGTTTAGAAGGGAGTATCCCAATCTTTTTCCATTGTTTTTTTTTTTTGGTAATAAATAAAATTATATTTATGTTGGTTTTGATAGTTTTGAACACACTGATGATATTGGAAAGAAGCTACAATTTAACTTCTTTATTGTATACTACCTTAAATATGTAACATAACACTTCCTTTTTGATAATTTATGAAATTTATAGATTTAAGTTTAAGATATTCATTATGTTTTTGTGTTGTGATATGATAGATATGCTGCAAGTAGCTAATTGACGATAAGTTTAAGCTTTTTATTTCTAACAATTTTCGCAAAATGTCAAAATTAAACACCTTTCACTAAGATTAAGTCCAGTAACACTATAAATTATGCTGCCCCGAAAACGGGTGGACTGTGTTAGGGTGTTATAAATCACTAGGTTAGAGAGTCAAAAATACAGTAATTAATTGTAATATGGATGCTGATCAGTGTTTACTGCAAGGTGTACATCTGGCGTCGTCGTCACGCCTGGTTGACACGCGCCCTCTTCACAATGGTAGTGTGTAGTGCAGTGTTCAGTGACGTTCACATACTTTCTTCCCAATGGTAGACTTATTTACATATAATCTTTTAACTTTATATTTCTAAAACATTTTGGACTTTGGTAAAAATATCTTATTATAGCAAATCTACTGTAAATACTTCCCCTAGTAAAATTAATAAAATAAAGTCACTAGAATAAAGGATAATTTTTACCGCATATTCAAAAGTAATAATTAGATACATGAGAATAATTCTACACTATGTAACAAAAAACAAAATTTGTTTAATTTACTGTTTGTATTTTGAGAACGATTTCCGAAGTGGAAATTGAAACGTTAATAAACATACTTTAATCTTTAATTGAGGTTTATTCCCAGTTAAATAGTAATTAATTTAAAATGTCACAAGAAAATAGCTTCAGAACAATAGTAACAGAGATATCAATTAACTTTTTGAAAATAACTTGCTGAATGACATTGTGAATAACCCTTGATAAATGTACATGAAACACATATCTCTATCGGAAAGAAGTAATAAAAATGTTACAATTATTAAGAATATTCACTCAAAGTGTTAAAAAAACATGGTAGTGGTTATAACTTCAAAGCGTTCAAAAATCATTATAATAGGTATAACATCAAAGCGGTCCAATGTCTTCATTATTGGCTAGCTACTAAGCAAACTGGAGTCCATAATTGTGAATCGTTTTGCAATACTTTTATACGTAGAATAATTTAATCCCCAGTGCTTAATATTTTATAAGTATATTATTATAATATCAGTAGAGAACACGGACTTAATCTTAATACGAAGAAAACAAAGTACCATAGTAGTCAATAAGCGCGAAATATTAAATACACAGCTTTTGGTTAACCAACATCCAATTGACAGGGTGGGCAGCTACACATACCTTGGTACCAACATTAACAGCCAATGGGATCACTCCAGTGAAATAAAACAACACATAGGAAAAGCGAGATCAGCGTTCATAATGATGAAGTCTCTTTTCAGAAGTCACGATTTACCACTTGCTACCAAAATCTCTCTCATTAGATGCTATGTATTTTCTACGTTATTATACAGAGTAAAGGCCTGGACACTTTCCGAAGCTTCTTTAAGAAAACTCAAAGCATTCGAGATGTGGTATTACAGACGTATTTTAAGAATTTTATGGGTGGATCGGGTTACTAATGTTGGGGTCCTACGTAGAATAGGCAAGGAATGTAAGATTACTAACACCATCAAACAGCGGAAACTAGAATATCTTGGCCATATTATGAGAAATAAACAGAGATACGGCTTGTTGCAACTCATTCTTCAAGGCAAGGTATTTGGAAAGAGAGGACCCGGGAGAAGAAGAATATCTTGGCTTCAAAACCTGAGAAAGTGGTTTAATACATCGACAACCGGACTATTCAGAATAGCAGCAAGCAAAGTTAGGATAGCCATGTTGATCGCCAATATCCGGAACCATTCCGTATTAGTTATAGTGGACGATATATTTTTCATTTGCATGACTTCTTAAATTGCCTGCTGGCGATATGTCAATCAATGGCAATTTGACAACACTCATTTAAAATAAAAAATAAATAAATAATTTTATTAAGCGGAGCAGTATAAAAAGTATCAAAAATGTTTAATACTGTCATAATAACAAGTAAAAACAAATTCATAATAGTTCAAAAAACGATACTTTAATTTATATTAAAATTCCCCTCAATACCGACGCCTATGTTAATTTGGAATCATTATGCTTTTGTAAAGTTTACAATGGATTGTGGTATTAACACCCTTTTGGATCAGTGCACCAGAGAATGTGAAGTTTATGTTGTATGTCAAAAGTTTATACGGATGAGTTACCTTCAAAACCAACTGTTTAACATTTGGTTAAGTACGTAACTTGTCAATGTGTTCCTATCTACAGTTTGAAATTTTGGAAAGGTTGCACAATTTTATAGATCTTGATTTTTATATTGTTGGATTTTAATTCAAATAAATAAAGATATATTGCGCATTCAAATTCAAATAAGACCTTAAGAAAGCTATAGACAAGAACAAAGAACCCACAATAATAATAATGTGAGACTTTAACGCCAAAATTGGAAGTAAGATTGAAGACTCTAAAAGAATTCCTGGAACAAGAAAACATGTATGTTATGAATACCTTCTACAAAACGAAACCTAACAGAAAGTGGTCATGGGTCGCACCTAACGGAACTACCAAAAATGAAATAGACTATGTATTTCTGCTACAATAGCAGACTTAATTTCTCCTTTCAACAATACATGACAGTTTCAACCATGTTCTACCGTCCATCAATTAATAGAGTGCCGGCATGTAAGTAATGTTTTCTTTATTAGCTCATTTATTAATTTATTACAATCTAATAGACTATTTTAAAACAATTTGTGGGTCTTACCTTGTCTGTTAAAACTTTTTATTCCTTTTTATTCATTTTGAAAAACCACAGACATGTAATATTAGCATAATTATTGTAATTTTATAACAACTACTTTGTTTATCTTTATTAGACAACACCCTAATATGGATTTATTATTATATCAGCATTTATTTAACTTTGTATCGAGACCTGAAGATGCTTTGCATATTGTAGAAAGCGAAACCGGTTGTCTGAATAGTTAAATTAAATTGATTGTGAGTAAGTCTTATTTATTATTTCTTTACCTATTTGAAATTAGATTAGCTTTTTTAAAATGTTAAAGGTGACACTGGAAAAGACATTTTTTAAAAATTTGAAGCAATAATTCAAAAAAACAATGGTTTTCAGATACTGAGGTAGCTGACGTTTTTGTTGGTAATTTTTGGGAAGAAATATGAAGAGAGATGTGGAAAGAAGTTTCTTAATGTACAAATGTATATTATGTACACAGGTATGTATACCATATAAGTTTATATCGGAAAATTTTGATTGTAACTTATTGTTTCGATAAATCTAAGGTAACAAATAAAAATAAGATGCCATAAATTTGTTTAGCGAATAATTTTTTGTTATCAAAATATAAATATAACATTGATTTGTAAATAATTCGAACTTTTGTGTATTAAAAATAAATAAGTAAATGAATTTAATTTTGCAGTTTTTTCCTAGTTCGTAATTTTATTCGCATTACCATTTCATTTTGCTTTTAAGAAAATGTACAATGTCAAGCCGTTTCAACAAATTTAAAATATCCCCCATGAAAATAAGAAATAATGTTTATATCCACTCTAGATAAAACCTTATCATTGAAAATGATTAGAAATAATGCAGAAAAAGGAATAAATAATCCACATTCAGATGAATCGGTCGTTAGGGCCTCTCCGAAGTGCCATCCTTTTCCTTTCACTCTATCTCCGTCGAATTTTCGCTGGATAAACAGATCGGAAACTCTCAACGAAATCCCGATAATTATGATTCATCTCTATACTCCGCTTTGGAAGCATCTTTGAAATAAATTAATCCGCGCCTCAGAGAAAGTCAAGAAGAAATTTTTGTGATTGATGAAGTGGAAATGCGATTTTTTCTGGCAGTCCTTGCATAAAATATATAATAATTAACAGAGCTTTTTTAAGGAATAAAAATGTGTAATTAGTAATTATACAGAACCTTTTAAAAAGTATCCAATTCTAAGTTGGTCCAAATCCAGTTGGTCTAAGTCCAAATTCACAACCTGCTAGTTGGTTGATGACACACGTAAAATTTTGTGCTCGTATTGATTTTCACGATTATTCTATTATTCTGTAGAAAACAATTATTTTGCAAAGAAATTTTGCATGACTGTTCTATATATTAATAGTCAGTAGTTTTTGTAAAAATGTTGTGTAAAAAGTGCAGTTACAGCGAATAATTACTGTGAGTACCATTTTACAATATATTAATATAAAACCAAATACTAATTACATACACAAAAAACTGGATAATGCCGTCGACCTCTTTTTGTTCGAACTGCTCGAAAACCAGAGCGAAAGCATATCACAAGGAGATGACAGCTGATGTTTTTGAAGAGTATTTTGAGCAGATGATTGTACACATACCACCAAATTCAATTATAGTTTTAGATAATGCACCTTATCATTCACGACTAGTAGAAAGACTTCCAACGACTGCTTGGAAGAAACGGGATATTCTTGACTGGCTGCGGAATAAGTATCTGTCTTACGAAGATGAAATGGTAAAAGCAGAACTTTTAAAAATTGCCCCTCAACACAAATCTAAGTTCAAGAAATACGTAGTTGACAAAATGGCGGAAAGGCGAAACATCACAATCCTTAGACTTTCACCCTACCACTACCACGAGTCTTTACAACATTCTTCTTCTTTAAGTTCCATCTTCTATCGAAGGTTGGAAATCATCATGGCTATGCGGACTTTGTTGACTGCCGCCCTAAAAAGTTCTGCACTACTGCATTCAAACCATTCCCTTAAGTACTTAAGCCAAGATATTCTTCGTCTTCCCACATTTCGCTTTCCTCGGATTTTGCCCTGCATAATAAGTTGTAATAATGCGTATTTTTGCCCTCTCATCACATGTCCCAAGTACTCAAGTTTTCGTCTTTTAATAATTAATATTATTTCCGCCTCATTTCCTATCCTTCTAGTTACTTCCATGTTTGACATTCTTTGAATCCATGATATTCGTAGGATTCTTCTGTAACACCAAAATTCAAAGGCGGCCAGCTTATTCAGATGAACTTGTTTTAGTGTCCAAGCTTCCAGACCATAGAAGCCAAGAGTACCAAGAGTAGAGAACACGTAACATCGAAGCATTCTCAGGCGTAGTTCTAACCTTATATCCCGACAACAAAGAAACTTTTTAAGTTTAATAAATGATGTACGTGCTATTTCAATACGTGTCTTAATTTCTTTGGTTTGGTCTACATCTGATGTTATCCATGTTCCTAAATATTTATAGTTATTAACATTCTTAATTGCAGTATCTTCAATAGTCAATTGGATATTTGCATGTGCAAATTTTGTCATGATCATGCATTTAATATTGTTCTGAAGCTATTTTCTTGTGGCATTGTAAATTAATTACTATTTATAAACTGGGAATAAGCCACATTAAAGATAAAAATACATTTATTGACGTTTCAATTTCCAATTCGGAAATCGTTCTCAAAATACAAATGATTTGTATTTTGAGAACGATTTCCGAATTGGAAATTGAAACGTCAATAAATGTATTTTTATCTTTAATGTGGCTTATTCCCAGTTATAAATAGTAATTAATCATGCATTTAGTTTTCTTTAAATTTATCTTCAGTCCGTACTCATGACAGCGTTCATTAAGGCGTTGCATTAGGTTCTGTAAATCATTGTTGTTATCCGTAATTATTACTGTATCGTCTGCAAAACGTAAGTTATTCAAAACTTCTCCATTGATAGATATACCTTCTATTGAGTCTGAGAGCGCTTCTTGAAATACCGCTTCACTGTAGACATTAAAAAGTAGTGGGGACAGCACGTAACCCTGGCGGACTCCTCTCTGTATTTTGATATTTTCGGTGTACTGGCTGTCAACTCTTACCTTGGCAGTTTGATTCCAATATAAATTAGATATAATTTTCAGATCACGAGTGTCAATATTTTTGCTTTTTAATATATCCATAAGCTTTTTATGTTGAACTTTATCAAATGCCTTTTCAAAGTCTACAAAACATAAGTACATATCCTGATTCATGTCCATGCATCTCTGAGCCAGCACATTCAAGCCAAACAAAGCACCTCTTGTACTCATACCATTTCTAAAGCCAAATTGTGTGTCACTAATCTCATATTCAAGAGTTTTAACAATTCTGCTGTGAATTATTTTCAAAAATGTTTTAAGCGTGTGACTCATTAAAGTTATGGTTCTGTGGTCTGAGCAAGTTGTTAAACTTGGTTTTTTGGGAATTGCTACAAAGGTTGATTGCAGCCATTGTCTGGGGATTGTGGCAGTCTGATATATTAGATTAAAGAGTTCAACCATTACATCAATAACATCTTCATCGATAAGTTTTAATAATTCGATGGGCACCTCATCTGGTCCAGTAGCTTTACCCTCTTTTGTGTTTTTGATGGCACAGATGACTTCTTCTTTTAATATTGGTGGTCCAGTATCCTCGGTGATTTCTAATGACAGTTCTTCTCTTTCATCATTAAATAGGTGTTGAATGTAATTGGTCCAGTGACATAATCTCTCCCTTATATATATATATAATAGCACTACGAGCCTAGTAGGCCCATGGCTTGAGCTGTTATTGTTTTCCATTTCTTCCTATTATTAGCCTTGTCCTTCCATCTTTCTATTCCCAGTGTTTCTAGGTCTTTCTCTACTTCTTGCTTCCATCTACTTCTCGGCCTTCCTCTTCTTTTTTTGGTACCCATTGTATGCATCAGAATCATTTTTGGTACTCGAGAATTTGTCATTCTTTCTATGTGCCCTAGCCACCTGAGTCTCTGAGCCTTTACTACTCCCACTATACTAGGATTCTTGTACATATCTTCTAATTCTTTATTTGTTCTTCTTTTCCATGTATTGTCTACTATCTTGCCTCCAAATATCATTCTCAAAACCTTTCTTTCCCATATTTCGAGCATACCTGTTTCGCCTTTGTTCAGTGTCCACACTTCACTGGCGTAGGTTACCACTGGTTGTATAACTGTTTTGTAAATCCTTATTTTGGCATTCCTAGATATCTGTTTACTTTTTAATAGCCTGTTTAAGGAGTATACGCATCGGTTTCCTGCCATTATTCTTGATTGGAGCTCCTCTCTAATATTTGGTTTGCATGTGAACATCGACCCCAGGTATATAAATCTTTCCACTGCTTCAAATATATATGCTTTTTCACCCTCTACTTCTATTTTTAGATTTCCTCCTTTTTGTTCACTGTCATCTATCCATTCCATGTATTTTGTCTTACTTTCGTTGATGGTTAAGCCTATTTTCTTTGCCTCTCTATCTAGCCTCTTTACTACTTCTTGTAGCTCCCATTTGCTTCGAGCCAGTATTACTACATCGTCGGCAAAGGCTAGACATTGGTGCTTTCTTTGGTATAACAATCCCTCTCTGTTGACATTTGCATCTCGTATGACTTTCTTCAAACACAAGCTGAATAGTATCGATGATAGGGGATCTCCTTGCCTTGCCACTGACTTCAAATTTTTCCGACATTATATTATTTATTTTAACTCTGCTCTCAGTCTTGGACAACGTTATTTGTATCATTCTTATAAGTTTTCTACTGATACCCAATTCTTCTAGTGCTTTGCTCATTTGGTTCCGTTTTATTCTATCGTACGCTTGTTTGAAATCAATGAAGAGGACCCTTGTCGGCAGATTGTGTTGATAACTTTCCGCTTGCAATTCTCTGAGCGTAAATATCTGATCTATTGTACTTCTACCAGGTCTGAAGCCACATTGGTACTCGCCGACAATGTTTTCTATCACTCCTGCCAATTTGTCCTTTATACACGCTGCAAGAATTTTGTATGCAGTATTCAATAGTGATATCCCTCTGTAATTTTGACAATCTGTCCTATCGCCTTTCTTATAAAGTGGGCATATAATTGCATCTGTCCATTCTTGTGGTAGTTGTTCTTTAATCCAAATCTCCTTTATTAATTTGAACATTTGCTCCTCTAGCGTTTTCCCTCCATATTTGAACATCTCTGCAGTTATATTATCACTTCCTGGACTCTTGTTATTTTTTAATTTCTTTATTATTTCCTTTATCTCGTTTCTGGTAGGGGGTGTTTCTTCTGTCTCATTTATTTGGTTCCTATGTTTCTCCGTTCTTATAGGCTGTTGCTGTTCTATCCTGTTTTCGTCATTTAGCAATTCATCGAAGTACTCTTTCCATCTAGTGGCTATTTCATTTTCTCCACTAATGGCGTTTCCCTCTTTATCTTTGTAAAATATTGTTTTTTGTTGGTATCCTCTTTTTTCATTTTTTACTCCCTGGTATAAATTTCTAATTTCTCTATTTTTGTAATTTTCTTCTATTTCTTTCAGCTGATTTTCCATGTACTTTCTCTTTTTCATTCTCAAAACTTTTTTTACGATTTTTCTTTGTTTTTCATATCTGTTTCTTGTTTCTTCCGTATCACTTTTGATCATATCCATCCTTAGTTTACTTCTTTCTTCAATTTCCTTCTGGCATTCTTCGTCAAACCAATCCTTTTTCTTTTTAGTTATATATTTATTGCATTCTTTAGCTGTGTTACTGATAATCTGCTGAATTTTGTCCCAGTCCTTGTCTATGTGCCCTTCTAGGTGTATTTCATTTAATTTTCTATCGATACCTTTTCTATACATTTCTTGTTCTTCTTGCGTTACAAGCCGCACTGGTTTATTTGTGTTCTTATTTTTTCTTTTGCGATTTTTTTCTTCCGGTATCAGTTGAGCCATTTTAATTCCTAACATGAAGTGATCCGAGTCAGCGTCTGGTCCTCTGTATGTTCGCACGTTCTTTATACATTTTCGGTCTTCTCTCTCTATTAGTACATGGTCAATTTGATTTAATGTTTTTCCATCTGGGGATCGCCATGTTGCTTTGTAGATGCTTTTTCTCTCGAAATATGTACTCATTATTAGCATATTTTTTTCTTTGGCAAAATCTATCAAAAACTGCCCGTTCTCATTAGTTTCTTCGTGTTTGCTAAATTTTCCTATAGTTGTTCTATATATTTCTTCTTTTCCTATCTTTGCATTTGCGTCCCCCAGTACTACTTTAATGTCATATCTTGGAATACTTTCAAATACCCTATTAACTTCACAGTAGAAATCCTCTTTTACTTCAATATCTTTTTCTTCTGACGGTGAGTGAATGTTAATGAATGTGATTTTTTGATATTTTCCTCTTATTCTTAGACAACATAGACGATCAGATATTGGTTTAAACTCTACAATTGATGCTTTTAACGCTTTATTTACCAAAAATCCTGTGCCTAATATTCTGTTTCTGCCTCCACTATTAAAAAATAAGCTATTTTCAATTTCCAGCATTTCCTGACCCAGTTGCTTTGTTTCTTGTAGTGCCACTACGTCAAATTTAAACTTTTCAATTTCTTTAGTTAAGTGTTTCAGTTTTCCTTCCTCAAAAGTACCCCTTACGTTCCACGTTCCTACCATTAAGTGATCTTTTGGATATGTGTTTCTATTGTCTTTTTTTGTATTTTTTATCTTTAAATCACCCTTTCCTATGACAATGTTACCGGTATTCATGTCCTTGTTCCTTGCGTTGTTCGTCTTCGTATTTTTACTATCATAGCCGTTTTCTAGTTTTTTGAGTTTGTTATTTCCATTTTATCTTCCTTGCTATTCCACTTCCATTCAACACCATTTATCATCATTTTCCTTGCTCCTATTTTGACTTCGTTTCCTTTGTTTCTTTCCTCTTGTGCAATTTTTCTTATTATTTTTTGAATTTCTCTCTCTCTCACCGTTGTGTCATCGTTGATGTATACCTTTTCCTTTTTGACGTCCTTTAACTTTGCTTTATTCTTCATACCTTTTATCTTTTCTTGTTGGTTCTCCATTTCAATTAGGCACGTTTTTGGACCTAGTTTGTGGACCGTCTTTATTTTGGCCTCTACTGCAAGGTGATCTTTTATAAAATTGCCAATTGCTTTCTTCAATACCAGCTGATCCTGCGTATCAATTGTTAGCCCGTTCATTACCACATTATTTCGCCTTCTCTGTTTTTCTATAATTTCTATGTTGTCTCGTATTTCCCTTAATTCTTTCTTAATCTGTATGTTTTCCTCTTTTAGAATTTTATTATCATTCTTTAGTTCCTTGTTTTCCCTTATTAGATGTTCAACTACCTCCTTGTATTCCTTTTGGTCTTCTTTTATTTGTCTAATGTCGCTGGTTAGGTTGCTCATCATTTCTAGCAATTTATCAAGTTTTGCTCCATCCTCTTTTCCTCCTGTCTTCTGAGGGGTTCTTGTTAGTTTTTTATTTTTTCTGGATCTCTCTTCCTCTTGCTCATCATCCTCTCCTCTATTCTTTCTTTTTGCTCCTTCATCTGTTGTTGTATCGTCACTGTCCATATACGTTTTACCTTGTAGATATTTTTCCATCCTTGTATGCATTTCCTTTTTTTTTTTTCACTTCGCGGATTACTTTCAACTCTGATTGGCGCCAGACACTATCTCTCGCTTCAACAGCTCGGAAGAAACAGTATCTACGACTTCCTGTTGAATCCCCTATTCGAAGTCTCGACTAATTTTGTATTCCGTGGCAAACACGAAACTTTGCACACATTGGCAACGTCGCAATTCAATTAAACGTAGCTTCCTTCCCAGTGTTAGTTCTTATCAGTTAACCTCGCTTTTTTCCCTTATCCGATTATTCACTTTGTTATTGTTTTTTTTGCAGTTTTCGGTGTTTATTTTTGCACAGTTGTTACCTTATTCAGTTATCTCAATTCTCACTACAACGTATTGAATTATTTCCCGTTGCAACTCTCGAATTTCGGGTTTATCGCAGACAGAAAATAAAACAAAAATCCATCTCTCCCTTATATGAGTAATAATATCCCCTTTATCACTTTTAAGGATATTCGTTTTTGTACGCTTTCTAGAACCTGTAATTTCTTTGATTTTTTTGTGTAAATTAAAGCTATCGTACTTTTTATTAAGATCTTCTACTTCCTTGCATCTATCGGAGAGACACCTCTCTTTTGCCTCTCGAATTTTGTTTCTGATGTTTCTCTGAATTTCTTTGTATTTATTCAGGTCTTTTGCTTTATGTTTTCTTCGTTCTTCCATGAGCTCAAGAATTTCTACTGTCATCCAAGGTTTTGTTTTTTCTTTAAGTGGTTTGAGGGTTTCTTTTCCAACTGACACAAGGGCATGTTGAATTTTTCCCCATTTTTGGTCAATAGTTAGAGTTTCTGCATTATCTTCTTTGACTTTCCTTAAGCTCTCATTTATTTTAAATTTGGTTTCCACATATGTGTTGTCTTGTTTGAGACGTGTTGTATCTATGATTTTCTTGGTGCTAGGGCTGTTGACCTTCTTTAGTTTCACTCTCATCGACAAAACAACCGGGTTGTGGTCGGAGGATATGTCCGCTCCTGGATAAGTTTTAGATGATATTATAGAATTTCTATATCTTCTGTTGACGATAATATAATCTATTTGATTTCTGACTATTTTGTTGTTATTGTCAGCTAGTGACCTCCATGTACATATTGTATCATGACCTCCATGTACGTATTTACAACATATTACAGAACAAAACTGGAAAGATGCAGTAAGACATGTAATAGAAGAAAAACAAAAAATGTGAGATCTTGATAACATAATTGATACGACCGTAGAGACACTACCGCTAATTACTAACCCTCCAGACGACTCGGATTCCGAAGTTGATCCTATTTATTTTGAATTTGAATAGTTTTCTAATCGTAATTATGTAAGTTAAGTAATAGTAGTTGTAATCGTAAGGTATTAAAGGGGAAAGGCGGAAAATGTCGCCTATCAAAATGTTCAATGTATTTTAAATGTATCCATTTTTTTTTAAACCTTGAGAAAACTAAAAAGCATTTTTAAAAAATTTAAAGGCAGAATGAAATATTTATCAGAATAAACAAAAAGTTTCTTTTGCATGCAATATTTTTAATTAAAAATTATACTATATTATCTCTTTTATTTTCACCCCTGTTACATAACATATTAAAATTAACATTGTAGAAGTTTTCAGGGACTTTCTGCCCTGAGTAATAATGTAACCTTTCATTCTGCGTTTAAATTTTTCAAAAATATTTATTAGTTTTCTTCGGATTCGAAAATAATGGATACATTTAAAACACATTGAAAATTTTGCCAGGCGACATTTGGCGCCTTTCCCCTCAATTAAATAAATGTATCTTTTACAAATGGCAAAAAATCTTTTTATTTTTGAATAAAATAAAGAAGTTTTATTAAAACAAAAATACAATTTAAAAAATAATTTATTTAGTTCAAATAAATGTTTCAATCATATACTCTACGACACTGGTCGGTCATCTGTAACCAAAATACCTTAGTAATTGGATTATAAGTTTGATTGCTGTATTGTATTCCTTCAGATACAAGGTGGGTTAGTCGAAAACATTTTAAACCGTCAGTTTCAGGTTGGTTTTTACTATTATATCGTATTACCTATCCTCTCTGACCACGTACTATTAGTGGCCGTCATAAAGATCGCTCTTTTATGCAAGAACAAGCCTGAAACTCAACAACAGATAGCACTGGATAAACTGAAAGACCCAGTGATACAAGCAAAAATAAGCAATGAAATAAACGCACAAATTCAAATATTAACGACAAACATTACCGAAGATCTAACACCAACATGGAATACGATTACCAGTGCTGTAACAGACATCATGAAAAACAACTTGGGGTACAAACGAAATAACGAGAGGCAAAAATGGATGACAGAAGAAATACTATTACTAATGGAAGAACGACGAAGACACAAGAATAACCAAGATGGCAGCAATATGTATGAAAACATTAAAAGGCAAATAAAAGCAAAAATAAGAATAGCAAAAAATGAATGGCTTAAGCAACAATGTATCGATCTAGAACATTTACAAAGACAGCACGACGACCGTAATTTACATAAAAAGCTTAAGGAGACTGCTGGAATATACAGAAAACGAAGACCAACTACCATAGTTAATCAGGATAACCAGATAGTGCTGGGTGAAAAGGAGAAAATTGATATATGGGAAAATCATATCCAGGAGCTCTTCCATGACGAAAGACCCATGAGTGAAGTTTATACAGACGACCAGCTGACTGGCCCTTCAATCACCAAAGAGGAGATAGAAAAAGCAATATTAAATTCAAAAAACAATAAGGCACCTGAACCAGATGAGATCCCGTGAGAAATACTCAAATTATTAGATGAAAGGGGAATTTCAGCACTACACAAAATATTTAATTTAATTTATGAAACTGGCTGCTATCCTCAACAGTGGTTACGCTCTACCTTTATTCCCCTGCCCAAGAAAGTCAATGCAAAAAATGTGAGGATCACAGACTCATTAGCCTGATGAGTCACACTTTAAAGATATTCTTAAAAATGCTACATCAAAGATTATACAAAAAATGTGAATGGGACATCAGTGATTCCCAGTTCGGGTTTAGGCAAGGTTTAGGAACACGAGAAGCAATAGTAGCAACACAGGTACTGGTCCAAAATTGTTACGATCAGAGGAAGGATGTGTTCCTATGCTTTTTAGATTACCAAAAAGCGTTTGATCGTGTCCAACACCATAAGTTAATGCAGATTCTCAAGAAAGTTGATATAGACCAAAAATACATAAGATGCATTGAAAACTTGTACTGGCATCAAACGCACAGCTAAAAATAGACAATTCTATATCCAAGCCCATACATATAAGAAGAGGCGTTCGACAGGGATGTGTGCTTTCCCCTCTTTTATTTAACATTTATTCGGAAGCCATATTTCAAGAGTCTTTGGAGGATGCAGAGGTGGGAATCAAGGTGAATGGAGTATTGATCAATAACATACGATATGCTGATAATGGTGTCTTAATTTGTGACAACATAGTCGATCTTCAACAACTTGTCACTATAATCGGAGAATACAGTGAGCGAATGGGACTAGAGATTAATACCAAAAAGACCAAATTCATGATCATCTCCAGAAACTTGGATGCACTTGAAAACTCCAATATAACACTGAATAGTAAATCCATAGAAAGAGAGAGTAAATTTACATACCTGGGATCGTGGCTTTTTGAAGACTGGGCATCGGACAGGGAAATAAAATGTCGCATTGAGCAAGCTCGACAAGCTTTCGTAAAATTCAAGAAGGTACTGACTTGTTCTGAGTTCGATCTTCAACTGAGACTAAGGTTTACTAAGTGCTACGTATGGTCAGTGCTGCTATATGGCGTAGAGGGCTGGACACTCAAAACGAGGGATATAAACAGATTGGAAGCTTTCGAAATGTGGCTTTATCGCCGTATCCTAAAAATACCATGGGCAGCGAAAATCACAAATATAGATGTCCTTAAAAGAATAAACCAAGAACGCCAACTTTTCGAAACCATCAAGAAAAGGAAAACGGCGTATCTAGGTCACATCATGCGAAATGAAAAATACCAGTTCCTACAACTTATAATCGAGGGTAAAATTGAAGGCAAGAGAGGAATGGGACGCAAGAAAATGTCCTGGCTCCGAAACATAAGGCAATGGACAGGGATTAACGACATACAATCTCTGATACATATTGCAAGAAATAGAGAGTTAATGAAAAATGTGATCGCTAACATCCATTAGTGGATTTGCATCTGAAGAAGAAGAAGATCCTCTCTGTATTTCAGTTCTCTAATTAAGGTTAAACTTGTAGTGAGCTATCGACAAACTGTGAACCGACTATAAAACCCTTTAAAGGAGCTCAATGGTCGATAAAATTTACAATAAAAAATAAAGTGTTTTGACAGTTTTATCAAAAAGTCAACTGCACAATTGTGTGTGAGTGTGTGTCTTGATGTTTTAATTTTTTTATAGTGTGATAAAAACAGTTCAAAGGAGGTACCTAGCAAATATCCTTTAACTTTTAAAATTGGATGCAAATTAATCTCGTAAATCATCCACAGTTTTCCCTTCTGACGATGATTATTTCATTTGACCAAGCAGAAACGCGCTCCCCCGTCAGTCCAAAGAATAGTTCTCGATTACGTTATTTAGCAAATTTGGAAATTATGCCGGAAAAGCAGGGGGCCCTCACGCATGAAAAAGGGCATTTTGTTAAGGCGCGTCGTACACACAAAAAGAGAAAAACAGAACAAACCAAGAGAGTTCCTCTTATTGTACAGTTATTGCCACATTGTAGGTACATATCCCTGACAGATGTGCTGCTGAATAATTGATACAGTTGAAGTGCAGACTGATTTATCCGGCGACCCCACACAAGCGGGTCTAAACGAATTACCCTTTATGCGAACATAAGGCGGCATTGGATTATTTCTCCATAAAAATATCGTATGGGGTAGGTTCAATTGAAAGTCATTGTTTTTATAGCTTGATTTTAAATGCTAATGGCATATTTGTAATTTGTATTTGTGAAGGCTGCGGCATGACCATTTTCAGTTTTTGATGCATCTGTGGTGTATATTATGTGGCGATTTGAATACTTCTCAATAATTTCTTTGAATGCATTAATGATAAGGTTAGCATTTGTGGTATTTTTTGAGTACTGTGTTAAAGTTAAATCGGTGATAGGTAAGAGGGTAAGCCATGGAGGGAAGTCTAATTTTGTGGTTATGGATAATTTGAATTCATTGCAATTGAATCCTTTTTGGTTGATTCTTTTCCTAAAGGGTTTGTCTTTTTATTGTTTGTTTCTCTACAAATTGGATATAGGTGAGTTAATAATCTCAGAATATAATGGGTGCTATTTATTGGAAGAAATTCTTGGTGCATAATTTAACCCGTAACCACAGACGTCCAACTAACTGAACATTACCACAGACGTTGAGTCAAAATGACTCCTATATTTAAATAACTGAAAAAAATTTATAGGGAAAACTAAGCTTACCTCTACCTTATATTGCTTAAGTAGGGTATAAGTATTACTGTTTAATATAATTATGGATGTATTTTAATGAAACGCAATCAAGTTGTAGAGAAATAAATGTAATGCATACATTTTTTGAAAAATTTTGATACATTATTTTTCGCAATATTTTTAACTAAAAAAAAAAAAACTTGCTAAGCAGTTTTTATTCAAAATTTGTTAAAAACATACAACATAACAATTACATTAATTAGAAATTAACATAAAAATAATATTATGGAAACGTGCAGTAAGTTTTCCCAACGTATATTTTCATTGTGCACACTCCACACAAACCCTTTTGGTACAATCCATACATATTGGAATTTTACAAATTATGCAAAAATGTGCTGTTTTTCGTCTTCTTTTAGCTGGGCAACGCTTGCAGTATTTTCTGACTTCAAATTTTTCTTCCTGGTTAGCACTAGAGCATTCTATTTCTATTTTTAAAACACGACCAATACACATTCTGACTTCCCGACTGATGTGCATATTTTGAAAACGACGTCTCATTTCTGGTTCTACTAGCTGCATTGCAAGTTGTTTATTGAATTCGAAACGTTTCAGCTCCACATTGTCTCGGCACGACTGATGAACCAAAAAAGAATTAACAGTCGAAATATCCAGCATTCTATAAAAAATTGCCATTGGCCAACGCCTCGTTCTTCGACCCGTTGAATAGACACTACACTTTTCATCCAAGCTATCCACTCCCCCTTTTGTTAGATTGTAGAAGTCGATTATTTCCGGTTTGCCCGATTCTCCTATGTTTCCTTCATCATGGTGCATTGATGAGACTAACAAAACGGCCTTGTGCTTCTTTGGAACGTGAGAAAGTAGGGTAATGTCACTGGTAAAACCGTACAAATTAGAACCTGCAGATCTTTCTTTTTTTGGTAAAAAGCTAACTGGAATTTCACGCTTATTTTTTTTCAATGTTCCAACATATGTTAGACCTTTTGATTTTAATAAATTCACTAACTCTATGGAACTAAACCAATTATCAGCGGTTATGTTCCTGTGCGTGCCGAAAATTGGCTTAGCAAGTTTGAGAACGGCTTGCGTAGGCTTAGAATATTTTTTTTCATTTTCTGGCAAATCGAACCCATCTGAATCTTTACCACAATATATATATGCATTATATAAATATCCAGTTCTAGCATCTGTCAACGCCATCATTTTCAACCCATATTTACAAGGCTTTGCTGGCATGTACATCTTAAACCTTGACCGTCCTCGGAATGAAATTAACATTTCATCAATACATGTGTTTGTACCTAGAGTGTAAGCGCTTTGGGAATTCTTAACGAAAGCGTTGAATATCTCGGATATTGGAGCTAAAGGATCATCCTTTTTTCGTGCGAGTCTAGTTTCTGGGTCATCGAATCGTAAGCATGAGAGTATGACAGCAAAACGATTCGAGTTCATCACACATCTAAATATATCTCTGCCCGATCCATCAGTAGCAAAAATTGAACGAATATCTTCGTGATTAGATTTGAAGATAGCTGTAAGCAAAAGCATTCCAATAAAAGCCTTCAGCTCAACAATATCTAAATCCCGAATATCACTTGAATTTTTGTTTTGATATTTCTCCCTCAATTTTGCCAGGCGTAAATTTGAGTATTCAAGAATAATGTGAATAATGCGGTTATCAAAAAACACATTCCAAATTTCTTCTGGATCAGCTTTATGAATTTTTGTAATTTTTATACCCGGACACTTAATTACAATATTATGTTGCAAAGTGCGTGTATTTTTAGAATACGGGGATATCTTGGACCATTTGAAACGGTTTTTTCCGTAAAAATAGTTTTCCACAGAAACTTCATGCGATGGCTCACCTTTTTCTATTACGCCTTCATCTTCACTAGAAAGTCTTTCACAATTATCCTCCATTTCTTGCTCCGAATCGCTTTCATGACCGCTGAATCTGAATCAGCATCGCTCTCGTTTTCATCGACCTCATCCGCCCATTTCAGCAAAGTTTCTTCATAGTTTGCATCGCCATATCTGATTCTTTTTGATGGACCACCTTTACTTTCGAAATCCATTACTAAAACCTAAAATAAACCGAGCAGATTTATAAAATATGGAAACAAGAAATATAACGTTATCACAGACCTGTAGTCTTTTTGACTCCGTCGAAAACTGAAGTCGTAATAAAATGCAAATAACATATACAAACGACACAGCCGTCTCACTAACCGTTGAATACTGATCGTTGAAAAGGTACATCTACGCCTGGCCATATAGAGTGGGGGGAAATCTCGAAACTCATCACTACGTACTTGCAATGAGTCAAATTGACTCCGCGTCTGTGGTTACGGGTTAAACTAAGTAGATGTCGTCTTAGATGTAGAGGGGGTTCTCTTGATATTACTTGTAAGCTGCATACAGGACTGGTTCTGAAGGCCCGACGGCTAATCTTAGAGCTGTTGTTTGAATTTTGTTAAGGTTTTTTAGGAACGTTTTAGTTGCTGTATTATAGCATATTGCACCGTAGTTCAGTTTACTGCGAATAATTGATTTGTGGAGATTAAGCAGAATACTAGAATCTGCTCCCCATATATTACTGTGTTGTGAGGTGTTGAACCGGGTTTACGCCCTAGCGCTGTGTTAAAAAAAATTGGTATATAATTTATTAGTTATTAGTAGGTAGTATTAATATTTAGTATAGCATATAGTATTTTTTGTCTAATTCTTTAACAAAAATAGAAAAACACTCAGTAAATATATGTAGGTACCTGTATAATATATGTAAATTGTAAATCATTATTATCATGTAGGTTATAAAGATTCATAAATATAATGAGTATAAAAGATATATTATAAGAGCAATTTTAGTTCGGCTAATGGATTAAGTCCACAGTCAAAAGAAACCAACAGCACACACACACATATATTACTGGATAGAATTTTCAGCAAGTTTATTATATTTTGACAAGTTAGTCGTAAATTCGTAATGTGGGTTTTACAGTTTAATTTGTAATCAAACGTTAGGCCCAAAAAATTTGATTGTTCTGAATGAGATATATTTTGACCGTTAAATATTAACGAAACAGAAATGGTATTCCTGCGTTTGCTGAATACTGTGTAATGTATCTTATTAGTTGAAAAGAGGAAGCCTGTTTTGAAAGACCATTCTTCGATTTTGTATAGAAGGTTCTGTAGTATTTTAGCCCCAAATGTAATATTTTTGCATTTAATAAAGACAACTAAATTATCAGCGTACAAGTTTGTTTTTATAGGATGCTTAATTGTATTTCTACATCGTTAAATGCAATTTAAAATAAAGTTGGGTTTAAAATAGAACCTTGTGGAACACCTTTGTCGAGTATTCTAGTGGTAGATGTGTTTCCATTTACTCTTACTTTTATTTCCCTTTTATTCAGAAAGTTTTTTATAAACGCTAGCATATGTCCTTGAACTCCCCATTTATCAAGTTTATTTAATAAGAGGTATCTCCATGTTATGTCGAAAGCTTTATTCACATCAAGAAACACTACTATAACTTTCTGATCTAGTAGGAATGCATCATGAATGGATGACTCAAGTGCCACTAAGTTGTCGTTAGCAGATCTTCCTCGTCAAAAACCACTTTGGACTGTGGTTAGGAGATTTTCATTTTCTATATACCATGTAAGCCTGTAATTTAAAATCTTCTCGAGAAGTTTGCACATGCTACACGTGAGGGAAATAGGATGGTAAGATCTGGGACAATCTTTTGGATTGTGTTGTTTATAAATTGGGATTATAATAGCTTTGGCCCAATTATCAGGAAAGTAATAATTTAAAAAGATGTGATTAAAGATGTCTAAAAGTATCTTTTTGCTTTTTTGGGGTAGATTTTTTAAAAATATTGAGGGAATATCATCAGGTCCTGGGGATGTGGTTTTAATCTTAAAAGAGAAAAATCTAATTTTTGCAAAGTTATGGGGGCATTTATGGGAGATATCTGGTTGCGAATTTTGATGTCTAGAGATTCTGTGGTAATTTTGTGTGTAGAAAAGATCGGATCTAGTAGAGAATCGCTAGAGTTTTTTTTAAATACGTCTACTAGAATTTCAGTAATTTCGTTTCTACAAGAGATGATTTGGTTATTAAGGTAAGGAAGGTAAACTTGATCCTTTTATTTTCTTTATTTTGTTCCATATTATATTTGCTGGGGTAAATGTGTTACTGCTTCTAACATATTCAATCCAGGTCTCCTTCTTACTCTTTTTTTATTAAGATTCGTGTACTAGCTCTCAATCTCTTAAATTTTATTAGGTTTTCCTCTGCTTTGTGTCTATTAAGAACGTTAAAGGCGTGCTTGCTAGAAGCCAAGGCTCGAGAGATTTCTTGGTTTCACCCAGGTTCCGGTTGCCTTTTACACGGTTTAGTTTTTTCTACAGATGTAGATGCACAATTTAAGATAATGTTGTTAAAGTCCGTGACGGTTTTCTGAATGTCATTTGTTATCTCATAATTTTTCATCTTGTCTTCCAAGTCTTTTTGAAAAAGATCCCAGTTTGCTGATTTTATTTTGCAACTTTGATATGCATTCGGACTAAGAGGTTGGTTTGTTCCAATTGAGATAAGTAAGGGGAAGTGGTCAGTCGTGCAGAGTTTTTGCTGTGTTCCATTGAAACAAGTGTGCTAGTGATGGGCTACACAGGGACAGGTCAATTGCAGAGAATGATCCGTTATATGAATTGAATCTTGTTGGCTTTCCAGTACTTAATAAGATTAAATTTGATTTATTTATCACACTGTGTAGAAGGTTGCCACATTTATCCATTTTTTGGCTACCCTACGCTGGGTGATGCCAGTTAAAATCGTCTAGAATTACTTTGGAATGGGGTAATTTTTCTATGAGTGCTGTTAGTTCATTTATGTCGTCTTGGTTAGGATACGGTAAGTATATTTTGCAAACATTGATGTTTTTACTGTAGGTAATTGAAACAGCCACAGCTTCCAGGTTTGTAGTAAGTGGAATGATTTTTGCTTCAGTGTCATTTCGAATGAAAGTTGCTACTCCACCACTAGCATGCATTCCATTTCTGTTTTTTAGAAATGGCATCTAATTCCTTAGTGTTACAGAATTGTTTTTAAAGTGAGATTCTTCCAGAAAAATTAAAATGGGGGAAAATCGTTTAAGTATAAGAACTTTTAATTGCTCAAAGTGGGTGTAGAATCCGTTTATGTTCCATTGAATTAAAAATGTATCAGACATTATTTATCCTGACTTATTGTGTCGTTGTCAGATTCTTCTGTAAATGAATAATAATTTGAGGATAATTTTTTCTAAATATTTGAATAAATAAAAGTGAGTATGTGAATAATTTCGGATATTTTATTGGTGTAATATTTTGCTTATTAAGTTCAGGGTTTTTAGAGTTAGTGGCATTTTCTAAAAATAGGCATATTTCTGAATAACCTATAGGAAAGGGCGGGTTTTCTCGTTATGTTACGTTTTTAATAGAGTCGAGGACAGCAAATGTGTTTTCAGTCGACTTGGCTCTTTTTTTTAATTTAGATGTTTTGGGAACATCTTCCTGCCTTGAAACCTGCCTAATCCTCCCGATTTTGCCTTTTATGGCTTGCTGTATCTTTTCTTGCAGTATCTTCCCATATAATCTTCCTATTGCTTATAATATTATATTATGCTTATTTCTGTGTAGTTTTTGCATCGTTTTCTATCTCCTTTCCTAAATATAGATGTCATATATGCCTAAGTCCATTCTTTTGGGAGCTGTTCTCCATTTATGGCTTTCTGAAATATCCATTGTATCATCCGGTGTAATTTTTTTGATCCATATTTTATAAGTTTAGGTGAGATGCCTACAGATCCCGGTGCTTTCTTATTTTTGATTGCTTTTATAGCCGTTCTCATTTCCCTATCTGTTATATCTATTTCTTGTTGTAAGGATCTGCTTCGTCTTCGCTTATTTTCTTTTCCAATAAATGGTGGTCTTTGTCTGTTAACAGTTCCTTGTAATAGTCCTTTCATTCTTTGTGCTGTATATTTCCCAATTTAATTTTTTTGAGTTTTGTTTTAATCCTCTCAGTATTTTCCATGACTCCGAAGTTCTTGTATCTCCTATGTATGTTTCAATATTTAAGCAGGTTTTTTCCCATTTTTCATTCTTTTGTTGTGTTATTTGTTTTTTCACTTCTTTATCTTTTTCTCTATATTCATTATAAACTTCATAGTTGTTTGTAGTCAGCCATTTTATGTATAGTTGCTTTTTTTCTTTAATTATTCTGTTTGTTGGTTCATTTATTTCATAATAGTGCTGTTTATTTGTTATATGTTCTTTTGCTCCAAGGGCTTCGAATTCTGCGGATATACCCAAGTATGTACCTATATTGTAAGAAAATAAAATATTTTCAATTTTATATAATGTTTTATATTTTTGACTCCCGATCAGCCCATTGTACTCGTATGAGTATACCTACTTTGTGCTACAAATTTATGTGAAATAACAATGAATTGTTACTATTTAACGCCAAAAAGGACATTCAAAAAAATCTTGTATTATCGAAAATAAAAACATCGTGGGATCAAATGGGTTAATTTGACATACATATTTCTCAATTTGGCAACATATGTTTAACTTGACATGTTTATTTTATATAAATTTAATAACGATACCTGTACTTGTACTTACCAGAGCGATTAAGAAAAAAATCTTCTAGATATAATTATTGTGGAAGGCAATAATTATAGCAAGAAAGAAATCATTTGGTATCTTGTCAAGATTTAATTTTATATAATGAACAACCCCATTACAGCCCTCTAACCTTATTCACATTAACAGGATTTGTCCTAATTACAATAGTACATAGACTATAGTGCTAACTCGACTACCGAGCAACTTTGCTCTTATACGGAAGATATCACCATAATAATTATCAATGAAAACAGCATAATCAAGCGAAATTCTCCTGCGAAATGTCCGCGAAATGGCTGAAGCTTGTTTGCCGCCTCCTAGATGTGACAAATCGTCACCTGGTGACCCTTTGTGTCGAGTCCTAACCTCAGTCGGCCGCACGAGACTCGTATAAAAGCCGAATAAGCTTTTGCATCTCTCGAATGTAATCGTATCAAAGTTGGCCATGCTTTTAATGGCCGCATTACCGCTGCCCCGATCTGTCCGTTATGTTGAATCTACAAGAGATATAAACAAAAAGGCTTGCAAGTGAAAAATGTTTACAAATATCTTCAGAAATACTGATAAAGCGAATAATAATTTTATACTGTTAATTATACTCTATTTATAAAAACTGTGCTACCGTGCAATTCCACACCAAGTATAACCTCTCACCAGAGAAGGGGTTTGAATTTAAGAAAAGAGCTTTCAATAAAAAATGTAAGTCTACTAACCTCTTTATTTTTAACTTCTTCTTCCCATGCCGTTCCCATTAACGGAGGTTAGCGACCACATTTCTAAAAGTTATTCTGTCTTGTGCAACGTGGAATAATTCATCTACAGTCATGTTTGTTCAGTCTCGAATATTTCGTAACCATGACTTCCCCTTTCTACGTATTCCCTTTTTGACATTAACTCTACCCTGCATGATGACCTGCAGAGGACTATATTTATCATTCTTTAGTATGTGACCAAGGTATGCAGTCTTGCGTACTTTCATTGCTCTCAACAATTTTTTGTCTCAACCCATCCTTCTCATCACTTCCACATTGGTGACCCTGGCAGTCCATGGAATTCTCAATAGTCTCCGGTATATCGTAAGTTCAGAGGCTTCAAGCTTCTTAACCATTTGCGCTTTTAACGTCTATGTTTCTACCCCGTACAATAGTTGGGAAGAAATACATGATAGAATCTCCAAAACATTTTGTAGTAAATGGAGAAGAAGTAGAGGTATCCGAAGAAACAGTAAAAAAGACAGTTTTGAACCTTAAGTTAGGGAAATCTAGCGGACCAGAAGGAATTTTCTCCGAAATGTTAAGATGGGGAACGGAAAAACTCCTGTTGAGAAGTTTTTCCTAAACAGTTCGAAATCTAACTGTTAAAAATCTAACAATAATTATCAATAAATGCCTAAATGGACATTATGTTCCAGATGACTGGAAAACAGCTTATATATCATCCATCCATAAAAAAGGAAATAAACTGGACTGTAACAACTATCGAGGCATATCAATCACGAGTACACTGAGCAGACTATGCAGTAGAATACTGCGAGATCTAATTGAAGAAGACTATAAATAGAAAGCAGAAGAAGATCAAAGCAGCTTTAGAGTAGGTAGATCGTGTACCGACAACGTATTTTGTCTAAAACAAGTCATAGAGAAGAGATCTGCTAGACATCTGAAAATCCATCTTACATTTGTGGACCTACAAAAAGCATATGATACAGTCCCAGTATCGAGACTGTGGAAGGTATTAGAACAAACGAACATCAATCACAACTATATAGCTACACCTAAAGAACTGTATGAAAATTCACATTAAAGAATTAAGATAGGTAAAAAACTCACAGATCCCTTCATAGTGAATAAGGGACTACGTCAGGGATGTCCTATCTCTCCTACACTATTCAAAATATATGTAGCAGCGGCACTTAAGACCGAAAAAGAAAATACACGGAATGGGTATAGAGATAGATGACAGATACCTGTTTACTCTTCAGTTTGCAGATGATCAGGTCATAGTGGCCAATGACAAAGACGACATGCAATATATGATTAGAAAGCTGATAGAAGAGTATGAGGAATGGGGCTTGACAGTTAACGTAAATAAAACGAAATATCTATGTGTAGGCTCTCAGAGCAAAAATTTTGAGTTGGACAACGGTCAAGAAATTCTGCAATGTCAAGAATATGAATATTTAGGTATCACATTCGACAATACCGGAACAGATGTGAAAGAGATAGAAAAACGAATAGTTACAGCTAAAAAGACAATAGGATGTCTGAATGGCATCTTTTGGAGCAAGGAGATAACAAAAAGGAGAAAATTTAATATATACGAGACAATAAGAAGAACTATGGGAGTCTCTAGTACCCTAATACGACCATATAAAACAATGAATGGGAATAGAATGTACGATAATTTAGGATATCGAAAAGAAACAACTTACCTGGTACGGACACGTAGAGCGAATGCAAAATACTAGATAGCCCAAAAAAATACTGAACTGAAAACACCATGAAAAAAAATTTCATGGTGTTTACGATTTCTCCACCAATTCTTATTCCCTTTTCCTTCCCATAAGACTTTTTTGAATATGACCTGTGCGTACACGTTGAAAAGCGTCATAGACAAGACGCATCCTTGCCTGACCCCTCTCGCAATCGGTATATTATTTATTTCTATATCGTTCACCTTTACTACTGCTTTCTGGTTCCAGTATTTAGCCTCTAATAAACTCAATGTATTTTTTGTCTAAATTGATGTTTTTTAATTCATCTATTAAGTTTATATGCTGCACTCGGTTAAAAGCCTTCCTAAAGTCTATAAAGCATACATATGCACTTTTGTTATATTCCCGACATTTCTGCAAGAGTACCGTCAACGGAAATAATGCCTCTCTTGTACAAATGCCTACTCTGAAGTCAAATTGCATTTGATCTATCTGCTCCTCAAATTTCATATAAATTTGGTTTTTAGCAATTTTCAATAGAATAAATGACGGTATTATATTTTGATTTGATACAGAGCAGCAACAAGCCGCATATACGTATTTCGATCTCTTTAGATCTCCTCAGTACGGTATAGTTACTACTCCATATCAAACCAAAATATTTTCCCGTCGCGTCGTAGATTATAGTTATTAAAAATAACTATTTACGGACGTAACTACGCCATCTAAGAAAAAAAGAGAAATCATACGATTTCTACCTGGCGAAATCGAATTCAAATATAGGCCGCCATGCTCCCTAAGACTTGCGAAGCAAACAGCTTGATGAATGCATTGGCAAGGAAGTCTAAAAATTGCACTCCAAATGCCGTTCATCATGGCGTATATTCGTAGTGAATTCGATTTCTGGTACTCCAAATGAAGTAAATAAACAAAAACAAATGACGGTATTATATTTTGATTTGATACAGAGCAGCAACAAGCCGCATATACGTATTTCGATCTCTTTAGATCTCCTCAGTACGGTCTAGTTACTACTCCATATCAACTAGTTACGTCCGTAAATAGTTATTTTTAATAACTATAATCTACGACGGGAAAATATTTTGGTTTGATATGGAGTAGTAACTATACCGTACTGAGGAGATCTAAAGAGATCGAAATACGTATATGCGGCTTGTTGCTGCTCTGTATCAAACCAAAATATAATACCGTCATTTGTTTTGTCTATTTATTTCATTTGGAGTACCAGAAATCGAATTCACTACGAATATAGGCCATGATGAACGGCATTTGGAGTGCAATTTTTGGACTCCCTTGCCATTCATCAAGCTGTTTGCTTCGCAAGTCTTAGGGGGCACGGCGGTTTATATTTGAATTCGATTTCGCCAGGTAGAAATCGTATGATTTCTCTTTTTGTTTGAATAGAATCTTTAAAGAGTGGCACATTAGGCTTATCAATCTATAGTCATTTCATTATTTGGTATTGTTGTTTTTTAATAGAAGTAAAACTATTGATTTAAGCCATTCCTCCAGGATATTGTTCTCTACATATATGTGGTTGAGAATTCGGATAAGTCTCTTTATATTATTGTCATCTAAGGCTTTTAACAGTTTAACTGGAATTTGATCAGGACCCGGTGCTTTTCCTCGTTTTGCATTCTGTAGGGTATGCTTTACTTCTGAGGGTAAAATTTGTAGGTATTGTTCTTCTTCACCTATATCTTGTTCATTTTCCCTTTCGTCATAAAACAAACGGATTATATATTGTTCCCATGCTTTCTTTATTTTGCTTTCTTCAGTAAGTATTCCTCCATTATTATCTCTTGTTATGAGTATTTTTCTTTGTTTGGTGTCGCCTGTAAGTTCTTTCATTTTTTATGTAAGTTTGAGGTGTCATGTTTGTTGCTAAGGTCTTCCAGTTCTTGGTATTCCTTGTTCACCCATTCCTCATTAGCCTTTCTGATTTCATATTTGAATTTTGAATTTATTCTTGATGGTTTTATATTTGTTATCATCTTTATTTTTTAATTTCTTTATTTAGTTATTAGCTCAACTATTTACGGTGCCATCTAGTCTTTTTTACTGGTTTTCTCTTCTTCGCCTAGGACCTCTTTACCCGCTTTTAGTATGGCTTTTTTCATATCTGCCCATTCCACTCTTCCTTCAGTTAATTTATTTATCTCTGCGTTTAGTTGCTGTTGGCAGTTGTCGTCTTTTAGCTCTTTGATGTTTATTTTGGTGGTTTTAACAATTTTCTCTGGTTTTCTGAGTTTAATATTGACGTTTGCTAGTAATAGATTATGGTCCGTATCTGCATCTGACCTTGGTTCATTCGCCTTTGAGATCGATTTGATTTCTCTTTTTGTTATTAGATAGCGTAGTTACGTCCGTATATAGTTATTCTATAATTATTGTTTAAGACGGGAATAGGTTTTGTTTCGATCCAGAGAGGTGGCTATACCGCTCTGACGAGATCTAAAGAGGTCGAAATACGCATAAGCGGCTTGCCGCCACTATGTATTAAAATAAAACCCTAGTACCGTCTTTATATTTTACTGCTCCTCTTTATCTGGAATTTTTTTGAGGATTACCTGATGCCACAGCTTATTCAGCTATTTCCAAATAGAAATAATTTATGGCTATGACATAATAGGGCACCCCACAGTAAGCATTGAGGTACGTAATTACTTAAATAATGTTTTTCCTGGTAGGTAGATAGGTAGAAGGGGATCTATCAAATAGGCACAAAGGTCTCCATATTTGACTCCAGTAGACTGTTTTGGGGTTATTTTTTGGTTATTTAAAGAACAAAGTGGATCATAGTCGACTGATTAATGTAGATGAGCACATCAGAATGGAAATTACACAAATAACTCCTGAAGTCATCGAAAACGTTAGGAAAGACTGTACTATGCATATTTCTCATTGTGTAATTGCTCAATGTCGTTAATTTTAACATCCATTGATTTTATTGTATTTTACTAAAAATTGATTATAATAAACCAACAGTTTTGGTTAACCCTTTAGAAGTAAATATTCAAATAATTGCAGTGTTAACAGGTGTTAAAAATCGTCGATTGCATCATTATGTTAACGTTGATGAGGTAATGTCCAACACATACATAACAATTAAGGACTTTTCATAAATTAAAATTTTGCTGTTTAAAGTTTTTTCCCAAATATTATATTTTTTCAGTAGCATCATATTGTATATTTTAGTAATTTATCTAGTAGCTTTTAGTCCAATTTAATACAGTATTTTTATATAATCTATAAACTCTTCTCATGACTTTATGAATCCTTATTATCTGCAATCCTTGGTTGTGAGCTTCTTATTCCAACCGCGAAAATGTGTGCGAAAATTCCCTTTCATGCAAACGTAATGGGTTTTATCCATTTTTAATTTAGTATGTGGTGAAATTTTGTCAAAAATTATAATAACCACTGGACGTCCATGAATATTTAGATAACCTGGGGAAATGACTATATTCATACAGGGTTCTGTTATGCAGCGTGATGGAATCTATCCATATATAGGTCTGGTTTATGCCTACTTAATGCATAGTTATTTTGAACCTTATACATAACTACCAATGTTGTAATTATCATTTAACTATTATGAATTATGAGTAAATAGAGAAATAGAACATCGATAAGAGTTACAGATGTCAAAGTTAAAAGAGGAGCGGAATGTGGTTCTGACCACAAATTACTGATAGCAAACATGCGATTCTCTTGGAAAACCACAAATCAATCAAAAAGAACAGTGGTAAATGAAACCCAAACGCAGGCCGAAACAATGTACAAACTAAACTTGCTAAGGGAAGAATCCGTGAAAGACTTGTACAGACGAAGGTTAGACCAAAAACTGGAGGAGTTTAGTTTTGAGAACATAGACGAAACATATGAACATATAAAATCCTGCATAAAGGAAGCAGCAGAAGCCTTAGGTTGCGAAAAGAGGAGAACAAATAAGTATCGGTAACTTCTATCAGAAAGCACGGACGAATGTATTAAGCAGAAGAAACAGTTATATTATAAATGCTTAAGCTCAAAAGAACAAGTGGACCTAGAAAGATACAGAGAGAAGAACAGATAGGTAAAAAGATAAATAACAAAAGATAAAAATGATAACTGGAAATCAACATGTATGAACATCGAACAATACAAAAGATAAAAATGATAACTGGAAATCAACATGTATGAACATCGAACAATACATAGGAGGTACAAATAACTCAGAATCCTGGAAAGTAATAAAGAGTCTGAAAGAAAAAACACAGAAAAAAATACATTTTACTTTCATAAGCAAAAAACAATGGAATGATTACTACCAAGAACTCCTGACAGAAAAGCTAACAAAATTCATGGAAAAAGAACAACATACAACAAATACAAAGGAATAACTATATTTATTGGAAGGAATACTATTGGAAGAAGTAAAAAAGAACATAAAACAAATAAAAAATAACAAGTCTGCAGGCCCTGGAGGGATAGCACCTGAGTTAATTAAATACGGCTCTGAAAAATTGTTCCGTGTGATACATACCATTTCTCAGAGAGCCTTGAACACCGAACAACCTGAAGAATGGTCGACAGCCCATATTATCTCAATTTTCAGGAAAGGGAATAAAAGAAAATGTGAAAATTACAGAGGCTTCAGCATTTTACCAACTATAGGAAGATTATATGGAAAAATAATAAAGGAAAAAATAGAAAAACAAATCCAAAATAAAATGAGGATGATCAGGCAGGTTTTACGGCTGGGATATCATGTGTCGACCACATCAATACTATACAACAGCAAATAGAGAAGAAGATGTCAAAGGTCAGACCAGTCCATCTAGCCTTTATTGATCTAAAAAAAGGCATAAGACTCTGTACCCAGACAACGACTGTGGGAAACCATGCAAGAAATAGGAGTAGAAGATAAGCTGATCCATGTAGTGAAGTCCATGCACACACATAATAATGTTACAGTCAAGTTAGGTAGCAAGTTTGGAAAACCATTTAAAACCACGAAAGGTCTCCTACAGAGCTGCTTGACTTCACCTACACTCTTTAAAATATTTCTTCAATACGCCCTAAAGCCATGAAAAAGGAAATGTGAGGGAATGGGAGTACCCATAAGGAACGACCATCTGTATACTCAGTTTCGCCGACGATCAGGTCATAATAGCACAAGACGAGGAAGATCTAAGTTATATGGTTCAAAAATTAGATGAAGAATATAATATAAATGGTGTGGAAATAAACAGTAACAAAACAGAATATCTGAACACAACACAAGAACCAACAAGATGAAAGTGGATGACGAGCATGAAATAAAGGGGACCGACGAATCTAAATAACTGGATTCAATATATCAAATAAAGGTACTACAGAAGAAGAAATTAAAAATCGAGTGGGTCAAACCAGAAACTCTATAAGACGACTGAATCCAATCCTATGGGGCAGACATATAAGAAAAAATAACAAAAAAAGAATTTATAACACGATGATTCACAGCATTCTAACATATGGAGCAGAAAATTGTGTCTTAAACAAAAGCAGCAGAAACAAAATAAACGCCACAGAAATTTACTACTGGAGAAGAAGCTGCAGAGTTTCCAGAATAGACGAAATAACTAAGGACGAAATCAAAAGACGAATGGAGATAAAGAAAGACACCTTAAATTACATTGAAGAAAAACGATTAACGTGGTACGGACATACGAAGTAGACCCAAACCGGTGGATAGCAAAAATAACAGAGTGGAGCTTCATAGGAAAACGCAAAAGGGGCAGACCAAGAAGATCTTTCAGAGATGAGGTAGATGAAGCCATAGAAAGAAGAGGATTGGAAGACCGAGAATGGGAGGACAAAAAAGAATGAAGAAAATGGTTGAGAGAAGGGAGACACCGACAGCTGTTATATATATATATATATATATATATATATATATATATATATATATAGAGAGAGAGAGAGAGAGAGAGAGAGAGAGAGAGAGAGAGATAGTATGCTATTAAGATGCATATAATCTCGTTCTTGTTTTTATAGCGGCTAATATATAATACTGCCCAAAACTAATGCATCACCTTAAATGTACCATAAGTTTGATGCCCTTTTTGTTCTGAACGGATGATTGGATTTTTATAATAATATATAATATATATAATATATATATATATATATATATATATATATATAGAGAGAGAGAGAGAGAGAGAGAGAGAGAGAGAGAGATAGTATGCTATTAAGATGCATATAATCTCGTTCTTGTTTTTATAGCGGCTAATATTATAATACTGCCCAAAACTAATGCATCACCTTAAATGTACCATAAGTTTGAAGCTCTTTTTGTTCTGAACGAATAACTGGATTTTTATGATTTGTTTCTCATATTATAGGTCTTTTTCTAATAATTTATTAGCCATGGCTAAAGTCCTACAAAACTGTAAAATAATAATTTGGGGTGGAGTCGAAAAAAGATGTGCGCAGCAATCAGATTCTATTCGGGGCTATTTTCGTCAAACGCTATCAGTTATTCATAAATTATATAGTTTCTGATAAAATAAATGCTTCTTTAAAGACATAAAATTTGTTTAGATATGTGAAAAATCCCATTGACGAGTTAACAACGAACATGCGAATGGCCTTAGAAAACGTTATGTCGGCAGAAGTTTTCTTAGACAAGGAACTTTTTATTGTCCAAGAAGATTTCTTAAAAGTTTATTTAAACCGTTCTATGAAATAGGTAAAAAGAAATAAAATAAGACCTACTCACAATCAATCTAATTTTACTACCAAAACGACCGGATCATTCCATGAAAATTGGACTATCTATCCAAGCCCTCCGAATTATAAGCGGTAAGAGTCACAGACTTATTAATGTGTTTACAACAAGGTGGTTTCTGCTTTTACTGATGACAAGGATATGCAATTAGTATTTGCCAGTCGCATTAACACAAGGTAAAAGAGTTTTTCGTGACAAAGCTTTTCAATTGAGCCTAGTTTCGTCTGCATAATAAACGTATTGAAAAGAGCGGTATTTTTACCTTCAGTAACTCCCTTAATTTAATTTAGAACTATTCTGCTGCTGATGAATCAGCAGTTTTTATTCTTGTATTTAAAGATTATGAATGCCATGTCTCGACTTAAATCGTTTTAACCAGCCTATGCTTGCTTCAAAATTTGATAGGTCTTCCAGCTTTTCGTTGAATTAATTTCTTTATCAGATCATAAATTGGTTCTCTCTAGAATATTTTTGCAGTAAACCACATACATATGTACAGCATCCTCTATATCCGTTTGTAAGACAGGTTTTATCGTTTTACGATTTGTAGATCAGTCAGAAGGAGCTGGGACATAAAGTTACTTATCTTTCTATCTGTCTTTTTTTGGGTGTAAGTATGTCGTATCTCTTCTGATCAATATCTTTCGTATTTAGGTACAGTTTTTTATTGGGTCCTATTAGATCTAATATTTTATTTCTTTTAAAATTATTGTTGTTCGCCTTAAAAGCATATTGCTCGGTAATGCATTTGATATAACTGTAGCATTAAATATATAAATATCTTTTGTCCACTACATTGTCCGTTACAGCAACCTGTATGTTCGTATATGCGTAGGAAATGACCCCTGAAAGAACGTATAAGGGTTTTTTCGGTTGAGGTGCTAGGTCACTTGATTAGTTTAATATTTATAAGAGGGTTATTTACAGTAAGCAAATTATGAGATATGCTGATGGAATGGGGAATAAGGGGTTTATTTCATTCCGACTATAATGGGATGAGCGCGTTCTGCAAACAATATATCATTTAGCACAATTTATTGTTGCAGACCTACATGCCCTTAATTACGTACATAAGTAGAAATTTTTGTATGCGGATAATTTAATTTAATACTAAAATTGAAAATCTGCCAAAAATGTATATAAATAAGTAAAATATCCCTTGAAAATCTAGAGTTGGAGATAATCCTCCATTTCATCTTTTCCAAAACAGTAATTTCTCACACTCCAATTTTCTAAAAGTTAATTCGTAGAAGACAAGCATTTTCTTTATCTCTCTGAGTTGTTTTTCGCTTACACTTTTTTTTACTTTTTTTTAACATTCTCGCTTTTGCTCATCTTTCTGCTTGTTCTGGTCATCTAATTCTTTCTGTTGTTATTGACAGATCATCGTCGAATTACAATATTTCTTTGTTAATTTTTTTGTCTACATATTATTTATTCTATCAGTACAACATGCAAACATATAATAGCAGCAATATCTCTTCAGCTTTTGTCCAATGCCCCTATGTAATGATTCAATTTTCCCTAGTAGCCGTTTTTCCCAAGGTGCAATTCTGCTATCATTCAGTTCGATATTAGTATCTCGTCTTGCTCTTATCTTAATGCCCAGAACATTAGCAATTGCTTTTACTGCACAGTAAATCAGTAAATCCAAATATTCCAATGTATGAGCTTCCACGGTGTAATTGGGTTCCCAGCAAACCCTTTAAATATGGGATAGAAATCTTATGTATGACTGATACCCGTATTGGGTATTTACATAATGCTTACATTTATGCTGGAAAAGGTTCAGATGGATATAGCCTCACAAATGAAGAAAGAAGAATGAGCATACCTACTCAAGCAGTTATTAGATTAGTCAAAAATCTTTACAATACCAATAGAAATGTAATTGACGACAACTGGTTTAGTTCAGTTGATTTAGTACATCATCTACAACAACATAAACTCACTTACGTTGGCACAATGCGAAGAAATAAAAAAGAAATTCCTCCACAGTTCCTTTCGCGACCAAATCGTAATGAAGGCGACAATTTGTATGGTTTTACCAAAGACCTAACACTTCTATCCCGTACAACTAAGAAAAATAAAGCTGTAATAATAATTTCTTCCGTGGATCATTCCATAGAAGTAGATGCAGATAATGGACTACCAGAAATAAATTCTTTTTACAACTTGACCAAAGGGGGTTTAGACGCGATGGATGAAAAGTGTGTAAAATATTCCTGTAGCCGCAGAACACGTAGATGGCCCATGGCTATTTTTTATAAAATAGTAGACGTATGTGAAGTCCAAAAAGCGTGAAGGAAGAAAAAATTAGTCTGGAAACACAGAAAAAAATTGAACAAAGAAGAATACTGAGAAGCGACGAAAACTCTAGTAACGACGATATAAATAGAATGAACAAGGAAGTATCAAGAGAAATTAGAAAAGACTTAAGAAAATACAAAGATGAGAAAATCATCAAAACCATTGAGGAAAATAAGAGTATGAAAATAATGAGACGGAAACTCACAAATGGAAATAAACAAATAGTCAAACTCAAGGATAGAAATGGCAACATCACATCAAACAGAGAAGATTTGTTACAAATTGTGGAATCATTCTATGAGACATTATATAGCAACCAATCGACTCTAGATATAGTCGAATATCAACAGAGGAAAGTTTAAAATCAGGGTTCCGAAGATATTCCAGAAATCTCCTTGTACGAAATTTACAAGGCCCTAAAAAAGATGAAGAATAACAAAGCTCCGGGGGAGGACGGTCTCGTCACGGAAGCGATAAAGATAGGAGGCTCAGTACTGATAGCCAAAATTCAAAAGGTCTTTAATCTATGCCTATGAAATCAAAATATCCCAACAAAGTGGAATAATTCAATAACTGTACTCTTACACAAGAAGGGAGATATAGCAGACCTGGAAAGATACAGACCAATCAGTCTCCTTAACCATCTTTATAAATTATACACCCGAATAATAACGAATAGATTAGAGACAAAGCTGGATTTTTACCAACCTCGGGAACAAGCTGGTTTCCGCCCTAATTACGGCACAAACGATCACCTGCAGTGCCTAAAAACCCTAATAGAAAAAACTAACGAATATAACCGTTCCTTGGCATTGATATTTGTAGACTTTAAAAAGGCGTTTGATACAGTGGAACTACCGTCCATCTTAAGAGCACTACAAGATTGCAGGATCGACCACAGATATTGTAATATAATTAAAAATATAAATATGAAAATGCCACAACAACCATAAGTCTATATTCTGCAACTAATAAAATAAAGATAAAAAGGGGAGTCAGGCAAGGTGATACCATGTCACCAAAGCTGTTCATTACCGTTCTTGAGTATGCATTTAAAAGACTAACATCGCAACAGAAAGGAATATCCATCGATGGAGAAAGATTAAACCATCTACGTTTTGCGGACGATATCGTGCTTCTGTCAGATAATCTGGGAGAGATCAAAGACATGCTCCAAGAACTGAATGACGTACTACAAGAAACGGGGCTGGAGATAAATTTCGAGAAAACCAAAATGATGACCAATATGGTTCCCAGCGAAGAGATACAGATCAATAACAACAAGGTAGAATTAATCGATAAATACACATACTTGGGTCATGAAATTAGAATAACCAGAGACAACCAAACCTGCGAGCTAAATAGACGAATCATGTTGGATGGGCGGCATATGGACGGATGAGAGACATTTTTAAAACAAATATCCCAATTCACCTGAAAAGGAAGGCATTTAACCAATGCATCTTACCAGTCTTGACCTACGGAGTAGAGACCTTAACTTTAACGAAAGCTACTGCCGAAGAACTGAGGTAACACAAAGGCGAATGGAGAGATCAATGCTGGGCCTGACCTTGAAAGATCGCGTAAGAAATGTGGAGATACGCCGACGAACTGGCGTAGACGATATTATACTGCGAATCAATAAACAAAAGTGGAGGTGGGCTGGACATGTTGCTAGAATGGATGACGGAAGATGGACGAAGAGATTATTGGAGTGGAGACCAAGAGCCAACAAGCGAAGTCGAGGCAGACCACCAACCCGATGGACCGACGACCTAAGGAGAATAGAAACAAACTGGATTGCAGCAGCTAGAGATAGAGAGAACTGGAGACATTTGGAGGAGGCCTATATCCAACAATGGACGTGAAAAATTCGGCTGGATGATGATGATAATGATGTGAAGTCAATTCATACATTATATTTACTTTGATTCCCAAAAATCATTGAAATAGATTTAAATTTATAAAATCCCTGGCCAATGAACTCGTTTTCTCACAAAGGCAGCTGAAACAACTGATCGAAAGTATCCTTGATATTCTCGAAAATAAGGCTAACGAAGAAAAAAAGCTTGAAATAAGGAAATTTTGTTACATTTATGTCCATCAAAATTAAGAAGAAAGACTGCATATTTATGAAAAACGTGTCGAAAACACATATATGTTTGCAATGACCTCGAAAAATTTGTATAAATTGTAATAGAGTGGAATAGATTTTTAACGTTTTTTGTGATTTGCAGGGTTAGTGCAGAATTACAAATTATGTTGTTTTTAACAAATTTTTATATAAAATGGACCTATTTTTAAACATACATATATTATATTTGTTTGTATATTATATTTAATTTTGTTGGAATATAATGGTCTTTAAAAATTTTGTGTTATAAAACATGTTACCATTTTTTCTGTTTTTGTTATACAAAAGTCATAACTTTTACATACTGCCTATATAAATTCTACATAAAGTCATAAATAAGTCGTGCAGTTTGATTTTTTTCTTTTTCACTAATTAAAATTACATTACAATATTGTTTTATTATTAAAAATTGTTTGATTGCATTTTTTGGTGTCAGCTTGACAAAAACAGCTTTTCTTAGTCATGAGTCTGTTAGACTCATGGTCACCATTTATGTAATTAAAAATAGGGTCACCAGTTAAGAGTTAACTTTATTTGTGAATGCAGTATGTTTAATATGTTGGCTTCATTACTCTGTTAAAAAAATATAAATAAGAGTTATTACAGAAAAAACGTATTTAGAAATTGGAAACACATACTCGTATTTAATTTAATTTAATAGAAGAATCTGCGATGTGGTAATGGAACGTTCAGAAATTGCTCGAAAATCTCTTCTTTGCTTCTGATCGTTCCTCTTGGCAAATTCACATTCCAATAGATGTTCCATCAAACTCATTCACACGTAGTAGACGGGGCAGTTAACACTCCCATTACAATAGCCGCCCGCCGTTGCCGCCTGAGAGCAAATACCTCGTTGTAATGTGCACGTGGCCGAGGGACGAGCGTCCTGGGACCGACGCCGTCTCCGCTGGTGCCGCCGCCAAGGTCTCGCCGCCTCTACCTGGGCAAAGGCCTTATTGGCTCTAAAATCACCAATCTCGTTCATCTTACGGCGAAAAGATGGAAAAATTGATAGATTGAACGGTACCGGTCAGGGAGGTGGGGTAAAATTGGTTGATTATTTGAACTAGTGGTAAACAATACAAAATTTATTAAAAGAAATGTTCTAATCTATAAAATAATTTATAATTTTTACGAAAGATGTATTTAGGAATAACTTATATCATGACTATATGATATATTACGACTAAAAAATTGAATAGTTAGGGTATAGAAATAATTTAATTTTAATAAACGTTTGAGCAGAAATTAAATCTGTAAATTAAGATATGATTGCCATACTGATTGCCAACTTAAATGTAAAGGGTACTAGAAGGGACATATACTGTATTGAAAAATAAATGAAGAAGTGAAAGCATTGATGATACTATTTCTAGATTGAATAATTCGTCGTAATATACGATGGAACAACACAATATAAGAAAGGAAACCAGGTAGTGAATTGTTACACAGGCTATAGGAAACTCAAGGGGAAATTCTGAATTCTTGAATTCCTGCATCCCTAATTTTTTTCATCAAAAGTCATAGGAAACTATTTGGATACGACTGAAATTTGTATTAAAAACATTTAGGTATTAAAATTATTTTACAAATTAAACCTACTCCCAAATTTTGCAAAAATATAATACATTTTTCTGGCCACTCTTAACCCGGTATCTGGTTTTGATCCTCTCAGGCAACATCGTTTTTATAAGCCCCTAAATCAATTTCTACTATATATAGCCGTTATCTGACAATGATAATTGTAAGCAACAAGTTGTGTTAGTTATATAAAACTTGTGGCGACATCTAACATTCACTAGAGATATTTAAAAAAAAATAATTTTACTACAGAGGATACCAGTAGAGATCTACGTGTATGTGGGTGTGTCATAATTTTTATTACTAAACGTTTGTTAGGAGTATTCTGAGGTTGGATTTTTATTGGTATATAAACAAAGGTTGTTTGAGTGTAATTCTCTATTATTTCTTGCTGTATACGGTAAGTAATCATATTATTTTGTTGAATAAAAATCATGTGGCTCTCAAGCAACATTATCAGTTGAGCAATTGAGTTTTTTTTCAGTATAAGATTTCACTATGGAAAATTTAAATGAAATATCAACTACATCCTTTTATGGAAAAAAGACGAAAATGTCGTGTATTGTTCCTGTCAACCCTAATCTCTCTGATTTGTCTGACACAGAGGAGTATGATGAAGAAATTGAAAACATCAATGTAAATGAAATTACCGTAGAATCAGATGAAAATGATGAACCTCATAATCATCAACTGCTAACTGAAGAGGAGGCTAATCAAACGAATGAAGAAGACGAGCATGAACAACCACCAAGAAAACGTAAAAAAGTAGTGGAGTCAGTATATTATAACTGGTCTGAAAGTGACATAGAAACCATTCCGTTCGAAAATCCAACTATAGACAATAATGCAGTAGAGGTAGCCTTGCCGCTTGAGTATTTTACGAGGTTTTTTTCACTAAATCTAATAGAGAATATTGTATACCAGACGAATTTATACAGTACGCAAAAAACTGGGGTAAGTGTCAACACAAATACTTCCGAAATAACAGACGTTTTCTCCATTTTGATTTTTAGGGGGGTAATACAGCTGCCAGCAATAGAAGATTATTGGGCCACTTCTTCAAGAATTCCTCTTGTTGTTGATGTTATGTCCCTAAAAAAATTTCAAAAACTGAGAACATAGATCCATTTCAATGATAATTTAGAAGCAACTTCAGAAACGAAAGACCGCTATTTTAAAATTCGTCCCCTTTTAGATCATATTTCTACAAATTGTTATAAGTATCAGTTTGAAAACCAATATTCTATAGATGAGGCTATGGTTGCCTACAAAGGTACATAAGGTGGCAATTTACGACAATACATACAAAATAAGCCTCATAAATGGGGTTACAAGTTCTTTGTAAGGGCAGGTGTTTCAGGATATATTGCCGATTTCATTCCTTACCAAGGAGCTTCGACGTTTTTACAACTACAGGGAACTATCAATCAGATTTCTGAAGAAGAACAATCCTTGGGTGTCGGTGCAGCTTCAGTGATTGCACTATGTAAAACATTAGAGGCCCTCCAGAATTCAATGATTTTTTGTGACAATTGGTTTTCCAGTTTGAGATTATTTCATTACTTGAAGAAGAAGTATAATGTCCTTAGCTTGGGCACTATTCGCTCAAATAGAATAGCAGGTTGCATCTTGGATACTGATAAGGTTTTGCTAAAACGTGGCAGGGGTTCCTATGTTTATAAATGCGATGAACAAAAGAATATTATAGTTGTAATATGGGCAGATAACAAATGTGTACTTCTGGCTAGTACTGGTTGTGGAATTGAGCCAGTCAATCACGTACAAAGGTATTCTAAAGAACATAAAAGAAAAGTAAATGTGCCATGCCCAAATCTAATCACTCAATATAATAAACACATGGGTGGAGTGGATAAAGCTAACTCTTTATTGGGTCTCTACAGAAGTCCAAGTCGTAGTATATAAATGCATGGATATTACATCAAAATGACAGTAAAGCCAATAATACAAATTTTATGTCTCTCAAGAAGTTTAGAATGGAACTAGCTAGGTCGTTGTCCAATACTGGAAAGCACAAAGTAAAGCGAGGCCGTCCATCAAGTATGGAAAATACAAATAACATTATTCGCCATCCTCTTACTGTAAGACCTGATGATGCTACCAGAAGAGATGCGTTAGGTCACTGGCCACTTTATACCGCTAAAGGAAGATGCAGATTTTGTAAAACTGGCTATACAACTGTGCAGTGTGAAAAATTTAACATGCGGCTTTGTTTTACACCGAACAAAAATTGTTTTTTATCATTTCACCGTTAGAATTAGGCCTATATTTATAATTTTTTAGTATTAGGCACTCTATTATAAGTTAATTTTTTTATTAAATAAATAAAATGTCCTTTACTTAAACAGTTCTTTATTTATGATTAACAAAATTTTGAAGTGAAGTTAGTACCAAATAGTGTTTCTTGACTGGCAATGTTGCTTCTAGGCAACGGATTCAAAAACCACTTTCCCCTGTCTCCTTTCAGTTTTTTTGTACCTCAGGGTGTTATTGAGTGGTATATGAGATTATGTATACAATAAAATAATTTTTCGACATCTATTTTTGGTGTTGCCAGATACCGGGTTAAAAGTCAGACCACATGTAGCGTAAAAATGTGTATGACATGTTACGTTCGATCATATTGATGTAAGATGTTTGACAATATTTTAATTGTCAATATTTTTATTTTATAAATAATTTAAAAAGAACAAATTTAACTTAATACTACTACTACTACTACTGAACAATAAATATTACTTTGTGAACAATAAATTATATTGTTTACAAAGAAATATTTACTTAGTCCTAAGCCTTTCTACCGTTAGGTGTAAAGCTGGTGGAGTTAAGTTTTGCACTGTTGTCTCCATGCTTTCCGGTCTTGTGTTAGATTTCGTGGACTTTCCCATGTCAATTCTTTCTTCTCAACTTCTTTTCTGATTTTGTCTACCCACCTAACTCTTGGTCTTCCTCGTTTGTTTTCTCTTGCACTCTCGTTTCAAATACTCGTTTTGTTAATCTTTAATTCGAAATTCTACACACATGCCCGAACCATCTTAGTTGCCCCTCTACTATTTTTTCGTTTATTGGTTTTAGTTTTAGGTTTTGCCCGATTGTTTCGTTTATTATTTTGTCTGCCCTCTTTCTGTTTGCTATTTTTCTCAGGAACCTCATTTCCATAACATTGACTCGAGATTTTTGTCTCCCAGTCAATGTCCATGACTCGCTATTACACATGATTGTAGGTCTAACTACTGATTTAACGACTGCCGTTCTTACCTTCTCCGGTATTTATTTTTTCCCCAAAAATGTTGTTTTCATAGTGTTAAATAAGCTTCCTGTTCGTTCATTCTCTCCATTCTCTCCATTCTCTCATTTTTTCTTTTAATTGTATTGCTTGTGTCTTTCTCTTATTTGAAATTATCATTGTTTTCTCTGTATTTATCTTTATATTTATATTTGACAGTTCTTCTTCTAGGATTTCAAGGTTGTTCTGTTGGTCTTCTCTGTTTTCTGTTATCAAAACCATGTCGTCTGCAAATAGAAGCTCTGATAGTTGAGTTTGTTTCATTTGCCAGTATCCTAATGTAAGTTTTCTTTTTGCTTTCAGTACCATTGAGAACAGCAGTGGGGTCAACACGCATCCCTGTTTGACGCCTTGAGTTGTAGTAAATTCTTCTGATTCTTCGTTATTGGTTCTCACCGTATTTGTATTATTATTGTACATATCCTTTATTACATCAATTGTTATCCTGACAACTCCTTTTTCCTTTAATGTCATCTATACTTTCTTTCTTTGTATGCTGTCAAACGCCTTTTCCAGATCAATAAAGCATATATGTATTTCTCTATTTTTATTGATTTCTTTTTCACTTACTTGTCTTATTGTAAATATGTAGTCTTGCGTGCTTCTGTCCTTCCCGAATCCACATTGTGTATCTTCCATAGTTGGTTCTATTTGGGTTTTTATTCTTGTTTATATTACTCTTGCGAATACCTTCCCAGGAATACTTGATATAGTAATACCTCGGTAATTATTACAGTTTCTCTTGTCGCCCTTTTTGTGTATTGGTAGTATAATGTCTTTCTTTCAGTCCGTGGTATTTCTACTCTCTTTAGAATATCATTTATTAGTTCTTTCATGCTGTCCACTCCCTCCATTCCCATGAATTTTATAATTTCCGGGGTGATATGATCCTTGCCTGGTGCTTTGCCTAATTTAACTCTTTCAATTGCCTCTTGAAGTTCCTCTGTTGTTATGGGTTCTACTTTTTGTTCTTCATTTACTTCTTGTATCTCCACTATATTCTCTACGTCTGTATGAGTTTGCTGTTTGAAATGTTTTCTTTATCTTTCCATTATTTGGTTTTCTTCTGTTATTACCTTTCCATTCTTGTCATTTATATTCGGCATCATGTGTTCTTTCTTTTGTCTGGGCTGTTTTAATGCGCCATAGAAGAGTTTTTTTCTATTTTTTTGACATATCTTCTTATATCTATTTTTTCATTTACTACCTTTCTCCTCTTTTCTTCCTTTTCTTTTGCTGTTCTCATTCTTATTATTACTAGATGATGATCAGTGCCAGTGTTGCTACTTACCAAAAAGTAATCTATGATTGATTTTTCATTTCTGCTTTCTTGTACTCTCGTGTATTTGTGTACTTTTTATGTTTAAATTTTGTATTTGTTATAACAAGTACTCTCCATACATATTTCTATTATTCTTTCACCATTTTTGTTTAGTATTTCTTCTTCTTCCTTTGACATGCATTCCTCAATTCCATTATTATTATTTCCGACTCTACCGTTTAGATCTGCTATTACAATTACATTTTCTTCCCCATTGTCGATTTGCATTTGAATCTCATTAAAAAATGTATCTTTCTCTTCCTTTTTTGCATCTTCATTTACTCTGTAGGCTGTTAATATTGTTCAAATTTCCTCGTCTATCAGTTTTATTTTCAGCGATAACATTCTCTGGTTAACATATATTTCTTCTCCAACGTATTGTAGTCTATTCGGTGCAATTATTATCCCTACGCCTTCTTTTGCTCTCTCCTTTGCATCAGCTCATACCCAAAATAACCAATTTCCTTTGTGTATCTTCTTAAAACCTCTTCCTTTCATTTTCGTTTCCGTTATTCCTAATATTTCTATTTTTTGTCTTTTCATTTCTTCTAAAAGTTCTACCCCTTTTCCATTGATGCTTCGTACGTTTCATGTTCCCATTTTTATCTCTCCTTTTTTCTGCTGTACATATTTCATCTTCTTCCCATTTTCATCCTTGTTTGCCTTTGCATCGTGATTTTTCTTATCGTTGTTCCTATTCGTCGACCTGGTCGTCATTGTCAGATCCTTTTCGTTGCTTTGGTCGTAGCGACCAAATTCATTATTCAATCAATATTCCTCTTGTGGGTGTAGTTTTCTATTTTTTTGGATGTTTTTCTAGTTCCTTTTTTATTTTGTTCCATCTCCATTCTTCTTAGTTTACTAACACCTGGTATTAATCAATTTTGACGTCTTTGCCTTTCTCTTTTTCGTTTTTTGCAAAATTTTTTAGGTGTTTCTGCTTTTCTTTCTCTTTTCTAGTCATCATTGATGACGTTCTCTCCTACGACGTTTTTTAGTTTATATTTTTTTAACATAATCTCGTGTTTTTCCTCTTCATTTCTTAGTTCTATTAAACATGTATTCTCGCCTATTTTTTTAACTGCTGTAGGTGTAATATATATTTGAAGATGTTTATTAAAAAAAACCTTTTATTCTTTGTTTTAGAATGCTTGGTTCATTTGTATTCATTTTTAGACCATTCATTACAATGTTGTTTTTTCTTCAATTTTTTTCGATTATTTCGACTGCTTTTTTCATTTCTTGTAACTCTCTCCTTATTTCTGAATTCTCTTTTCTGATATCCTGATTTTCTTTTTTTAATTGTTCGTTTTCTACTGTCAGGTTTAGTAGAGCTTCGTTTGTTTTGTTTTGTTGGTCTTTAATTTCTCATATTTTAGTTTTTATTTCTTTCTGTTTTTGCTTCATATCTTTTATACATTTCACTACCTTTATTGCTACAACGCAATAAAAGTAATGAAATGTACTCAGTTAACGAAAAATTGCATTGTAAGCAGGCAAAGTGCGACTTCAATTTATGAATCAAAACAAGAGAATTCTGAATAAAATTTTTAATATTGAAAACAGATTTTACGATCTGCTTTAAAAATTACGTAAACAGTTTTTATAATGTGAATAAAATTTTGTTCTCTTTTTGATGCGCTATTTTCCAATTTTTTTTTTCAAATATTCTTCTTCTTACGGTGCCTTATCCTTAAGGACGTTGGCCATTACATTTGCCCATTTAATGTTATTTGTAGCAGCCCTGAATAGTTCTATGGAGGTCATGTTCGTCCATTGCCGTAGGTTTTTAAGCCAACAGTTGCGTCTTCTTCCTGGTCCTCTTGTGCTATTGACTTTGCCTTCGATTATAAGTTGGAGCAGTTCATACTTTTGATTTCTTATGATGTGATCAAAATATTGTGTTTTCCGTTCTTTTATTATAAGCATAAGCTCTTTTTCCTTATTCATCCTCCGTAAGGTACCGTTACGGTAACACCAGAGTTCGAATGCTTGGATTCTTTTTTGTGTTGCTTCTGTCATTGTCCAGGCTTTAACACCATAGAGCAAGGTGGAGAAAACATAGCACGTAAGTATTCTAGTTCTTAATGAGATGCCCAGCTGGCGGTTGCATAGAACTTTTTGCATTTTGTAAAACATTGTACGTGCCTTTTCCAGGCGTATTTATATCTCTAGTGAGTGGTCCCAAGTTTCATCAAGATTACTTCCAAGGTACGTTGTTCTTGTTACTCTTTCCAGATCTGTTCCGTCGACATTGACCTTCACCCTTCTGTTTTGGTGCTTGCTGATGACCATCGTTTTTGTCTTCTTTGTATTCAATTTCATTCCAAATTCTCTACAGGCTGTCGTTACTCGGTCCATTAAGCGTTGCAGCGCTTCAGCATTATTTGCCAGTATGACAGTGTCAGGTTATTTATACATTGCCCGTTTATAATTATACCATCCGAGGTGCCTTCCAAAGCTTTCTGAAATATCTTCTCAGAGTAAACATTGAACAGCAAAGGTGATAGGACACATCCCTGTCTTACTCCCTTCTCGATATTGATTTTTCCAGATGTTTCGCTTTTTATTCTGATTTTAGCCTTTTGTTCTTGGTAGAGGTTTGAAATGATCCTTAAGTCTTTATCGTCGATATTACATTACCTTAAAATATCTATTAGTTTATCATGTTTCACCACGTTTCAAATATTAGAGTTTCAATATTTTTAACATGTATTTATTCGCTTCGTTTATTTTATATCAATATTTTTAATATTTATAATCATATTTTATGGTTGATTATTGGTCCATTTATTTTCGGTTTTTATTTATTTTTTGTGAATCCTTTAATTGATTAAATACAGTCATGAAAAAAACAATAACAATATTGTATGCTCCGTCCTGTATTTCAGCCCTCACCACATTGAATAGCGCAATTGTCGTCGGCGATATGTCCCCGTAACAATCAACACTAACGACCGTTTTACACTTTTTAATGAACAATCAGATTACGAGACGGCGTGGCAAAACGGCATTGTCGACATGTCGTTAGTTCTTATTGCCACAGGATATGAGCTAAATGAAGGCCGTTTTCCCTTTAATTATTTTGGTTTGGTATGTGCATACAAAAAGTAAGTACGACGACGCGAACGGTGACAAGAGCGATTATGCCGATCACAATACAATCTTAAAGCGACTTTATCATATCGGGAAAGGTATTTGCAAAAAATGCATTCAGTGGCACACTTTGTCGCCGAGGATTTTTATTCATAAATATTTTCATTACATAGGCGTGGCATTATTCTCGTCTTTATCCCTATGCAATCATTCCTAATTATAGTATTGTATCTTTATTTACATAAAACATCCTCTTTAAACATATATCCTCTTAATTACATTTTTTTAATTTAAAATTTCTTATCACAAATTAAAAACCAAGAGGAAGAAGAAGATCTAACGTTAGAAACGTCACATGTGTGTTATTTTTCTTTAAATAATTATTTTTTAACTCCTTTTCATCTTGTTTATTTGATAAATTTTTATTCTATGGTTTAGGTTTTCACTTATTTTAATTCTATTCCCATTTAATCTTCGTATATTTCCCGTATTCAGACCCTGTAATTAGCTACTTCCATAGATTCTATAAAATGTCTTTATTTGTCTGTTCTGTTAAGTTTCATTTTAATAAGATGAACATAGATGAACCGGCGCAGAAGGGAAACCAACAAACTCAACAGATAGGAAGATATGACAGATGTCGCGAAAATTTACAAATAGTAGTGTATACTGTCCTAAACATTGAATATGTACGATGGTAATATTTTAATAGGGTGCAGGGTTATGTTATAGAGGTGGTACCTTTTATTGGAACGACCACATCGAGCGTCAAAGACGGGAGATGATTCTAGATAACTGGTTCTCATAAGACACCTAACTCTTACTTCTGGCTCCACGTGCCACACCCCGGGCAACTGCATTGGTCTGCAGGCTAAACTAAGTGAGGGTAGCCAGATATGGCGAAAACTTCACCGAGTGATTACCGAGTGATATACCACATGACTACCACAGGCATGTGGTACTGGATCAGTTTAAATGGTTGTAGTACTGCGATGGGGAAGGCAGCGGAAAACCACCCCATAAGAATTTTCTAGAATAGTTATCATGGCAATACACTACGATAACAAAAACATTACTGATCATGGTGATCGGATCCCAAGACCCGACAGGGAAAGATGCACACAAACCAATAGTAGGGCCTCCCTGGTCGTCAGCCAGCGAAATCCCTACTGCCTAAAAAAGGAAGCAAGTCCTCAACACCTAAGGATTGGAACTTGGAATGCACGAAGTATGTACGAGAGTGGCAAAACTCATAACATTGTAAAAGAGATGAAAAGATTAAAAATTGATATATTGTGAATTAGTGAAACACACTGGCAAAACTCTGGACAAGCGATATACTTGGATATAAAGTTTACTATGCTGGAAACAACACAACACATCACAGAAACGGCACCGCAATAATAGTTGCCACACATATTAATTCGGCAGTAAAATCTTTCACTCCCCATTTAAATAGAATGATTCTTTTACAAATTCGAGCAACACCGGTGGATATTAACATAATACAGGTATACGCGCCAACTGCAGATAAAGATAAGGCAACCAGCTAAGAATTCTATGAACAACTGGGAAGCCTGATGAAAATGACAAAAAAACATGAAGTAATAATAGGGATAGGAGATTTCAATGCAAAGGTTGGCGGAGGCAAGGTGAATGAGATCGTGGGAAACTTCGGTCTAGCGGAGAGAAGTATAGTATAGTAAGATCTAGTATAGTATAGTATAGTATAGTATAGTATAGTATGGTATAGTATATTATACTATACTATACTATACTATACTATACTATACTATACTATACTATACTATACTATACTATACTATACTATACTATAGTATAGTATAGTATAGTATAGTATAGAATAGTATAGTATACTAAAGTATGGTATAGTATAGTATAGTATAGTATAGTAATATATTAGTAATTTTATTTTTCAGGGATCAGATTGCAGTTAGAAATCCCAATCGACTTACTGATAAAAAACTCAAAGCATTCGCATTGAAACTGCACTGTTTCCAGAAGAAAACGAAGAAGTGATTGGGGGAAATCTGTATACTTCGGGCGAAGAAGTTATTTTTAACGAAGAACCCAGTTCTGATTCGAGTGGATAGTCAAGTGAAACTTCTAGCGATAATAAAAATAAACTAAGTTTAATAACTAAGTTTATTTTTAACTTTAAAGTTTTAACTTTGAAAATAAGGCTATTATCGAGCACAAGTTAATTAAATCTAGCCCAAGTACTTTCGCTTAAAATAGCATCTTCAGGGGCATTTCGTCAAAATGTGAACTATCCGGCAAGCGTAGAATGTGAAAACATTAAAAATAACATAAATTGTACAAAACACTACACTAAAACGAGGACAAACAGTTTAAAATTACTTCTACGCTACATTCTCTGTCAGTATCTGGAGGGATAATCATTATCCCTCAACATAATGACGAACCACCAGCAAAAGTACGAGGAAGGTGTTTTTCTTGTGGTAGAGAGAAAAACCGGACTACAAGGATAACATACAGGATTTGTCTCAGACCACTTTGCAAGGATCATTCTGTTGCTCTTCTTACTTACACACAATGTCAAAATAAAAATGACACCTTAGAGAATGTGCAATAAATCAAAATAAGTCAAAATGATGTGCAACATCATTTTTACTAATTTTTTTATATTTTAGTATTAGTATTATGTCTCTTTGATTTCAAAACAATTGTTGATAACAATTTCATTCTATCTGACTTACTCAAAATGTTCAATATTTATTAATATGTTAATAAATAAGGTTTATAACAAAAAACTAAGTGAATTTAAAATGTGTATGTAAAAATAAACAAAACTGCTGTTTTTAAGTGTATTCTATTGTGTAGGGATGGGAAAAATCTACCGGTTTTAACCGAAAACCGGATTTTTTACTTCGAAATAACCGGTTATATCAGTTTTTTTTTGTCCCGGTTATAACCGGTTTTTTATTTTTAAAGTAAAAACCGGGTATCAGGTTTTTACGGTGAATAGGATTAGGTTAGGTATTATTTTGGATCCCACCCAATTATAATTATTATTCTCAAGTAATTATTCCAAACAAAACTAAAATTCAATTTTTATTGTATTTTTTAAATACAGAAGCTAACTGAAAGCAAGCTCACATCAGCCAGAAACATTTAAATTTTATTGTAGTATATCGTTGAAAAAGTATTTGTAATCATAATATTTTTACATAAGAAGTGATCTGGTATTTTATTTATACATCATCTATTTTTCACACTTAACTCTTGATCTTGACAATGAAAGTGGGTGAATGGCTTTTTCTGATTTCCAAAAATAATGACTATGAATATCGAATTACCGATTACGAATACGAATCTCCAAGGATTTCCCTACGTTTTTAAAACGATTTATACCCATACCGGAAGTCGTAAATGAGTTAAAATGTACCTATTATACAAATATACAAACGTGTTAAAAGTAATACATGATAATTTTTTTTTGATGGTAGTAAAAATAAAACATGAATTAAATAATCAAAAGACTGATATGTTTTTTGTACACACTTATGACAAGTCTCAAGCATTATTGCATTATCCAATTTATTTCTAAGTAAAATATTTATGTTGATATTATTTTCTTTAAATCCCATCTGAACGAGTCTGGGAAATTTTTGTTGGGGAATTTTTTTCTCACAAAACACAAAAAATTTTGTTTTATTTACATTGATATTGATGTTCTTTCGATAGTACTAATTTTGATCATATTGATATCGAGTCGAGTGTAGTATCGCAAACTAAAGTGCATTGTAAATGTAACTTTCTAATCTATTGGATTAAAAAAAATGAAAACCGGTTTTTTTGGCCGGTTATAACTCCCAGGTTAAACCGTAAGCAAAAAAAACCGGTATAACCGAAAACCGGTGTTTTGTCAAAAAAAGCCATACTATTGTGGTGTATAAAGTACGCCACTCGTGTACTTATGTTACTTGATGCGCGAGTAGTTACAGGTTAAGATCGGATGTAAACTAATTATTTAAGGGAAGCCTATGTTCAGCAGTCGATTTAAAACGGCTAATGATGATGATAAATATTGTTTATATTTACAGCACTAAATGCACTAATTTATTTAGTATCTGGTCATGGATGAACAATACTTATATTCTAAAACCCAAAATATTTTATAATTTCTGGCATCACGGTTTAGTAAAAATTTGAAGAGGAATTGCACTCCAAATATGGATTTTTCTCTTCTTGTAGAGCCGTGTCCACTAATGAAGGATGGCTTTAACCATTGCAAATTCGTCTATATCTTCTGCTTTTCTTTAGAGCGTCTGTGTATCTAACCCGGTCCAGTCGCGAATGTTTTTCAGCCAGGATATTTGTCGTCTACCAGGACCACTTTTTCCTTCGAATTTATTCTTCATAATCAGCTGCACCAACTCATACTTATCACTTCTACGTATGTGCCCCAAACATGCCGTCTTTCGACTTTTAATGGTGGCCAAAAGTTTTCTGTCTCTTCTCATTCTGTGCAACACCATTTCGTTCGTAATATTATCGGTCTATGGTATCTTCAAAATTCTTCTTAAAAGCCACACCTCAAAAGCTTCCAGTTTTCTCATTAAGTCAACATTAACAGTCCAGGCTTCACACCATAAAGAAGAATAGAGTGGATATAACACTTTACCATCCGATATCGGATTTGCAGATTAAGGTTACTCAGAAATTTGCTCATCTTCAAAAAGGCTGTTCTTTATTGCTCCATTCTTAAGCGAATTTCTGATTTCAAGTTCAGATTTTCTGTAATCCAGACTCCTAAGTATTTCATTTTGTCTACTTCCTCAATATCTTCATTTTTTATCTGGATCCTTGTAATGACTTTGCACCTCTTACTAATAACCATGGTTTTTGTTTTCCTTATGTGTATTGTTAAACCAAACTGCTCCCCAGTATCACAAATTGTGTTTAGTAAAAATATTGATATAAACAGAAAAAATACATTTATATCAAATAGATAACTACTAAATAAATTGGATTTTTTATAGAATTAAAAACCATTTTTAAAAAATATGTTTTATTACCTCATTTCTCCTTCTTGTAGTGCTTTCAACTACTAGAGTACCACGTCGCTGGCTTAACTGAACCAACAGCCGGTTAAGGTGTTATTTTTATATGGTGAAAATATTCTTTTGTTAAATAACTTTAAAGCAGCCGCAATTTGTTAGTTCATGTAGGTATCACTTCATTAAATGAAGTCTGCCATAAAAGACTTTTTGTTGTGCCGCACTTTATTTAATTCACTTACTTGACGAATAATATCAATAAAATTCTTCTTTTAGGATTAAAAATGACTGATGTTTTCTGTGTGATAATTTAATAATTACCAAGTTGTCCAAAAGATTAAATTTAACTCAATTGTTTCTACCTTTTTCTTTGTAAGCGATATAATTTGATCCATCATAGAAACAAAAACTTGATCCTTAACAAAAAATAATTTTTGTTAAGGAATCTCCCAAAGATATACATGTTTTTTCTCTAACGAAAAATATCTATTAAGAAAAAGATAAAATCTGAAAAAAATAATAATTCTGCAAACTGTAATATAAACTCCGAACAAATCTATCTATAATTGATGGATTCGACCGTTACTTCATGGAAATTCATTTTATGTAACAATAAAACACTGAAAACTTTGTTTTCAAACTTCCACAAAATTTATTTTAAATCTTATCACTACAGCTATTTCGGCTGATTGTCTTTCTCAAGTGATCTATTTTTGGCGTCCTTTTTTTTATTTTTCGCCTTCTTATAAAAGAAGGCGAGGACGACCACCGACTAGATGGACTGATGATATAAAACGTGTAGCGGGAAACTGGCTACAAGCGGCCCAGTGTAGAGAACACTGAAAAGAACTGAGGAAGGCCTACGTCCAGCAGTGGACGCGATTGGCTGATTGATAAAGATCTACCGATCTAAACCAATTCAATTAAAAAGGGCAAATAATTAGAAATCAAAAGAAATAAAATCAGTCTCGAAAACCTATTAAATTCTTTTAGGGACTCAAGAAAATGAAAAGCATATAGACATGCATTGCATTGAGAAAAACACCGAAAATACAGAATATTAGTTGATGAAAGACGGAAGCAATACAAGCAAGGCTCATTGAAAGCGATACAAGGCTCCAAGTATTGCATTTTTCCGACCTGCCGCCAACAAAATTAGTATAGACTATTTGATAGCCTATACTAAAGATGATAAAAAAAGTATGGGAAGAACGCTTGAGGAAACTTTTCCATGAAGTTAAAACAATACAAGAGCCCACCATTGAAGAAAATTCAGGTCCCAAAATCCTACCAGAACAAATAACGGCAGTCGCCAGACAAATGAAGGATGGAACAACACCGAGACTTGATGAAATTTCTGCAGAACTGCTGAAGCTATTAGATGCACAACAAATAAAAATAAAAACTGAAATGTTTATTGAAATATACAAGGTAGGAAAAATACCAGTAGAGTGGCTCAAATCAAAGTTTGTACTATTACCCAAAAAACCAGGAGCAAAAGTTTGTGAAGATTATAGGACAATAAGCCTAATGAGCCATGTGCTTAAACTGTTATTAAAAGTCATTTACAAAAGAATTTACCGGAAATGCGTGGAACAAATTGCGCCCAATCAGTTTGGATTTGTGAACGCCGTTGGTCTGAGGGAAGCTTTATTTAGCGTGCAGGTATTGTTTTAGAAATATAGAGATGTCAGCTGTAATATTTTTACATGCTTGATTAACTACAAGAACACTTTCGATAGAGTCGAGCATGAACAAATGATGAAAGTGCTAAGAAGAGGACAAAGATTAATGGAAGATACTTCAAAATTATAGCTAATCTGCATTGGAATCCATCAGCGGTACTCCGAATAGATGGTGAATATACAGATTAGGTCAAAATGTTAAGGGGAGTGAGACAGGGGTGCATAATTTCACCACTAATATTCATCTGTATTCCGAGCACATTTCTAAAGAGTCCCTAAAAGATATTGATGAAGGCAACTCAATAAATGGAGTTAAGCTCAATAACCTGCGGTATGCAGATGATGCAATAGTGTTTTGCAATACCATAGAAGGGCTTCAAAACTTAATGAACAAAATAAAGGAAACAAGTAGAATATATGGACTGAATATAAGCACCAGCAAAACCAAGCTAATGATCATCAGCAAGAAAAACATACCTGGAGCAAATCTGTATGTAAACCAAATGACTATTGAACGTGTCTCACAGTACAACTACTTGGGAACTATAATCAATGAGTCATAGGACAATACTCAAGAGACTAAATATCGCATCAGAAAGGTCAACAGTGCATTCTTGACTATGAACTTTGTGTTCAAGAGCTGATAGCATATACAGAGATATACAGAAGAATACTGAAGATACCATGGACAGACAAAGTCATCAATAAAGAAGCACTGCAAAGGATGAGCACAACCGCGGATCTGGTGAACATCATGAAGAGCCGTAAGCTGGAGTACGTGGGACATATAATGAGAAATCAAGGCAGACACGAGCTACTTCAATGCATTTTGCAAGGTAAAATTTAAGGAAAAGGAGCCCCAGGATGAAGAAGAATATCCCTAATGAACAGACACCCTAAAAAGAAGAATTTGATAGCCAATGTACGATCATTGGGCAATGTACAAGAAGAAGAAGAGGTATTGGTAACGTTCACTTTGAGCTGTATAAATTGGGTGGCGAATAAATAGTAGGGCACATGCAATGCTCATTAGCAAGATTTTGAATGATGAAAAAATCACTAGCAACTGGAGAATCGGAATTATATAGGTAATCTATAAAAAAGCGAATAAACAAAAATGCGAACAATAAAGCGACTTAACCCTCTTGTGCATAGCGTACAAAGTTTTACTCACATATTAAACAAACGACTTCCACAACTAAATGAAAATATTGTATAGGAATATCAAACTAATTTCCAACAAGAAATATCTACAACTGTTTAGCTCTTCACAGTGAAACCGATTCTAAACAAATCGTGGGAATACGAAATTGATGTACACAAAATATCCATAGAGTATAAACATGTCTACTATTCAATTAATAGACACAAGTAATATCAAATATTGCATATCTTTAACATTCCCCAACATACATCCGATTAGTAAAACCAACAATGCACCCGGACAGCAACTCACTGGAGAACAAACCTGGAGAAAACCGGAGCGTGACCGGCAAGGTTGGAGAAGACCAAGACTAGGTTTTGTTTAGTAGCGCTATTAGAGAGAGAAAGAGAGAGAGAGGGAGAGAGGGAGAGTGATACATATATATATATATATATATATATATATATATATATATATATATATATATATATATATATATATATATAGGAAAAAAGAAAGTAAGAAAGTAATGCAAACACTAAATAAGTAAAACTAATAAAAGTATGAAATTTTTAAAATAATATTTGGGAATGTTGGAAAAATAATGAAAGATGAAAATTAAATCGAAATATATGACAAAAATTTGTACGGTAATACCAAATCAACATAAGACAGTTAACAGTGAAATTAGTAAAATTGGTGAAATTAATGAAATTAGATAAATTAGTATATTGTTTCATTGAGCAGTCTTTTACGATTGGTAGGTTGCTAACCTTGCCAATCATCCTCTAAATTTTATCCGGGCTTCGGACAGGCTGTGGTAATCACAGAGCTACTCAATACACCCCGTAATCCCCTCAGCAAAAAATAAAAAATGCACGGTTACAACAACAAATTTACTAAGATGTAAATTGGAGCTGGAAGGTCAAATAATAGAACAAGTGATGAAGTTTAAATATCCAGGCATCACAATATCTAGCTACGGAAAGCTCGAACGCAAAGTGGAAGATTAAGCGAATACTGCAAATAAAGCAGAAAGCTGTCTAAATGAAACAATATGAAGAAATAAAAATATCGGGAAAGAAACGAAAGGCAAAATTTACAAAACAGTCATCAGATCAATACTAACGACAGAAACAAGACCTGATACAGAGAGGACAAAAAGGATGTTAGAAACAGCAGAGATGAAAACACTTCTCAGACCTTCAAGTACATATATGTGATGTAGATGCAAGGTGGAGAACATCAAGAACTGGGTAAGAAATAGAAGAGTAGAATGGAACGATCATATATGCCGAATGACAACAAAGACGGCAAGAGACTGTGCCCCAATAGGAAGACGATCAGTAGGAAGACCACGAAAATGATGGAACGACAACTTACTGGAGGCACATTGAAAAACAGACAGAGTTATGTCTACATAAAAATAAGAAGATGATAAATTAATGAAATTAGTGAAATAAAGAATGTGACGCAAAGAAAACTCTTAGTTAAATAATAAAAATGAATCAATAAATGGAAATAACCAGAACAATAAACAGAAAAACTATTGCCCAATCAATATCATTATATTTACCTTTTGATCACTATGCGGGATCAGCTCACTCAGTTACATTTCTCTTGATTTTAATCTTGGGTTATACTAACAATTCTTTGGTATAAATCCTAAACTCCTAATCAGCTCTGATTTGTCTTTTGTTAAACATAGACCTGCTCTAGATATTTCCATCTCTTGTCCACCGTGTTTAAGGTCTTCCCTAGCTTCAAATATCATCCGTATATCGAAGATGATTTCATTTCTGTTCATCTATGTCCATCGAATGCCCTTTCTAACCGAGTCTCCATGACTGTTATAAATAATTAAAGCGACAAAGTATATCCTTGTTAATGGGGACTTCATAATTATTAAAAGATTGTGGTTGTTTGTCATATATGGGACGGTTTCCTAAACAAGGAGTCGGTTGCATGACGATTTTTTGTACACTTCCAAGTAATCCCTTTCTTCATCTAGTTCAGTAAGATCTTGGTACATATTCCGAATTATAACACGAAGGCTTTTGATTCTCCAGTTTTCGATTTTGATCCATATATTTGTTAAGATAGTTTTCTATAAGATTTGGACTTGTTTTTTGAGGTCTGTTACACATGGAGTAGTTTAAATATTCAAAATATGCCGTTTGATTAGTTTCGTTTAGGAGCTTTATTATTACAGTATTATACTATTAAATGTGTAAATGTTATAATTTAATAGTTGTACTGTTACCAAATATGCTTACGTAATAGATTCTACTTATTGCAGTATAAAAACTGACGGAATTTTGTTATATGCTTTAAAATGATAAGGTGTGTGTGTGTGTGTGATATTTTGAAAGGAAATTTTAAAAACTATGATAAACTTTCAATGTTATGTTTGTTATAATTCGAAATATGTAGCAAGATCTTGCTGAACCAGAGAAAGAAAGAGATAGAAGTCTACAAAAAACCGTCATGCCCTTTTTCTTCTTCAAGTACCATGTCCTTTCAGAACGTTGGTTACCATCATTGCTATCTTAATTTTATTCACTGCCACCCTAAATAGCATGCTTGTATCAACGCCATACTAATCTCGCAAGTTCTTCAACCATGATGCTCTTCTTCGTCCTGGACTGCGTTTGCCTGCTATTTTTTCTTGCATGATATTTTCTAGCAACCTATAGTTGGGACCTACATGTCTGAAACATTTCAGCTTTCTCTGCTTGATACTTTTTATGATCTCAGTAGTCTTGGTGAGACGTTCTAGTATTGTGGAGTTTTGAGTCTTCTACACCCCGGAAACTTTTAGTTCTTCTATAGCACATTTCGAAAGCTCCACTCACGGCGGGCTTAAAGTAAGACCGGGAATACGTAGCAGCGAAGTAGGCGGATCCTCGATGCCAATTTTAGGTCTATGTTACATAACGCCTTGGACATTCTTCTAAAAGCAGCTGTAGCCTGCTCTATCATAGATCTAATTTCACCGTGACTTTCTACGTTACAATTTAATTGCTGTCCAAGATAAATGTTCTCATGCCCACTGACTACTTATTAAGGAAATTGCCCATCTATGACAAACAACCACAATCTTGTGATAAGTATGAAGGCTTCACTTGCAAAGTTATTTTTAAACATCTATTTAAAAAGTAATCAAGGCTTCAGAATAAATTTAAAATATATCCTTGTTGCACCCCTCTGCCAGTTTTGTCTTTTCAGTTATGCAATGAAAGTGTACAGTTGGTGTTGTTGCATTTTCGTATACATTTTGAATAATATTCACATGCCTGTGCTCTATTCTGCTTTCTGATAGGAATTTTAAGATATCGACTGTTTAAGCTATGTCAAATGCTTTATAATAGTCACCAAAATTGGGAACCAGGGGTCTATTATATTCGATAGACTTTTCGACTTAATATTTAAGGCACAGCAGAACTTCAGGAGTGCGAGGTTGAGAAAATATCGTCGATCATGAAAGATCAACTTATGAAGGCGTGTAATATAGTTGAAAATAATAAAGCTCCACGCTTAAACGAAATCTCAAACATCGCTTTAAAATCTAACGTCAAAAATTATCGGCAATGATCCTGGAGGTTTACATTACGTGCCGCAAGGAAAGAAACCACCAAAGGAACCATCGTTTTATCGTCCGCACTCTATGTTATGTACAGCTGACATGATATTAGAATGAATAGTCCATCAAAGAATGGGAGCAGCAATCAGTATGGTTTTTGAAAAGGGCGCTCCACAGTAAATGCGATTAATCTTGTTGTTATTACAGTTGAGGGGGCGATCGCAAGGACTCGATGAAAGAGGGGTACGAAGAAGTACTGCCCCATGGTAAATGCATTAACTCTGTTAACTGGAATTGCATTACGCAAGCTACTTCACTGATCGACTTTTGAAGTATGACACAAAGTCTTCAATCTTTGGTGAAAACTGTCACTTTAAATTCGGTGTCATAAACGTATCCAGATCATGAAAATGAGCAAAATTAATCATTAGTTTGTAAAGCTACAGTCCTATATGATCCGTCATATAGAGCACAATAATTATAAGAAGTGAAGTAGAAAGAAAACTAGAAAAAAGCAGTTTACTTTTCAATAAAGAATAAACTTAAATGAGGGATGTTGTCCTATGCCCCTAAATTGAAATGGTAGCTGTTGAAATGTGTGTAAAGACTTATTAAAATTTAATTTATTAATTAAAACTAACAGCAATATTGTTACGTCCCATAAAATTTATAATGATGTTCTAAAACGAATAGCGTTTTGTGGGCCCAATGGATAGTACGGCAATAGAGGACAGTAACGGCTGGCGGCCTGGCGGGCGGCGATTACTCTCTTGGGGGCATCACGGCGATTCGCCACTCCTCCGCAACATTCTTTCTATTTTTATTTTCTCCGTAAATCTACTGATATAATTACTTACTCAGTTGATTAGATATTTTATCCCGTGAAATATAATACTTACACCAATTTTTGGCTAAATGAAAAGAAGAAATATATTTTGAATGTGTAAACCATAAAATGTTTATAATAAAAATTACACTAGTATAACAATCTAACTTAAATCCACTATTAAATCAGTTGTAAATTAAATAAGAAATCAGAAAGAAGTGAACAATTCTAAACTTGTTACTTGGTCTTTCTATTTTTGTCACATTGGCTGAAAATCCAAAAAAAATGGCCCTGATTCCCGGGTCCCCTTAAATGAGGAAAGGGTGCTAAGAATACCACCCACCCAGGGATATCAGCCACTAATGTCCCAAAAGTTAAAAGGAAATGTACGTGGAACATTCGAAGCATGTACCAAGCAGGCAAAGCAGCAAATAATATTCAAGAAATGACTCGCCTGAACATAGATATTTTAGGATGCAGTGAAGTTCAATGGCCAAATTCTGAAATAAAAATTATAGATGAACACCATTTCTACTATTCTGGAGAGGACAGAACAAGAAACAGAAATGGCGTAGCGATAATAATAAAAAGGGAAATAACTAAAGCAGTAATAGAATTTACTCCCATATCAAACAGAGTTGTGCTATTGAAAATTAACTCAAGTCTACACTCAAGTACGACTATCTGATCATCTGCGAAAAATAAAGTTGTTGGACATTTACCACCACCTATGTCTATTCCCATTCCGGATACTTGTTTTCTCTACTGCTCTAGCGATAATTGAATATATATTTTAAATATGGTCGAAGATTGAAAACAACCTTGTTTAAGCACCTTTGATGTTGGAAATGATTCAGATATAAAGTTTCCTTCTTTAACGACACTTTTTGCATTTTTGTATACATTCCCGATAGCATCGACATACTCTCTACTGAGACCTACTTTCGTCTATGTTTGAAACAGATTTTTATAAAATAACGTATCGTATGCTTTTTCTAAATCTGCAAACAATAGGTGGATAAATATATTCCTTGCCTTCCGTTTTTCGATTACCTGCTGTAGAACAAATATACCATTAGTGCACGATCTTCCCGAAATCCATTTTGTTCTTCTATGTCTTCGTATTCTGATTCTATTCTTTCTTTTATTATTCGACCGAACAATCTCTCCACTCTGAGCTGATAACAGCTATTCCCGATAACAGAGCATTTGTGTTTATCACCTTTCTTGACTATTGAGCTGATGTATCCAACATTCCAATCATCAGGGATATTTTTGTCTTTTTAAGCATTTGTTAAATAGTTGAATTAACATCTCATATAATATTTTTAGTCCGTACTTTACCAACTCAATTGGGATGTGCGATCTTTTGGAATTTACATCTATCCTCTGTCAGTAAGACCTCATAATGGCGTTTCCACTGTTTCAGATCTATTAACTGTAAGTTAGATTTTTCCTTTTCTTCCCTCTGGAGAGACTTTATCACCTTCGACGCTTGCCCAACTCTTGTTCCACCTATATACCTATCCACCTCTGCACATCTTCGTTCCAAATAAATCACTGGAAAGTCTAAAATATTCTCGAAATTTTTCCTCGTTTTGAAACAATCTTTCTTCGACTGTTAATTTAAAAACACCTTCTGTATTAAGTCATGAAAAAATTTCGTTTACATTTTTATTTATTCTATTTAAATTTAACGTTATCAGCTCTTCTTCTTCCTCCTCTTCTTGGAGTAATAAAATTAGTGCATTAAGTTTGCGAGAATTCCTTTTTGTAAATGTACAATCTTTGAGAGAATAAACGTGAAACCAAGTTCTAAACTTGCTTTCAGAACGACAGAATATGTATGCGAAATAATCGTACACCCAAAACTGCCGTGAGTCGAGTACAACAGATTCTGCTGTGCGCTGCGCACTGTTCTAACAAATCGTAGCTTTAGATTGAATTTTTTTGTTTTGTTTTGGTGTTATTTTACTAAAACAAGCGGATTTTACACCTAAGAAGACCGCTTTGCAATTAAATGATGGTAACTTTATTACTAGCGGACCAGATAAGCGGCGATATATTTTACACTACCTCTTTGAATAAAATTTTACTGCTCTGTTGTTTCAATCAGCACTGCTCAACAAGTTATCGTTTCTTGGTTTATAATTTTATTGCAATGTTAATTTTTTTTTAATTTCTTCTGACGTATCGTATAATGTAGGTTTACCCAATAATCAAAGTTATGCATTTAAAAAAACATATTATTTGAAAAATAAATAGTAAATACCATGTGTCATAATAATTGTAATCTCAGGAAAAAATACAGTTAAGATTTTATACACACTTAAAAATTTGTTTACTAATGTATTTCTTAAATCCACATAATCATTGAAAAATTATTCATGCTGTTTAAAATATCTTTCTGTTAACGACAAAGTAGATCAAATTCAAACGTCATCATATTTCTCTTTTGTTTATCGTTAAAAATTAATTGATGGTCGTGGGTTGTATTTTTGTGTTTTAATAATTTAACAAAATATATAATCAGCAAAAACCTTATTTAAAACATGCGAACGGTTTTTGCAATCACAATCAATACAGTGTTTATGTTAGTTTAGCATTGGCTGTTAAATAACTTGTGTTCGATTGTTTTAAGTCCTTAAACCCTCATCCTTTTTAGGGTGTAGTAGTTGTATATAAGTCCCTATTTTTTATAGTAGCGTAGTGAAGTGGTACTTTAAAACAAAATGAGTAATTTGGAAGAAAATAAAATACAGTCGAAACGTAGAGTGTTATCTCCAGGAGAACGGTGCGGCGTTTAGTTCTAAAAGTCGAAAGTTATTTCAATTTAGAAAAAAAAAATAATATGGATCCAATGATATCTGTTATGGCAGTTCAGAAACGCACATGCGATGCTTGCGGTATCTCAGACAGAACATTCCGAAGAATTAATAACATGAGTGAGGATGAAATAAATAAAGTAAGCAAGAGAAATCGTCGACATCCAAAAACTTTAGATTTGCATCAGTCAATTAAACTTGCAATTAAAAATATTATATATAATATGTATAAAGAAAAAGAACATGTAACAGTTAGTGCTGTGTTGCAAAAAACAAAAGACAAGGAACTGTGTGATATTAGTTTAACAAGTTTGTGGAGAGTGTTGAAACATTTAGGTTTTCGATATAAAAAGACAAATAATAGACAAGTATTGTGTGAACTCTCTAATGTTGTTTCAAAACGGTGACATTTTTTAAGAAAATACATGAACAATAAAATGTCTGATAGTCCGAGGCAAGTTGTATTTTTAGACGAAACTTGGATTTTCGCTAAAGGAAATATATCAAAATCATCTTGGCAAGATGGCACCACGAAATGCTATTCTTCTAGTCGTTCCGGTAATGGTAAACGCTACATTATACTTCATGCTGGAAAAGATGAGGGTTTTATTCCTGACGCTAGTTTAATTCTTTCGTCCACAAAGAATACAGGTAATTACCATGGAAATATGGATGCAAATATTTTTAAGAATGGTTTGAAGAAAATTTGTTAAAAAAATTTGAGCGACCATCCATAATAGTCTTAGATAATGCATCCTACCACTCAAGAGTAGAAGAGAGATTTCCTTCAAATAGCTGGACAAAAGAAGACATAAAGTTGTGGTTGACAGAAAAGAAAATTTATCACAGTGACATATTTTTAAAAGTCGATTTACTTCAAAGGTGTGGAGAGCACAAAATTCAAAAGAACTTTGTTACTGACCAAATGGGTCTTAAATATGGCCATGAAGTTCTTCGACTTCCGCCCTACCATTGCCACTATCATGGACGTATATACGTCCATGGCCACTATAACGCAATTGAGTTAGTTTGGAGTATAGTCAAAAATTTTTATGATAAACATGCATCCAAAACAAAAGATGACGCTAACGTTCTTGGTTTATGGAAAGAATAGCCAGATCAAATAAAGGCACAACAATGGCAAAATTGTATTAGACATACGGATATTGTATAGACATAATCGTTCAGTCTTTTCAAACCGAGCGAGTTATAGATGAGGTCCGGATTCACAATTCAGATAGTGACGACTCTGCTAGTAAAATATCAGACAGTGAATAGGATAAATCTTTTGCTAAAAAAAAAGAAGAAACAAAAAAGTATTTCGGGAATTCAATTCAAACTTTGTGGTGTGTTTTAGTTAAATGATAAAGTATCTACGGTCCAATTACTGGACTGCATAGGTAATCTCAATAGCTTTGGTATTAATTACTGGACTACACGTGTTTAAACATTTTGTTTTGCTGAAAACTCAAAAGTGATTTAGTGCCAATTTGTTTCAAGGTTATATTTAATACAGTACAAATTTGGATATACCAGCAACTTGGCAAGTATTTTCCAATTTAACTGCATTCAAAACCATTCATATAATGTTTACTCTACGCCAAATAGAGACTTATAGAGACTTTGATGAACATTTGATGTCGACAAATAATTTCAATTATTCGAAATAATCCGTCTCACTTCTTTTAAGCGGCCTGTATATACATATTTATTATATTTATTTTATTTGCCTTTGATACAGTAAAACCCAATATTATTACTGAACATAAAATACAGGAAATTGAATACTTTTTCTTTTCAAGCGATCGAAATTAAATATTAAGTATCGCCCCACTGTTTGAGGCCCACTGATCATATCTTAATTACATATCGGACTTCAAAGGCTAAAAGAAGAATTATATAAACAAAATACTTATTTTGTTATTTAATATTAAAATTTTTCAGTGGTTTTTGTCTTATATGATTTTAATAATACCATTTTTTAAATAGAACTTATTATTTTAATAGTACAGTGTAGTAATTTTGTCCAATAATTTATTTTACACAGTAAATACATAAAATCAAGTTTTTTATATACTTTAATGATCTCCACTGCTCTCTAAATCCGTTCTGATTTCGCAATCATGCCACTTTTACACATATTTTCATGTAATGAGGTGTTTTGTACTCGGCACTCATCAGACTGTAAGCATACATTACTAGTCAGTTTCGGTTGCAAATGTAAAACGGTGAACCAAAAGAATGCACCATAATCAAAGCTCCGAACCAATGAGTCTCTTAAAAATTTTAGTATTCACCGGACTAAGCTAATTTGTTCACTTTGGTGTTTTTATGACATTCTCTGGTGTCGCTTATAAGGTAGCGCTGACGCACGAACTGAAAATATTCCGAAGCCTTACAGGATGACTTTGGTTAAGTGCTATTATGGTTTTTATTCAGTTCAATATTTTTTATAGATGAGATACTAGTTTCAATTATTATTATTATAATATAAGCGAGGGCAGAGGAACTAAGTCCCTATTATGCCCAAAAACAAAGAAATTTCATTAATCACCTACTAGTAAATAACAAAAATTGCAAATAAAAGAAATAAAATTACAATTTTTGGTTTAAAAGAAAAACAATATTTTTTTTATAGAAAAACTATAATATAAAACTGTCAAGTCTGTTTTTACACGAGTTGGTAGAGGAAGCGGAGACAATGTTATCGTTGAGGTTATTCCAGCACTCAAAAACTCTATTTGGAAGAAAGTTCTGTCAGTGTCTTATAGAAAAATTTTCTTTCTTTAGTTTATATTGATGACCTCTAAGGCGTTCATCTTGATTTATGATAAATATTTCATCGAGGTTTCCAAAATTGAATTTTAGTATTTTGAATGTTGTAATTAAGTCTCCACGTTCTCGGCGAAGTTCAAATGTAGTTAGGTTAGCCATACTAATTCTCTCTGCATAAAACGGTCTTCTCGGTCCCAAAGAAATTCGAGTGGCTTTTCTTTGAACGTTTTCCAACAGAGTCTTGTCTCGAACCAGATCGGGATACCACGTTTGTCCAGCGTATTCAAGTATGGGTCTTACGTACATACGTACAGAGTGTAAAGTTTGCAAAATAATTGCATTGAAACTCTCGAAAAACACCTCCGAATAAGATACAGTCTTGAGTTTGCACGTTTAAAAATAGAGGTAATAAAGTCGGACCAAGTTAGGCTGCTGTTCACGATAACACCAAGATCGTTATACGAAAACACAGATTCTAATGGCTGCCCGTTAACAAAGTACGGCACAAGTGGGTTATTTTTGCCAATTCGAAGCACTACACATTTTTCCACGTTTAAGGGTAGTAACCACTGGGAACACCAAGTTAAAATAGAGTCCAAGTCCATTTGGAGGGTTAGCTAGCTGGTTTGTATTTGGATTTACATATAGTTTTGTGTCGTCAGCGTAAAACGATATTTTACTTGAGACATAATAAGGAATATCGCTGGTGTAAACCGTAAAAAGCAGAGGTCCAAGGACAGAACCCTGAGGTACTCCACTTTTCACTAACCTGTCCTGTGAGAAAGATTCGCTACCTCTAACTTTATAATATCGATCTGTCTGGAAATCATCTATCCAACGAAGTAAAATACCGCGAACTTCGAAATGTTCTAGCTCATGTAGAAGTCTGCGCTTAGGTACACGGTCAAAGGCTTTAGAAAAATCTAGATAAACAACGTCGACCGGCTGCGAACTGTTAAGGGATGAGGTCCAGTCGTTAACACAATGTAGGAGATTGGTTAGAGTAGAGCGACCAGGGACAAATCCATGTTGTTGTGTTGGAATAACATGTTCCTGGAGAAGGAATTTTGTCATCTCCTCAGAAATAATGGCTTCCATAACTTTGGCAACTACTGGCAGCAAGCTAATCGGACGATAATTGTTGGGGTCGAGTTTGTTGCCTTTTTTAAAAATATGGGTAACGGAAGCTAATTTCCAACTAGGGGGTAAGGAGTTTTGGATGAAAGAGGTTTGCATAATGACCGTTAAGGGTATTGCAAGCGTGTCTGCGCACCTTTTTAACAGTTTTGGTGTTAAATCATCTAAACCAGGTGAAGCGGCCGTGCGAAGTTTAATTAAGTGTTGTTTGACATGGTCCACTGTGAATTCAACTTGCTGTAAGGATGCGCCGACACGATTACAGTTAACAGCAGGTAGATAACCATCATTTAATTCTGTAGTAAAAACCTGTGAGAATGCTAAATAGAGAGTTTCGGAAGATTCTTTGTCAGAAGAGCATAAAGTCTGGTTGGATTTTTGAAGTAGCGGAATGGAAACTTTAGATGTCATGGAGGAACGTATGTATTTATAGACTTTCTTAATGTTACCACTTTTAATAACGTTTGCTTCAAAATTTTGTCTTAGGGTTTTTAGAGATGTTTTTAAGTTATTTGAAAATCTGCGGTGGCTTTGGAAATCACTAAGAAGCCGGGTGTGTTTAAATTTTCGCCATAGATGTCGTTTGTGATTAATTTGTTTAATTGCTGTTCGATTTATCCAGGGTTTGAGGTTTTTATAACTCTTACGGAAAATAGTATTTGTAGAAATTATATTGTGGACTTTATCGAGAAATGCAGTCCACATTAATGAGGAGAATAAAAAGAAGATACAGTTTATTTTTCTCTTTCTATTAGAGAGAAATAAATGGACGAAGAATTATGTCAAGTTAAGAATAAAATAAATAGTCCTTTTAGGATATTATCAGTTTATCAAAACGTTAACAAATATTTTGGATAGGTTAGTAGCACACTTTCTAAAAAATAGGATCTACTGATCTAAAATCTATCACCCTGTAGGTTGACAACATTCCTTGTCATCTCCTATATGGCAGCGCCGATCGGATATACGTGTAGGCCCATTACCAGCGAAACTGCCAATATACCGAGCCACATTATACCAAAAGTCAATACATATATGAGTCGCGGTCTTAGCGATCGCAATAACCATTTACCACTATCTGTAATTCCCACGACGGCCACCAGATGATGTCGGCGAGCCTGATTGCGCTACGCTACCGCTCCAATGAAAACAAATTACCTCCTGCGGAAGGATATTGCCGGTCCTAAAAGTCCTACGACTCTTATTTGAACCGACAAGACGACGTGTGCAGGAGTTCTTTCTCTTTCTAACATCTGCTTTTAGGCCAGCGCTTAACGCATTGGAAATTGCTATTGTGTCAATCACCTCTCGAAAAATTTAAATACTATCTAAATAAGATCATTAGTCAGAAAAAATTAATACAAGATTTACAATGCACTGAGTACATATCGGCACCATTGTTTCAGAGTAAATGGCAAAATCACAGTTTTTTATATTTTAATATTATTTTTTTAAACGAAAAGTGAACCTTTTCAATTTACTTTCCGTTCTTAAAATTTTAACGAACTACCTAAAATCAAAAAAGATTCCCTACAAGTAGTTTCAATTTGCATAAAAGACAATTTTAGCCCAATATGTGTTTCAACTGAAGAAATGCTGCCCAAAAAGCGTGAAAGAAGAAAAAATTAATCTGGAAACACAGAAAAAAGTAGAACAAAGAAGAATACTGAGAAGCGACGAAAACTCTAGTAACGACGATATAAATAGAATGAACAAGGAAGTATCAAGAGAAATCAGAAAAGACTTAAGAAAATACAAAGATGAGAAAATCATCAAAACCATTGAGGAAAATAAGAGTATGAAAATAATGAGACGCAAACTCACAAATGGAAATAAACAAATAGTCAAACTCAAGGATAGAAATGGCAACATCACATCAAACAGAGAACATTTGTTACAAATTGTGGAATCATTCTATGAGGCATTATATAGCAATCAATCGACTCTAGATATAGTCGAATATCAACAGAGGAAGGTTCAAAATCAGGGTTCCGAAGATATTCCAGAAATCTCCTTGAACGAAATTTACAAGGCCCTAAAAAGGATGAAGAACAACAAAGCTCCGGGGGTGGACGGTGTCGTCACTGAAGCGATAAAGATAGGAGGCTCAGTACTGATAGCCAAAATTCAAAAGCTCTTTAATCTATGCCTATGGAATCAAAATATCCCAACAAATTCAATAACTGTACTCTTACACAAGAAGGGAGATGTAGCAGACCTGGAAATATACAGACCAATCAGTCCCCTTAACCATCTTTATAAATTATACACCCGAATAATAACGAATAGATTAGAGACAAAGCTGGATTTTTACCAACCTCGGGAACAAGCTGGTTTCCGCCCTAATTACGGCACAAACGATCACCTGCAGTGCCTAAAAACCCTAATAGAAAAAACTAACGAATATAACCGTCCCTTGGCATTGATTTTTGTAGACTTTAAATAGGCGTTTGATACAGTGGAACTACCGTCCATCTTAAGAGCACTACAAGATTGCAGGATCGACCACAGATATTGTAATATAATTAAAAATATATATGAAAATGCCACAACAACCATAAGTCTATATTCTGCAACTAATAAAATAAAGATAAAAAGGGGAGTCAGGCAAGGTGATATCATGTCACCAAAGCTGTTCATTACCGTTCTTGAGTACGCATTTAAAAAACTAACATGGCAACAGAAAGGAATATCCATCGATGGAGAAAGATTAAACCATCTACGTTTTGCGGACTATATTGTGCTTATGTCAGATAATCTGGGAGAGATCAAAGACATGCTCCAAGAACTGAATGACATACTACAAGAAACTGGGCTGGAGATAAATTTCGAGAAAACCAAAATGATGACCAATATGGTTCCCAGCGAAGAGATACAGATCAATAACAACAAGGTAGAATTAATCGATAAATACACATACTTGGGTTATGAAATTAGAATAACCAGAGACAACCAAACCTGCGAGCTAAATAGACGAATCATGTTGGGATGGGCGGCATATGGACGGATGAGAGATATTTTTAAAACAAATATCCCAATTCACCTGAAAAGGAAGGCATTTCACCAATGCATCTTACCAGTCTTGACCTACGGAGCAGAGACCTTAACTTTAACGAAAGCTACTGCCGAAAAACTGAGGGTAACACAAAGGCGAATGGAGAGATCAATACTGGGCCTGACCTTGAAAGATCGCGTAAGAAATGAGGAGATACGCCGACGAACTGGCGTAGACGATATTATACTGCGAATCAATAAACAAAAGTGGAGGTGGGCTGGACATGTTGCTAGAATGGAAGACGGAAGATGGACGAAGAGATTATTGGAGTGGAGACCAAGAGCCGACAAGCGAAGTCGAGGCAGACCACCCACCCGATGGACCGACGACCTAAGGAGGATAGAAACAAACTGGATTGCAGTAGCTAGAGATAGAGAAAACTGGAGACGTTTGGAGGAGGCCTATATCCAACAATGGATGTGAAAATTCGGCTGGATGATGATGTGTTTCAACAATTTACTGTCCACCAAATTATCAACCAAACAAGAGTAAATTTAAAATATTTTTAGATCACTAGGACCCAGGTTCTTAGCGGGTGGTAGAAGAAGACCTCTTACCGGAAAGAAGTAGAGCCAAACACGATGTAGTAAAAGAAATGCAACTAAAATATGTCTTAACCTAAAACTGGCTGGCCAAAAGACTCGAAACAGACTGCTCGATCTACTTGACTTCTTTATCTCTAAGGAAATGTCAAAAGTATATCTACACATAGAATCTAATTAAGACCTACCATTAGATCATCAAATGGAATATTTTTAACGAAATCCTACACAAAATATAGAAATGGCAATAGAAACATTAAAAAAATAAATAGGAACATGAGACTGCATGCAAATCTACAACTTTAAATGAAAACGATTCCATAAGGATTGTCCAACAATAAAAAGAACAAAAAGAGAAGTAAGACAAACGAAAACTTTGTAAAAAATAGCATCAAACTCGTTCACCTTAAGACAAAACTACTAAAACAAAACTAAACAAAAAAAATACTACTAAAAGAACAAAGCAACTGTTCTCTTCCCTATTTTCTTTTTGATGTTATTTATCTATTCTTATTTCAGTTACTCACCTCTCAGAACAACCCTGCCCTTAACTAACCAGTACTGAGCAATCGACCTTCGAGCCTATTATGTACCTTATTCTTATATTGCACTATAGCCCAAATCGAGCCTTGCCTTCTTTATTTTTTGCCTCCACTCTTGCTGGTCTGTGGCTGATCTTCTCCATATCCTCCTCCTCAATCCTTTAGCCCTTGTCAGGGCGTAGTGACACCCTAAATATTGTTAGTCTGCTGTCTCCATTGACTGCGATCTTATGCCATATGGACGGCTTCATGTAGGGATTTTCCCACCAAACTCTTCATTTGGTCTACCCATCGTATTGGAGATCTTCCTCTTGGTCTTCGGCCTTCTACCTTTCCTTCCACTACCAATAGTTCCATGGTGCCCGTTCTTCTAGCTATGTGGCCGAAGTAAGTTATTTATGCTTGGTTTACTTTTTTTAGTAGCCTGTCTTTTATATGAAGCTCTTCCAGAATTGACAGGTTGGTTCTATGTTCTGTCCAGGACACGCGTAGAATTCTTCTATATACCCACATTTCGAAGGCTGCGATCTTACTACTATCGATTTTTTTGAGAGTCCATGTTTCAGCTGCATATGTAGCAATGAGAACAATAAGGGCATTGACCAACCTGAGCTTAGTATTCCTTATTAGTGTTCGGTCTTTCCATATTTTAATTAATTTAGCACTTGCGGTTCAGGCCATTCCTAGTCTACGTTTGATTTTTGAGGAACAATCACCATTGTTGGTTATCAGAGAGTCCAAATATACAAATCTGTCGACTACTTCGAAAATCACTATTTGGCGTATATGCGGTAGATTATTATTTGCTCTGTCTACAATCATTATTTTTGTTTTTCCGGTGTTGATTTGAAGTCCGAATTCTTCACTTATTCGGCTTAGCCGTTCGATGATGGTAATCATTTCGACTTCCATTCGCTGCTAGTATAAGTGTGTCATCTGCGTTTCGCAGGTTACTGATTTTTCTGCCTCCTAGAGTGATTCCTCCATCCCATTCATCTAGTACTTTTCTCATTATATATTCAGAATATATGTTATACAATAATGGTGATAGTATGCAACCTTGTCTAGTTCCTTTCTCTGTTTTGAATGCATTTGAATATATTCCATGTACTTTAACTTGGGCTGAGTTTTTATTATACAGATTTCTTATTAGGTTAACTAGGTGGTTAGGTACTCCTATATTTTCCATTATACTCCAGAGAAAATCCCATTTTACTGAATCAAAAGCCTTTGTGTAATCTACAAAACAGAGCAACATTGGTATGTTATGTTCTCTCGCTTTTTCTACTATCTGTCTGGTGTTGAGTATTTGCTCACGCGTTCCCTTTCCTGGTACAAATCCACATTGTTCTTCGGCTATCTCTGGAAGTAGAAAGTTCTTTAGCCGTTCATTGATTACATGTAGCAGGATTTTGCTTGCATGAGGGATAAGGGCAACGGTTCTGTAATTGCTGAATATGGTTAGTGATCCTTTTTTATGGATAGGGATCAAGGTTGATTCACACTACTCATCAGGCCATTCACCTGTGATCCATATCATGTTGCACATATCGAGCATTACATCTACGCCAATTTCGCCTATTGCTTTTAGAGTCTCCGCTGTTATGCCATCGATTCCTGGAGTTTTTTTGTTTCTTAGTTGGTTAAGAGCCTTCTCTACTTCTGCTCGTAAAATGATTGGTTCAGCCTCTCTGATTGCATGTTTTTTGTGTTCTGAGACTGATGTGTCATCTTTTGAAGTGTCTTTGTATAATTCTGAGCAGTAATTTTTCCAGGTCTCTGAGATGCTCTCTATGTCGGTTTTTACTTCTCCATTAGAGTCGGACTCCTAAAAGGGCTTGTGCGTTTCTGTTTACTGTGTCTTCCTAGCGCTCTCTTGGCTTTCCAATCGGTCTCTTTCCGTGCATTCTAGCCCTTTTTGGTAGCCCATCCCCTGCCTTTCTTATCACATGTCCTGTTCATTGCAATCTTTGGTGGTGCTTTCTTATAAAGTTGGTAAAGCTCGTTGTTGTGTCGACTGCTGAAGATTTCGTTTTCCCTTACAGGTCCTAGTATTCTCCTCAGTACTTTTCTTTTAAATGTATCCAGTTTGATTTTGGAGGTTTCTTTCAGTTTGGTTCGCTGCCATAGCATACTACTGATTGAATTAAGGTTTTTTAGATTCGTATTTTTGTGGATATTTTGGTCCAAAAATGTCCACCATTTCGGTGGACATTTTTGGACCGAAATATTAAGGATAGTCTGTCGTCTGATCCGTCGGCACGTATTTTTATTCCCAGGTATGTAAACTTTCCAACCGCTTCAATGTCATCTTTATGTATAATGTTTTGTCGGACCATATTTCTTCTCGTCTGTATCAATATTTTTCTGTTTTTCTGTGTTAATTTTCAGCATTTTTGTATGCGTATTTTATCTTCTTGCCGTATGTCTTTGATGAGGGCGTGGATGTGACTTGACAGGTGGTGGTTCTGCTAGTATTTTGTCAACTTCTGGGGCTTAATTGTTCTTCTTGGCCTTAATAGCTTCGAGAACTTCCTTTATGGATGAAGCTTCTACCCCATTCTCTACTTTATTTTCTTTTAGGTAGTTTATACCCATTTCATCTTCCATGTCTCTTGTATACCAAATAGGGCCTGAAAATATTGCTTCCAGGTTTCTGTGACTTACTGTTGGCCACACAATATTTTCCCACTTTCATCTTTACATAAACTTGTTTGAGGTTTATACCCACTTTTTATCTTTTTTTGATACTCGTGAGGCCCTCTAATTTCGTTGTTTTTGTAATTTTCTTAAATTTTTTCCATTTGTCCATTTTCATAGGCTCTTTTTTTATTTCTACATATCTTGTCTGCTGTCTTGCGACTTTAAATGATGTTCGTCTTTCCGTTTTCTTCTTATTATATACATTTTGTGTGGTTCAGTTCTTTTCTCTATTGCTTGTCTGCACTTGTTTATTGAACCATGTCAGTACTGCTGTTTAGATATTATTCCATTTGCCTTCTGTGGAGTACAATTCTAGCGTTCTTAACTCATTTGCGACTTCTTCTTCGAACTTTTCTTTAAATTCCTGAATCTTCAGTGTTTCCAGGTCCAGTTTGTTTGTTCTATGTCGTCTTTTGTGTCTTTCTTTGTTAACTCTAAAGCATCTAAATTTGGTTTGGAGTAAAAGATGGTCTAATAATCTACAGCATGCTGCTTGTCGTTTTCTAAGGTACTACTGGCTGTCCTTTTGTCTATCAGCACATGGTCAATTTTATTGTTTTTGGTTAATCTGGTGAAATCTGGTTTTTACTGGTGGCAAAATGTATCAAAAACTCGCTTATTTCCTGTTGTGTCATAGAACTCCTTGCCTATTTTAGCATTCATATCACCTATTATAATCTTGATATCGTTTTTGGGCGCATTGTCATATACTGTCTCCAGCTGTTGGACGAAGCTTTTCTTTGTATGCAAAAAAGTATTTTTGAAGTGTGTATATTTTAGGCATACACACTTCAAAAATACTTTTTTGCATTTTCTTTCGACTTGTCATAAGTGTGTACAAAAAAAAAAAATATCAGTCTTTTGATTTTTTTCTTTGTATGTTGTTCTTGTTCTTCTGTTGGGCAGTGAATGTTTATCATTGTTGGGTTGAAAAAGTGGGTGCAAATTCTTAACTTGTATATCCCTATACTGACTGCCTGGAACTCTATGGTTTTTGACTTAAAATCATTATCATCCACAAATGCAACTCCACATTCTCAGTATCCCTGTTCCTTCCCACTATATAGAATTGTGTGCGTTTAAGTGTCCCTGAGACTTTTCCCCAGCCATCTTGTCTTCTGAAGAGCAGTAATCATGAGCTTATATCTTTTTATTTCTTTCAGAAGTGCAGTTGAAGCTCCTGGTTAATTTAGTGTACTCACATTCCAGTTTCCAAATATATGTTTCGTATCATGAATGTGTTGCTTGTGTGAGTCCATTTCAAATAGGTAAAGAAATAATAAATAAGACTTACTCACAATCAATTTAATTTAAATATCAGACGACCGGTTTCGCTTTCTACAATATGCAAAGCATCTTCAGGTCTCGATACAAAGTTAAACAAATGATGTATGTTTATATGATATTGATATATGTTTCGTATTTGGTTCATGTTTCGTAGCTTTAAGTAATTTCCGAAAGTTCCGTCATGTATTCCGAGGCAAATGTTCAGGTTTCCTAACAATATGTTTTTTTCGGAAGTGGGTTGTCAGCCCATAGCAAAACCTTTCTCCTTTACCCATTGCCATTGCCATTGCCAGGACCGGCAGTGGTGACTCCTGAGCTACTTGATCCACCCATTTCCACCCTAGATCACCTCAACACGGTACAACTATTATTAAATCATTAACTAAACTTTGGATAAATATTGATATTGAATAAAAAATACCAATGAAGGAAAATGAAACCGTTAAAGTATCAATAACATAATGAGTTGTTATCTTAGCTTTTTAAGTCTTAAATTAAGATTTTAATAATAATCAGAGATTATCGATGTCTTATTACAGATGGCAGGTAGACGAAATTAGATATCAGAATCTGGGCGACCGATAACTCACAATCTAGGTCTTATTTGCACGTTGGATAGATAATCTAAATAGAGTGAACATTCATTTGATTCAAAAGTCTCTAAACAGAATAAAACAGCTAGCTTTAGATCAGGCCTATATTCAACAATGGACCCGACATATTCTTTAAAAACGCTATAAAATAATAGTAATTGTTTCGATTCACACTCCGTAAGGGTTTCTCGAAAGGATAAAATAAGAAAAATAGAGGTGAAAAGAGAATAAAATTCCACCATTCGCATAGAATAATCTACAATATACAGGCACTAATACGATATATTTAAAATTACTTTTAAAAATCCAAATAGAATAGAGACTGGTCTATTTCGACAAATTGTTATATTATGTTTGCTGTTGGCTATATCGGAGACGAAACGACCCTATTAGATAGGGTTTGTCTTCGTGTACAGTTTGTTTTATACCCATATAATATTCCGTTTGGATATTAAATATGAATAACCGTACCATAAAAGCTATAACGATATATTGATCGAACTTTATTATTATATATAAAATAATAAGTTACGCTCTAGTGAAAAAGTTGCAACTTATCAATCGGTACTAAAATTAGAACTAAACGTTGGGTTTTATTTGCATTGGCATAGCGAATTTCATACTACCATATGTTTCTATACTGTTTCTATCTTATCAATATCAATCCCCTATATAGACATGTCCTGCAGTTTCTTCCTCTAGGCCTTCTTTGATCATCTTTTTGTTCTTCTTCTTCATTATCTGACGTTAGCGATCATTATTGAGTAGGCTTCTCGATCTTCTGCATTATGGAATAATTGTCCTGCATTTGATATCTCACTCCATTTACGAATGTTTTTAAACCAATAAACCTGTTTTATTCCTACACCTCCATGGCCATCTATTTTGCCTTTAAGGATCAGTTGTAGTATTCTATATCGATATATATTCCGAAAATGGAATATATTCTATATTTTCCAGTGTTTAACGGTCTTTAGCAATTCTCTATCTTTGTTGACCTCCCTAGTACAATTTAAGTAGTTTTTCTTGCTGTTCAAGGCATCTTCAGCATCCGTTTATAAATCCACATGTTCAATACTTCAATGCTGTTCATACTTGATTGTTTGGTGCCTACACTTCTGCTGAATACAAAAGTATGGACCAAATATGACACTTAATCATTATTTGTGTTAGTTCTAAATTGCGATGATTATTGCAAAGAAATCTTTTCATTTTTATAAAAGTAGTTTTAGTTATTCGAGAGATAAAAGATATGAATTACTTTAAATCATATTGGAAGATAAAGTGCAGGGCAAAAGATCAGTTGGAAGACGCCAGAACTCGTGGCTGAAAGACCTGAGAAACATTGGAATACTGGTCAAGTTTTTCAATGATGTTTATTCGACTGGTGATATTCCTGAAGATTGGTTAAAGTCCGAATTCATAACACTACCAAAAAAACAACATCCGAAAAACAGTAGTGATTATAGAATGATAAGCCTTATGAGACACACTTTGAAAATATTTCTACGCATCATCCACAGTAGAATCAGAGATAAAAATGTGAAGAAGACCAGGATGAAACACAATTTGGCTTCAGAAATGGACTGGGAACTCGGGACGCCCTCTTTGCACTAAATATATTACTGCAGAAATGTCGAGATCAAAGGAAAGACGTCTTTGCTGTATTTAATGACTATGAAAAGGCCTTTGATCGAGTACAGTATTACAAATTAATTACAATATTAAAAGATAAAGGAGTTGATAGTCAAGACATACAATTCATAGAAAAGTTATACTGGCGTCAAACAGCGACAGCTTGCATAAACGGAAAATCAACAGAAATGTAAAATACAAAGAGGTGTCAGACAGGGTTGTATACTATCCCCACTGTTATTTAATTTATATTCAGATAGAATATTTAAAGAAGCGCTGCATAATTTGGAATGGGGCGTGAAAGTTAATGGAATTCTGATAAATACAATCAGATATGCAGACGATACAGTTATTTTAAGTGATGATATTAATGGACTACAATGCCTTTTAAATTCCATTGATACAGTGGGAAGAGAGTTTGGCCTAAACATAAGCTGTTCAAAAACAAAACACATGGTGTTTAGCCGTTTAGCACATCAAGATGCACGATTATATGTTGATGGTCATATAATTCAAAGAGTGTCCAGTTTTAATTATCTTGGTTGCCATATTACTGATCAAGATATAAAATGTAGAATCGAGATAACCCGCACGACATTTTTAAAAATGAGGTCATTCTTCTGTAATGATAACTTGCAACTTCAACTTCGAAAGCGCATGGTTAAATGCTACATTTGGTCAGTCCTCTTACACGGTGTCGAAGAATGAACATGAAAAATATCCACCATTAATCGTCTGGAGGCCTTTGAAATGTGGCTGCACAGACGTATACTAAAAATTCCATGGACGGCTATGCTGACAAATGTGGCAGTCCTTGAGAGAGCACATGCTGCTCGCGAGCTGCTTGATAACATCAAATGTAAAAAGATGGCCTATTTTGGACACATAGTAAGAGGAGACCGATATAATATTCTTCCTCTTATTATGATGGGTAAAATTGAGGACGTAGAGGAATTGGTAAAAAGCAGGCCTCTTGGTTGAAGAATATCAGGGAGTGGACAGGAATAAGGAAAGCTGAGCAACTCTTTAGAATAGCTCGAGACCGAGAGAGTTTCGCCATGTTAATCGCCAACGTCAAGGGGACTTGATAGGGCACGTTAAGAAGAAGAATGAATTCGACAGTTAAATAAAAGAAGCCTACACAATACAGCCCATTACATCGAGAAAACAGAAGTTTGTGATATTGTAAAAACGGTATTATGGATTAGGTGTATGAAAAATATTACCATTATTTTTAATATTGAGACCATTAAACTTGGCCATTAATTAATAATTCAAAAGCCTCAATTTCAAAACCTATTAAATATTCCTAACCCTCATATCATGTCAGGTCGAATACATTTCATATTCGGCCAAAGTTTATATTGTGCGATGCTGTGTATCCTAAACTCAATTATTGTAATCCGTTTGATATTCCAACATCACATGTCGACTGTCCGACGCTGAGATGTCCATTAGCTGGTGGTCAACACAAGACATAAAGCTTCTCTTGAATTATTGAGGTTCAGGATTCGACGAATTTAACTAGAGGATTGCAGTAAGGTAGTTTTAACGAGAATGCACTTCAGGACTAAATTATTTATGGTTATTAAAAGCGTTTAGAACTAATGCATGTAGTTGAAATGGAAACTTTTGGTAAAGTGTAAAAAGGTGACAGTTTTATCTTAATATTGATAGTAAAGGAACAAAAGGATTAACATAAATATAAATGCAACCAAATTAAATAAACAGTGTGGAAACTAATGGTCGAATAAAATTGCACGCTTAAAATGTGCTCCCTTATATATAAATTTAAATGTACAGAGTGATCCATGCAAGTTTGTATAATGGATTATCTTCGGATAATGGACTCGATTATAATCATAATAATGAATAATACAAGGTGAAGTTTTAAAATAGCTTAAATGGGACAAAAACACAGAAACAAACGTTTTTAAAGTAAAAAATGCATTCAACATTTAAGTACCATAACGGGGTCAAAATTGACCCCCCGCGTTTTTAATGCCAAGTTACGCTACCGAAACATAGATTGAGCATTGCGCTTCTTCTGCTAATCTTCGACCGGTAGGTGATTTATCGATCTACGAAAATTCCGTTAGTTTATCTGTTACTACTGCAGAGTTAGGCACGCATAGGGACAATATTGACCCGCTTATGGTATAAGTGTTTCTAGTGCAATTAACGAGTAATTTAAAATTGCGGGTTGTAGTCGCAATAAACGTCCTCTGACACAGAAAGAACTTGAAGAGGAGGGACAAAAAATTATGGACAATGGACTAGATAGTGACAGTGAGTTTTTAGACTAAGCTAGTGAACACAGTGATCACGAAACAGACAGTGAAGAGGAATGGGACGAATCTTGACATAATTGAATTAAAGGCCTTCTTAGGCTTATTATATTTAGCTGGGGTATTTAAATCCAATAATGAAGATTTAAGGTCTTTATTTGCTACGAATGGTACTGGCCGTGATATATTTCGAGCAACCGTGTCACTAAACTGATTTTATTTTTTGCTTGGAAGCCTTTGTTTTGACGACCCAGCTACTAGACAAGAACATATTGCGCACGGAGTAAACTGGCAGCTATATCCAATATTTTTAATATGTTTATAATTAATTGTCGGTCCAATTATAGCTGTGGTAAATATCTCACAATAGATGAAATGCTTATTGCATTTAGACGAAGGTGCCAATTCAGGATATATCTCAAAAATAAGTCAGACAAATACGGTCTGAAAATGCAGTGTTTAGTAGACTCTAAGACACATTATTTGCTAAATGGTTTTATATATACTGGAAAAGATACATGCAGAGCAAATCCAAAAAGTTATCCATCCCCATTCTAGATGTTTTGACACTTATTCCACCAATTTCTGGTACAAATAGAAACATAACAGCAGATAATTGGTTTTCGTCCATTGAGCTCATAAAAGAACTGAAAAGCCATAAAATTTCATATGTTGGAACTTTAAAAAGAAATAAAAGAGAGGTTCCTGCTGAATTTTAACCCCAAAAAAACAGGCACCTAATTCTGCCTTATTTGGTTTTACAGGAAGCGAGAGCCTTGTATCTTTTGTTTCCAAGAAAAATCGTGCAGTGTTGTTAGTGTCAACTATGCATCATTCCAATACAATGGTTAATGGAAAGCCAGAGATTATAAATTTTTACAACGAGACAAAAGGTGGGGTGGATTCATTGGATAAGAAATGTGCATGCTATAAAACTGGCAGAAGAACTCGTAGATGGCCTCAAGTAATATGGTTTCGCATTTTGGACATTGCAGGATTAAATGCTAACGTAATTTTTAATGGAGTTCAGCAAAATCAAATAATGGAAAGAAGATTGTTTCTAACCACTTTAGGTCAAGAACTTATTAAGGCCCATTTAACTCATAGAGCTCAGCAAACGTGTTTACCGAGAGAAATTCGTAGTGCCATTTTTAAAGTTTCCGGACTTGAACCAAAGAACCAATGCCTGCCGCAAATCCAGAGCCACAGCGACGAAAAAAGAGGGAAAGGTGTAAAATATGTCCATATTCCAAAAACCAAAAGAAAGCTCATCGTGCGATAAATGTCGAGATTTTATTTGCAAAAATCATTCCCGCATACAGACGTTATGCATAAGCTGTGTTGAAAATTAAGGTAAAATCATGCTTGTCATTTTTGAGATACGAAATCTAAATCGATTTTTTTATTTTAGGTAGGAGCTATGATACCTAGATTTCACCACTGGATATAAAAAAAACTGCACATTGTTATTATTTTTCTTTTAATTCGAGAAAGTGCATAGCTATGTTAATTTGACTACTGAATACAAAAGTTTTTTTTAAATAATGTTATATCTAATTAACTAAATTCGTTTATTTTTATATAAATGTAAAAGTAGCTGTAAAGAAAATAATTTATAGTAAAACAAGTTAAGAAAAGAATATTTTTTGATACAAAAAACAATGGGGGTCAAATTTGACCCTGCCATGGTACAAATCCTACTATTTTTGGCTATGGTAGTTAAGGGTTAAAGACATAAAACATTAAAATAGTTCATAAAACAAGCAATGTACATTTTCGAATGTATATCCTCAAATTCGGTCGGTATAAGCACTTTCATAATGTTTAAAATGTCTTTGATAGCATTCATCTGATTGGTTAAAGATATAACACGATATAATTATCGCATAATTATTTTATCATTTTCATATAAGAAAGCGGTATGAACAGTTATATACTAAAACAATTTTTAATTGAAGGTGATTACTTGGCAACATCGCACTTAACGAAGCCCTTAACGATAACTTTTCAACGAAATCGTATTCCGCTTATCAATTTTGCAGAGGCGTACCAAAAAACTTTTAAATATTTATTTAAACACCTAAGTAATTACGTAAAAATTAAATCTAAGACCGAAAAATAAAGTAAAATTTTATTCTTATTAGAGAGTATCTAATACAGAACTTCATAAAACAGAAAACTTTGGAAAATCCTTTTTTTTTATTAGACTAAAAACAATCTGCAATTTTAATTACACATCATTACACATCATTCTCTATTTATAGAATTGCTGTGTGCTGTAAATATTATATTTGTTTTTTTTTAACTTAATTTGATAGTTGACATATTTCCTTGTGTTTATTTGTTTATATAAATATGAAAGTAAATTATGAAATTCATATAAATTAAAATGAAGTAAGCTAAACTATTATCATGTGAATGCGTTTTTATAGTAGTGCATTTGTTTATTTCAGTAAATTCTCGAAATATGAAATAAAGATGGCACTAACTACTAAAGAGTTAATAGCTTTGTTAGAAGAAGACTCAGATTGTGAAAATGCTGACTCACTTAATGTGGTTTATTTGCCGCCAAGATTAGATTAGAAAGTTTCTGATGTAGAAGACATTGGTCTTCTTCTTCATCCTTCTAGTATGTAGGCTTTAAAGCCTGTTTCTTCTTCAATATTAGCTTTCTAAATTGTCGTACCACCTTATTTTAAAAAGGTGGTACGACAAGTATTCGTGGTACGAGAAAAGTATTCTCTGAGATATATAATGGCACTCTTTAATTTTATCTTTATATTTTGTTTTGATCATTATTGCTACATCTTCCTTTGCTCTTTCTTGTTTCGGGACCCTACTATATATTAGTAAGTATGCTCCAAGCCGCGTCTGTCCTTTACCTTTCCTCTTTGTTTCCTGTAGGGCGCAGATATCTATTTAAAATTCTCTCAACTCTTTTTCTATTTCCTGATCTCGGTTATTTAGGCTTTTTATGTTCCACGTCGCCACTCTCATTATATTTTTCGTTTTACAGTTCGTCGTCCTTTTTCTGTCCTAGTCCGAGGCCCGTCACCGGTTCTTTGAGCTTTATATATATATATATATATATATATATATATATATATATATATATATATATATATATATATATATATTGTTTTATTTTTGAGTATCTTTAATATGTATTTGCGTATTTAGGCACATTTATAAAAAAGCTGATTATTTTTAGTAAAAATAATGCATATATATGCGCATATTTTGGTAATGTTGTATTGCATATATTCCACTCTCCAATTATTTAATTTATATTGCTATAGGATTAATATATATTTTTTAAATATACATGTTTCCCTCTACACATCTTAAATAGACATTTTGAGTATTGGTCTACCCCCATCGTACTTGCCCAACTGTTCACTTTGCCATCATAACTGATACCATCGCATCAAACCTTTTGTCTGACCCTCATTACACACAAAATTATATCAAAGTTTTCAGCTCATCCGACAAAAGATTTCTCCTGCCTGCAATAATGCATTACTTACATACCTGTCAAATTATCCCCCCATCAATCTTTTACAAAGGGTGGTGTGGGGAGTTGCGGTTGGGCGCTACTATTTCCGAACCATCGGTCATTCAAATTTTACTGGTTTAAATTGTTTTGATATTAGTAATTGAGTGCGCAGTCTGATGGGTGTCGGTGATTGGAAATGCGTTAATTATTTATATCAAAAACATTTCGAAGGCTGATGGACGTGGATATAGAAAACACAATCTTGTGCGGTGATAAGGTTGTAAATAATTTTGTGTTTGCACTTAACACTACGATTCATACTATTAACATTTACCAAAAATCGACAATTTACATCAGCGAATCCGCTCAACAGAATTAATGTGGAATTTTATTAAACTTAAATAGGTATATTTACTCTGTAAAGCTTGATTAGCATTAGATTGAACAATAATATCAAAAAATATAATATAATACTAAGTATGTTAATATTATGTATTTATAGGATTAAAGCACAATTATTAGTTATGATTGTGATGATAATCAAATTTTTAATTATATAATATTTGATGTTTCAAAAAAGATTCGTTCTCAAAATATGTTGCGCTCAGAATATGAATTTAAAATAAGAACAAATACTTTAGTTTACTCTTTTGTAATAAGAGTATTAGAACTGTAGTCTGTAAAACAATATTCTTAAATACTTTAAGTATTTCATAACAAGTAGTAAAGACTGCTTTATTAAAGCGGCATGTTTCAACGGGATCTTAGGAGCACTCATGAGCCAAGTAATAAGACAACACATGCAATTGGTTCTGTGGTATCACATATTTCATCTTTTCTGAAATACGAGTGTCACTATAATCAAGAAAGATCCAAAAAGAATTGTTTGGGGACTAATTTAAACAATAAAACACTGAAAACTTTGTTTTCAAACTTGCACAAAATTTATTTTAATCTCTTATCACTACAGCTGTTTCGGCTAATTGGCTTTCTCAATTGATCTATTTTTGGCATGCGTTTACATTTTATAGTCTCTAATGAAATAGGATGAGAAGGGGAGAACTGTTTGTCCCAAGTCATTCCGAATTATATCTGTGTTTTTTAATTTGTTGATTTCCATAGATTTTAGCAAGGATAGCTAAAGGCCTTTATTTTGAATGTGAAGAATTTAAATTCGTCATTGAAAGAATGATTGTGATCTAGAAGGTGAAGTGCGTAAGTAGAATCTGTATTGCTATTATTGAACGCTCTTTTATGTTCTGCTATTCGTTTATTAAAGTTTCTACCAGTTTGACCGATGTAAGTTTTTGGGCAGTCGCCACATTTAAGCTTGTACACACCACTGTGTAAATGTTTTTTATTTTCCTCTTGTTGTTTTTGATATATTTGCCTAGGTTTTTATTTGTTCAGAAAGCTGGTGTTATTCCTTTCATTTTTATGTGTTTGGCTATTTTAGTTGATATTTTGCCTGTATATGTACTCGAGCAGAAGGTACTGGGTTTTTTCTTTGGTGGTGGAAATACTAATTTCAGGGTTTTCTTGTGTAGTTTTTGATTTAACATTTTATTAATTGTTTGTTCATTGTATCCGTTGTTTACTGATATTTCCTTGATGATAATTAATTCTGTCTCAAAGTTGTATTTTGACATCGGAACTTCTGTTAATCTATGTAACATACTGTGATAGGCTACCAGTTTATGTTATGTTGGATGGGATGATCAATTGTGTATAGTCGTGTCAGTATGAGTAGGTTTAGGAAATATGGAGATCACATGTTTGCTTTTAAGTCTGATAATTTTTAAATCTAAAAAGTTTATGGATTGATTTTGTTCTGTTTTTTTTTTGTAAATTCAATATGGCTATGAAGTGAAATAATATAAGATAAAAATTGATCGAGCTGCCTGTTAGTTCCTGTGAAACATACCAGTACGTCGTCTACGTATCTCCACCAATATAAAAACTGTTTAAATACGGGATGTTTTGAAATCTTTGTCTTTAGACTCTAGATGATCCATAAAAATATCTGATAGCAATGGGCTTAGAGGATTGTCCATTATAAGTCCTGCAATGCTATTTGTATATATTTGATTATTAAATTTAAAGTAGTCCTGGTTTATGGAACCTTCAAGAAGATGTAAAATTTCAGATGTAATTATTGGATTTGTACTATTTTGGTCTAAAAAGTTTTTTTACTAGAATAAAAATATCATTATTCACTAAGAGAAATACTGATATGGGCAGTGCCAAAATGAATATGTTAGCATATCCCTTTTTACAGTAAACTTTATGTACTATTTTATAAGTGCCTCTTTGGAACAATCAACTTTACATACAAATTCAGCTACATTAACTAGTCCCTTTTTACACACCATTAAAACGTACTTTTTTTAACCTAAGATTTGAGTTAATCCCATTTTCATCAAAAATTGACTTGTCCCCTTTTTCACGCCCAACAGCGAAATATATGTTTAGTATGTTAAAAAATAATTCTCTTATTATACATCCGTACGACTACTACATTTGAGTTGTAATTTAGTTACTAATCCGGTAGAATAAACAAACGGCAATAATTCCTTTCCACAATTTGATTTATTTTCGAAACATAGAAGGGGATTTGACCAATAAACGCAACTCTCAATTGAAGTTATATTGAACTCGACCTGTGTGTAACATAATTTATTTTCTTATATTGGTATGACGATAAATAACCGACGAATGACCGACTGTATGTCAAGTTCGACGTGTGCTTTGCAGGCTGGTGCACGGTGGACCGTAATTTGCCCTTTGGGATGCTGCAACGCCGGCAGACATGCGATAATTATTTACTATTATTATAGCACTCAATGATAACTGCAATTGTGGCATTTATTACTGTTTGCTTTATCGGCGGATTAGGTACTCAAAAAGGTTATTAATGTTTTATGTTTATTATTCTTTTATTACTATATTATTATTATAATGTAATTTTCAACTTTGTATATTATTTTGTTATGTTTTGTTTTATGTTTGACAAAAAAAGATTAAAAGAATATAATCTAATTAATTAATATGACTCATATTAACACTCTTCAGTGCAAAATATTCGACTCAAAAACGAGATTTGAATACAATACAAACTGAATTTCCTACTTATCCTGGCAACCCCTTTAATTATTTTTTTTGTGTATGTTTGCGTTTGCTTCAAAACCACTGAAAATAGTTTAGAAAACACTATAATCGGTTCACAATTTGTCGATAGCTCACTATAGGTTTAACCCTAATTAGAGAACTGAAATACAGAGAGGATAGGTAATACGATATAATAGTAAAAACCAACTTAAAACTGACGGTTTAAGATGTTTTCGACTAAACCACCTTGTATCTGAAGGAATACAATACAGCAATCAACCTTATAATCCAATTGCGAAGGTATTTTGGTTACAGATGACTGACCAGTATCGTAGAGTATATGATTGAAACATTTATTTGAACTAAATAAATATATTTTTTAAATTGTACTTATGTAAATTATTATATTTTTGTTTTAATAAAACTCCTTTATTTTATTCAAAAATGAAAAGTTTCTTGCCATTTGTAAAAGATACTTTTATTTAATTAAGGGGAAAGGCGCCAAATGTCGCCTGGAAAAATTTTCAATGTATCCATTATTTTCGAATCCTGAGAAAACTAATAAAATATTTTTGAAAAATTTAAACGCAAAATGAAAGATTACATTATTGCTGAGGGCAGAAAGTTGCTGAAAACTTCTACAATGTTTATTTTATTCTGTTATGTAACAGGGGTGAAAATAAAAGAGAAAATATAGTATAATTATTATTTAAAAATATTGCATGCAAAAGAATATTTTTATTTATTCTAATAAATATTTCATTCTGCCTTTAAATTTTTCAAAAATGCTTTTTAGTTTTCTCAGGATTTGAAAAAAAAATGGATACATTTAAACACATTGAACATTTTGACAGGCGACATTTTGCGCCTTTCCCCTTTAATACCTCACAATTACAACTACTATTACTTACCTTATATAATTGCGATTAGAAAACTATTCAAATTCAAAATAAATAGGATCAACTTCGGAATCCGAGTCGTCTTAAGGGTTAATAATTAGCGGTTGTGTCTCTACGGTAGCATCAATTATGTTATCTTATCTAAGATCCCACATTTTTTGTTCTTCTATTACATGTTTTACTGCATCTTTCCAGTTTTGTTCGGTAACATGTTGTAAAGACTCGTATACCAATTCACGTACAGCTTGCATTTTATATGACGTATTTTTTCTGGCCACATAACTTTTCATTTGTGCCCAAATGAGTTCAATTGGATTTATTTCTCAGTGGTAGGGTGGAAGTTTAAGGAATGTGATGTTTCGCCTTTCCGCCATTTTGTCAACTACGTATTTCTTTAACTTAGATTTGTGTTGGCGAGCAATTTTTATAAGTTCTGCTTTTACCATTCCATCTTCGGCAGATACTTATTCCGCAGCCAATCAAGAATATCCTGTTTATTCCACGCAGTCGTTATAAGTATTTCTACTATTCGTGAATGATAAGGTGCATTATCTAATACTGAATTAAATTTGGTGGTATGTGTTGAATCATCTGCTCAAAATACTCTTCGAAAAAATCAGCTGTTATCTCATCGTGATAGTCTTTTGTGCTTTTGAACTGAAATTCCAACAAACCATGCTTAACAAATCCTTTTTCACTGCCAATGTGAGAAATACCAGTAGAGCAACCTTCCATAAAGGCTTGCTTAGAGCTTAATATATTTTTATCTTTCCAATTTTTTTTTAGGGTATGACCTGAGTTTACCCACGTTTTATCCTGGTAGAAGATTGACCTTCCTTCAGCCCGGAATTTTCGTATGGATCTTAGATAATTTCTTTTCCAACATATTATCTCCTTTTGGTTAATCAAAAGTGATTTTCGGTCTGATTTTATGAATTCCATCGTAATTATCTTGCAACGAATAGTACCTTCGGATATGAATTCCAGGTTTTCTAGTAAAGTAATTAAACGCGAAGATTAGTATTAAAATATCCAAAGAGATAAAGTATTCTTACTTAGAAAATTGTTAATGGTTAAATTCTTATTTTTATTAATATAATATAATAACCAAGATTAGCCGTGAAAGTTTTAATTTTTTTTTTGCTAAATATATTAGGAAAATCAATGTAAAATGCATTAATTTTAATGACTAAACACCTCAGGAACGCCTATGATGATACAAATTTTACGACCGTTTTATGACTTTGAGGCACATTTCGTGCTCTCAACAATTTGTGAACGGATTATAGGGCATTGCAAGAGTTTCCCTACAGAATAACACCATTGCCTAAAAATCAATGGAAAAAAGAAAAGTACGTTATTTTCAAAGTATCAACACTTGTAACAAGTTTTAATTGTCTGAGTAAAAATAAGATACAAGAAAATTTACCTTTGAGATGGTCAATGTGTTGTCAACTTTTATGCCCAACAATTTGACATTATTTTTTTCAACATCAACATCAAAGGTAGGAAAAAAAATTAAATTTTGAGTTTTGTTGATCACTTAGTTTAAGTTTATTTGCTAAGAACCATGATTAAGCCTTGGAATTTACATACTTAGACGTGCTTCCTAAAACTGAACGATTTTTATCAGAAAAAAAAACAAAAGTAATGTCATCTGCAAATAAATCTGTTCTAAATGGAGCCAAGTCATTAAGATATATTAAAAATAATAGAGGGCCCAGAAGTGATCCTTGTGGAACTCGATGCCTTATCTGCTTAAATTCAGAGAGACAATTTCTCTACTTGACTGCTTGGTATCTATCCTATAGATACGATGTAATTGGTTTTAATGGATTCATTCATTGTTAATATGTTCAACTACATCGGTATTATAATAATTGTATATTTTCTAATTTTAAATAACTAAAGACATTGTTTATCGTTCATCAACAATTTTTTAACCAATCGGACTTTTTGGGTAAGAGTTTTCAACTCGTACTCGAAAACTCACAGCTTAACAAATGGTGTACCACAAGGGTCTGTTCTTAGCCCAACACTGTTCCTCATAGCGATTAATGATATTTTGAAAAACATAGAAAAACCTTTAAAAGCACGGATTTATGCTGACGATTTAGTGGTATTTACAAAAGGAAAAAATATAGATAGTATGACAAAATGTTTACAAAGTTTTATCAATAAACTGGAAACATGGTCTCTGAATACTGGCTTTGAATTTTCTTTTACAAAAACAAGAGCCATGGTTTTTTCAAAAACAGCAAATGTAAGTACTGCGTCAAATGTTACGTTATACGGGAAACCAATAACAGTAGATACTCATATTAAATTTTTAGGAATGTATTTAGACAACAAACTGACATGGCGAGAACATATAAAGCAATTACAATTAACCTGTCATAAGAAAATAAACATCTTAAAAACATTATCAAACAGGAAATGGGGTTCTGACCAAAATACAATACTATCAGTATACAAATCGTTAATCAGGTCTAAACTCGATTATGGATGCATCGCTTATTGTTCTGCCAGAAAGTCTATTTTAGAATCTCTAGATACAATTCATAATAATGGTCTTAGAATCGCACTACGAAGTACACCTATTGAGAGCATATATGCTGAACTTGGTGAGCCATCCCTTTACCACAGGCGAATGCAACTAACATTAACACATTCATCCTCGGAATACTGTAATCGAGGAAATCTATTTACAGTAACACCTTCACAGATAAATATAACGAACTTTTTAATCATAATGATAAACTAAGAAAACCATACTATGAAAGAATTAGAACATATTGCAAAAAATTAAACTTTGATTTTCCTGACATATTCGATCCAAACATCAACGATCCTCATATCCCTTGGTCAATCAATATTCCACAGTGCAATGTATATTTAAGCAAATATAATAAGTCGAAAATACGTCCCTCAGAAATAAAAACTATTTTGTCAAATATACTCCAAACTTATGAAAATTTCTCCAAAATATTTACAGATGCTTCAAAATCTAGCAATGGAGTTGGTGCCGCTTTTATGATCAATTCAAGTAAATATCTATTTCAACTATCTCCCCACTGTAGCATATATACAGCCGAATTATTCGCTCTTTACCGAGCAATTTAGTTTATTAATGATACCAATATCGTCCAAGCGGTGATTCTTTCTGTTTCTCTGAGCTCGATTACTTCAATTCAACGAGTATATCCTAAACACCTAATTGAAAAAATTATCAAATCAGAACTTCACACATGTCAAGAAAAAGGAAGAACGGTTGACTTCATATGGATTCCTTCTCACGTGGGTATCCCTGGAAATGAAGAAGCAGACTTAAGTGCGCGTAGTGCAGTGTCTAGTGCGGAATCAGAAATAATATTAAAGTGCGGTCCAGATGACTTAAAGATTTCTATTAAGGCAAAAATCTTAGAAGTCTGGCATAACGAATGGCAAATATCAACGTCTAAACTACGACAAATTAAAGATACAGTTAAAGGAACTAAATCTTTTTACAAAAATTGTCATGAACAGAGTGTAGTTAACCGATTACGATTAGGCCATACTAGACTCACACACTCTTATCTTTTTTCTAAATGTAACCCACCAATATGCGAGCACTGCAGTTCAACCTTAAGAGTAAAGCATATCTTTGAATGTGACAAATTTAAACATCAACAATCTGTTTATAATATAGATTCAAACTTATCAGTTGTGCTAGGTCAAAATAGATACTTAAAGAACTTAATAGATTATTTAAAAGTGTATCAATGTGTTCCATAAGATTTGACTTTATTTATTTTTTTTTTGTTGTACAAAATTGCTGACTTTTTTAGTACTATTTCGTAGGATTTTTTTTTGTAACCATGTAATATATCTATTATTGTAAAATTGTATAAATCCGTCGCTAATAACCATTAGGTGGATGCGACTTTTTCTTTAAATAAAAAAAAAATAACTAAAATTCACATTTTTTATTAACTAAATGAAAATAGCACTAATTATAAGAATAAATACACTCAAAGTCTCATAACATTCAACACATTAAAAATTTAAATATATTTAAATAGTATAGACTTAAAATAATATTTGAATTAACGTGATTTTCCGAATTTTTCACGTTTAATTCATCCTATTAAATCTTTTATTAAAAACCAAGGCGATTGAATATTTTAATTAACTTATCCTTACCGCACAAATCCTTATATACAAATATTTACTTACCACCTAATTTCTAAATCCCCACGGCTCCTTATTCCTTTAACAAGATTACAACGGATCGTTAATCATCTCATTATCCCCGAAATCCCTTGTCAAAAATTAACAACTGGTCAATTATCGAGAAGTCAGTAGTCAACAAAAAGGATAATAATAAATTTACGGTTTTCGGGTTGTAAATCCGTCAGGTACACGTCGAGTAGCGTCAAGGTTGTACAAAGAACATTTTTAGAGGGTTCCGAGAATATCGAAAGGGTAGCTAAAGTTCCTAAAATGTAGAAAATATGTGGTTAACACAATAATATGGGCACGTTGCTTAAATATTTTGTATCGTAACGTTGAAAAATGTGAACAATGAGGGCTATGATATATCATTTATGTGAAATAATTACATGATTTTAACACATTTATGTAAAAATTTTCATATCGGTATGATGTAAGAACTACGTATAAGGGTTGCTTACCTTGATATGTAATTATACCTTATGTAAATGTAATTTTTAAGCTGTCTAAAATTACGTGCCGTGTTCGCACTTATTTAGGTTGTGTTATTGTATGTTATTTGTATAAACATTTACAATTTTTTTTATAATTATAATAAAATAGAGTAATGGCTTCAACTAAAAAGAAAACAACCAGTAAATAATTGGAAGTGATGTTAGACTTCATAAAAATAAATAGTGCTTACTGGCAAAAGAGCCAAGGAAGCCTAAAAAAGTAGTCCACTTCTGACAGGAATTTGCTATCATGATTAAAACAGTAGATAGTGGCTCTAATAAAACAGGGGAACAATGGAGACATGTAAGAAAATTAATTTCTGTTACTATCAAATTTAATAAATGCTAAATTTTTAGGTGTTCAATGAGTGGAAGAGTTTGCAACTCATTTCAAATATTCATCTTGGGGAGCCCCAGGTTATAAATACATTTGATTTTAAAGGTAAAGCTTAATGATTGATGTATTATGCTTATTATAGTGTATAATATTTTTCAGAAGGAAAAGGAAATCAACATGTGAAAATTAAAAGGTAACAGTTTTATTTAACATTTAATAAACATATCCTTTATAAAATTATATCTCAATTATGAAATTAACTGAATATAAACATTTTATTTAACAATTTTACAACTCAAGTTTTGTAGCAAAACATTTTGTATTCTATCGGTTTTGAAAATTTTTGAGCCAGTTTGTAATATGTTTCAGATTTTTTGTTTTGTCTCGATCTTTCTGTTATTCACAAGAAATCTACTTTCCTGTAGTTGGCTGTATACCATATATTAAAAAATTTATTAAAAATCCTTTGTAAAAGGTATGTATTTAAGAACCCAAACGGGCTAAGTTGAAAAGACAAAACGTTTTCGGAATCCATATTCTATCATCAGTGTCTAAGAGTACATGAATGTAGCCACTAAATATATGGGTAAAAACCCGTTAACAAATAATTAAATACATTTAGTTTACAAATTTTCTTATGATGGTTTAAGATGTTAAAGTTACCGTTAGGTTAGGTAACATGGCGACATATGACTCCACGTTGAAGTTGCTAGTCTTGAGACAGTGTCTCAAGACTAGCTCAAAAATTATTATTTTAAGTTTTAATAAAATTATTTAAAACCTTTTATTCGACAGAAGATCTTGTAAACTAGACGAGTCACAAATTAAAAGATCCTCAAGAATGAAGAACAACCGAGAGGTACTGATTACTATCAAGTCTAGAAAACTACAGTACTTTGGACAAATATTCACCCTGCAAGAAAAAATATTTGAAATGCAAGATCCAGGAAGAAGAATAAGACTATAGTTAAAGAATTTCAGGAGTAGAGATTACTAGTGACAGGGATATAAGAACAGAGACCACAAGGCAAGCATCAAAATCGACAATAGTAAGTGGTTTCTTCTTCTTAGGGTATCTGTCCGTTCCGAAAGTTGGCGATCATTCTGGCAATGATGATTTTGTTAATTACCATACGGAATAGCTGTGTTGAGATCTTTCTATACCATGCTCTCAGGTTAGCAAGCCAGGACATTCTTCTTCGTCCTGGGGCTCTTTTTCCTTCAATTTTACCCTGTAAAATGCATTGGAGTAGCTCGTATCTGCCTTGATTTCTCATTATATGTCCCAAGTACTCCAGCTTACGGCTCTTCACAATGTTGACCAAATCCGCGGTTGTGTTCATCCTTCGCAGTACTTCTTCATTATTGACTTTGTCTGTCCATGGTATCTTTAGGATTCTTCTGTATAACCATAATTCAAATTAACGGAGAATGTATCAATAACATTGGATACGCGGATGACACGGTGGTATTCGCTGACAGGATGACGGATGACACTTTTTTGAATTGTAGAGACAGGAAATATGATCTTGTTGTGGCAAAATAGTTAATGTTATATTTTTATCTACATCAACGAAGTATTTATTTAGATTTTTAGGGTTTGAAAAAAAAAATGTTTGTGCTGGGTTAGTTTTATTTCGAATTTCGTCTATTATGGACGATATGATAATATCAGCAGAAAAATCCAAATGTATAATAACATCTAAATACCCGCTACGATGTAAAATTGAAATTGGTGGAGAAATAATAGGGCAGGAAGCAAGGTTTAGATATCTGGGAATAGATATAACTAGTTACGAAGTTGTTGAAGAAGAAGTACGACAACACAGCTTAAAAGCAAGTAAAGTGGCGGAAATGATACAATCTGGAAGAACAAACATCTAAGACAAGACACAAAAGCAAGAATTTATAAAGCAGTAATTTAACCTATATTAACATACACGGTGGAGACAAGACCAGACACATCTAAAACGAGACAAATACTAGAAACGACAGTATAAAACGAAACGAAACAACAGAGATGAAAATACTCCGACGAATATCAGGGAAAAATCTGCTGGATAGAGAGAGAAGCCAAAACATAAGAAAAACATGCAATATAGAAGACATAAATGGATGGGTGACAAAACGGAAGAAACGAGTAAAACGAACATATTAGTAGAATGGAAGATAATAGGATAGTACGAATAGCACGAGATAAGTCACCAAATGGACGAAGAAGAGTTGGCAGACCAAGAAAAAGATGGTGCGACAATTGAAACAATTTAGGAGGCTAATATTGAAGAAGAAACAGGCTTTAAAAACCTACATACAAGAAAAAAAAGAAGAGAAAGTTTATTATTGACCGAGTTTCGTTTGCAACAATTTTATAGCTTCTCAGAAGGAAGCTCTAAGTCAGTTGCTATGAAGCTATTAATCATATAAACGTCACTAAGACACTAGGTCGATGGTTAGTGATGGAAGTGATTACATAAAAAATATCATCGACTAAGTGTCTTAATAATTATAATGTATATTACTTTATTTATGTAATTTAAGATTTATCTGACCGCTTTATATGCCTAGGTTCAATTCTGTGTCACTTGTGAAAAGTGGGTTAAGTGCAAATTTGTGAATTTTGAGCTAAGAACATCACCAGGTCTCTTTAACTTCAAAGAGCCGGTAAGAGGAAGCAATAGGCCAGCCAAAAAACAGGTTTCAGTGGAATATAACGTTGAAATTAATGGCACGCGCACAAAAATGTGCAAAGAACGTTTTTTAAAAACGTTTGGAGAAACCAGGCGGTTTATTGCTACAGCTACAGCTACAAAAGAAAACAAAAAAATATATCTGGAATTGTTCCACCACATAATAGAGGCGCTTCATCTGATGATCGCAACAAAATTTTAAGAGATGACGTTCGAGATTTCTTTATTAAAATACCAGTATATGAAAGTCAATACTCCCGGCGAGATTGCTCAAAGAAGTTTTTGCCTCCTCATTTAACTATAACAATGCTTCATGAAGAATATAAAAGCACTTCGATTCTCGAAGCGAGATCAGCTTGTTTTGAAAATTTTCGGCAAGAGTTTCATGGCATGAATCTTCACTTTAAACAACCTAAAGTCGATACCTGTGCGACTTGTGACGGACTAACCCTTGAAGTAAATTTGGCTCAAGATGAGCATAAAACGGTGATACAGGAGAAACTGCACTTACATCAATCTGATGCTGATCATGCTTCTGACCAAAAACGGAACGACAAAGAAATTTCGAAAAATGATGCATCAAAGAAAACATTAAAATTTGACTTGCAACAATGCCTTGCAACTTCTTTATTAAAAAATTCAATTTCTTTTTAGAAAAGGACCCTATGGACCTTAATTTAACAATTTTTGATTGCAACAAAAACCAAACTTATTGTTATGTGTGGCACGAAGCCATTGCCGGACGTGGAACAAACGAAATTGGATAATTTATTTTAAAAATATTCTTGAGCCGACGGTAACATCTGTAACAATGTACTGCGATTCATGCCCTGGCCAAAACAAGAATAGCCATATTGTGGTTATGTGCTGGGTAGCTCTTCAAAATTCTAGTACCCTACAAGAGATAAGTCACAAATTTCTTATTTCCGGCCAGACTCATATGGAGTGCGATAGCTCTCATGCTCTCATAGAGAAAAACAAAAAAAAATTCAATGGACCAATTGAACACCCTCATGAATGGGTGCAATTAGTGGGTGACACTGGAAAAAAAATTTCATGTTATAGAGTTAGAAAGAATCCACTTTTATAATTTTTCTGTGTTACTAAAATCATCGTTCATTAACAGAAAAGAAGATAACGTTAATGGCGTGATGCATTGGGGTCAGATTAGATGACTAACTTACCGCAAAGATAAATCTGGAATTATTTTTTATAAATTAACGCTCGGCAATGAAGAGCTTAAAACTGTTTCTTTCCAGAAACAAGGGAAGGTTGGAAAACTTTTGCCACCTCATAGATATCAGCAATCACGAATGATACCAAAGGAAAAAAAAGGATCTTTTGGATTTAATTCCTCTACATAGGCCCAATATACAGAGGATTTTATGAGAACCTTAATGCGGGCAATGCATCAGACGTATACACTGATGCCCAAGATGAAGAAATCGAGATTTTATGATCGAAAGCAACATTTTTTACTATAATATGTATCCAGATTTAGCCATACGGCTCACACTCCCTCTAAGGGGAAAATTCACTCATCCCAGATACCTACGGTATCAAAAGGATTGAGCTCTGGTGGGACTCTTTCCATGTTATCGAGTCCTAGGTGACTTGGTACGTCGGTGTATATCCTAAAAATTTTCGCACGCATCTGGACGTCGAAAGTAGCACAGCTTTCTGCATGACCTTATATAGATGTTCATTTAGATCCAGCTTTTTTATGTTTTCTAGGAGGTTCTTCGGAATGACTCCAGTGGTAGAAAGAATAATAGGTATCGTCTGGGTACTTTCCATTCTCCATTGTCTTCTTATTTGTATTTTCAGATCTCTGTACTTGGCGATCTTTTCGTTGTACTTAACACCCAGATTATTGTTGTTAGGTAACGCCACATCGATTAGAGTTGTTTGTCTTGTTAGTTTATTAACTAGCACGAGATCTGGTCTATTATGTGCTACAGTTTGGTCTGTGAGCACAGTGCGATCCCAGCTTGTAGTTGTCATTCTCCAGCATACTCTCAGGAACGTATTGATAATATGGGAGATGGTTTGTTTGTAGAAGTCCCAGTTTAAAAACTATCTCTTGATGGAAGATTTTCCCTACTGAGTCATGCCATTCCTTATATTCAGTTGTAGCAAATGGCTGGCAGCCTCCGGTAAGATGTTGTATAGTTTCTTGGGCTTGGCATCCATATCGGCATTTGTCGTTTTGGACCTGAGGATCTTTGACGATATATTTTAGGTAATTTTTGGTTGGTATAACCTGATCCTGAATGGCGAGTAATGAACCTTCTGTTTCAGGAAACATCTTTCCTAATGTCAGTCAATAGTTCGACGCTATATTGTCGACATAGTCTTGACTGACTTCATTCGGATGTCGCCCGTGCAGAGGTTTACCCATCCAGATGCGCATTTTTTCGTTCTTAGTAAGATGGTTTATGCGCATTTCTTGTTCCCTCAGTTTGATCGGTGTTGTGTCATCTACTGCGCAAATCGTGCGATGAAGAGTAGAGTAATATGTATTATTATTATGTATATTATTATTAACACTATGTATTAATTTAGCATTCATTTTATTTGTGTTGTTCTTAATTGTATTTCATTTTTCTTTCTTTTGTACTTATACGTTTTTTATATTGCAATAAAAAATTATGTTACATACAACATATTCATGTTTACCTATGTGTTTTGTTCCAATAAAGACATTTATGAAAAAAGTATAATTTATTGTTTACTTAAAAATTGTTTTAAGCTCTAACAGGGCAAATATAGCATAAAATTGCCAACATTTTGAGAAACTGTTAAACACTTAACACTAATGGAATTAGTGTAAAACGTACTAAGTACAGACAATTTCAAACAATTAGTAAAAATAGAGGTTATAATTAATAACAAAAAAAAAACGAAAACATTTCAATAATAAAGAAAAAAATACTGCTAAAATTTTGAGGCTTTAAAACTGGCATTTTATCAATATATAGGTTCTGGAAAAATTGTGAAACATTCAATTGCATTTTCTCGAAAATGCGATTTTGGCACATAACACACTTTTCACAAGTGACACAGAATTATTTTGTAGACGTTTTTCAGTGATGATGATCAGATAGGATCGAACACGTTTTGAAAATTTATAAATCTGTTTTGGCCAATTTATGAAATGTTTTAATAAATTTTATACCATTTGACCAAAAAAGTTTTTACTTCATCGTAAGTTTATAAAACTATACAGCCAACCACTGGGAATTTCCCTTTTCAATTTTAAATGTTTAAACGTATCTCTCAGTGTAAGGTAAGTGGGTAAATTAACAAATCTGCTTTTTCTTATAACATTTATAATCTATAAATTTAAAACAGAAAATCTAAACTCGTTTTAAAAATTAAACATATTGATCCATTTTATTTTCCAAATTGCATAGCCAACAATTAAATTTGTATTTCTATTGATTTATCTCAGTGTCGATTTTTCCGATTTCTGGCAACCTGTTAAAGGACCGTGCTGGAGTACTCGTATAAGTAAATGATACTGATATAAATAACCTGTTTTACGATCTCATCGTCCTTTTTTCTGTTGTTTCGCTCGTATAAAATTTACACTGCAAAGAACACATTTTCACACGGTGTTAGCATGGTGATATTGAAAAATTGATTTATAACGCTATCCGCCTTTTATACGAAAATTCGGTTTCATGAATATTTTATACATTTTTGAAATCGAGTGAAATAAGCTGGATCAATTGGTCTCCGATTAACTTGGTAACTAATATAAAGGTTAATATAAAAGTCCATTTATGATAAAAAATAGATAGATGAAATATACAAGAAATTAAAGCTTTAGAGAAAAAAATCTTGTGCCTTTTATTTTGTGACGGGGGGTCGAGATAGGAAACTTGTATATATTCAATAATTGTGCTGGGATATAATTTATGGTAGACGTTAGTATATGGTACTGACGTATCTTCAGATCATATTCCTGTTATTGGTAAATTCAGGTTTAGATTTAAAGGTTACAAAAAAGAACAGCAACAAAAAATGTGATATGTGAAGACAAAAGATAAGAAAACCAAGGAGACAATCGCACGGATTCTTTAAAAAAAATCTAAGTAAAAAGGAGCAAACATATGATCCACAAAAATCACTCCAAAACATATGTGAAAATTTTACAAGATCAAATAAGAACATCTAATAGAAAATAAAGAGAAGCGGAAATTAATGACAATATACTGCAACTCATGGAAAAAAGAAGAAAATTAAAGAATAACAAGAGAATGTCCAAAAATATTGAGACAAATAAGAACCGAAATATGATAGGCCAAAGAAAATTGACTAAAAACAGTGTGAAGAGATATAGTTGTTGGAACAAAAACACGATACATTTAAAATGCATAAAAAAGTAAAATAAGCAGCTGGTCTTCAAAAATCTAACACAGCTAATAAACTACAATATCAACAGGTGAACATCATCACAGATAAAAATGAAGACCTATGCATAGAACCATAAACATACAAAAACTCTTTGATGATAACGGCGGGCGAACTTTCGACACCAAATTGTCTTTGTACCTGGGGTAATCGAAGGGTCAAATTTTATTATAGGAAATTTCGACACCGCGGCATAAAGCAGGTAGGTAGGTAATTAGCGGCGATAGACATTTGCACCCAAGCAGGACAAGCGGGTTTTCCCAATATTTATTGTCACGGCGGGGGCGTGGCACTTGTGTACTTGTGACTAAATTATTTCAGTTGTAATTTATTTCTTGTTTGACGTTGACTTGTGCACTTATACGGATATTTAAAAAATGAGTTTGATAAAAAGTTCCCGTGGTCGAGATTTATTAGTGGTGGAGCATCATTCGTTCTCGAAACAAAAAGTGTTAAAAAGCGGCGAGATATTTTGGCGCTGCATCCAAAGAAACACTAAGTGTTCCGCAAAAGTGTTTACAATAGGCTGTGAGGACCTCACCATCACAAGAAGTGATTTGGTACATAATCATGAAGCCGATCCAAAAAAGCTTGAAGTAAAGATGATAACCAATGCATGTAAAAGAAAAGCCCAAGAGGACATATCGGAAAAGCCTGCCAAAATTACAAGAACTGCTGTTGCTGAGTGTGATGCCAATTTGCTGACGGTTCCTGACATAGCTAGCATAAGAAAGAACATTTACAACTGTTGTCGTAAACTGCAGAAAGTCGTAAAGAAGCATATCAGAAGTCCATAACGCGGTTAGTAATTATTCTCCTAAAACCTATCGCAATGAAAGTTTTTTGTTTTTAAATCATCCTGAATTAAATGTAATTGTATTTTCATGCGAGACAAATATTCGTTTGTTGTGTAAATTAAAAACTTTGTATATGGATGGTACATTTTCATACAGTACCAAATATTTTCTACAATTATTTACTATACATGGCTTGGAAAATGGACATTATGTTCCTTTAGCATACTGTTTGTTACAGGACAAATTGTCAATGACATACAAAAATTTATTTTCTTTATTAAGGTGTAAGATTTTTGAAACATTTCAATTATCATTAGAGCCAACTGAAATATTTGTGGACTTTGAAAAAGCAATTCACTGTGCTTTATTGTATATGTGGCTTAGTGCAAAAATTAGTGGATGCCGTTTTCACTTACACCATAACTGGTTTAAAAAAAATCATTCTTTGGGTTTGGTACAAGAATATAAGGATACAAATTCAGAAATTGGAAAATGGTTAAGGCATACGTTTGGTTTAACTTATTTAAATCCAGCAGAAGTTGAAGAATGCTTTCTTTATGATTTAATGTCATATAAACCTATAAACGCAACACTTGATATATATGCAGATTATTTACTGGAAAATTACATTTTCGATAGCGCTCTATTTCCACCACATATGGTCTAATCAGAATCCGTCTATTGCGAGGACCACAAATGCCTGTGAATCCTTTTATTCGAGATTTAATTCTTCTTTTTATTCAACACATCCTTCTATTTTTATTTTTATTGAAAAGTTAAAAGAATTTCAAGTAGACACTTATGTCAAAATAAATAGTTTACATATACCAGCAAAAATCAAAGATACTACTGTTAAGGCTAAATTGGCATTTTTGGAGAAAATGATGGATAAACTACGATCCCAACAAATACGTAGGTTAGATTTTATAAAAGCTGTATCTTATCATTTCTATAATAGCAAATAAATCATTGTATACAAGTAAATTAACGGTAAAATGTACAAAAATTAGGTACTAGTTGTATTATATTTAGATATTATTACAGTTATAAAGAAATAAAATGTACATTACTTTTATTAAAATAAATAAATTAATTAATTATGGTATTTTATTTATGTCGCAGCTATATTTATTTGGTGTCTAATATACCTGTAAGATAAAAACGGGAATTGGGGCTGGTGTCGAAAATTGCCATTAAATTTTAGTCGTTACCTGCTTAGTGTCGAAATTTCCTACGCCCGATGATAATAGGTCCGAACAACCTTCGTCCTACATATATGTAGCAACATAGTTGTCGAAATGTAGAGAAACAATTTTTTAGCCTATTTTAATATTCTATTCCAAAACGATTCCAAAATATCTATGTAAAGCGTGATAAAGGTGTGGATAATGAAAATGTAAAATGGCAAGATATAAAAGTTCTACATTTTTGTGAATAGTTGAGTGTTATAGACATTCAATATTCACATAAGGGCCTTGACGTTTCTAAGCTTAATACTAAACGCAGAGGACAGCAGATGGATTCTAAATTAAAACCTGTTTATAGTAAACCTTAAACCATAAAACATCAAATAAAAGAAAACTTGCTTTTCCTGCTGAAATTACTTGATCCAGTGTTCTATCTATTTTACCACGAACTCAAGACTAGTGATAATGTAAATGATGGAATTTAAGGTTTTGTTTTTAAATCATAAAGACTGCTTTATTATTCAGAATGATAACAATGAATAAAAATAATTTTGGTAATTGTTATTACTTATTTCAAAGAGATTTATACTGCAGTTTAAATTTGGATATTCAATAAATTGTTGAATTTTAAATTATTTGTATAAACAGATATCGAAGAACTTGAAATAACGAAGATTTTGTGTAATTTAAAAAACTAAAGGCCAGAACAAAATACGTTCTAAAAGAAAACAAGAAAATTTCATGGAGAGAATATACTTCATCACTAAAAACCAACACACCTTATGCTCAATTATGCACGAAAATACGATAAATGCTGGGCCATAAGACAAGTTTTGGTATTCAAAGTATAAGTTATCAAAACATCGTTATAAATGACACACAACGCATTGCCAATTTACTAGCTGATACGTTTGAACAAAAATCCAAAAGACAATACTCACCCAACATATCATTAGGCACATTAACTGGAAAGGCCTCCACAATAAAAACTGTACAAGAAATCGATGCTATTAACACACCATTTACCTTAGAGAAACTAATGATGGCACTCGATTTGTGTAAAAACACAGCCTCTGGTCCAAATGACATTTCTTTCATATTCTTAAAGAAATTATCGACTCCTTACATCATTGTTTTATTAAAATTTTACAACGGTATTTGTAATTTATTTATTTATTTATTTTAAACGGAAAGCTGTAATCTACTCGTACTCAAGATAATGAGGTACCACAAGGTTCTGTTATAAGCACAACTCAATTTAGTTAAGCATTTAATGATGTAATCAAAAGTATTCATCTTCCAGTTAAACACGCGTTATACGCTAATGACCTTTTACTCTTTTGCAGAGGAAAGAATATCCAAACAACCTGTCGACTAATACAAACAGCCATTGATAATATAGAAAGGTGGTCGAAGCATATTGGGCTTTCCTTCTCATCTCAAAAAACTAAAATCATGAAATTTAGCAGAACACGACAAAAGATAATCTAATTTTGACATACAACGGAGTATTACTAAATGTTATTGATCATCATAAAGTCTTATGACTGACCTTCGACTCCAGACTTACTTGGAATACACACATATAGGAAACGAAAGGCGACTGCTTAAAAAATATTAATATGGTAGTATTGTCTATATGTCTGCATCCAAGTCACATCTGAAAGCTCTTGACTCCGTACACAATACGGGTCTTAGAACCTACTTAGGGGCCTTCAGATCTAGCCCAGCCCAAAGTACGTACTATGAAGCTAACGAACCACCACTCTGGTTAAAGAGACATCTTCTTTTGTCATATGCAGCTAGCTTATCAGTCAATCCACAAAATCCAGTCTATCAACTACTTATACAACCAAATAATCTCATTCATCATTCTCAGACCACTAGAGCTGCACAACCCCTGTCTTGTATACTAAATTCTATTGTCGACGATTTTGATCTTTCTGTAACTTCACCCTTTCATATCTTTACACATCCTCCGTGGCATAAGCAACTTCCGAATATCAACACCTCCCTTTATACTCTTTCAATAAACATGATACTCCTAAAGCTATAATTAAACAATTGTTTCTAGACATACTTAATCAAAATCAGTTTCATAAAGTTCTTTATACGGATACCTCTAAAAATGATGTAGAGGTGGGTAGTGCTGTTGTTTCCTCTCTCAGCACTACAAAACCAATAAAACTTCCTTCCGTTTGTAGTGTATACACTGCAGAACTATACGGTATCGTCGAGGCTTTTCGTATGTTGGAACCAACTGACCGCAATGTAGCGATTTGCACAGACTCCTTATCATCAATACAAGTAATTAAAACCATGTTCTCAGATCATCCTCTGGTAAATTTAATACATGACATATATAATAAACTTACGGATCATGGAGTAATTGTCACTATTGTCTGGGTACCTTCACATGTAGGAGTTGTAGGAAATGAGGCTGCAGATGTAGCCGCAAAAGAAGCTTCTACTTCGGATATACCTATATCAAATATCCAGTTGCATAATGATATTAAAAAAATGTTTAAAAAGCGTATGTATGACAAATGGCAAGCTAACTGGACCACAACTCCAAATCACTTACACGATATACAACCAGTTATACCTTCCTTAGAGCTACCACCTATGCCAAGAAGACACAAGGTTATTCTAAGAAGATTAAGACTTGGACACACTCGTCTTACACATGGCTTTCTAATGGCATCTACCGATCTACCTGCATGCGGCCATTGCAACAGTCCCTTAACAGTCAGACATTTCCTTAAAGAATGTCCGCATCTTTCTTTTATAAAAGAAAACAACACCAGTTGGGAGATAATATTAAAGAAATGTTGAGTGAAACTCAGAAATTTGTAAACCTGTTTAAATATTTAAAAGACATTCAAGTGCTTAGTAAACTCTAAATTTTAATAATTTTGTGTAACTGCTAAATTTTTAATTTATGTGTCTTTGTTGTACTGTGTATTGTGAAATGTAGAACTGTATATACCTTATATTGCATTATACTGTCATCGTGTCAATGATCTCGTAGTAGAGATACGGTAATTGAAATAAAAAAAAAATAAAAACAAAAAAAAATTATTTGTAAATTAATTAAAACTGACCATCTTTATTAGATATCAAAGTTTTAATTTTAGTACAGATTTCTTTATTTTGTAAATATGATATTCACGTATTTTATATACTTCACTTTTTGACATATCAAGTTTTGGCAGATAGCCACAGATATACTATGTAACGTATTAATATTTATTACTATTCTAATTGTACGTCCTCTTTTATTAGGTTTTTTTTTTATTTTAAACAGCCTTTTTATTTCTAACAAATTGTCGTAGGTGCAGATAATTAAAAGAACTTTAAAACAGATAAATTTACTCGATAAAGTGAGTTAACTTACTCGTATTTTATTTCTTGTCATCTGCGCTACCGACTCTGTCCACAAGAAACCTTAAGGTATCAGGGGGCAACCTCAAATCGGAACAATAGTCTCCTAAGGGCATACATTTCTGACATTCATAGAATGAATAATGAATTTACAACTTCTTGTAAGTCTCTCTGTATTGTTAATTATTTGAACAGATCTGTGGTCAGTGAAATTATGCAGAGGTTACCTTTCTTTGACAATAAGATTCGTGTGAGATAAGAATACTGACATTTTTATAAACATTTCTTATATATTTGACTATTGATTTCCTTTTTTTCATAAGGTTTAATATAAATCAAAAATTCGTTATAAAGTAATGTTTAGACACGTAACTGGATATGCCATAAAAAAGGCCAAGTGAGGATAAGTATGATATGTGTTTCTCACTAATAAAACATTTCAACGGTTTATTACTTCTTCTGGTTAACAAAATCTTAAACGTGCGTTAGCTAGTACAAAGATGGACTTGTTCTATGATATTATAATGATCTTGATTTTTGGACAGTCTTTCTTACCGAAACTTATAACAACTAACATAAAAAGCATTTTCCAATAAAAAAAGTACGACAAACTGCTAAAAAATAACCGTGCAATGGATTAATAATGAATTAAGTTTTTACAGATCTAATCTTTTTCTTACTAAACACATTGCAGATGACACTAAAACTAAATATAGTTCAAATATATGCTCCTACAGCGGAGAGTAGTGAAGAAGACACAGAATAATTTTATAAAACTATTGAACAAACACTGAAAGTTGTTAAGTCTAGAGACATTACAATAATAATGGGAGATTGGAATGCGAAAATTGGGAAAGGAGAATGTGGCAAATGGGTTGAAAAATATGGTCTCGGCCAAAGAAATGAAAGAGGTGATCGGCTGTTGCAATTTTGCCAGAAAAATAATATTTATAATTAAAAAAAACATTTTATCAACTACCTAGAAGACGAGTATACACGTGGAAATTTCCTGGGGATAATAAAGACCATATTATACGAAATCAAATAGATTATATAACCATAACCAACAGAGATAAAAACACAATCGAATTTGTGAAAACGTATCCAGGAGCAGATATAGGATCAGACTACAATCCAGTAGTGGCACAGTTCTGAATAGACTTAAAAGAGTACAAACACCTAAGCCTAAACAGGTAATAGATATCAATCGTTTAAAAGATGAAATAATTTCACATCAGGTAGAAACAAGCATTCAGGCAAATCTTGAAAAACTTGAAAAGACAGAGAAGATACCAGAACTAAATATTAATAAACACTAGGCCATTATTAAAAAGAACGTGCTGGACCTCGCTAAAAATATTCTGAAGAGAGAAAAACCAAAGAAACAGAAAGAATGGATGAGTGACGAAATTTTGTTATTGGTGAATTCTAAAAGACTATCGAAAGGGAAAAGTGAAGAACAGTATAAGCAAATTAACACAGAAATCAAATAAAAAATCCGCGACCCTAAAAAGCAATGGTTACAAGACAAATGTAAGGAGATTGAAAACTTGGAAGCCAAATATGATTCGTTCTATCTTCACAAGAAATTTAAAGAAATGATCAAAAATAGAAACAGGAAGCAGACAGTACTTATAGACCAACAAGGGAACATGATAATGGACACAAAGGAGAAACTAAAACATTAGCAAACATACATAGAAGAACTGTTTGAAGATCAAAGGCAGCCTCCTTGTGATAATTTTCCAGAGGAGACAGGTCCAGAAATAAGCAAAGAAGAAGTAATGCAAGCGGTGAAGTCATCAAAGAATAGCAAAGCTCCAGGACGAGATGAGCTACCAGCGGATATACTAAAGTTGATAGACGAAGATCGAATCCATTTGTTAGTAGACTTATTTAACAAGATTTATGAAAAAAGTATAATTCTTGAAGAATGGCAAAGATCAACCTTTGTCCCTCTTCCCAAGAAGGCACATGCTAAGCAGTGCAGTGATCATCGCAAGATCAGTCTGATGAGCCATACCTTAAAAATATTCCTCAAAATAATTCACAATAGAATTTACAGAAAATTGAAAGAAGATATCGGAGAAACTCAGTTTGGATTCCAGGAGGGATATGGAACTCGCGAAGCATTATTTGCCTTTAACATCTTGACCCAGAGGTGTTTAAATGTGAATCAAGATGTATTTGCTTGTTTCATTGATTACAACAAGGCGTTTGATAACGTCAAGCATGACCAACTTTTAGAGATCTTGAAAGCTAAACAGTTAGACACTCGCGATATAAGAATAATATCTACTCTGTTATTTATTTTATTTAGCGTATGGACTTTCACAGTACGATAAATATACAAATACAATTACAATAATATACACATATATATTATATATATTATTCCAACACTAAAAATAGTAAAAATAGAATGAATAGAATGAATGACACTAAATATTAATGTCCAATTTACATAGCCATTCAATTGCTTCTGGGAAACATTCCGCAAAGTCCTGGAGGTTTCCACGGTAGGCACGATTCAAGCAGTCTGAAACACAATGGCTTATGGTCTGTCTAGATTCTCCGCAATCGCACTGTAGACTTTCTGCACGACCCCACCTGAACAGCGAATCAGCACATTTACCATGTCCGGTACGTATACGATTAAGCCTTGCCCAAATGGACCGGGGCAGATTTGATCCGATGAAACCCTGAGTTGGGGTGGATATCTTAATATAGTCCGATTCTACTGTTGGCATCCATCTTGTTGTCCATTGCCTATGTATATCATAGGAATTACCAATTTTTCGGGCAGATCGTATTGGAGGATTTCTAGATCTCAATCGTTGGTGCTCTTTTGAGATGTCTGGGATATCTTGATGTATTGGTAATTGTACGTTGGCTACAATTTTCTGGTACTCTCTCACTAATGCTGCTGTACTCTCACTGGTGAGAGTCTTAATGCTAATCTCACTGGCGTTGATTTTATTGTTCCAGTGATTATTCTCATGGTTTGGTTAAGTTGGACATCGATTTTGCTTGTATGTGCACTATTTAGCCATACTGGTGCACAATATTCTGCCACTGAAAAAACCAAAGCTAGAGCAGAGGTCCGAAGAGTATCTGCAGAAGCACCCCAAGTTGTTCCAGCAAGTTTTGATATTAAGTTATTTCGTGTTCTTAGTTCTATCTACTCTGTATTATAATCAGAAGGCAGTTGCACGCATCGAAAACAGCACAACAAATGAAATTTAAATTAAAAAAGGAGTTAGACAAGGATGTGTGCTGTCACCAATGCTATTTAATCTCTATTCGGAAGAAATTATGAAAAAAGCACTGGAGGAAGAAGACATTGGGATAAAAGTTAATGGCCAACCAATTAATAATATTAGATACGCAGATGATACGGTTTTAATGGCGGAGACAGTAGAAGACCTGAAAGCCATTTTAAACAAGGTAGTCACAGCTAGTGAAGAGAAAGGGTTAACAATGAATGTCAAGAAGACGAAATTCATGATTATTTAAAAAAACACAAAGATTGAATGCAAACCTGTACATTCACAATAACGAAATTGAACGGGTGCACAAATATAAATACTTGGGAACAAGTGTTAATAACAACAATGACAGAAGAAATAAAAAATAGAATTGGAAAGGCTCGAGCTGCTTTTGTTAATATGAAGGACATTCTGGGAAGTCATGACATTAACCCTAACCTGAAAATGAGATTGGTTAAATGCTACATCTTTTCGATACTGCTGTAAACAAGAGCAATATAGATAAACTAGAGGCCTTCGAAATGTGGATATATAGAAGAATTTTGAAAATACCTTGGACAGACAAAATAACAAATAGTGTAGTTCTTCGAAGAATGAACAAAGAACGGGAGCTGTTGATCACCGTCAAGAGAAGAAAGCTGGAATATCTTGATCATGTGATGAAAGGGAAAAAGTACCGATTGCTCGTTAATTATCCAAGGAAAGATTCAGGGCAAACGAAGCGTGGGGAGACGAGGTATATCTTGGCTGCGCAATTTAAGAGACTGGTTCCAGTGTACATCTAGCAACAGCTTCAAAGATACGAATAGCAATGATGTTTGCCAAACTCCGTAGCGGAAAGGGCACTTGCAGAAGAACAAGATGACACTAAGGATCCCGAACTTTTCAAAATATATTAACAACGAAACTTTACATTTATAATTGTCAATTATAAAGTGCCAAAAAGTCAGCTTAATGTGATTTTATAACTAATTCCAATAATAAACCTACAGACTGCTAGAAAATAGTAAATTATGAAAGAAACGATACAAGATCAATTTCAGTATATTCTGAACTACCTCCAGACGACATAAATCAATTTTTTACTAAGATTGCAAAGAATATAACTACATCTCTTCCAACTATTAATATTGATGGCCTTTTCAATTATAGAAATTATACTGTTTCAAGCCTTAAGTCCTTTTTTCGGCCCGTTGTGGAAGTAAAGGTCTCTCAAAGACTAAAGTCTCTTAGTAATTCTAATTGTAGCGACCTTCAAGAAATATATAGCAAAATTTTAAAAGAAAGTTACGAAATAGTTTGAACACCTTTCACTCATTTTATTAATTTAATTTTATCAACTGGAGTATCCACAAAATTTTATAAAAAAAATACCAGAATCCATTTTTAAAACCTCATTTTGAAATAATGGCATCTGTTTGGAAGCGATTATATTTATAGTATAATAACAAATAATAATCCACAACTGTATCTATTCATAGACTAATATTTGTACGTAAACATGTCATCATGTATGACGTAATAAAAACGCCAACTTTCCAGAAAGTTAAGTTAGAAATGAGTTTTTGCACAGTTTTCAAACCGCTCATTGGAACTCCAGAGAAAAATGGCTTTCCGCCGACGTAACTCCAGCAGAAAATCGGGTTATTTTAATTTTAGTGTAAAATTTGCAAAGTTAAATTATTCAGCAAAGTTGTAATTGCTAAATTCGGTGTAACGAACTGGTTGCCGCCTTGGCTGAGTAGGCTTTGTACTTAGTAGAGAGAACGAAAATACACTGCAAAACATGGAGTACGCTTTTTGTAATCTTAATATATAGAGTAGTCCATAATGTAATTGTCAATCACGAATAAAAATTCCTTTGGGCACGAAATAGTGTACAAAAAGATACTAAAATTGTTATTTAATCGAAACTGAAGATATCTCAATTAACCGGAGCCTTTTACAAAGGGACTTGTTGAGTCCTCTTTGGTTCTGTTAAGCGATGAACCCACTATCTTAGCTGCTGAACTACATTGACTCAGGTCTTAGCATGAAAAATAACAATTACTATTGTGGCGAAGCTTAATCATTTATTGTATATGGATGATTTGAAATTAATGGCTTCCACTCGAAACCACTTAGATCGGATTCTGAAAACTGTAAAAAATTTCTTAAATGATATCAGTATGCATTTTGGACTATACAAGTGCCGTATACTAAATATAGTCAGAGGAAAGGTTCAGCCCGGAGGTTTCGATATGCAAGATAGCCAAAACATCGGAGCAATGTGTGGAAATGACATGTACAAATATCTTGGAGTAAAACAAGCGCGGAAAATTAACCATAACCAAAAGAAAACTTAACTAACTTCGGAGTTTGTGCGAAGAGTAAGACAACTAAAAAGGTCATATCTTAATAGCAAAATTTTATTTAAGGCATTAAATACGTACGCCTGTTTCGCACTGAGCTACTGATTTGATATTATATACCTAGTGATCAAAAACCGATATAGAGGGTCTTCAGCGGAAAGTAGTTACAGTTCTCACAAAGGCACAAAAACGTAATCCACGCAGTACAATAGAGAGAACAACATTACCGCGGTATCAATGGAGAAGAGGACTTATAGACATAGGTAAGAAACTGTATAAACAAATTGATAACTAAAGAACTTATTTTCAGGTACTGATTGAGATATCTACTTTACATCGAGCAATTTACGCAGTAGATGATATAATGCCGCCTAAACTGAGAGAAGCTTTAGCTTTAGAAGCTTTAGAAGCTTCTAGTCTATAAACAGATTAGAAGCTTTCGAAACGTGGCTTTATCGCCGTATCCTAAAAATACCATGGACAGCGAAAATCACAAATATAGATGTCCTTAAAAGAATAAACCGAGAACGCCAACTTTTCGAAACCATCAAGAAAAGGAAAACGGCGTATCTAGGTCACATCATGCGAAACGAAAAATACCAGTTCCTCCAACTTATAATCGAGGGTAAAATTGAAGGCAAGAGAGGAATGGGACGCAAGAAAATGTCCTGGCTTCGAAACATAAGGCAGTGGACAGGGATTAACGACATACAATATCTGATACATATTGCAAGAAATAGAGAATTAATGGAAAATGTGATCGCTAACATCCATTAGTGAATTTGCAACTAAAGAAGAAGAAGAAACTGAGAGAACAAGAAATGCACATAAAGCAACTGACTAAGCAAGCAAAAATGCGCACCTGGATGAATAAACCATCTGCATGGGAGACATCTCCATGAGATCAGCCAAGAATATGTCAACAATACAGCGTCGAACTATTGGTTGACATTAGGAAAGATGTTTCCCGAGACTAAGAGTTTCCTACTTGTCATTCAGGATCAGGTTATTCCAACAAAAAATTACCTGAAATATATGTGTGAGCCGTATAGCTAAATCTGGATAATAATAATAACTCTGCTCTCAACGTCCAGATGTGTACAAACATTTTCGGGAAATACTCCAGTATACCAAGTCACCCAAGGCTCGATAAGACGGAAAGAGTCCCACCAGAGCTCAATCCTTTTGATGCCGTAGGTATTTGAGATTACTGAATTTTCCCCTTAGAGGGAGTGTGAGTCATATGGCTAAATCTGGATAATAATAATAATAATAATATATAATAAAATGTCCTTTTAAAAAAGGAAAGAGAATATTTTAAAAATACCATTAGTAAGACAGATGGCAGTATAGTAGCAAAGTGGGTTGATATCTCTCGTTTGCATTACCGCTGATAACTATGGGGTTAATTTTATGGCAAATATCAAACATTACTCGCAAAAGGATAAAACATTTACAGGTAAGTAAAACATTTTTGTTTGCAGAGCATAACAAAAAATTGGTGATAATGGGTAGGTATATGTAGGATCCAAATAAGAAAGAGTAACTGAAACTGGGTGTTCTTTAAAGGGCTTGTTAATATTTCAATTCTTAATGCGTAGTTGTTTTTATACTACACACATAATACAGTTAACAGTTTAGGAGGGTCAGTGTAAAAGTTACTCTTAATTGTTGAAAAATTAAGTGAACAATTAAGAGTAACTCAACGGCCCATGGAGAGGGCCATGTTAAATATAAGCCTCAGAGACAAAATTCCTAACACCGAAATACGTCGAAGAACTAAAGTAACCGACATCATGGAAAAAATAGCGACATTGAGATGGCAATGGGTAGCACATGTAGCAAGACAAGACACCAACAGATGGTCTCATAAAGTGACATTCTGGAGACCTCGAGAAACAAAAAGAAGCGTGGGAAGGCCTAAAAAGAGATGGATAGACGATATAACTGCTGTAGCTGGAAAGCAGTGGATGAGAATTGCAAAAGATAGGGAAGCGTGGAAGCAATTGGAGGAGGCCTATGTCTAACATTGGATAAATAAAGGCTAAAGAAGAAGAAGAAGTGTAAAAGTTTATTAAAAAAATATGCATGAGCTTCCAAGGGCACTGGTAAAACCCTATCTCTATCTTGTAATGCGTAAGGAATAACTAATGATATTATGTATAGCAGGATATACCACTGTATTAAAAAATTCTACATGACAAGGGAAGATGTTGTTCAAGAACATTTTGTAAGAGTTCAACATGTACTTAGTGCAAATAATGTGATAGCCTGAGCCGGTGTTCGTTACATATGTGTAACATCACATTTTGACTAATCTAAACATGATATTGCTTAAATTTATGCCTTTTTTGCATTTCTATTATATCGTTTTCAAAAAATATTAAATTTACCAATAAAATAAAAAGAACAAAAATGGGCACTAATGGGTTAAAGAATGACATGAGAGACATTTTAAAATGTGTTGCTAGAGTCTAGTTTTAGTTCTGATGTAAAAAACAGAGGTTGTACTTTTATTCCAGCTGTCAGTACTGACAGTAAAACGGTAATTTTTAATCTATATAAAACAACCAATACGTCTTGTTTCAACTTGTATTACAAGCAAAGATTATTATAGCCAGGTTTTTAAGCTTTAGAACTTGGTCCTTAAAAATATATGTAAAGTTCCTTTCTTTTCTCAGTGTAGGACAAAAAGGCAAGGAGAGGAATTAAAGATGCGTTAAGTCCAATTTTCTTCATTAGATCCAATCTGCATTCACCCTCCGCAATGCTCGGCTGCTCTTTTACATCCGACAACTAGCATTTTTATGAGCCTTATAAATTTGTTTAATTGCTCTTCCATGTAAAACAACCTTCCAGAATTGTTAACTTTTAGACTCGGTCCCCAATTGTTGACGAGTTATAAAGTTAACTCCAATTTGGATTTTTTATTAGATATTCTTTTAAAACTTGGTTTTTTGGGTTTTTTTATCGAATATTTTGAAATGTAGATTTTAACGATTTATTAATAGTAAATAATATTAATAGTAAGGCACGTTTTTGCCTCTTCCTTTTTTCTCATATTTATTAACCCTTTTTCGCATAAAAACCTACAACCTACCTTGTTGAAGTTAAAATATGTAACTAGTTTTGTCTATATGCATTCCATGATACTTCATACCGTATTAAAAAGAAACGAAATGGCTCCAACATAGCCAAAATACCTTGTGGTGCAAAATTAACCGAACACTCAGATTTTTTGTTTTTTGTTGATGGTTAGATCAAAACTTGTTTAATTTGTTTAAATTGTATTTTATGCCTTATTAGCGATAACGTTTTTTTCTTGTTTGAACATGTTTAGATGTTTTGTGCGAATAACACTTTTACACATACGTTTCGTTGTTAATGTGAAATAGTCGTATAGTAGCTTAGTATTAATTTAAGTTTATCGTGCTACTGTACCTCATTATGAGTTCGGCTGTAGGTTTTTGTATTGTCTCCTGTTTAATCCTTAACTGAAGAGACTCTATTTTAATACACACAGAGAGTCTGACAGATTACAATGTAGAAAAGGGGATAAAAACTAAACTTACAAACGTTTTTAAAATATTTAATAGTACTCTAAAAGTTGTTTGTACTTGTACTTGAACACACACATTTTCATTTCTGATGGATTTGAATGCCAATTGATCAACTTCCTCGTTGCCTTAATGCCAATGTGTGAAGGTATCCAGATAAATGTAACCGTTTTATTTATATGGTGTAGTGCGTTAAGTTCATTTCTTATATTTTGTGCAATAGAATGGCTAGGGTAAAGTTGTTTAATTCCATGAATTGCGCTGAGTGAATCTGTGATGATTAAAGTATTATTTTTGGTCATTGAAGAGGAGTTTTTAATAGCTTCTAATATCGCTGTGGTTTCCCCGGTGTAAATTCTGCAGTGCTGTGGAATTCTAATAACATATTTGTAATTTTTATTTGTGAAGGCTGCGGCATGGCCATTTTCAGTTTTTGATGCATCTGTGTATATTATGCGCTAATTTGGATACTTCTCCATAATTTCTTTAAATGAATTAATGATAAGGTTAGGATTTGTGGTATTTTTTGGGTACTGTGTTAAAGTTAAATCGGTGATAGGTAAGGGAGTAAGCCATGGAGGAAAGTCTAATTTTGTGATTATGGATAAATTGAATCCATTGCAATTGAATCCTTTTTGATTGATTATTTCCCTTAAATGTTTGTCTTTATATTGTTTGTTTCTATACAAATTGGATGTAGGTGCCGTAATAATCTGAGAATATAATGGGTACTGTTTATTGGAAGATATTCTTGCTGCATAATTTAAACTAAGTAGATGTCGTCTTAGATGTAGAGGGGGGTTAATAATTTTAACATTGGGTTTTCTAAAAGAGGGCTAATGCTTTTTATAGTCTGCTAAAAGAAACTCCTGAAAATGTCATTACATTCTTCTTTGATACGCAGCAGGTGCAGGCTTTGCCTAAAACACCTATTAATGATGATTCTTAAGAGTACAATAATATAAAGACACTTTGCCTCTTTTGCGATTGATGCGGTGGACAAAACAAAAGCTCCCATATTATTCATTCGCTGTACTTCTGGCTTAGGTTTAAAGCTCCAGTTCAAGTAACAGAAATATTACTTGTATTTCCAGTCAAGGCGATTCGTATTTGCCAGTAGACAGGGTATAAAAATCACAATTCTCTTTAGAGAGAAATATGAAGAAAGTTACAAACAAATCGGAGTTGTTAAAAGGGTACGTACTGATTGGATATTGTTTAATATGAAAGAGCTTCAAGTTGGCTTGAAAAAAGAAGAAGAAGATTGTAATAAAAAAATTTAACAATGGCAAATTCGTAAAAATACGATTATTATAAAACTATTATTTTACCAGTGAGTTGGAAAATTTTGAAAAACTTTTGAAAAAAAAATCTTCCGATATTGAGTTGACCTTCTCAGAAAAAGAATTGACTCGGGGTATCCCAGAAAAGAAAAAAAATCCCTTAAACACTTATTCGACCTTAACAGGTCGTTAAAGATTGGAAGAAATTACAAGAGCTTGACTGGTACCGAGAATTGCTTAATAGAAAAGTTTAAATGAAAAGGATAAGGATGAAGAGGAAGAGGAGACATGTGACTGCCTGAAAGAGGAACCAAAGCTTCAAATTTGATTTTAATTTGTTCAAATTGTTAAATACTTATAATAAAAATAATTTTCTACATTCTAGTTCGTTTATTTTCTTTTATTAGCAACAAAAATATCATGCTCTTGCAAAGATCTTTCAGGCAAAAACAAACAAAAATCAAAACTAAAAACAGTAAAAAAAGATAATACATATATTAAAATTCTAGAATTTGATTAAATGACTTCTACAGGGTTACGCAATTGAACTGCTACCTATTTAAACGACCATATTTTTTGTGTGAAATTATTTTTTATTAATTCAAATGACAAACATGTGTAAACACAATCAAAATTTTAGAATCCACTCACTTTAGCTCGATGTTGCCACCTTTTGCCTTGACTATGACCTTCAAACGATTAAAAAACGAGTTGCATGCTGCACGAATGTGATCTTCCGGTATTTTGGTCCATTCACGTATAATCGCTTTCTTCAGTGCATCCGTACTGGCATATTTTTTAGTCTTCACCTTGCTTTCCAAACTGGACCAGATGGAATAGTCCATCGGATTTGCGTCCGGCGAATTGGAAAGCCATTGTGTGGATGAAATGAAGTGTTTTAACCATTCTTGGTTCACACTAGCTTTATGAGACGGTGCCGAGTCTTGTTGGAACGTCCATGGTCTACAACTGAAATGTTTTGGTGTAAACGGCTCTAAAGCAGCTTCTAAAACATTTTCCCGATAATAATTTGCATTGACTTTGACACGAGATTCAATAAAAACGATTTGAGAGCGTACATCGGCGGTTAGAGCTGCCCAAACCATTACTTGAGATGGGAAATTACTTTGGGTGGCCGTTTGTAAGCCCAAACTTTCGTAGGTGAATTCGGTCAAGTAAACACGATCATTTTGAGAATTTATGAACTGCTCAATAGGGAAATTTTTTTCATCAGAGAATACTATGTTCGTAAATTCGCTACGTTCGTGCAGGCGTAACAACTCCTTTGCACTTTCAAGCCAAACTTTTTTTTCTTTGGTGTAAGATTGTGTGCTTTTTGGAACTTGTAAGACTTGATCTTGAGCTTCTTTTTCAATATTCGTTGCATGCTTCGCTGGAATATTTTCAGTTCTTTGGCCATTTGATTATCACCACGACGTGGATTTTGCTCAAGTCGAGCCTTCACTTTCCGAACCATTTTAGGTGACGTTGCTGTTTTTTTTTTTCGTCCATCATCATAGCGTTTAGCAATGCTACCAGTATTATTATAACGAGTTATGGTGCGATACATAAGCATTTTATTATTTGAGGTGTTTGAGCTGACGAAGAATAGCTGGTTGTGATTTTTCAGGCAAATATAAGTCAATCACACTATTACGTTTAAATTCCATTGCGAATAACTTTTGTTGTAGGTATGTAAGAAATTTAAATGCAAATGATTTTGGCGACTTATAAACATACTGAAGTGTTATCAGGCTAACTTTGACGTAGCTGTCAATATTGATTTGCCAGATATATCGATGTGAAGTTGGTAACAGTTCAATTGCGTAACCCTGTACTATTTATTTTCAATATGATATTTCTTTAAATTGTTATGGGATTTTGCTGTACAAGATTTTGGCTTTTATCTCAAAATTGGAAAAAGTGAATTTATCGGTTTTTGTATGTATGATCCTCACTTAGTAATAAGAAAAATAAATAAGTTCTTTATAACCGAAACAATTTAATTTTTTCCAGTACGGTACATTAACACTATTTAAATTCAACAATCTTGTTGTCCTTAAAACATCAATTGCCGATTGAGAATAGAAAATTTACACCATAAACATATAAATCTGAGGTATATTAAAGACCGATTATTCTATATTTATTTGTAAGCTTTAAAAAAGAACAAACTAAAATTTTATTACCAGTAATACCTAATTACTATATTATAATAGATTATTTTTAATTATCTAAAAAAGATAAATAAAATTTTAATTGAATATGTTGTGGTAGAGTACATGAAAGTATTAATTTTTATTGGTTTATTACGTATTCAGCGATATTGTAAATCGAGCGACATTAAAACATTCCCCAACGGTCCTGAATACGAACTGCGGCAACAGGAACATGCCGTCAAGAACGGCAATCCACTGCGACGTTCCTGCTACCACTCGACCGATAGCTGCACTTCATTTAAACTAAACGTTTCTCACATCTCCCAGTAGAGACCAGCACTAGAAACACCATCCCTACACGGCACCTCTGCCGCTCTATTGGCCACGGCGCGCTCCCGCGATCCCAAGCGATTGGCGTGGCCTCATGGGGTTGCCTCCTAAGTCACGCCCACAACCCTCAACCGACGAAGTCTATAGTAATCCCGAGAGAAGTAGCTCCACCCTAGGGAGGGTACTGTACAGAAATATTCTCACTGCTTATCAATACCAGTCCCAGTCGCGAATTGACCTTACTCCGTGCAGGAACTCTCGCGAGATATCAAAACAACGTTGGTACAAAGTGTGCGGGTGAGTTTTTAAGACTTAAGGAGTGAGTGGCCGTTAAGGCAGGACTTCGTGAAGCGTCTTGGAAAACTGTCAAGACGAGGTCGGACGAGGGACATCCTGTGGAGCGCGGTTACCCGACGGCGTCTCCTTGGCCTGCACTTTCCCTAACGGCTCACGAACTGGACCCTGTGGCAGCCGCGTGGGGACGGAAACTCTACCCAGGTGGGTCATTACGATGAATTATCGAATTTATGTTGATTATTCCGTCCCAATACACTAATTTATAATTCCTAATCAAATTTATCTACAATACAGTACTATACAACAATATCAGATTGTTTTTTATTAAAGTAAAAAAACATTAAACTATTATTTTCCAATAATTTATTTTCTATTGATTTAGTTTTGATACATTGTTACACAAGTATTAGGTTTGTGTAACATATTAAATAAAATAAAAAAACAATGTATAATCTAACAGGTTGTTTGTTGCTCCTTCTATGATTGGCTATGCTTAGATGCTATAGGTATTCATTTGTAATAACAGATTTAAATTGTTTGATTTAATTTCGAAGAATTCATATTTTTGTTAAAACTTTGATCTATGATTGCCAAGATTTTTGGGCATTTTAAAATTACTTTCAACTGCTTGTTATATATTTCTTTAATTAATTTGTGTTATACAAATACTTTATACCCATATTTCCCATTTTTGTTTAAGCTTCTCTGATTTTGTATTTTTTTAATCATGAAACAACAAGTTTCAGACATTCAACAAATTAGATAATATTAATACTATTTAATTAAAAAATAATTTTAAATAAAACAGTTATAATTATTATAAAAAAACTAGGTCTTAATATTTTATACAATTTCATAATTAAACAAAAAAATTTATACGTTTTTTTTGTCTATATATTACCAAAAAGTAGTATTTAATAAATTTAATTACCTTTTATCCAGAAATTTCTTCTTTTTTTACTTGTTTTTAAAGTAATTTTTATTTTTCTTGTAAATTTTAAAAATACTGTTGGAATTTGTAGAAGGAAAACTTCTTTTTTAAATTAATGTTTCTAAGGTAAAAAATTTTCATTTTTTTAAATTTTTAAAAACTGCATTTAGCTAAATAAAATGGATTCAACCCTACATTTTTTTAGACTGCTTTAGTAAATTGTGGATGGAGTAGAAAATTACATTCAAATTGGATATTTAAATAAGTATTATTTTATTACCACTTACAGTGTCTACAGCGTCTTATAGTACACTTACAGTGTTCGTTTGGCCATAACTGGATAGTTTGGCGTTTCATTATTCTGTCCAATTTTATTTCGTAACGCTTTAGGCAAAAAAACTTTATTTATTTATTTTTATTATTTTATATTGAAATATTACTCTTCAAAATATTTGTGTAAATATTATTCTAAAGAATTATTTTATAAACAATCCATTTACCTTGAAAGGGATACATCCCTAAACTATAAGCAATTTCGTTTATTAACTATTTATTTAAAATTATTATTTTTTCTACATAATGAATTTTTTTTTACAAATCTTCCAAACTACTAATCACAGCCACTATTTTATATTTTTAGTCTTACGAATTTTTCGACATAAAATTTTTATGCTGAATTTTTATGCATTATAGGCCAGTGTCGTATTTATAAATAACTGAAAAAAATTTTTTTAATGTTTAAAATTTGTATAAATTTAATTTCCATAAATATTTTAGATAATAACGTCAATTATATTTTTTGTTGTATTTTATTTATATTAACTTTAATTAAAAAATTAAAAACATCTGACAAATTTGCTGATTTCATTTAGGTTTACTCATTTAATAATAAAAGATTCGTATAAGCCATTGTTTATCGTTTACTGGATTATTCTAGTGAATTAATGTTTATTGTAAACTATATTCATAAATAAATCTCGCAATTATAAATTTTTGAATTGTCATTATAAATTTTATTTTACGGCTATGCGTAAACTCATCACCAATTAGCATAAATACCCTCGTACATAGTACAAATTCATCACCATCATAAAAATAGAGATTTGAAAATAGACCCCACGAGATTGGTAAACTCATCTCTGGCCTACCTGCATCCCATGCAAACCGCTTAGGTTTTGTAATTTGACAGAATAAATCTAAAATAGATGTAATAAATGCAAATGTAATTTATTGGTTTGTATTTGCGAATTCCACAAAATTCTATTGATAGCTACCTAAAACTATGCGAAAAGAAACATGTCTCTTCATTTGCCCTTGTTCCTTTAACGTGGATAGTGAAATGCTCATTGATTACGTTTTGAGCCAACGTGAACGAAAATGGTGGATATCAATAATTTCAAATTTCAATTGCGAAAACTCTTAAATCGAATTGCCTTTTGTGGACTTGTGTAAGACTTAATGTCTTACAACTGATGAATAGATTTTATACCGTTTTTTTATTTATTTCGCAATGGTGGCGGATCATTCTGATCATAAATAAAAAATCAGCTTAATAAGTTCTTTAAGTTAACTGTACAATATGTTTCTTGTAGACAAAGTAATAATATTACTTTGTTGCTTTAAGTAGATTAATCTTTCTGATATTACATTTTTAAATTTCTGATTAAATTGTTAAGGTCACATTGTTATAACTTCATTCAGAACATTTATAACGACAGTTTTACATTAGACTCCATTTAATTAATTAAGTTTGATTGTTGTTTATTTTATGGACTTTAATTGAAATAAGAAAATTAATATTTACAAAACTGTTAGATACAAACCAAAGTATGGTAATAATACATATAAAAGTACGGTAATAATAATAAGTGCCATTATCGGTGTAATATTAAAGGCAATTTTCTATTAAAAACAATCTTAATCATGCCACATGCAACATCCTGTATAGGAGAAACTAATTTTTGGTGATAGACTACTTAATTCTAGAGAACTTATTTTTTTCTTATTTGATACAATTTCCATATTTCATGAACGGTGGTAGAATGAAACATCCTGCATATTAAGAAGTTTAATAAACACAAATGTATGTCAATATTGTACTTTAAAGTTTGTTAAGAAATACTTTACATTTCTCTTGCTAGATATTTTTGAGAAGTGCCAGGATTGGAAAATCATCATAAATAACTAGTTTATGTCAATAGTACTCTTACAATAAGTTTTGCAATACGAGCTTGAGATTCAAATATTTTTTTGACTTAACCATAAATGGACAATTTTTTATAATTCAATAAATTATTTTTTTATATGTAAAAGTACTGCAAATAAAATGTTTCTTTTTTAAAATTCTACGCTCTTCATTTTCATATTGGCAAACAATTTTAAATTCAGTTCCATGTTTCAAGTTTTTAAGCCATTTTAATTTCTTAATTTTTTTTTTGCTGTTTTCGCAAGATAATATTTCATCAAGTAGGCTTTGACTATTTATAAAAGCCAGGAAACTGTACATTTTGATTTATTCTGTATAACATATAAATTTCTAATTAGTTAATACTTTTTTAATCGGGGACTATTTCCGATATAAACGAAAACAGCACATGCTCAAAAATGTTTTCATTATAAAGTTCATTATCGAAAATTTATGTAACTGAATTTTCAGATTTCAAAAGCGTTTAGATTGGCAGATACGTCTTATATACGCCATACCGTAAGAAATCCGATATTAATATTTATTTTTTAAGCAATTTGTCTAAAATAATTTCTGAAGTTAAGAAATTACCACATAAACGGGAAGTGTAACAGGTAACAGGCAATCTTCCGCATTAGAATCCAGCGCCTTTTGTCAAAAATGCTGGTGATGAGTTTAACTATCTACGGTGATGAGTTTACCGATCTCCAAAGGATGCCGGTGATCAGTTTACTTTATTTCGGAGGGTCTAATAATTTCGTGGGGGGCTTTATAGTGATGAGTTCATACATGTCCTATTTTACATTTGTTTATTGCGATAAAAAATAAGGTAAATAAAGAGGTAGTGAACTGATATGGATAAATTCATTGAAGCAATTTTTACATGGCAAACTTCTCGATTCGGCTACAAAATTGGTGGATTTTTGTGAAAGTATGGAATACTGTTACATATTTGACTTTTGTAGATTGCAGAACAATCGCTAAAATTATCGCGAATCTTTCACTTTTGAATCAAGAGTATTACTTGATATATTACATTACATTTCTGAACCTACAAGCCACTAGGTATTTTTTATAATTTATTTACCAGCAAAAATTTATTATCTCATTTACAAAAATGTGAATACCGAGCAACAGGAACCTTGTGAGAGAATAGATTAGCGAACTGTCCTATACAAAAACCCTTGGTAGAGAAGCTCATGGATCATATGAGTTTTGATTTGATGTAAATGAAAAAATAGTTTTTGTAAAATGAAATACAATACGTGTGTGTCTGAAGCATCTAATTTTGATAATATAGAACCTCTCGCACAAGCTAATAGTTGGAATCATGAACTCAACAAAATAAAATATTTATTTCTTAACCGCAAGTATACAGTGCTTTCCAGATAAAACTATCCACCTTAAATAACTTTTGAACTTCTAATTTTCATGAAACCGTCAAAAACATGTTAATTAATATTTTAAAAGGGAGATCTTATATTATATTTAAGGTGAAACTTATGTAATGAAACAACAAGGTCACTCAAATAATATGTCTTGTGTGACTTACTCCACTGATGGCCAATTGTTAGCTACAGGTGGTGAAGATGGTAAAATTAAGTTGTGGAACATACATTCTGGATTTTGCTTTGTAACATTCAGTGAACATTCTAATGCTGTTACATCTGTGGCTTTTAGTGGAAATAAGAAATTTTTGGTCTCATCCTCTTTGGATAGTACAGTTAGAGCTTTTGATATTATCAGATATCGAAACTTTAGAACATTCACTTCAACCAGACCAGTACAGTTTGCCTGTGTAGCAGTTGATAGTAGCGGAGAATTTGTAGCAGCAGGAGGACAAGAAGTTTTTGAGATATATCTGTGGTCAATTAAAACTGGTAGATTATTGGAAATATTGGCAGGTCACGAAGGACCAGTTTCGAGTTTAGTCTTCAGTCCGACCATCACCAGCACCGTTTTGGTTTCTGTCTCATGGGACAAAACTATGAAAATATGGGACGCCATCGAGAAAGGCTCGGCCCACGAAACCATCGAATTGACAGCAGATGGAATATGTACTGCTTTCAAGCCAGACGGCCAAGAAGTAGCGGTGGCTACATTAAATGGACAGATAACATATTTAAGGTTGCTGTCAAATGCAACCTCTCACCCCTTGTATCATCGCTTTATTTTTTAAAATTATTCCTCCTTTTTTATTTGATATTTGAGTTTAAAGTGATTAGTTTATGAGAAAAATAAATACAAAAGCAAGAAAACTGAATAGAAAAAAAATTATTTGTTTAACAATTTTATTACATTTAGAATGAACATTTCACTACCAAAAATTTTTACAATAATTGATTACAATGACTGCCATTCTCTTCCATACAATAGTACAATTTATTTTGAAATTCTTCTCTGATATTACCTAACACGTCTGCATTTAATTGTCGACATTCATCCTCTATTCTTTGTCGTAACTCATCTAGAGATTCTGGTTGAGTAGCATAAATTTTTGTTTTTAAATAATAAATTTGTTTTAAATCCGGTGACGTAGGTGGCCAATCCATCACCTGTCTGTCCTCTTCTGCCCATCCAACGAACGGGAATCGTTTCATTTAAATATTGTCGTATATGTAGACCAAAGTGTGGAGGAGCACAACCATGTAGAAACGCAACCAAATCTTCAGAAAGGTTATCATCATTTTCTACTTTTGTTCTAATACGATCAACCACTTGCCTAAGTAATTCAAGATAAAATGAACCATGAATTTGTTGCTTGTGTGAGTCCATTTCAAATAGGTAAAGAAATAATAAATCAGACTTACTCACAATCAAATTGATTGTGAGTAAGTCTGATTTATTATTTCTTTACCTATATAAAATGAACCATTTAAATGTGTGGGATTGACGTGTGAAATTCACGTACCATATGTGGATGACTGTCAGCTCAGTATTGGCAATTACGTCTGTTCACCAAACCATTAAAAAAAAAAATGAGCAAATATTGTTTAACAATTGTGGATTGGTAATGATGCATTGTGTCATTATTTCGCAAAATTTTACACGACAATTTGCGCTAAAATGTCTACTTGGATTGCTTCGTTATTTACAAGTCCCTGTCGGTTATGTTTTTTTATTGCGAACTGACCCTTCTTCTTCTTCTAATGGCGCTACATACTTTTGTGAGTTTTGGCCTGGACTACTTTTACAGCTCGATTATCTGGCATTATTTCTAGGTAACCAAGCCAGTTTAGTCTTTGTGACTTTACAAATCTAACAATATCTGAACTCTGCATCAGTTCATCCAGCTCGTGGTTCATTTTAATTCTCCACGAACCATCGCTGCATTGGGTTGGTCCTAATATCTTCCTTAATATTTTGCGCTCAAATATTCTCAGTTGATTTTCATCAGTGGTTGAGAGGGTCCACGTTTCACATCCATATGTGACCATTGGTCTAATTACTGTTTTGTAAATTCTAAGCTTAGACTCACGATTCAGTAACTTAATTTTCATTAAGTCTTTGTATGCATAAAAGCACTTATTACCGCGAACTGATCCTGTTGGTATATATTTCGGCATCAGTCCAATCACATACTTATGAGTTGCATGTCTATTGTGGTGTGTTTCATTAAAAATTCTAGCAACAGTTCTTGCACCATTAATATTTCTGTAGTATAAACCTGCAATTTCGATTCTTTCTTGCAAGGTGTAACCGATTTCAGCGATCAAATTGCACACGTATCAAAATAGTGTATTACAAGCTATAACAAATTGTCATTGGCTCTTAACCGATTAAAATAAATGTCCAAATAATATCGAAAACCTTTGATAAAACTTTAATAAAAAGTGAAGTTTTTTATTTCTTAGTTTTTGAAGGTACTACAAATAGTACAGTTAAATATTTAAAAAGTTTAATTTATGCTACAACCTATTTTGTTACAGTCAAGTTGGGTGAGAGAGATACTATCTTGTTAAATGAAAAATTGTCTATCTCATAAACTAATCATTTCAAGCCAAATGTATTGTACATTTTTGAAATTAGTACAAAAAGGAGAATCCAAATATAAAATAAAAAAAGGGAGAAATAATTTAAAAAAAAAAGTAATAATACCGGGGGTAAGAGGATGCATTTTCCAGCAACCTTTAATACCAGATAATGTCTTTCCCTTCAAATATTAATTGACGTGTTTTTGCGTTTTTCCCAAAAATTAGAAGTTCAAAAGTTATTTAAGGTGGATAGTTTTATGTGAAAAGCACTGTATAATACATTCAAAGGAGGCATGGATCAACATTACTGGTTTGTTGGAAAATATTCCACTAGAATCAGAGCTAAGAAGTGATATTGGCAAATATTTACACGACTGATTGATATGGATTGATAAATTCACGGCTCCTCGAAAAAAACGATTCAATAAGTCAAATATTAAGTACTTCATTATATATTCGTCGATGTGTAGCAGTTCCCTACTTAAATTATTTTTAAAAGAAGTATAGTAGAAAGATCCAGAACATTAACATATAAAATATTTATGGACGTAAAATTTGACGGAAAAGAACAATTTTCAATGGATAAACGTGAAGATTAAAGACGATATCCAGGTGAAAATTATTGTAAACTCATACCACTAACATATTGAGGAAAAATTGTTCAGAAAAATAATAATTGTAAAGCATAAACCTATCTTTACTATACACAAATAATAATGATAATTCCCACAACTATTTTTACCTCATTGATACATACTTACAATTTTATGAAAACGCTAATGGCCAGAATTTTCCAGTGTCTTTTATAAATCCAATTTAAGATCATCAAACATACTTTCCTGGTGAATGAATTGAAACAAAAAATTTGAGTCTGGTTAAATATTAATCTAGGTAGATTTCATCTTTGTGTCATTATCAACAAAGATCAAATTAATTAGTATTATCATAATTCTGTATAATATTTTTAAATGAAAGAGTGGGTGGCACTTGAAGTAGATTTTAGTTGCAGAAGTAATAGAAAAATTTACAAATGATCTAAAGGAAAATATTTTGAAATTTTATCTAATATCTGATAAGTAAAGGGCGGATAATATATATGAAAATATGTACATATACTTATATGTAAAGATTTTTTACAACAGTTAAAGCAATAATTACATAAAATGAATCAAAAACAACATTAATAATTAACAACTTTATTTTTACATATTTTACAGGAATTTACAACTAAATATTTTTCAAAATTTTCTGGGGTAAATAAAGATTTGTCTTTTATCAAAAAACAATTATTTATTTAAAGAGAAGGTAATCCACATCTACTGAGGTAATAGGGACATATTTTAATTTTGGCAACATGTTTCCATCCATACACGTTTCTATGTCCAAATGGCCTCTAAAAAGACAATTTTTGAAATTTCGTAAAAAAGACATGATTACACTCATTACGGGTGGTGGCACAATTTTCTCCCTTTTTAATTATTAAACAACAACAAAAAATTGGTCCCTAGAGTGTGCATTTAAATTTCAAAATCAATATTTTTGGCATCCAAAAAGTTGATATTTTTTGTGGAATTCGACATATCTGGACATATCAAATATCTAATACTTGTATCTCAAATTGTAACTGATTATTTTACCAGTGTATTTAAACTTTTTTTATAATTTTATATTTTCACAGGTACGGGTACATCCAGAGTTGCCGGTCCTGGTCTGATGTTCGGTCTGCATCATCATCAAGATGCTACCGGGCTACACCACCATCATCAACCACGTGGTCCCAGTCTCAAAGAGGAGCCACTTTCAACAGCCCGGTCCTGGATGCAAGGAACCGTTTCGGATCAGAATGGGTAAGCTATTATTTATTATAATGTTATTTTTAGTAAATTAGACATACACATAGATTATTAACACTACGTTACAATGAAGATCATCACTCGAATGTTATTTATAAAATAAATTGTGGACAATACGACATATAAAATAAGATATGGTTTAAGGCTCGAATATATCAATTTTACAAACCAAAAGGTTTAGTGATGGGTTCTCCATTAACACGTTTTTTAGCTGACATTTTTAGACAATTTAAAACAGAAGTTCGTCAGTTAAAACAACTAAATTGTTTTTTGGTCTAGATATGTTGATGATTGCATAGTTCTTATGCAGGAAACAGAAGATGGTGTTATGCAGATTCTGGATAATCCTAATAAACTAAATCGTAACATTTCTTTTACATAAGAATCAGAATCTGACAACAAGTTGAACTTCTTGGATATGACTATGACTCACAATAATTACAGAAAACCTACTCGCACACATCATGTTCTACAAAAAACATCTAACCATCCAACCCAACGTATAATGGCTGCTTTTATAGGCTTCTCAAATTTCTACTTTCTAATGAGAACTTTAATTTAGAACAGGACACTCTTAAGCAAATTGCTTTTAATAATGGTTAGATCCTAATATCATCTTCCCAATAGAGCAAAATTAAAACTTGCAGAAAAGCTACCTTATTCATCATAATGCTTGCTTCATTCCAATGCCACAAATACCTTCAAGTTTTTCTCCTTTACTTATATCAGTAACATTCCCAAAAAAATATCAAAACTTTGTACTTACACAATAATTGTAAATTGACAACATCAAAACATCTTTTTAAGTCACGCAACACTTTAGGTTCCTTTTTAATTAACACCAAAGACAAGATGAACATTCTGGATAGGAGTGGTATAAATAAACTGAGATGTGATGATTGCGATGAATCTTATGTAGGTAGAACCATTCGGAAATTGTTTACTAGAATCACTGAACATTTGAACACACCAAACTCTTTTGGTTACCATTTACTGTCCAATAAACATAATTTTAATATCAATACAGAATTATCTATTTCACATGAAATAATTAGAAAGAAAGACTGCTTGAAGTTAATATTTAGGTACATAAATTTAAACTGTACTAACGAATCTTTACAATTTTGGCATCTTCAGCTTGTAGGGGACACAGCTCGACTATTTGGATTTCCTATACTAAGTTTATATCCATTCAGTGTTTTATTTATATCATACTTTAATTGCCTATTAATATTTCAATCATCAACAACTTGCTAACTAAGTTGGTTCATGATCAACTGATTTACAGTTAGAGTAAATTACACTCTTCATATATTTTTGTAATTTACATACACCATCTCCACAATTGTTTATTTTAACATCTCCCACTGTTAGTCAGTTGATCCTGAGTAATGCTTCGACATTTTTCAATTTTGTAATGTGCCCATTGACTTTAAGTTTGACTGAACCAGTGGTATAATACTGCTGTTGTTACACTTTATTTTCAGCTTTAATCTTTATTTCTAAGTACATAATTTAATTTCTTCTTTTCTATAGAATTAGTAGTGGTTGGTAGATCTCCTTTTTAGTATTGTTCTGAAGCTATTTTCTTGTGGCATTGTAAATTAATTACTATTAAACTGGGAATAAGCCACAATTAAAGATAAAAATACCTTTATTGACGTTTCAATTTCCACTTCGGAAATCGTTCTCAAAATACTGTTCTAATTTACTGTTTGTATTTTGAGAACGATTTCCGAAGTGGAAATTGAAACGTCAATAAACGTATTTTTATCTTTAATTGTGGCTTATTCCCAGTTTAATAGTAATTAATTTCCTTTTTAGTGTAGGCAACCAACCACTCGCTAGTAGATTGTTGTACTCTAACTCTTGCATTCACTCTCTATGTCCACTATTTTTGCCCCAACATCTCAGCTATTGTTGACAGGTTTGAGTGCGAGATTTTAATTATATAGTTTACTTCTTACTATAAGTACACTTTTATATCTCACATATTGGCTTCATCTGTATTATTGGTCATTTGTACTTGTAGGTTTGTTTGTAATATTCAGTTTACCATCTTCTTCTTCTTCTTAGTTTTCTGTCGTCCATGTTTGGACATAGGCCTCTCCCAACTCCTTCCACCGGTCTCTATCCTGAGCAACATATTTCCAATTTGTTCCGGCTATTCTTGTAATGTCATCAACCCATCTCATCTGTGGTCTTCGTCTTGGTCGTTTAGTTTCGTAATGTCTCCAATGTTGTATTGTAGTATTCCAACGTTGGTCTTTCTGTCTAGCAGTGTGGCCCGCGAAGCTCAATTTAAGTTTGGCAATTTTTGTTGTTATGTCCTCGACTTTTGTTTTGGATCTTACCCAGTCGTTCCTCTTTTTATCTGACAGTCGTATACCTAACATTGCTCTTTCCATTGTTCTTTCTGTTGTGGCTAGTTTATTCATATTTGCCTTGGTTAGGGTCTAGATTTGACATCCATATGTCATGATAGGAAGGATGCATTGGTTAAACACTTTGCTCCTTAAGTATTGGGGTATTTTGCGGTTCTTAAGTATCCAACTAAGTTTTCCAAATCCTGCCCATGCTAGTTTTGCTTTTCTGGTAATTTCCGCACTTTGGTTTTTTTTTGTCAAGTCTCAGGATTTGGCCTAGGTAGATATATTCCTGGATTTGTTCTATCTCACTGTCGTTTATAGTTATATGTTTTTTGTTTTTTTCATATTCATCTTTAGTCCGACGTATTGGGTGCTGGCTGCTAGTTCCCCCAACATAATTTGCAGTTCCTCGAATGTGCTCGCTATGATCACTATGTCGTACGCGAATCTGGGGTGGTTTAACTTGTTGCCATTAATGTTAATGCCATAGGTTGACCAATTTGTAGTTTTGAAGACGTCTTCTAAGGCTAGGTTGAAAAGCTTTGGCGATATTACGTCTCCTTGTCTGACTCCTCTCTTAATCGGGATGGGATTTGTATTTTCGTCTAGTCGTACTATCATCGTTGCATTTTCATATATATTATGTAGTAGTTGCCTATATCTCGAATCTATTCTACAATTATTAATAGTTTGTTCTATGGCCCACATCTCGATACTATCAAACGCCTTTTCATAGTCAACGAAGGCAAGAAATACGGGTAGTTGGTATTCATTTGCCTTCTCTATCAATGTTCTCATTGTCAGCAGATGGTCTGATGTACTATATCCTTTGCGGAAGCCAGCCTGTTCAACCGGTTGGTAATTATCCATTTTGCAAGTTAACCGGTTTTTAATAATTCTCATAAATAGTTTGTATACTTGACTGAGCAACGATTTAGGTCCTTTTGTCCCCTTTTTTGTGTATGAGTATTACTAGACTCTCGTTCCAGTCTTTAGGGATCTGGCTATTATGGATACATCTATTAAATAGCTCTGTTAGTACAGGGATTGTTAATGTCTTGCTTATTTTACCAGAGCTCGACAGTTATACCGTCGTGTCCTGGAGCTTTATTATTTTTTAGTTATTTTAAAGCTCTTTCTATTTCGTATCCCTTTATATTTGGTAGTACTTCTGATCCCACGTTTTTTATTTTTCTTTTGACGTTCTCCTTTATTGTTTCATTAGGCTGGCCTTGCGAGCTGTACAAGGATGTGTAGAAGTCTTCGACAATATTTGTTACTTTATATTTGTCCTGGGTTATATTCTCTGCCTTACTGTTGGCGTCTTTAATTTTGATGATTTTTTGAACTCCCAGTTTACCATAGTTTTTACAATTTATACATTTCATTTTAATGGTGACTGTCCATTTAAGTTGTCATACGTTAGATGCCACTTCAACATTTCCGTTAAATCTAAACGTCCATTTTGTCTCTTGCCATTACCCATAAAATCATCAAAAACAGATTAAAACCCATCTACATTACCAAACACCTCAGGAATAAACGGAGTTTGTAAAGGGTAAGGGTATATGGCAACAAATCCTGAACCTAAGAGAACTCATTGAAATGTCTACAGAATTTTAAGTAGCTATGATTATATGCTTCGTTGACTATCAAAAGACATTTGATTGTGTAAGCTTCATAAATCTGTGGTTCATTTTTAAAGAAATTTTAAACCAATTCAAGACCAAGTGGTCTTGAATTGGTTTAAAATTTCTGGAAGAGAGTCTGGAAACTCATTCTGCGAAGCTCTCAGAACAACTTAAGGTAGAGACCAGGGGAAAAATATTCTTAGGAATATTGGAAGAAATCACGATTCTCAGTAATGGGGAAATGACAAGAGAGAGAGAGAGAGAGAGAGAGAGAGAGAGAGAGAGAGAGAGAGAGAGAGACAGATTGCCCATAATGTAGCATCCTCAATAATTTTTAAACTGTCTATTTGTTTGGTGGTGTTGCACACAAATATAGTGTACAAGCCAACAAATGAAACAATACAGCATTAGCCAAGCATTTTCTAAAAAGTAGCAATTCTCTGTCCAAAGTTTCAAAATACAAAGATTTTGAAAATGTACAAAACATCTCTTTGATAAATCTAGGTTTATTGGGCTATTGTGAATGAAGATATGTTGATAATGTGACAAAGTACTTACCTGAAGATTTATGATATGAGGTGTAATTTTATATGAAATCGAACTCAATTAGAAAGATGTTAAAAAAGAGAAAACTCGAATATCTGGGGCATATAATGCGAGGAAGCCGATACAGGATAATGCAGTTGATACTCAACGAAAAGATCGACGGAAGAAGAGGAATTGGTAGAAAGAAGTACTTATGGCTCCGAAACCTTTGTCAATGGACTGGCTTATTAGCAGATAAATTATTAAATACCGCGCAAGATCGAAAGCGATATCGGCAAATCGCCATGGAAGCTACCCACGCTTAAAACTTGGGCACGGTACTCAAAGAAGAAGAAAAATAATGAAATATGAATACGTAACAATATATCTATAAAGTTTACTGTTAGATCACATTTTCAATAACGAGGAAATCCAATTTGAACAACAGGTTAATACAACACTTCATACATCATCAGTTTTCACTAGGTTGCTGCATAGCTCCTTAAGTTATCGTTCACTTCTGGATCGATAGGTGTGCTAATATGTAACTTAATGACCATTAAGGTTGATGTGTTAAAGATTCAATCAATCTTTTAATGTATAATATATTTTTGTCATCTCACATGAAGTTTTAAGTTGCTTGGGATACAACTTCTTGAAAACATTTATTTATTTATTTATCGTATGGCAATTACAACACATTTAGAATAAAACTACAAACACTAGTAATATAGGTATATGACAAACTTTAAATAGTTACAAACAAACATCAAGTGTATTAACATAATCAATTGACTCTGAAGTTGCAAACAGAAAGTCTTCAGGGCTACCATTGCAGGATCTTGAGGTACACTCTTTAATAATGTGGTCGATCGTTTGGTTCTTCCCACAGTCACATTGAGAAGATGGATTCTTTCCCCATTTATGTAGCATATATGCACATCTGCCATGTGTGGTTCGGATTCTGTTTAGAGTGGACCATGTTTTACGTGGAAGATCAAAACCTGGTGGCTTGTGGGTAATGCAAGGCATGTTATTTTTCCATGCATTCCATTCTTGGGACCATCCATTCGTGATGTTGAACTCCTCATTCTTGCCGTTTTCATTGGTGGTTTTCTAGAACGTAGACGGAAATTTCGTGCATCCTCGGTATCTTGGTGGATCGACAGGTTTATATTGTTCATAATCTTTTTGTATTCACGTGTAAGTGCGTCAACCCGTCGTAAATGTGGAGGTGGAATGTGACTTAATACTGGAAGCCATTGGGTGGGAGTTGATTTAATTGTACCAGCTATCATCCTCATAGTGCTGTGCAGCTGAGTGTCGACCTTTTTAACGTGTGGACTGTGTAGCCAAACTGGGGCACAATATTTAGCGCTCGAGAAAACAAGGGCTAAAGCAGTAGAGCGGAGAGTGGAAGCCGATGTTCCCCAGGTTGTACCGCAGAGCTTGTGTATAATGTTATTTCTTGTACTCAACTTTTGGGCAGTTTTTGTTAAATGCTCTTTAAATGATAGCGTTTTGTCTAGTGTTACGCCCAGGTACTTCGGTGTTTTGTTGTGGGAAAGTGTGGTATTTTCAAACCGTATGTTGAATTCCTTTCCAGCAAGTTTATTGTTCAGGTGAAAGCAACTTACTTCTGTTTTGGATGCATTTGGTTGAAGCCGCCACTTGCGAAAATATTTGCTCAATATATATAAGTCTGCCGTCAGAACTTCTTCAGATGTTTCTAGTGTTCTGCATCGTGTAGTGAGAGCCCAGTCATCGGCGTATCCGAACTTTCTTGATTGTGTTTCTGGCATATCTGCCAAATATACGCTAAATAGTAATGGAGAGAGCACTGACCCCTGTGGTAGGCCATTCTTAAGTTTCTTTGGTGGGCTGATATCTGTGCCCATCACTACTTAAAACATTCGGTCGTTGAGCATGCTATCTATTAAACGTGCTATTTTTTTACAGGAGATTGCACGGAGAATTTTGTATATAAGGCCCTTTAGTTAAAAACATTGATGATATTATTCAAGCAATGTCAGTTAAAGACCATTAAGGCTGATATGTTGAAGATTCGATTTATCTCTTAACATATAATAGATATATTTTCGTCATCTACATGAAGTCTAAGTTGATTGGGACTCAATTCCTCAATAAGACATTAATGGTATTATTCAAATAATGCATAGGCAAGTTGATAAACGTATAGCAAGGAATTGATAAGAAAATTTATTGCAAGAAAATGTTCAATGTCCTAGTAAATTTATCATGAAACGAGTCACTTGCGTGTATTACTGGACTTTCACATTATTATATAAAAAAATAACTTAAGAACCAATGTAATTATGTATTTATTGGTTACAAAAGAATGCGAATGGTATACAATTTGTATCTAAAAACAAATATGGGTAATTGATAACGTTTAACGATCTCATCAATAAAACTAACAATGATTTCAACAACCCAATGAAGTAAATGGCTCGTTTTGTGTGAATAGGGGTGTATTTTATTATAAATCACGGCAGATATTTCGTTGCAGGCAACAGTATTTCAATATAATCACCCCGAAATCACCCTCTATTGGTCGTTTACTCGATTCTCGTTATACACACCACGCACAATTGACTGGTAGAAATAAATGAGCGAAAAACTCGTATAAACGGCATAAACACTATCATTATCTGATGGGCCGAAGCCCATAAAATGCTGATATTTGCCAGTATTTTGTTCACTAAAGTCACGTTTTTTAGAACAATAGTGGTAATAGTATTTTATAGTTAACAATTTTTTAATATTCAAAACTATTATACTAACTAATTTCCGTCTAACTGTACTATGAAGTACCCATTACTCTATTTAATTATATAACAACAGTATTTATTTATTTGTATGCCGCATCTAAACTAAATCAGGAATATTCAAATTAAAAAAAAGCAAAAAAAATTAAAATTATCGCCATAATTAGGCTCCATCTATTATTAAAACAATCAGGCCGACTTTATTTCAAATTTAATCTTAAATCTAAATTAGTTTTAGTTAAAAATTGAAATATGTAGATAAATATTGTTCTGGAGCTTTTTTGGAAATCTATTTAATCTGTCTACATTAATAATGTATATCAGTGTTCTAATGAGTATAGGTTTATATAATTTATAAATGTGGTAAACCTTTTCAAATGATTTATTCCAGTATTCCAGTGACTACTCACCTTTCAGAAGAAAGGTGAGTAGAAAGAAGAAAAAACAGAAGAATAAGTAAACATGTTAATGACAATTCAGAGATAATCGTGGACAAAGAGAGTATCAATGATACCTGGAAAAATTACATAAGAAATTTATTTTTTGATGAGAGAGAGAACCAGCCCCCAATACCTACGGAAACAGGACCACCTATACTAGTGGCAGAAATAAGAGCAGCCATTAAATCACTAAAAGAAGGTAGAGCTCCAGGACCAGACGGAGTACAATCTGAATTTCTTAAACTTCTTGATGATGAATCTTTAAGAGTACTATGTAAAATCTTCAATAATATCTATGACACAGGCAATATCCCAAAAGATTGGCTACTTTCAGAATTTATTACCTTACCAAAGAAACAGGGAGCAAAAAAGTGCGGAGAATATAGGATAATAAGTCTAATGAGCCATACATTAAAACTTTTTCTTAAAATTATACATCGTAGAATATACAAGCTATGCGAAGAGAGAATACAAGACACACAGTTTGGATTCATGAAAGGCGTAGGTACAAGAGATGCACTGTTTAGTCTACAAGTATTATTTCAAAGATGCTGAGATATGACTTGCGATATTTACACCTGCTTTGTGGACTACCAAAAAGCATTTGATACAGTTCAACACCAAAAAATGATGGATATTCTAACAAAAGCCCAAATGGATGATAAAGATCGGCGTATAATACAAAATTTATACTGGAACCAATCAGCCACAATAAGAACGAATTTTGGAGGTGAACCAACGGAAATGATCCAGATTCTACGAGTCGTTAGACAAGGTTGTATACTTTCACCTATATTATTTAATTTATATTCAGAGGAAATATTTAGTGAAGCCTTGGAAAAATGCGAACATGGAATACTTCTAAATGGAGAACGCCTAAACAACATCCGTTATGCAGACGACACCGTTATTTTTGCAGACAGTTTGAACAGTTTACAGCAACTAATAAACAAAGTAAATGAAGTAAGTGAAAGATTTGGACTTCAAGTAAATATAACAAAAACTAAATTTATGATCATCAGCAAAAATAAAGTTAGAGACGCTCAACTACTTATCAATAATACACCAGTGGACCGAGTAAAACAGTATAACTATCTTGAAACAACAGTAAATGAACAATGGGATCACTCACAGGAAATAAAATGTAGAATAGAGAAGGCTAGGAGTGCATTCAATAACATGGCCAAACTCTTTAAAAGCCACAATCTTAATCTGGAAATAAAAGTAAGGCTCCTACGATGTTATATCTTCTCAATATTGTATTACGGAGTTGAATCCTGGACACTAACTGAAGCAATGGAGAAAAAACTTGAAGCCTTCGAGATGTGGCTATACAGGCGAATTCTAAGGATATCATGGACAGACAAGATAACCATTGTGATGTATACCATTAAAAGGAGAAAGTTGGAATATCTCGGACATATAATGAGAAACAGCACTAAATACAGATTACTGAACGTAATCCTACAGGGTAAAGTATTCGGAAAGCGAGGAATTGAGAGAAGGAGAATATCATGGTTGAAGAACCTGAGGAAATGGTTCTCTACAACAACAACGAATCTATTTAAAGCATCAGTTAATAAAATAATTATAGCCAGAATGATTGCCAATATTCGGAACGAATAGGCACTGAAAGAAGAAGAAGACTCACCTTTCAAAAGTCAAAAATAAGATTTGTCTTAACCTACAAAATATTTTAACAGCTTAAGTAAAACTAAAACCTAGTAGGTAGGTCAAATGGTTAGAACCTCTTGAGTCTTCTACTTTCTACTAGTAAGTTTATTAACTTACCACTTAATAGTTTGTTTGTGTGTACTTTTACTCGCTCCCTTAATCACTTCTTTAAAACCTGGAATGTTAAGTTCTTTTTGAACTGTGTTGTTGGATATATACCATGACGCGTTCACTAGTATAAGTAGTATCTTGTTTTGGTATCTTTGGATAATGTCTATGTTGGAGTTGCTGGAGATGATCTATAGTTGATTACCCGCATAGTTAAAGTCCAATTAGATATTACGATAGGTTTGTATGGGAGCTGTTTGTTTTTGGGGGTGAGTTGTAATTTTCTTCTAATGTGTTAATATTACTGCTTCAGTTTTACACCTAATTATTTCCTTTAAGTAAAGATGTGCTTGTGCTATGTTAAACTGTGGTCCAGATGCATCCCTAGGTATTTAGCGTAGTCGGAGTATTAAACTGGTGGACCGTTGTCTAGTTTTATAGTACATGTTACATGAATAGATTTGCTGGTGTTTTATTTCATACGCCAAATGTGTAATTAGTTTTGTATTTTGTCAAGTGCGATTTGTAAACCTTTAGATGTAGCTTTAGGCCTGGAATGTGATGCCATATTAACAGTGTCATAAGCCTAGGTTGCAACTAGCGCTGATTTGGTTGCAGAAATATCGGCAGTAAGTACACAGCTATTTCCTTGTGGTATTCCTGTAGAGAATGGAAAAATGTCGGAGAGAGATGCATTTTTTTACTTATTTGTAGTTTCGCATGCCAAGAAGTATGTAAGGTTTGCTTTATTTTGTAAAGTAAGGTCTCTTGTCATACTTTAATAAATACGTTAGTTATTTATTATTATGCAGAAGAGTATACATTACTTAGGTGTAGAAAGGCTGCACTACAACATCTTGTACTTCTAGGTCACTGCTGTTTTTTTATCATACGGTGAACTTGCTCAACAGCGCCATGTTTGTTTCGGAAACCAAATTTATGGTTAGGTATAAGTTTGCTTTCTTTGATTTTTTCAACAGTTGCACAAGTAAAATTTTCTGCAGTAATTTTGACAAAATTGGCAACAGACTTATTGGCCTATACGAGTTTAGTTCTTCTGTTTTTTTTTCAAGTTTCAGTACCATTATTAGTTGACCAATTTTCCAGTGATAAGGGAAGTAGTTTAATCTTAACGCTGCGTTGAATATTTACTGGAGTACTTTTATGGCTATAACAGATACAGTACTGTGCGAATTAATGGAATCATAGGCTGTTTTAATGAAAAAAGAGTTTATTTAAAAAAAAATTATATTTTGACAAACCTATAAAGGTAAACTTACATCATTTAATGGAAAATATGTCAATCTTCGGCTGCAATTAATGCTTTTATCTGCTTATATCCTTTTATCTCGAAACTCAACCTGAATGACCGCTTCTATCATTTTAATTTTTGTAGTATACTCGATTTTGCCCAGTCTAGATTTGCAAATGGCCCATAAATTTTCAATGGAGTTGAAGTCTTGTGAATTACCAAGCAAATCTATAACATAAATCTTCTTATTTTTTAAAAAATCCTTCATTTACTTTGACATGCGACAGGGAAAGGAGTCCTGTTGAAAAATCGCTCCTACTTGGGACTGATATTTATGGAGTTCTGTGTTCAAACGCTGTTCCAATTTAGATTTGTATTACAATAAAGATCTAACTACAATGTATTAAAAACATACTCAAAACATTTTTGGATTCAAATTTTTTACGGTTTGATCAATATGTAAGGTTTTGATTGTCATACTTCCTGAATTTTGACCACTGTCCCTGAACTATAGAGTTTTATTTGTAAATAGGAAGTTTCTCCAGTCGTCTACATCCCAGTTAGAGTATTTTTTGGCCCACAATAGCCTTTGTTTCTTCATTCGTTTAGTCAGAAGCTGTTTTTTCTGTGGACGCGTTGCCCTTCTACAACTCTCCTAAAGTATTTTTCGTACATTTGAGTTAAATCACTAGACCTGATGCTGCTAGATCTTATTAAAGCTCTTTGCTTGTTTTTTCTTGTCCGATTTGCTCTTTAGAATTTAAAATCTTTCTTCTGCTGGTGTTGATTTTCTCTTTATTAAATAATTAAATTATCATCATCATATAACGGGGGTCGTACGGCGATTGCCGCTTCCCGCATTTCAGCCTCCATCTTTTCCTATATCTCCAATCTCCCTCTTCTAAGCCTCTAGATTGCATTGTTTTTGTAATTTCTCTTCTCCAGGAATTTGGTGGTCTTCCCCTTTTCCTTCTTTCTGGCGGAACATACATTAAGGCTTTCTTTGGCCACCGCTCCTCCTCCATTCTCATCACGTGACCATACCATTGTAATTGCCTTCCTTGTATTCTATCTGAAAGAGTATCTCTAATTCCTGTACGGTTTCGTATTTCCTCATTCCTGATTCTTTCCATTCTCGATACTCGACATGACCTTCTAAGATAATCCATTTCCACAACGTCTACTTTATCTCGTCCATTCTTTGTCATCGTCCAACATTCGGCACCATATGTGGTAATTGGTTCTACAATTGCTCTGTATACGCGAAGTTTGGTATGCATCTTTATTTTATTAGACTACAGTAATGAATTCAGTATTCGAATGCATTTTTTCCCTTGGGTTATTCGGTTTTGTACATCTATCTTAACTCTGCCATCTGCTGATATGATGCTTCCTAGATATTTATACTGGTTGCAGCCTTTTATGACTGCGTTTTCAAGCCTCAGATCTGTGGTATTTCCTCAAATTTTTAAATATCCTGTTTTGCTTATGTTTACAGTAAGCCCCCATTTGGCATATTCCTCAAATAATTTTCGATTCATATAATTTATATCTTCCTCATCGGTTGCAACCACCACCTGGTCATCTGCAAACAACAATGTATACAGAGTTTCTTGTCCCACTTTGATGCCCATAAATCTACATTTATTTCTCCAATTCCTCAATGCTTCTTGGACGTATATTTTAAAGAGTGTCGGTGACAAACAGCATGCTTGCTTTAGGCCTTTAGTGACTTTAAATTCATTTGAGGTTCTGGTTCCAATTTTTACACAACTAACTGCATTTTCGTACAATTTATATATCGTACATAATAATTATATAAATATATATTGTACATAATAATTATATAAATAATTAAATTAGCTTAAAGATAAATTAACAAAGTATACGATGCACTTCATGGCAAATTTCATATAGACAACACATTTTATTACTTTTTTATTAATTTTTTTAAGGTGTTAACAAGAATTGTTTACATTTTTTGTTTGGATGTTAAACAAGGTATTCAATCCTTATTACATGTTCTGATCGCATAGCTATTGTAAACTTTTAATTGTACAAATATCCAAAAGCTCAAAAACATTAGTCCATGTGGGTTTAAGCTTGTTACATACGAAAGAGATATACAATGGTAAACTAATATCAGCTAATCCACAAAGTCAAATGACATAAAGATGATAAAAATATGACAAAACTTTTAATTCCATTAATTAATTTCTCATCATAATCTACCTAGTGAATACGAATTAATATTAAGTTATTTTTAACAAGAATAACATGAAACGGCCATTAGGAAATTAGCCAGCACTCCTTCGAATAATAAAATTTGTACCCGCGTCACACCAATACTCAGGAAATTGCATGGGTTTTATCTTCATGAAATCAAGTGATTATCGGATGTGAAAAGTGTTACAAGTGGCCCTTAATGAAAAAGACAAATTCATAATGGTAATTTTGTTCGTGTGGTTTTCGTATATAAACATTGCTTTTCGCCTTGTATTGGAACCAGCTATATGGTAAGAAAGAGAAATTTGGCAAATAACAGATCTATTAGATAATTTAGATCTTATTGTGAACATAATCAGTGAATACGCCACATAAGGAATATAAAATTGTAGAACGCGATTGGTGTAAGAATCTAAAATAAAATAAAATGCATGACTGATGTAAATATACCTTTGAGACACAAGCTTAAAGCTAATAAAGTTATTATAAAGCCGGGGATAAAATTTAAATACTTCGATTTGACGCTTTGATATCAGATTATGACGCTGTTAAGAAGAATGTATAAAGATAAGCAATAAGTGTAACCAATAGGGTAGGATGTCTAAAGTGTAGGACACATTTATATACCGGGTGGTGAATCGTCAAACGGGCCATAGGAAACTCAATGAGAAATTTTAAATTGTTGAATTGCTGCTTCCCCAATTATTTTAGATCAAAAGTCATAAAAAACTATTTGTAGAGGACTAAAATCTGAATTAAAAACAAATGTTAAAACCGTCCTACGAATCAAATGTACTTCAAAATTTTGCAAAAATATAATACATTTTTTAGGCCACCCCTAAAAGTTAGGCCACACGTAATGCAAGAATATATATTAGAACGTGTGTGTTTTATCATATTGATGTCAGATATTTGACAATTTGAATTGACAATTTTTTTATTTTATGAATAAATTATATATTTATATATAAATGAATTTTACTAAATACTACTACTAATGAACATTATTACTTTGTGGACAATAAATTATATTGTTTACAAATCGATCAATATAATGAAATATACTCAGTTCACGAAAAATCGCATAATGTTGTATTCAGGCAATAGCGAACCTTTTCCTGCCACTACCGGATCTTTATTTAACGTAAGATATTCTAATTCACTAAAATTTTATTCCATGTTAAGTTAAGTTATACAACAATTCAATGAATTCCAATATACTGTTACTGTGATCTTTATTCCTAATAATAATATATGATAATTTCTAAACATAAAACTATAACAAATGTTATAATAAAACGTGAATAAAACATTTTTATTATTGCTTTTTTCTCCTCAACTGAGTACATTTCTTAAACAACTTAATTTTTTTTAACAATAAATCACAAAATTTTGGCCATTTAAATCATAGATAAATATAATATAATTGATTTAAATATTGTCAAATATCAGAAACAATAATATGACAAAATGCAACACGTAATACACATTTTTTCACAAAAAAATGTATTATATTTTAGCAAAATTTTGGAATACGTTTAAGTCGTAGAATAATTTTAACAGTTGTTTTCGATACATATTTGAGTCCTCTACAAATAGTTTCCCATGACTTTTGGTGTAAAATAATTAGGGAAGCAGGAATTTAACAATTTAGAATTTCCCATTGAGTTTCCTATGGACCGTTTGACGATTCACCACCCTGTATAAAGTAAAAGATATTACCAACTAACATAAATACGAGTCTCGACAAAACTATCAACCAAAAAATGCCAAGATATTTTGAACATCTAACTAAAAGAAGAGACGGCATGGAACGAATGATAGTAAAAGGCAATGTAGCGAAAAGATCGATGGAAAGAACTCCAGCACGATGGTCGCACCAAATAAAGGACATAACTGGTTACTTATTCTCCAAATCAAAACAACACGCACAGAAGAGAAATAATTGGACAGCAATAGCCAAATGAATTTCATGAAGCCATTACATCCGTACGATGTAATGGCGTTAATACGAGAAAACGTAGAGGATAGAGGAGGATTTTGCTTCTTATCATCATACTGTACGCTATTCGGCAAGTACATATTTAAACTAGTTATATTGAATGTTTTTTGCTTGTCGACCTTCAATTTTGACCAATCAGATAAGGAACAGGGTTTTGATTGACAGGTGGAGGGGACGACGTCTTTTTTTATGAGTGGTCTCCAAGTTGAAGGTAACCGTCGTATACCATCATGTATTTTATTGGGACAATTTGGCCTTTTTTTCAATTTCTATGGCTTCTCGAATAATTTTTGGTTTCCGCTTTTATAAACCAAGAATTATCCAAGAAGCCATAGAAATTTAAAAAAGGCCTAATTGCCAATATCATACACTTCACCCGCCAATCAAAATGCTACTGTCAGAAATATTCGCACCAACCACGCTTACCCCCACGGCAACCTCCACCCAAACCATGTAACCATCGACAGTATAAATGAACCGTCCTGTGTTCCCAGAACCAGTAATGAATTGATTAGTGATCAGTGTAGTAGTGTCTGGGGACTCGGGAAAGTAAGACTTTGGAAACCCTGAAGAAGACACCAAAGAGATTGTCGGAAGCTCGGCGCAATGATAATCGACACGCTTATATAATGTCTCCAACGAGCTCTATTCTCGTTAGAGCTTGGATTTCTTTCCATTTGTCTACTCCAATTTAGCTCTCTTCTGGCAATGTCATATGTGGGTCTACGCAGTTTGTGGTCCAGTCATCTCCATTTTGTTTGCCTTATTTGCTTTATGACATTTTCATGATTGGTTTTGTTTTTATTTGAAATTTGATAAGGCCAAATATACAAAGGATTTTTCCTTAAAAACTTTTGATGAAAACTTTTAATTGAGTTAATATGAGTGCTAATATCTTTCACGTTTTACAGCTTTTACATTATACTTTTACCTTTTATTTGAGTAAATTTTGAACTTTCATATAATATTTAGCAAATTGTATTATATTCTATTAAGAGGATACTAAAAGACATATAGTTGTAAAATATTACTAACAGAACGAAGGAAAAATGGTTGATCACGCCAAAGTTGGAGAGATGTAGTTAATAAAACTGCGGTGGAAGGAACTTGGTAGAATGGTGCCTTGAATAGAAAAAATGTAAAAAATTGGCAGACGGTGGCAGCTGTAGAAAATCTATTAGATATATCATGTCATTATGAGCCCTTCGGATATGCACTGAATGACCTTTTGTAACCGTCAGCACACATTTTAAATTTCGCGCACTGCTGTCGAAAGGCAATCGCCCTTCTGCTTGGTTGTATGATGTATCACATAAATGATTTTGCTAAACATTGATAAAAACCCTTTATGTCTTTTTACGGAAAGATAAAATTTTCGCACAGCAATCAAGTCTTTTTTTTAACGCTCTCTGTATTACTATTATTACTAGCACAAGACGAGTCAAAACCTTGGAGTACTGGAAATCAGATTTTCCAGAGTGAGAAATCGATCAAATGGGAGACCACATATTTGGATAACAGAGATACAATAAATAATTTTTGCCTATACTCTTTGTGTTGATCAAGCAAAAGTAACAGTTGATTACACGATCGGTATGTTCTAGCCAGATCAAAGAAATCCGAACGTCAAACACTTTTGTTAATTCTCCAAAATTGTTGCACACACCACGAGAAGCTTATTTTAAATCTTGACCACCCAGTATAACTTCAAAATAGGCTTTATATGCCCACCTAACAACCGGTGTAATATTTTGCTTTTGATGAGTTAGCGTGTAGTACCCACATACTAGTACTCACTGTACTATATCACTGTATCAATAGCACCCACTGTAGGACTTATAGAAACTAAAGATATAGATATACTATAGAAAAAACTATATTGGGATCAAATGACGTCTATCAAAATAGACAATCGTCTGACAGCAGAATTGCCAATAAAAAGAGGAGTTCGTCAGGGCTGTGTACTTTCTCCACTGTTATTTAACACGTATTCCGAAAAGATCTTTCAAAATGCCCTCGAAAATATTGAATAAGGAATAAAAATCAACGAAGAATACGTAAACAACGTAAGATACGCAGACAACACCGTCATTATTGCGGACAGTGCTGAGGGTGTACAACGACTTTTGAATGTCATAACCAGAGGGGGAGATAGCTTGGAACTAACACAAATAAAACAAAAGTAATGGTTATTACACATGCACCAATGTCGACATTAATAATCGTATCTGTAACAAACATATGGAACCAGTACAAAGATTCCAGTATCTTGGTTGCTGGATAACAAACGTTTTTGAGCACAAGGTCGAAATACGTGCTTGTATAGAATATGCTAGGTCCGCATTTCAACGAATGAAAAAATTACTAATACATTACTCTACATTATATAAATGTAGAGTTTATAATTTGTCTACATAAATGTTAAATGGACGTGGTAAAGAGATGCAGCATTGTCTTACACTCTCCAATCATTAATATTGCTTTTTGTCTTCAGTATATTTGGACGAATTATCTTCTTCTTTGTGATCAAGACCAATTTTCTTCAACATATCTAAAACTAGTTCTTGTACTATATGTTCAAAATCATTTTGGCAACAAATAAATCAAATAAACATATATTATCTCTGTCATTGTATTTATGCACTAGTAACCAAACGTGCAGCAGTTATTGTTTCACTCTTTAAGAGTACATCTATCAAAATATTCAGCTTCTGTACCATGTACTTCCAGTCCTATTTTCTAAAAATCTTTTACACCGTTTAATAAATTGTTGAATTAGGTTCTTATGGTGCTATTACTTTCTTGGCATAGCCATTTATTTTGTTTTCCAACTGTTCTTTGAATATCTCATCTTGTACGTATTCCAAAATTATATTGAATTTCACGTAGGGATAAGATGCATTTACATTTCGTACGTTCAATGTTCTGTCTGAGTATCGAAATAGGGTGGCGAACACACAAACTCTCGATCGTATGTATACACGGATCTAGAGTAAACTCAGATATGGAGACGATATGCACCCAACGTCCCTTTTACAGAGTGTCCACTTCCGGAAATACTAATACAAAGTTATTGCTTAAAATAAATATTTTAATAAACGGGTGATATCTGTTGTTTGACATTATTTTGACTTAAAAATTACCACTAATAGTAAAAATAAAATTATATAACGTGGTAAAAATGGATCCTTCTTTTAGTGACAAAATTCACCATAAAAAATGTTATTACTTAAATTAGAACACGTAAATTTTAATATATTCTCGGGACTGCGGTCTTCGGCTTTAATTTAAACTACATTTACTTCAGAAGCCATTTATTTCAGGCGTTCGATATTTCGTTGATTAACTAACAATTACAAACATGTATGGTTATATACATGGTTATATCTGCAAGTAATTTACACAATGATCTAGTTAACAAAGAGACTGTTAAACTATTGGGAATAACCATAGATAATCGACTCAACTGGTCTGCTCATATCTCACACCTTAAGAAACAGCTATCAAGTTCATTATTTGTTATTCGCCAACTAGCAAGGGTTGTGAACTTTGAAACATTAAAAATGACATATTTTTCTTTATTCTACTCTCACCTAAACTATGGTTTAATTATATGGGGCAATCCAATAAATGCACTTCAAATTTTTAGAATACAAAAGAAAGCTGTCAGGATTTTAGCAGGGGTGAGTTATGTAGAATACTGCCGACCTTTCTTTATCAAATTCAAAATTATGCCGCTACCTACTCTGTTGATATTTCAAGTTTTAACTTAAATTCACAGAAAACGTGCCCATTTATTAAAGCAGTCTGATGTCCATGTTCACAATACGCGAAACTGTCACTACCTACAAACAAATCGCTGTAGATTAAGTCTTTCAGAAAAAAAATAGTCTTAATTATAACTATTACAATATTTTACCAAAAAGTATAAAAGAGCTAAGCTGTAATAGTTTCGATAAAGTTATAAAAAAATATATTTTAAAACATTGTTTTTACTGCTCAGAAGAATATATGACTCATTGCAGAACATCCACTGAACTGCTTACCGTAACTTTGCCATAAATATTTTCCTGTTTAATATGTTTTCATGTTTGTATTATTTAATGTTTTATTATTTAATACTGTGTATGTTTTTTTTTTGACTTGCTACAAACAATATTTGTATATGTTATGTAGTTAAATAAATACTCTACTCTAACATAACGTTTAAGTTATTCTAACTTACGAAATTCTGGTATTGTGACCAACGAGGTTTATTCTCGAACCAGATGTTTGATATTTTTAGTTTATCGGAATATGAAGTAAATTTTTATTAGCCGAAGTGTTGAGTTTTAGTAGAGCTTTGATATATATCCTAATAATTACTGGTAAAACCTTTTTTAGCGTAACAATGGTTTATATTACAATGTTTCAGTACCCTAAAGAATATGCTTTTACTGGTAATATTCTTCCAGATGGCTTTATGATTTCCACTTAGTTGACGATAGTTACTGTAAACAAACAATTGGATTTTGTTTATTTGCGTCGAAAATTTTGGGCAATTCATGTTTATTTTCAAAAATTTGTAAGACTTAAATTAAACCTCATACAGAGTGAAAGAAAAAATGTTAGACATTTAAACAGGGTATGGAACTAAGCGTTATGAAAAACGTCGCATCAGACTAATCGAAAATGTCATTACTTTTTTTATGTAACCTATAGAGTCCAAAGAATATAACAAGCCAATGATATTAATATTTGTAGACTTTAAGAAAGCTTTTGACTCAGTCCAGCATATCTTCATATTGAGAGCTCTTACAGAGTGTTGTATTGATCATAGGCACATAACTCTTTTTCGAAATACATATAACTCCACAACAGCTGCAGTGAGAATGTACTATGACGACACAAAGACATTTCCCTTGGATAAGGGTATTAAGCAAGAAGACACCAGCTCTCTTTAACTATTCACTGCTTTATTACAAAGTGATATGAGAAACAATAATTGGGAAAATATTGAAATCAACATAAATGGGTAGTTTCTAAATAACTTGAGGTTTTCAGACGACATATTCCTTATTCCTGTCAACTTCTTTAAGACCTCTTGTACATGATTTGTCCTTAAAATTATCTTTTCCAAAACATAATACAAAATCAACTTTATACTGGCCAAAAACATTTCCAATAATGTCTCACAAAGGGAACAAGTTTATACCTATACACATCTGTTTCACAATATTAAATTAGGAAAAGGCAATCAACCAACAGAGTTAAATAGGAAAATAACACTAATATAAGCCGTTTACGAAAAACTGATGGAAGTCTTTAGATCAGATATTCCCATGGGCTTGAAAAAAAGGTCTATGATAATAATAATATACGTTTATTCAAATCAATAAGTATTACATTAATTTACAATTTAAATTTCAGTTTACTTACAGTAACATAAACGTAAAAAAAAGTCTTTAAAGCATTAACATGCTTGTTGACTTAGTCTGTCTGATATTAACAGGTTTAATTTTTTTTTTACAAATTATTATTTCATTTTTACAGTTTCTAATCTAATCTAATTTGTTTCGTTTTTTTTTATCTAGTATAATTTAAATTTATTAAATTGTTACACAACTCCCTTTTTTCTTTTACCCAAGCATTAACTAATTTTTTATACAAATAAAAATTTTTGATATTTTTAAAATGTATGGGCAATTGATTGTATATTCTTGGAGCAAAATATTTAATTGACCGTTGCGTAATTGTTTTTGAAGTGTGAAGACATTCAACATTCAATTTTCTTCTTTTCATAACTTGACACTTTTACTTTAAAAGGTATTTTATCTTTATGAATATTTTTAAGTAGCTCTAAGCAGTACAATTGCCGAACATCAAGAACCTGAGTTTCATGAAAAAGTTGGTCTGAGGGATATGTTTTTCGTTTTCCATATATTAGTTTAAGAAACCATTTCTGAGTATTTTGAAGGGTCACCAGATGGCAATCAGCTACGCCACCCCATCCTAAAATACAATATACAAGATGAGATTGTACTAAAGACAGGTAAAGCATTTTAAGCTGTTCAACATCTAAAAACTCTTTTAAATAGCGGAATTTTGGTAACAGTCCTCGTTTTTTTTTTGATAATATTTTTTATTTGTAAGTCCCATTTAAGATGCCTGTCAATTAAAACTCCTAAATATTTTATGTATTCTGCTTTAAATATTTGTTGTTTTTTATTTAATTTTAATGAGTTTAAAGTTGGCAGAGAATTTTTATATATTGCAAAAGGTATATATTTAGTTTTTTCGTAATTTATTGTGAGTTTATTTATCTGCAACCATGTTTTTATAACTTTGAAGTCTTGTTCAACTGTAGTTCTAAGATCTTCCCAATTTTTGGCTTTATAAAAAATTGCGGTGTCATCAGCAAAGCTTATTATGATCGATATGTACCTACTTTCAGTTCTAACGTATGGAGTAGAAACATTTATCTTTACCAGAAAAGTAATATATAATGGTGGTAAGTTGGTCACGATATCACAATCGCATTAAAGCAGCTTATAAAAAAATATGGACACAGAAATCCCTCCCCAATGATTGGAATATTGGAATACTTTGCACCTTACACAAAAAGGGAGATATTTTGGAATGCTCTAACCACAGAGGAATTAAACTTCTAAATGCATCATGTAAAATATTTTCCATGGTACTATGTCACCGTATGACACCATATACAGAAATGATAGTACGAAAATACCTACCAGGTTGGTTTCAGAGGTGATTAACAATTCATCAAATTACACCCCTGAAACAAATTCTAGAAAAAACACTGGAATATGGCGTTGGATTACAAATGGATTCTTCTTCTTCTTTGGGTGCCGTCTTTAATGAAGGTTGGCGATAACCTCAGCAAAATCATTTCTGTCCCTGGCTTTTCTTATTAAAGATTGAGAATCCAAACCAGTCCACTCACGAATGTTCTTCAACCAGGACGCCTGCCGTCTACCAGGACCACGTTTTCCTTCTACCTTCCCCTCTATAAGAAGCTGCAGTAGCTGGTATTTCTCATTTCTGTATATGTGTCCCAAATATGAGGTTTTCCGTGTTTTCATTATTTTTAAGAGTTCTCTGTCGGTACCCATCTTGTGTAGGACCTGCTCGTTGCTCATATGCGCTGTCCAGGGGACTTTCAGCATCCTTCGAAATAACCACATTTCAAAACTTTCCAAACGCCTGAGTGAGTTGATTTTGAAGGTCCAGGATTACAATGCAGCAACTTTATGAATAGAAGAGAAATGTTTAAAGCAACGACAGAGCTAAGAATATAAAATCAGTTAGCCAATCAGTCAGAGCCAATTTAACTATATAAAGAAGAAGACGAAGCCGAAGACAAAGAAAAAGTCAAAAGAAGATAATTTGCGCTTTCTTCGCGAAGAAACATTCTTCCAAGTTTCCTTTTCCATGAGATATTAAAAGATATTCATATGCTTAAACCTTCTCATCTTTTTCCTAACTAGATCGCTCAATAGTGTATAACAGTTTAATGTCATAATATATGGATAATTCGAATGCCACCATGGTATAATCTACAGATAATATATCAATATCAATCCTAAGAATAAGTGCTTAAAGCAAACGAATAGCAAAAGACATACTACTGGACAAAACATCGAAAATAATTTAATTAAAAACGTACAATAAAATAACGTTAATACTAATTTATACTTACAAAGCAAATTTAAGTGGAAGTAGATAATAGACATTTTGAGTCCATCCATAATTGATAGCTTTCCTTTTCATCGATATTTGGATAAGGCGTTCATAAAATCATTCGTACAATTTTTGATTATCTTTTTGTGGCCACAGTGTATAACCAACATTCAGGCATGGAAGCGATATACAGGCAATATCGCCCATATATACCGTACATTATCGATGAGCCAATACGTGACACGGTATCGGAGTGTGCTGCTAACAAAACTCAAACCAGCGCGGCGCGGCGTACAGGATAGCTCGGCGGCGATATCAGGTGCTTGGAGCATTTACCCAAATATTCGACAAAATAGATTAACATTTTATCACCAGAATGATCAATTACTGCGGAAATTATTGGGAGCAATTTAACGAGGAATACGCTACGACTGCGGCTTTCTTTTTTTTTTTAGTGTTGTTTTAGTTTTTGCGTCCTGTTACAATGGTTTCAGATAAACGTGTTTTAATATTTACGCTTTAAATAGATTGTGCCGAAATATGTGTACGCTTTTTTTCTTATAGTAAATTAGGACAATGTAACTACGTATTTTTTTTGATTGGCATATATTGAGTTTAAAAGGGAGGGCTCATACGAAAGTTTTTCTATTATTTAAAAGTATATATTTACGTTTTAATTAACCTTTCAGTAGATGCAGTTTAATTTTGTATATGAGTCGTCGCACACGGTCATAAAAATAGTCTTCGGGATGCATTTTGTTTAAATTTTAATAAAATAATCTATTGCTTTTAGTTTTTTTAACATTATTTATTATTATTGACATATTTTGGTAATTTAGAATGTTTATTCACGTAGTACAAAAAATAGTCCACAATTTTTGTAATAATTTGATTTATTTTTTTTTATTAAACAAATTTCAATTAATTTAAAATAAGATCATAACATATCAGTCACCAAGAACTATCTTAAACAAAAGTAAAATATTATTTCACTAATACTTATCATAACAAAATATTAGAGATGGTCTCTTCTTCTTCTTCCTTCTAGTATGAAGGCTTTGAAGCCTGTTTCTTCTTCAATATTAGCCTCCTAAATTGTCGCACCATCTTTTCTTGGTCTGCCAATACTGGTGACTTATCTCATGCTATTCGTACTATTCTATCTTCTGCCATTCTACTGATGTGTTCGTTCCACTCCTGTTTTCGTTTTGCCATCCATCTATTTATGTCTCCTATATTGCATGCTCTTCTTTATGTTTTCGCTTCTGTCCCTATCTAACAGACTTCTGCGTGATATTCGTTGGAGTATTTTCAACTCTGGAGTATGTTAATATAGGTCTTATTGCTGCTTTATAGATTCTTGTTTTTAGGTCTTGTCTTAGGTGTTTTTTCTTCCAGATTGTGTCATTAAGAGAACCTGCTGCTTTACTTACTTTTAAGCTTTGTTGTCGTACTTCTTCAACATCTCCGTAACTAGTTATATCTATTCCCAGATATCTAAACCTTGCTTCCTGCTTCAATATTTTTCCATCAATTTCGATTTTATACTGTAGTGAGTATTTAGATGTTGTCACACATTTGATTTTTTCTGCTGATATTGTCATATTGTAATTCTTAGCTGTTGTATTGAAGATGTGTGTTAATCTTTGGAGCTCGTCTTCTGTTTCAGCGATTAATGCGGCGTCGTCTGCATAACCTAATACTTGGATTTCTTTGTTCCCCATTCTGTAGCAATGACCTTTATATACTGCCTGTATTATTTCGTTCATTATTATAATAAAAAGAAGTGGCCTTAACGAGTCACCCTGTCTGACTCCGCTTTGTACTGGTATACACTGTGTTAGTTTTCGATTTATCTCCGCCTGTATTCGATTATGGGGGTAGATGTTTTCGATGGTTTGTATAATATTAATTGGTATGTTTCTTTTATACAGTAGGTGTAAGATATATTCGACTTGGATGCCATGAAGTGCGGTGTTCAGTAGATTTATACCTCTATAATTGTTTTTATCTCCTTTCTTAAACACTGGTATCATTATGCTGTTTCTCCATGCGTCTGGTATCTTGCAGTCCAATATTAGTTTTTGTATAAGTTTTGTCTTATCTAGGGTTATACTTTCTTCTGCGTGTTTTAGAAGCTTGTTGGAAATCTCCATGTTTCTCAATCTCCTATGTTTGCAGTCTCGGGGCTATAAATAGATATGACATTTAATTTTTGGTAGTCCATTATAATGTTCATATATATTATTCTTTCGGAGATATAACGGCAGTTAATTATGTTGTCTTTAAATTTTTTATAGACAAGTATACCTACGCCTGCTAGTGCTCGTTCTTCTTTCTTCACTTCACGGTATGCATACAAGTTGATGATGATGATAAACACTGTGGGATGAGAGATGAACATATCGTATTGTTTTGTAGCTATTTTTTTGTAGCATTTTTAAGGATTTACTATTTAAATGGGAATAAGCCTTAATAAAAGGTTAAAGTACGTTTATTGACGTTTCAATTTCTACTTAGGAAATCGTTCTCAAAATACAAATATTAATAAATTGAAAACAATAAACGTATTTTAACCTTTAATTGTGGCTTATTCTCATTTAAATAGTAAAAACATGAAAGAATAACCTGAAGCGAATACTCAACACAAAGATAGGAGGAAATAGGAAAATTAATAGGAATTACCAAATTGTCTATTAAAAGATCGAAAGAGTTTTCGGCAAATTGGCAAATTGTCGTGTAAGAAACGTAGGCCTAAAGCTTGACACTGTATTGGAAGAAGAGCAAGTGTATAACAAAGAATTATACAATTCTTTGTAAGCGATTAATTTGTATTCTTTTCTTTTTATTATTGCCATAGTGTGTTTTGATTTTTCTAGCGTTTTCCAAATACGTAATTTATGAGTCTAGTTTTTGTTATTATTATTTTTTTAATTTTAAACATGAATCAAAATATACAATTATGGTTAAAACAACAAAAATAAAATGACACCAATAATAAGATGATATATGAAATAGAATGACAAAAAAACTTTTAAATTTTCTTTGTGATAATAGTTATAGCTTTTTTCAAGGTGAACACAAAAAATAGATTTATTATACAAAATTTATTTTTCTTTGCAGGTCTCAAGTAGGCCGGGCTCATTTTGAGAAACAGCCGCCCAGCAATCTGCGGAAATCGAATTTTTTCCACTTCGTCATCGCTCTCTACGACCGTGCCGGTCAGCCGGTGGAAATCGAGCGAACGGCTTTCATCGGCTTCATCGAAAAGGACCAGGTTCGTATCAATTTTTATTCCATTACGAGCCCTTTTCTTTCCTTCTTCTGCCTTCTGTATATCTCGATTTATAACCCGAGCTACCAGGTACATGTACACCTATTTACCCTTTGCGGCTAGATATCGATTCTTTTGACGTGGGAGTAAAATCAAAATACAGGCGATTTTAGTGGAACTTGGTAAAAATGTGTATAGGTCTAGACCTCTAAACATTTTTCATATTTAGAAATCAAATAAACCAGGTGAAAATATTCGAGGTAAAACTGTGAAAATTTAGTGCTTTTATAATATTAAAACCTATCTTTATAGATTATTAAAATATTTAAAGTAAAAATTGGGAGCTCATCAGGAGTAAGTTGTTTATTCAAATATTTATTCAGGTTATAAAATATTGTGCTGCTTTTTTTTAATATGTATTAACAGCCTTCATTGCACTGAATATTATTTTATTATTTTGCTTTATACCTAGAAAAACATGGACATTGCCTTGTGCAGATTTTGCCGGATAGAGACATTGGCCCTGCAACAGAGCAGTAAAATAATATGATTTAGTAAAAAATTCCTTATTTTTTAACATACAAAATCCAAAATAAATTAAACTAAACTCTATCTTCGTCGTTGGTATCTGGAACTGAAATAGTGTCAGCAGCGATGTCATTTGATTTTTGAAGATTTTGATAAAATGGCCTGTTGTATTTACTAATGTAAGATAGTAAATCCAACAATTTTTTTACTTTAATGTCGGCTAGACAAAGGTTCTGAATTATTGGCTTCTGGTTGCTTAATTTCCATTTCGTTTTTTCGATTTCTAGTAGAGACCCCTCCTTAAATATATTTTTTTTAAAGCTTTATCATCTGCAAAACTTTTCTAGTAAAAGTATTTAAACTCACGTTCTTAAGTGTATTTTAACCACTTTATTTGCATCCACGGTACCGCTTCACGATCATCCTTCCCTTTACGATGTAATAATTTTTCTGGTAGTGCTCTACTAAAATTTAAAAAATCTTTTTGTTCCATCTCTACAACTTGAAGGGTAGGAGTCTTCCGTACACTCTTCATGAAATTACTCCAATTATATGGAACTTCAATTTCAGATGTTATCTTTTTCTTAGCTGTCTCTAGGGTCGCATGAATTTGGTCGGCCTTCATATTGGTGTGGTTAGGTTCGATAAATTTATAATGTATCTCTTTCAAACGTTTTTCTATTTTATTCATCTCACGTATCACTAACAATATCATTGTGGACACAAACATTTTTATTTTTGGCCAGAAGAATCACTGTCCAAATGAAGCATTTGTACTTCTATTAGTAGCGACAGAATGAATTTTCTTGTACATGGAGCTATTTCTTACCCATCACGACCAGCCACTGTCTCGTTTCATAGGAAACAAATTCCCAAATTGTCTGTTGTAGTACTCTCAAAAGGAGATAGTTTTGGACTACATAAGAACATTAAAAAAATATTGAATATACACAAAAGCCACCACAGAACAAGAATACGCAACGACAGAAACGAATACATAGAGTCAGGAGGGGAGATAGCAATGGCGTGGAAAGAATACGCAGAAAGACTTTTTAATGACGAAAGACCAACACAACCAACGCGCAAACTTCCTTCCGAAAACTTATCAGGGCCATCAATAATGCGAAGTGAAATAGAATATGCAGTTAGAACCACCAAGCAGTTAGAAGCACAAATGCATAAAGCAACAGGTCCAGATGAAATTAATATAGAAGAAATAAAACTACTAGACAAGGAGAATATCGAAATCTTGGTAAGGCTGTTCAATAGAATTTATGATACTGGTTACATTCCGCGAGAATGGCTGCAGTCATCCTTTGTGATGATCCCAAAAACAGCTAATGCCACAAAATGCACGGAACACCGCTTAATCAGTTTAATAAGTCACTTGCTGAAGCTCTTCATTAGGATATTACACTCAAGAATGTACAAGATACTAGAAGAACTTAGCGGGTCAACACAATTCGGTTTTAAGGGAGGACTAGGAACAAGAGAGGCAATTTTATGTTTGAACACCTTAATACAAAACTACTTAGATCAACGAAAAGATGTCTACCTCACCTTCATCGACTACGAGAAGGCATTTGACAATGTTAAACAAGATATCATGATGGAACTACTACATAGGGCCAACATTAACCAGAAGGAGATCAGAATTATTCAGAATCTATACTGGAACCAAATGGCAAAGGTGAGAAAACCTGATAATATGCATAGGTGACGATCGTATAAACCGCGTGAAAACTTTTAAATACCTTAGAACCACAATCAATGACCAATCGGATCCACAACACGAGATAAAAACCCGAATACAAATCGCAAGACAAGTTTTTGTAAAATTCAGACCGCTCCTATGTAATCAAAACCTAAATTTCGAAATACGCTACAGAATGGTCAAGTGCTACATATGGTCCATCTTGCTTTATGGCATGAAAACGTGGACTTTGAAAAAAACATCTATCAACAAACTTGAAGCATTTGAAATGTGGTCATTGAGAAGAATGATGCGCATACCTTGGGTGGATAGAGTTCGAAACGATGACGTCCTTAAGAGAGCTCGAAAGAAAACTCTTTGAATTAATTAAAAAACGCAAGATTGGTTACCTTGGGCATATATTGAGAGGAGCAAAATATAAAATACCACAGTTAATCCTACAAGGGAAGATCGAAGGTAGGAGAGGAGCCGGCCGCAAACAATTATCCTGGTTAAGGAATATTAAAGAATGGACAGGAATACACAATACAGGCGAGCTGTGTCACGCCGCCAAGAACAGAATTCTAGTAATGAGATAGTCGCCTACGCATTTTGGTGTATGGCATGTTAAGAAGAAGAAGTAGTCTCAAACATTGTAAAGTTTTTTTCCTAAGACATTTTTCTAAGTCAAAAAAAGCAACCACAAATGTGGTCTATTTTGCTTAGTTCTTTGTCAAACGACTTTGCTTATAAACACTCTCAGCTAAATGTAAACGTTTTTCCCTCTTAAATAAAAGCTTTTCCTGTTCCTGTTCTTCTTCTTTGTGAAAAAAAAAAGATTAAATTCTTCGTTGAATATTTTTCTATACATTGACTCCTTTTCATAGTTTACATTATTATTTCTGCAATATTCACAATAAAGTCGATACATTTGTTTCGCTGCAAGATCAGGACTTAGGTATTTTTTGGAAGTACGTTCCCAGGAATAGTGGCTATTATAAGTCGGAAAACTATTGATATGCTTCCTAATTACATCTTTTTTATCTTCTTGGATTTTATAATGTTTGGAATGTTTTCTTCTGCCATACATCGGGTAGATATTAGATTGACTAGGTTATTTTCTCGACAATTGTCCTTACTTTTTTAAAGGTAAATCAAACGTTTGAATATACACCGCTTGACATATTTCAATAGACTCGTTTTCATCAGTAGTTGAAAAATAACTTCTGGTAAATTTTCTCCGGCAAATCCGTTGGACTTTTCACTTGCTTTTCCAACTCTTGTTTTACCTTTTGTCGTTTCTTTGACTTCTGCTATATACTGATTTTGTCCATCTTTTAATATATTATAGAAACCTTCAAACAATCTTTTTCCTTGTTCTTCAGTGAATTTTTGATAACATTTTTTCCGACAATCACATGGTCGTCTCCTTTTTTAGATACATACTCTTTCCCTTTCAGTTCTCTTCTTTTATTTTTCTTCCAGGATTTACTACTCCTCATTCGCTTCCTTGTCCTACCTTTTCCTGGTGTCTTTTCTTTTTTATCCTGTAACATTTCATTATCAATTACCTCAAAATCTGCTGTAACCAGGTATTCTGCACCACCTGAAATGAATCATCATCACTCTTAGGAACATGCTCTATTTGTTCTAGGCCACAATGTGTCTGAAAAAATCAACATGTTACCTAACGTATAGGTAGTTTGCCATGGCCAGTTTTTGTCAGTAAGTAAATAAAAATATACCTACCTACCAACAAAAGCTTTTTTGTATCTCAAAGAGAATTTCCTTTAGTGTTGCTATTTCTTTGGTACTTTGCTCAACAAAAATTCTTTCTTGTAGAAAATACCTATAATGTGAATCATGAATTTTCCACACAAAATAGAAAAGTAAATTAATAACAAACAACTAAGAAGGCCCACAAATAGTTTATTTACTTACCCATTTACTAGGAGTTAAGGGACGTTATGGTATTAATTATTGACGGTACAACCTAAGTCAGGGGAAACACAACAGAATTTACTTGTATTTTACTAGCACCTTTTCTAACTAAAATAAATCAAATAGAATAATTTGTATTTTTACAAAAAACAATAAAAACTTACCATTTTTAGAAAACAATCCACAGTTTTTTTTTAGTATTATTAAAGTTCTTTTACTCATATTGTATAATAACCAATAGCAAGAAATGCAAAACATCACACCATAGCCTGGTAAATTTTTTGAGGTTAGAAAAACAACTGTCACAATGTCTCAGTTAGGGCCAATGTCCACGAAAGAAATGAATAAATGGTCAATGTCCAGACAGAAAGCTGGACCTTGGAACTGTTTAGAATAATAATTAAGGGGCAAATCTCCAGTGAGATTTACATTGAGATTTGCAGATTTACAGATGGACATTGGCTTCTTTTCTGATAAATGTATCAAATTGACCTATTTTATGTAACAATAAAACACTGAAAACTTTGTTTTCAAACTTTCACAAAAATTTATTTTAACTCTTATCACTACAGCTGTTTCGGCTGATTGCCTTTCTCAAGTGATCTATTTTTGGCATGCGTTTACACTTTATATAGTCTCTAATGAAATAGGTTGAGGAGGGGAGAACTGTTTGTCTCAAGTTGGTCATTCAGGATTATATCTGTGTTTTTTAATTTGTTGATTTGCATAGATTCTAACAAGGATAGCTTAAGGCCTTTATTTTGAATGTGAAGAATTTTAAATTCGTCTTTAAAAGAATGATTGTGATCTAGAAGGTGAAGTGCATATGTAGAATCTGTTTTTCTATTATTGACAGCCCTTTTATGTTCTGCTATTCGTTTGTTAAAGTTTCTACCAGTTTGACCGATATAAGTTTTTGGACAGTCCATACATTTAAATTTGTACATACCACTGTGTAAGTGTTTTTTATTTTGGCTTTTGTTGTTTTTGATATATTTGCCTAGTTTGTTATTTGTTCGGAGAGCTGGTGTTCTTCCTTTCTTTTTTATGTGTTTGGCTATTTTTGTTGTAATTTTGCCTGTATATGTAATCGAACAGAAGCTACTGGGTTTTTCTCTGGTGGTGGAAATACTAATTTCAGGGCTTTCTTGTGTAGTTTTTGAGTTAACATTTTATTAATTGTTTGTTCATTGTATCCGTTGTTTACTGCTATTTGCTTAATTATATATAATTCTGTCTCAAAGTTGTATTTTCACATGGGAATTTCTGTTAATCTATTTAACATACTATGATATGCTGCCAGTTTATGTTGTGTTGGATGGGATGTTTGGGATGGGAAGTTTTCAGTGTTTTATTGTTACATAAAATGAATGTCCATCAAGGAATGGTCGAATCCATCAATGACCTATTTTAGTAGTGATGTTAACTCATTATAGCACATATTGGACATTGGCCCTTTTTCTACTAAGGTACATATATATATATATATATATATATATATATATATATATATATATATATATATATATATATATATATATTTCAATTATTTATATTATAGGAAATTTAAATTATAGGAAATATTGATTTCCCGGTTGTTTCGGCTGACATAAATTAATCAACTTTTTTTCTCAATACACAAAAACTGATTTTTCAGCCCTTATACTAACAGACACAGAGAATGCGACACTAAGTAAAGTAATCAGCAACAAAATGTTCTCCAACTTTCATGGTAATTACAGAAATTAGTTACAGGCGCATAGTAAAGAGCAACGTGTATAAACACACTTCATATTACGAATGATTAATCTCGCATGTCATATCGCTATTTGTCTTCAGGTCTGTTATTGCGTTATTTGTTTGGTTATGAATTCTATTTTTTAGAGTGTCCGTAAATTACGATTTGTTCTTTTTTTGATTTTGTGAGACATTTCAACCGTATAAAAATTATCTTTTGAGCCCCACAACTTTTAAAATTGTCTGTCTCTGTCGTTTATGTGACTTCTTTTGTTTCTGTTATTTAACAATGGCCTGAAAATGATCTCGCGTTAGCTATATTTCGTGTTTAGTTTTGCGTTCTTAAAAATTAGGTATGTTCAAATGATTGTTTTTTGGTTGTAGCTAGTTTTATTATTTATCATACAGAGAATAGAAGAAAAAACAAACTTTTGGAATTAATGCCACTGTACCTACTAATTTTGATGTTAGTTAATGGATTAAAAAGGGTTAAAATCTTATTTGTTAGATTACCAACGAAGGGCATTTTTTTATAGTTGAAATTTTGTGAAGCATCTCTATCCAATGGTCTATCATAATAGTTGTAAAGTTGTAAAGTTGTAAAGTTGTAAAGTTGTAAAGTAGTAAAGTTGTAAAGTTGTTGTAAAGTTGTAAAGTTGTAAAGTTGTAAAGTTGTAAAGTTTTAAACTTGTAAAGTTGTAAAGTTTTTAAGTTGTAAAGTTGTAAAGTTGTAAAGTTGTAAAGTTGAAAGTTGTAAAGTTGTAAAGTTGTAAAGTTGTAAAGTTGTAAAGTTGTAAAGTTGTAAATTTGTAAAGTTGTAAAGTTGTAAAGTTGTAAAGTTGCAAAGTTGTAAAGTTGTAAAGTTGTAAAGTTGTAGAGTTGTAGAGTTGTAAATTAATTGTTTAAGTAGTGTCTTCGGATAACCGTTGTTAATAAATATTTCAAGGCATTAACAATTGAAAGACAATCATATAATACTAGATTGTTACCCAAAACCTACTGCATCAGGCAGATTCTTAAACTTTGCTTCCAACCACCCCAAAAACCAGAAATCCAATATGATTCTAGAAGGTATATCTATAATTTATATGAATTTATCAAAGTTTAACAAAAGTAAACATAACAGATTCATGTTCTTCTCATCTTTCTAGTTGGTAGCTTGTTTTCCTTCTTCATCTTAACATGCCCTATCAAGTCCCCTTGACGTTGGCGATTAACATGGCGAAACTGTCTCTGTCTCGAGCTATTCTAAAGAGTTGCTCAGCCTTCCTTATTCCTGTCCACTCCCTGATATTCTTCAACCAAGAGGCCTGCTTTCTACCAATTCCTCTGCGTCCTTCGATTTTAACCATCATAATAAGTTGAAGAATATTATATCGGTCTCCTCTTACTACGTGTCTTACGCTTGTTTTTAAGCATCTTAATTTGTGAAATCGCTTGTACTGTCTGTTTCCATATTTGTTTCGCTTCTCTACTATTAATAGTAGATTTCCCTATAGCTTAGCCTATTTTAGTAACTCTAGGCATAAAAATAAGTTCGTATCGCCGTCGCGTAAAATGCAGCAAGCGTGTCTCTTGTCCTCCTGGATTTTTGACATATAACCGGTAGGGAAACCAATCCTAGGTAGCAGTCTGTGTCTAAATAAGGGTGGCAGGCTAGCTACTGAGTAAGGTTTCATCCTCCCCGTGGTACCTGTGGTACTACACAAATACATGCCTGTTATCTCTATGAGGATGAACGGTGACGGTGATGGTCGTGACCTTGCATACTTGACAGGTCACCGTTGAGGAGCATACTTCTATACCACTTATCTCTAAAGTGGGCAGTACTACAAGCGCACATCCAGCTTAGCGTTAGATCAAGCGTAGAATTGTTACTAATAAGAGTAGAGTTTTGAGCTCGTCTCAGATACTAAGAATGCAGACCATTGACCAGTACGTCTAGTACACTGCGTGTCTTTTTCCAATCTAGACACCTTAGTCGACGGTTCACCACCTCTCATTCTATACCAATTAGTTGCCTGTTACGACAGGCAGGGACCGAAGACCTAGCAGTAATCTACTGAAGCTGCTAGACAGCACTCTAGCTTTAGGCAGCATGTAGTCCCATTTTTATTTAGATCTGTTGAAGGAGTAATAAAATAGTTCTTTTTTCTGTCCAAGATTCTCTTGGTATTTGATGCCAGCAATGCATATGAGTAATCTTTAAAATACTAGTTGTTAATTAAGCTAGGCTAGTGTTTTTAGAGCAAAGTGAATGTGGTTTGGTGAATGTTAGTTTAAACTAGTCAAGTAAAGATGATTCAATTTTTGAAAAGCTTACTGAAGCTTTTCGATCCATGTTAATGCAAAAAAATTTATTACCATATCATAAGAGTTTGTGGGGGAAACCTAATTTGAGTTAAATTAGACAGGTCTGTGAAGCGGATTATTATTGGTATATCCTAAAATAGAATACAACGTAAAAATTTAATTAGCGAAAGCCGTTACCGTGGTTTTATTATTGTAACTACAGATGTAAATATATTTCTAGCAATATCTTAACACAGTCTTCGTTACGTTTGTGTCTCCAAAAATTTTTAGCGCCGTGAATCAAAATCAAAATTACTGTTTGTTTCTTTACAAATGTTTCTAGATAATAATTTAAATATGCTCCTATTCGCTGTGAGCCGATGAGTAGAGGGGATTTGACAGTTTTCACCAACGCTGTTAGTGGCAGTTTTGTGCATTTAATTTGTAAACATTTAAATAATGGCGAATATGGATTTTTCAAAAAGAAAAAGATATGATACATGTAAAAATACTGGGTATAACAGTGATTGTAAATTTTATTCATTTCAAAGGGAAAAATGGATTATTGCTATCAATAAGAAAAATAAGTAAATAACGTATAATACAAACATAATATTTCTATGTTGTAAAATAAAAAAGCTATTATATTCCGAAATATTGCATACATGCCTTGCATCAACTAAATCTTTCCTCTTTTTTGGTGTAGCTGGTTGAAATAGGATATCATGTGATATAGACTTAAAACTAGTATAACGTTTAATATCCATTTTGTTAAAATTAATAAAAATTGATATATAAAAGCACTAAGGCCTACGCACACAAAAAATAACTGAGCAAAAACTGAATGAAAATGCAAAATGAAAACAAAAATTACAATGTTACAGAGGTAAAGGCATCGAGCAAAAGGACAAAAGAGGGAATCTAATCGTTATGAATAGAAGACCAAAAAAGTGGCCTCTGATGGCGGACATATCCGGAAATGCGAATGCGCCAAATTTAAATTATTAACAGTAGCTATAAAATAGTTTTCAGAATGTGTCTTAGACGAGAAACTTTAAATAAATATAAACGATAACAGTCTAACATGTGACACAATTGTTAAAAAACTTCAATATATACTTATAAGCTTTCATGTGACAGTTGGGACAAACAATAACATAACCCCATCTCGTACGCGCAGACGTTCCGCCATGTTTTAAAGGGAACCAGTGTTGTTTATGTGGTGTGCATAAAAAAATTAACCCGGTTTAATTGACTTACGGCAACCATAGACATACTATACAATTATATTAACATTGTTAAATATAATAACATAAATATAATATAATTAAACATAAATATAAACAATTATATAACCTCACAAATCATATGTCTGTGTTATGTGTTTAATTCTAAAACATAGCGCGTGTGCTGAAAAACTTCAAAAAGCAAAAGCTAACCTTTATGCATTAAATATTTTCACATAAACATCTTCTTTTTGTCAATGGCCTCTTGCGTAAGTAGTCATCCAGTTGCAGGAACTTATATCTTAAATATTATAATTAAAATGAATAAAATAAAAAGGCGTAATTACTTTTACTATTAATTCTGTGTATTCGTTCAGTAATCAGTTTACAATAATATTTAAGTTCATAATTTTGTATTTTTAGATAAATATCTATTTTTCTCGTTTTGTAATATTTAACTTACAGCGATTTTACAAGAAAAGTACAAGTTTCAAACCGCGAGAGAGCGCTACCGGCGAAACTCACAGCGAATTGATCAAAGTTAGAGTAAGTGTAAAACATCCAGTACCTTACCCTCTATAATGTTTGCATTTTAAATAAATACTCCTGATAATAATAATTAATTCGTCCAAGTCAGCGAACAATAAAATTAAATTAGTAAATTAAAAATCTTATTAATGAACAATAAAAGTAGTGACTTGATTTTACAAAAGCATTCACTAATTTGCAAATCTCTGCTACCGATGGACGAAAAATTCAATAACTGTAATTGGAAGAACATGCTTGCTAATTACATAAATCAGTATGAGAAAGTCAAACAAGAAATGCAAATACACGTAATCCAAGCATAATATATGCCTACTGTAATTCTGACTGAACTTGTTCAATAATACAAAACAAATATTAGAAGTTAAAATATTAAAATTTAAATGTTAACATTGCAAAAATGTACTGGCACTTAGGAGCTTCTCGATTGGGGACGTTGTTCAATCAGAAAGGGAAAGTTATTATTAGAATATGCTTTTTATAAAAATACGTACTATTGAGCTTGGATTTAAGGGTTTTTTTGTAAATAAACACTATTATTAAGTTAATATCTAAACTATAATTGTCAGAAAATTCTACTGTATGTTAAGGTGTTGTGTTGTCTTCTTCTTGTGGTGCTTATCCATTACGGATGTTGACTACTAGCATAACAGTTCTAACTTTATTGACCGCAGCTCGAAATAGTCCTGAAGTGGCCAAGGAAAACCATTTTCGTAAGTTCTGGAGCCAAGATATTCTTCTTCTTCCTGGTCCCCTCTTTCCGTAGACCTTTCCTTGTAATATAAGTTGCAGCAGGTTATATCTATGATCGTTTCGCAATATATGTCCAAGATATTTTTTAGCTTGCGCTGTTTTCCTGTGGATATAATTTCATATGTTTTATCTATCAGACGTAGAAACTCAATGTTTGTTATTCGGTCCACCCAGGAGATCCTCAGTATCCGTCTATAACACCACATCTCAAACGCCTCGAGTTTTCCCATGGATCCCTCAGTTAGTGTCCATGATTCAACCCCATAGAGCAGCACTGTCGTTTGTGGTGGTTCCTAAATAGTATAGTTTATTTTTATGAACGAGAGAGTAATTAGCATAATTTTAACTTGTACCTCCGACCACTCCATGTGCGTGCTCAAGATTAATTGAAAAATTACTTTAAATAATTGTAAAAAATAAATGAATTATTTCAGTGTTATAAAGTGTTATGTGTATGTAAACAAAAGTGACCTCTTTTATCACACACTATATTAGAACTGACTGGCCTACATTAAAAAGGGTTTAAAAAAATTCACATTTTTTTTAATTTTTAAAAATTACAAAGAGAAAAAGAGTTTTTAAAACCGTCTAAGGTATGTTAAATAGATGAATAAAAATATTAATATAAAACTTACAGCTACTTGTTACAAATCCAAATCAGATTCAGAAGATGAACTTTCAGAACCAAGATTTATAATAACTGGCTCGATCATTTTATCAGTAATATTGTCCAGCTTCCACATTTTTTCCTTTTCTTTAATAGTGTGATTTACTGCCTTTTCCTAGTTTTCAGGTTTTACATTATTTACGGCCTCCAAAAACAACTGTTTAATATCATGAATTTTAAAAGTGGTATTTTTTCTTGAACTTCACTCTTTATCTGTGCCCATACCAGTTCAATCGGGTTTAATTCACAATGATATGGTGGGGATCTAAGTACTGTCATTCCACGATTTTTGGCCATTTCATCAATTTCGTATTTTTTAAATTTTTCTTTATGAAGGGCACGCAACGAATAAAGTTCCTTTCTTATAGATCCGGGATGGTACGTAATATTTTTTGAACTCAGCCAATTTTGCAAGTCTTTTTTTAACCACTTGGTTGTAAGCAGTCCTTCTATAAGTCTGGAGTGATAACTTGTATTATCCATTACTATTACACAGTTCTTAGGAAGAATATCTATCATTTGTTCGAACCATTCTTGAAAGACATTAGCGCTCATGTCTTCATGGTAGTCACCGGTACAAGTTGATTCAAAAGTTAATAAACCACCTTTAACAAAACCGTCTGAACTGCCAATGTGTACTATTATCAGCCTGCGTCCCTTTCCTGATGGTGGGTTTTAACCAGTAGATAAGTTATTTACAAAAGCGTGCCTTTGACTTGTAACAGTTTCATCCTGCCAAAATTTATTTGGTGTATGACCCTCGTTGATCCATGTTTCATCAAGATAAAATATTTTTCTTTTTTGGTTTCTCATTTCCTTTATGGTTCTTAGAAAATGTCTTCTCCATATGACAATATCGCTTCTTTCTAATAAAATAGACTTTCTGGGATTCTTTTTCCAGCGGAAGCCTATTTCTTTTAAAAGTTTTCATAACGTACTTCGACTCATTTCTGGGTAATCCTTATCATCTCGAACTGAGACAAGAACTTTATCCAATGTTGGAAATTCTCGTCTAAAGAAGAATTGATGCACTTTCCGTCGAAGTCCTTCTTTAAAATGATATTCTATTTGAAATTTTGGTTTCCCTGGAGCATTACGTGGCATTTGAAAACTACCACATTTCTCTTATTTAATAACTCTGTAAATCGTAGATTTCCCAACACCAAGTGTACTGCTAACTAACTCAACGGTCTCATCAACACTTTCACATAAACGTTTGTCTGTAAATGATTTAAAACAATTAAATATTAATGTTTCTTCATTAACTGTTAAAGGACCAATTTTTCGGCGTTTACACGGCACTTCCAAATTTTCCATAACACTAGTATACACAATAAACTGCACCTTGCAACTGAAGTACCTACTTTTAGTGAACTGTTAAGAATTTTGAATACGCCACTTGGACCTTCCTACAAAATGGAAAAACCCACTATCACATTTTCTGTGGAATAAGTTTAGAAGGTAATTATCTAGTCAGTTACTGTCGTAGATTCCTGGAATTAAAGAATTAAATGTTTGATTGTTGAAACCCTTACTTCGTGGAATGCACTCATTTCAGATTAAATAAAACGTTTTATTTTATCTAAAGAATTAAACTTTATTTTGCAAATAGGTAGGTACTTATTAAACTTTTATTGGTTATATATAACCAATAAAATAAACATCTTACATTTCTTGCAAATTCATTAGTACCTGTTAACCTCCATCACTCCGACACTGGCAACCTTATTTAGGGATTAGTTACCCTCACAACTATTGTATTCTATTCTGCTCCAACCTTTATACCTGGTGGTCATACTTAATTTAAAATTGTTTTCCTATATACTTCTGTAAACTTGTTGACAAATATCTGTTTTTCATTGAGTCACCCGTATCAACAGTTTAGGGATTTGCATACATAATTTATTGTTTTATTACTCTCTCATACATAAAAATACACTATAGTAACGGGGTACTTGAAGTATTTGTTGCTTATCTACCAGTAATTGATTAGGTGAAATACGCTTCTTACTGTTGACCATGTACTTTGTAGCAGATTTAAATAATAATCTGCTGTTTTTACCTTGGTTACAATAAATAGAAAACAACAAATTGAATCCAACTAGGTGTTTTAATTTAGACTTAATTAAGTTATAATAGGGAACTAACAGATAATAAAATCAAGGTAAAAATGATCGGTAGACTGCACTAAACTTAAAGTACAGGATATATTGCTTAAACAAATACAACAGAGATATTTGCAGTATTTTGCACACATTGCTAGAAGAACAGGCACGATGGAACTGATAGTCGAGGGTAGGGTTAAAGGAAAGAGACCCAGGGGAAGATCTCCAAGCCGTTGGGTAGATCAAACAAACATATTGATTAACCAAGGGTTACATGAAGCCGAACAACTAGCCCAGGATAGAGAAGGATGGAGGGAAATCGTAAAAAAACTGTAAAGACCTGATGGTGTCACCACATCCCAAAAGGGATTAGGACTGAGGAGAAGGAGGAGACTGCACTATCGATGAAACTGGTGATAGTTTTACCCATCTAGCCTCCCCTTACAGATTTTCTCCACGTTTTTCCTAAATAACGCTTTCTTACCATAATTTTCTGAATAATTCTCTTTTAGTTTACTACATACATTACACATTTAAAATTTTTCTAAGGTTTCAGAAAATTTATAAAAGATACTCGAAAAAGTCAAGCGTATTCGATCACTTAGGGCTCATTACCAGGAAGAGAGCTTTCTCATTCAGAGCTCACCCTTTGATACTGCAGGTATCGGGGATGAGCAAATTATTTACCTAACGAGTTCGCAAGTCTTCTTCTTCTTTTTCATTTTATGTAGGCAGGACTGTCTGTTTTTTAATGTGCCTCCAGTAAGTTGTCGTTTCATCGTTTTCGTGGTCTTCCTACTAATAGTCTTTTTATTGGAGAAACGTCTCTTGCTGTCTTTACTAGTCTATTTGTTATCATTAAACTTATATGATCGTTTCATTCTAATCTTCTATTTCTTACCCAGTTCTTGATGTTCTCCACCTTGCTGCATCTCTACATTTCTGAAACAATAACTGCACGCCAAATAAAGTTTTCCTCGTACCAACGGCGTTCACAAATCCAAACTGATTGGTCGCAATTTGTTCCTCGCAATTCTGGTAAATCCTTTTGTGGATGACTTTTAAAAACAGCTTCTGAAGATGGCTCATTAGGCTTATGACCGTATAGTCTTCACAAACTTTTGCTCCTGTTTTTTTTTTGACAATAGTACGAACTCTAATTTGAGCCACTCTACTGGCATTTTTTCTGTCTTATATATTTCAATAAATATTTCAGTTATTAATTTTATTTGTTCTGTATCTAATAGCGTCAGCAGTTCTGCAGGAATTTCATCAAGTCCAGGTGCACTTCCATCCTTTATTTGTCTGACGGTTGTCATTATTTTTTTGGTAGGATTTCGGGACCTCAATGGTAGGTTCTTGTATTCTTTTAAGGTCGCGGAAAAGTTTCTCAAAGTATTCTTTTATCTTTCCAAGTTTATCAAACTTTCCAAGTTTATCATTTAGTTATTTTTTCTGTTGCTTTTTCGGAACTTTCTAGCTATTTTCTTTACCTTTCTATGGACATAAAGGTTATTATATCGACTCTGGTACTACTCTATTTCACGATTGTTTTTTTTCTTTCTCTTTTTCTCTTTGGCTTCTCTTATCTTTCTTTTGACGATGGTATGTATTCTTCTCTATTCTTGGAGATTTTGTTTGTTTTTTTCTCTGATCCATAAGTTCAACTATTTCATCGGCCATCCACGGTTTCCGTTTTACTGTATCCTTTTTCAGATGTTGTTCTTTTAGTTTTCTTACTCTTTCTTGTATAATGATCACACTTTTCTCTCTAATTCCGGCATTTCTGCATTTTAGCACCTATGTATTGAGGTTTTCACTCACCTTTAGTCGAACTTTGCGATCTTTCAGTTTTCTAACATCATAGTTCCTCATCGACTTACTTGTACCCTACTACAAAACTACAATCCCTTAAATTATTTGATTTAATTTTATATATATTTACTGTATCCCTGCACAATTGTGTTTTTGTTAAAATATTTCCATCTTTTTGTACTGAAATATGGACCAACTTATTTGAATACCAAATGACCAAACACTCACGTGTTTGATTACGCAAAAGTTGTAGTATAATACTGGTAATAAAATGTTGTTAAATTGACTACAATGTTATTGTAACAATGAAAAAAAGAAAAGAGAGTTACAAACAACACCTGATAATTGCCTTTGTTGTGACCGTCGGAGCTCAACTCTGGTTTCAGGTTACAAGATAAATGTGATGCCCGAAAAGCGCCCTAATCTTCTGCAACGCCACCACCGACGTGAAAGTTCCCCTTGCGCCGCCCTTTTATGCGCTCCCCCATACAGTGGCGCCGGAACTTGATAGTCAGCGTACAACTCAATTTGTTATATTTTATTGTACTAATTAAGGGAGGGTTCGCAATGGCTCAGATTAAAGACTTTTATATATTGCCTCTACGGGGTGAACTAACGCTGTCAAAAGTTTGAGAATAAAGTGGACATGATTACTAATACGGTATTATTCTTTAAATAAAAAAATAGTTTCACTTTATATGGCTAGAGAAGTTTTGGAGGTATAGAGGATAGTCTGCTATTTCTTTGACCTACGGTATACAAAGAAGGTAACAAATTTTGTCAATGTTGCGCATTGTTTCAACTCATTATTAATACCCTTAATTTTACACAAAATTGTTATTTTATTCTGACTGAATCGGCATGTGGCCAATATTTTAAAAATATATAATTTATGTGTTTTTGCTGGCGCTAGGAATGGATGCGTTCTTTGTGGTAGACGCTCTACCATTTGAGATAAAATTAAATATTGTCCAAATGATCTAAAAAAAACAATATAAATGCCATTGCAGAATAAAAATAATAAATCTGTCAACTGGCTTATTAAACATTCAATGTAGTAGCAGCCATTTCATTCGAGCTATTTCATTTGTCGCGAAGAATCAGTCAGTGTACATTAATCTTGTTTGGTGGTTGTTCAATTGGGTACACAAACTGGCATTTTTTACAAAATATATTCTTAATTTAAAAATGTTATCGCTTGATTTATAAAGTTCAAAAAGTTAGTTAAAGTTTTCCTTTCTACTTCTCGCGATACCGTGTCGATCTTCAGATGTCGGCTATTAATTTAACACTTCTCTATCAGTAGCTATCAGAAACAGACAGACACTTCATTGTCATATGTTCAATAGCCAGACAATTTCTTACACCCAATACATTGTGTTTCTTCGATTTCTCCTAAAAGTATCAGTTGCAGAAGTTTTTAGGGTCTCCTAGTGATTTGATCAAAGTATTCTCTTTTTTTGTAATTATATAGATTAAGTATTTAGTAGTTCTCTTAGTAGATATTAAATAGTTCTCTATCTATATTCATTATTCTTGGCATGATGTGCTGTTTAATTGTTAGTAAACAATGTTAGGGTTCAGTCAGCTTCCAGGATATTCAAAATAGTATACTTCGTCATCCACTTTACCTATCAGAATGAGCTGATTTGGGCCCGCATATACAGTCCTACACTGTGAATGACATTATATGTAATAAAAGCTATAGAGAAATCCCATGAGATATAATTGCAAAAGATATTGTATAATCAAAGAATAAGTCTCCAAATACAAGAATTATTGAAAGAGATAAGAAAAATGAAAATTAATAGAAGCAAAGAACACCATGAACTTTGGGAAATAAGTAAATAAATATAAACATGTATTAGGATATCCAACCGAGACATAAAATTGACAAACAAATGATTGAAAATCACAAGAGTCTCAAAGTTTTGATAAAAAATAGACAAATCGAAAAATAGAAATAATGAAATTAAAGTATAAATATGGATATTATCACCAACAGAGATGAACTACTATGGGTGCTAGAAGATTTATGTACAAAATTATACAGAAGTCAATAAGACCATGATGAGCAACTAACAGAAAACTTATAGAATATATAATATATATATATATATATATATATATATATATATATATATATATATATATATACATATTTATATATATATACACAAATAACACAGTTTATTAGGGTTGCAGTCAGAATCTTGGCCGGGATGTTAAAAAAACACTCTTTTGACTTTTTGTCGAGCTTTCGGAATGGTTTTATTCCTTTTTCAAGACACTGTAAAAGACAATTATGTAAATATTTGAAAAATATCACAATTCTTCAGTGTAACTTACTAGTCGTTGAGATTATTTTTGTAAGCATTTACACTCAACATTTATACCACACATTAAAATATACAATTATGGACATAATACATCATAAAATTTTTAAAATTTGTTGTAAAAATAGTAAAACTTGATTGATGGCATGTTTTACTGGTGTATATTAACTCATACAGAGAATGGAAAGAAAAACAGTGTAATTAATGTGTAATTAGGTGTAGTTGATGTTATCTTTCTTTACAAGAAATACTGGAGGCCCTTCTTAGGTGAATATACTTTTTAAACCTGTCTTAATGGTATGCAACATATTATACAGAGGTGTAATTTTTGTACTGGTAAATATTTATTTTATTTTTGGTGTTTTTCTAGTAAATAACAATAAATGTTGCTTAATTTGTCTATATCGGACTTTTTGTTAATGCAAGATATGCTAGATTTTATGAAACACATTTCCAAAAAAACACGTTTTGAATGGTTCTTTTCTTTTGCCAAAATACAGGAATCATCGAAATTGAATTCATGTTTTAGAGTTAGTGCATGTTCTGTCAATGCACATGCATTGATTTTTTTTGACAAAAATGTATATATATATATATATATATATATATATATATATATATTTATATATATATATATATATATATATATATATATATAATTTGAATGGTTCTTTTCTTTTGCCAAAATACAGGAATCATCGAAATTGAATTCATGTTTTAGAGTTAGTGCATGTTCTGTCAATGCACATGCATTGATTTTTTTTGACAATAATGTATATATATATATATATATATATATATATATATATATATATTTATATATCAGTCTACAGTATAGTTCCAGAAGCTTCAAATAATGAAGGAGACAAACTTTTAGGGAATATAAAGAAATTGTTTCTACTTATATCTGCACCTTAGTGACACACCTACAAAATGACACAGTGCAAAGTTATTCGCAAAAATAATGACAAATAGAGTGAAACCAAAATTACATTTTTACCAACCTAGCTAACAGGCGGGTTTTAGGAAAAACTTTAATACTAACGACCACTTCAACTACATAGAAGGGACTATAGACAAATATGTCGAGTAAAACCAACCATTGGTCCCTACTTTCGTAGACTTTCGCAAAGCATTCGATACGATAGAAATTATCAGGGAAATAAGAGCATTAGAAAAAAGTCGAATAGATTATCAGTACTAGATCGCAAACTGATTTTTTATATATACAATAATGCAACCATTACCATCAGATTACACAAAGATACAAACTATATAAAACTCAAAAGAAGAATCAGACAAGAACACACGTTATCTCCCAAACTATTTGCGCCAGTTCTGGAACAGGCTTTCAAAAAATTGGAGTGGGATGCCAAAGGAATCAATGTCGGCGGTGAAATGCTTTGCCGCCTATAATTTACAGACGACATTGTACTGATAACAGATAACTTAGAAGAGATTGTTTATAAATATAAATCTTTATATAAATATAATTCTTTAGGTCATGAAATCCACTGGTTTAGCTAAACTGCTGAATTGCAAATAAGTAACACTTGTTATACCTACCGTCTTGTTTTTGTGTCTTGTCTTGTCTTTGTTCTTTCAGATTGTGTCATTAAGAGATTCCGTCGCTTTACTTGCTTTTACTTATATCTATTCCCAGATATCTAAACCTTGCTTCCTGCTTTATTATTTTCCCATCCAATTCGATTTTACATCGTAGTGGATATTTAGACTGGATTGTCATGCATTGGGTTTTTTTGTGCTGATATTATCATATTGTGTTTCTTGGTTTTTTTATTGAAAATGCGTGTTAATCTTTGGAGCTGGTCTTCTGTCTCGGCGATTATTGTGGTTTCGCCTGCATAACATAGTATTTGGATTTCTTTGTTCCCCATTCTGTAAACATGACCTTTTCGTACTGCTTGTATTATTTCGTACATTATTATATTACAGAGAAGTAGGCTTAACGAGTAACCCTGTATGATTCCGCTTTGTACATATATACACTGTGTTAGTTTTCCATTTTTCTTTGCCTGCATTCGATTATTTAAGTGGATGCTTTCGATGGTTTGTATAATATTGATTGGTATGTTTCTTTTATACAGTAGATGTAAGACGTCTTCGACTTGGATGCGATCGAAACCCTTTATCAGGTCTATAAAACATAGATATTCTGGTTTATTGTACTCGGTGGCCTTTTCTGTGATTTATTTTAGTACAAATACAAATAAAAATGAACAATGCTCCACACTTTAAATAAAGGTCTTTCTGGCTGGTTCCCTGAAGTGGTCCGAGGGTAGTCTTAGAGAGATCTGGACCTATGATGGAACAGCTAAGAGTGACGGGCAGATGTGCAAATTCAAAACGTAATTCTTTTTTTTTTCTTTTAATAAATCTCAAAAAAAAAATAAATGAAAAAATCCTCGACTGTGGATTGGACTTCCTAGGTAGGCTAAAAAGAACAGTTGTGTTACAGTTTCTCCTTCCGCCTAATAAAAAGGAGGGAAAAACACAAGGTTTATTAACAAATTAAATAACTTGAAAAATATTACAAAAAAGTTGCTGGGAAGCTTGTATCAAAGAAGAAGCTGTAATGATTTTGTAGATAATGTGACCTTCGCATGGTTTGATAATATTTGATGTAAAATAGATTGATCAAGTAGATAATTTTAACGAAAAGCCGGATATATTTTTGAATATAAAAGAACGTTATAAGGCAGAATATTTTTACAGGTAGTCTTAATAGATAATAGATAGTTTTAAAGATGGATAGTTATATGTTTTTAAGGCTGGAAAATAAAATAGAAAATTAATATGATTTTATAACATTACTATATCTAAATCCAGAATCTTTCTTAATGAAATAATGTAAGAAATGACAGATAGATATTACATTATCGAAGGAAAAATGACGATATTAAAGAAGTTAAAATGGCTGATGATTTTTACACTTTTAATTTATAATTGAATCAACTTACCGGCTAGAAGTGACTATAACTCAAAGGGTATACACTACGAAACAACTAAAATCTTGCCATATTCTTCCTTCCCCAAAAAAAAAAGAATATTCTCACAACAAATTTAACCTTTTCCTGCCGCCTACGGCTTTTTAGTTAAACGAACTTGTCTTCCAAAAAGTTAAAACCAGAATGAGCGCTAATTGCTAGCCGGTAATCATGTCGCCCTACAGCGCCGCAGGTGTCGCTGTTTAATACCAACTTAGAAATTCAAAATTAAGAAAATCATTAAGAGGATTGGGATTTTAAAATTTTATTTAAAAATGTTTAAAGGATTATTGAAGTGACGGACTCGTTACATACGCAGGATCTTCCGGATCTGAATCCTCGTTGTTCATCTGATAAAATTGTTAGTTTATTGATTTTGGTGGTTAGAACTTTTGTGGTAAGGTTAAGTGCGATGTTCAGTAGATTTATACCTCTTTAATTGTTGGCGTTGTCTTCATCTCCTTTCTTGAACATTATGCTGTTTTTCAATGCGTCTGGTATCTTGCAATACAATATTAGTTTTTGTATAAGTTTTGTGATTCTCTAGGGTTATACTTTCTCGTCCGTGCTTTAGAAGCTCGTTAGTGATTCCGTCTGGTCCTGTTGACATTCTATTTTTAAGTGAATTTATGGCTCTTTACTTTATAAAAACTGATTTCTATGTAGTGTCTTAATTCAGTTACGTTATTGTGTTGATTATTATTTTCGTTTCATTTAAACAGTTCTGTCAGATATCTGATTAAATGGGCAAATGTAATGGCCAACGTCATTAAGGATAAGGCACCGTAAGAAGAAAAAGTCAGATATCTTTCCTCCTATTGGTTTGCTGGTATGTTATTGGATTCATTTAATTATGTCATTTCTTTCCCTTGGTTACTTATAAATTTATTTTTGTGTACCGCAGAACTTGCTTTCCATCCTTTTTATAAACTGTTCCCATAATATTCAAAACCAAATTTAAATTATCCTTCGCGGGTCGCGTCTATGGAAAAAACACGCCGCACTCGAACTCTCTTCTCTCGTACAACTTGCTACCCGCGTCGAACACGCTGTATTTATTCATCTCACTTTCTCTCCATTGTGCATTTTAGTAAACGGCATCGTTCCGTTACTATGGTAACGCATAGCAAACTTAAACGCCGACGCTTGCCGCTTGGGTCCATTTTAAAGTTGTATCTTTTCATGGAAATTATATTCTCTACATCCATCGCCCGCGACTTTGAAGTTAAAACATTCTTTGAAGTTACGTAAAGTTACTGTGATAAGTATCCCGAACTACTGCGAATGTCCGTCAAATGGATTTCGCAATTTTCGTTTATGTAACGTTGGAGTATATATTACTAGATGAGTTTAAAATAATATATTTAGCTAAGTGATAAATTCGACCGTTACTTGATGGTAATTCATTTTATATAACAATTAAACACTGAAAACATTGTTTTCAAAACGTCCACAAAATTTATTTTAAACTCTAATCACTACAGCTGTTTCAGCTAATTGCCTTTCTCAAGTGATCTATTTTTGACATGCGTTTACACTTTACAGTTTTTAATGAAATAGGTTGAGGAAGGGAGAACTATTTGTCTCAAGTTGGTCATTCAGAATTATATCTGTGTTTTTTTATTTGTTGATTTCCATAGATTCTAACAAAGTTAGCTTAAGGCCTTTATTTTGAATGTGAAGAATTTTAAATTCGTCATTAAAAGAATGATTATGATCTAGAAGGTGAAGTGCGTATGTAGAATCTGTTTCTGTATTATTAAAAGCCCTTTTATGTTCTGCTATTCGTTTGTTAAAGTTTCTACCAGTTTGACCGAAATAAGTTTTTGGGCAGTCGCCACATTTAAATTTGTACACACCACTGTGTAAGTGTTTCTACCAGTGGTCAAACTGGTAGAAATTTTAATTAACGAATAGCAGAACATAAAAGGGCTTTCGATAATAGAAAAACAGATTTTACATACGCACTTCACCTTCTAGATCATAATCATTCTTTTAATGGCGAATTTAAAATTATTTACATTCAAAATAAGGGCCTTAAGCTATCTTTTTTAGAATCTATGGAAATCAACAAATTAAAAAACACAGATATAATTTTGAATGACCAACTTGAGACAACAGTTCTCCCACCTCAACCTATTTCATTACATACTATAAAGTGTAAACGCGTGCCAAAAATAAATCACTTGAGAAAGGCAATCAGCCGAAACTATTGTAGTGATTAGAGTTTATAATAAATTTTATGGAAGATTTGAAAACAAAGTTTTCAGTGTTTTATTATTGCATAAAATCATCATGGTAATCCATAGTCACGTTTATCATGGCTATCTTTATAGTCAAAAATTTTCAAAACATCTTAATCCTTGAATAATCTGGTACATGCAAATTATATGAGTAGTCGGGTGGGGTCTTTGAAGCCCAGTTTTTATGTTTCACAATACATTAGAAAAGATTAAAATAAACTATTTGATATATGTACAGTCTTTTTTTATTTCATTTCTAATAAATCTTAACCATTATAACCCAATGATAAAATAAACAACATCTTTAAGAAAATGCAACAAATACAATAATAAATGCATGCAAAAAATATCCTCAACAAAAGCTTATCTTACAATTAAACCCTTAAATTTAAAATGGTATCCATTGTTTAATAAACATCTTAAAGAAATAATAAAAATAAGGTGTCATTTCTCAATCACAAAATAATTTTAGCTCAATACAGCATTAAAAATTATTTATTTACCGACACTAAATAAAAATATTAAATTGGAAAGGAATTTTACTTCAACAATAGAAATCATAAAATAAGAGCAACTGCTATGTCGCTCTGATGAGACCTAATGAGGTTGAAATACGTATAAGCAGCTGGATGATGCCTCGTATGGAAATTAAATCTAATACCGTCTTTTTGGTTTATTTTACTTTATTTTTGATCTAATCTTAATCTTTAGTTTAAGACATTTAATTATTCATACTTGAATACATATGTTGATATTTTTGATCTCCCAATAATACTAGTCAATTATCAAAAAAAAATATTCCTATTCAAAAAGATATTTTATTTTCAGGAAGCTGATGGACAAAAAACCAATAATGGAATCCAATATAGGCTACAACTTTTATTCGCCAATGGTAAGTTTAACAAATTTTTACAAATAGTTGCTGTTTTCTATTGTATGATAAATAGAAATAATATATTCAATTATTATACAGGGTGTTTCAAAAAGGTATGTCATAAATTAAATTACGCATTCCTGGGAGAAAAATAAATTGATTCAATCCAACTTACCTTAGTACAAACGTGTACACAAAAAAAGTTACAGCTCTTTGAAGTTACAGAATAAAAATTGTTTTTTCCATTATCACATAAACTACTTGACATTTTGTAATTAAAATGGACACGTTACTTTCTTATTCTGAAAGCATTTTTTATAAAAAAGACAAAATCTAAGCGCACACACAAATTTTAAGAGGACTGTGTAGCCCTAAATCTCTCCAAACTTTTGAGTACGTTCAAATCAAACAAATTTTGTGACATCATTAGTTTAACACATAATTTTTAAAAAATTTTTACCTCCTATTACTTTTTTGAAAAAACAGTTTTTATTGAGTTACTTTTCTTTTCATTAACCTTTAAAAAATTACGTGCAGCTAAATAAATGGCTTAAATGAATTAACAAGTACAAAACTTGTGTATAATCTGTTATTCGTCCTCTATTGTTACAGAATACACATTCTCTTTCATAAACCCCCAAAAGCAAAAGTCCATGGGGTTAAGACCTGGACTTCTGGGTGGCCAAGAAATAGAAATAAGTGCGTCAAGACCCCTTCCAATCCCCCGACCAGAATACTGTGTACAAAAAATTCCCGGACTTTATTACTGTAATGCGGTGGAGCGCCATCTTATAGAAACCACATATTTTGCCTTATTGCAATATTCACTTCTTTCAAATACTCTTGTAAATCTGCAAATAATTATCACCATTTAAATTGTTTAGAAGAAATACTGGGCCTATTAGATTGTTATTCACAATTCCTGCCTTTGAAACTTTGAAAGTCCTTTGGTGATGAGTCGTTTTTTTGGCGTGAGGATTTTCGTCGGCCCAAATGTGCTCATTATGATGGTTTATTATTCCATTTCTACTGAAGGTAGCCTCGTCGGTAAATAAAATATTTCTAATAAAGTTAAAATTTTGAGTGTTTTTGTTTTTCATTTTATTGTGTATCTAGTCTAGCTGTGTGAAATATTACACAAGTCGAAAATTACATATCCCTTTCAGGGACATTTTTAGTTCTACTGAACATTTTACAAACATAATGTCGTATTTTTGCTCCCAACTTGCTTGAGATATATATTTACTAATTTGGCGAATTTTAATTTACTAGTACCTAACAAAGATAAAAAGACAATATAAATAATTAGTTTCCGCATAAAGTGTTCGTATATGAAGCAGTTACTGTAACATTGACTAACAACTTTCTCAAAACTGTGGACGAAACCACAAGGAGATGGGGCTTCCTAAAGATAAGGAGGTGGTGGAAACTTGAAGAATTTGCGGCCATCCGAGTTTCGTTGTGCGTCTGTCTGTGCGGCTTTTCCCTCCTCGGACTTCGTCGAGTGTAGATAGTGTCCAGGTTAGGCCGAGGTTTATCATAGGAAGGGATGTTGTCTAACTTCCATAACTTTTCTAATTACTAAGGGTCGAACAACAACTTTGCGGAAGATAATCTTGGGGTTTAACACCAATCTCTTATATGACGAAAAATCGCATAAAACCGTTTTAGTCTTTAATACTTTTAGTGCAAATTAATTATACCTATGTTAAACTGCTAATGTATTTTTTATTTCGTACTTTGCTTTATACAACATATTTGACCAGTATGAATATAATTTTGTAAATTGTTTAGTTAAGTTTGTAAAGTATTTTTAACAGTAAATATTTTCTTTTATTTAAATAACAAAGTCGGATCCACTCGAAGATTATTTGACATTCCTATGACGTTTGTAACAATCAAATTGTATGTAGCATATGATACATTTTAAGTAAGGTGAACCGGGGTAAATGTGACACTAAATTTCTCTACATGCACCCATAACTTTGCAAGAATTAGATTTTTCTCTTTTAAACTTTTTTTTAAACCACATCCCCAGTTCCTGATGATTTTCCATCAATATTTTTAAAAAATCTACCCCAAAAATGCCAAAAGATACTTTTAGACATCTTTAGTCACATCTTTTTAAATCATTACTTTCCTGATAATTGCACCAAAGCTATTATAATCCCAATTTATAAACAACACAATCCAAAAGATTGTCCCACATCTTACAGTCCTATTTCCCTCACCTGTAGCATGTGTAAACTTCTCGAGAAGATTTTAAATTACAGGCTTACATGGTATCTAGAGAATGAAAATTCCTGACCACAGTCCAAAGTGGTTTTCGATGAGGAAGATCTGCTAACGACAACTTAGTGGCACTTGTGTCAACCATTCATGATGCATTCTTACTAGATCAGAAAGTTATTGCAGTCTTTTTTGATGTGAATAAAGCTTTTGACACAACATGGAGATACCTCATATTAAATAAACTGGACAAATAGGGAATTCAAGGACATATGCTTGCGTTTATAAAAAACTTTCTGAATTAAAGGGAAATACAAGTAAGAGTAAATGGATAGACCTCTACCACTGGAATACTCAACAACGGTGTTCTACAAGGTTCTATTTTCAACTTTTTAATTGCATTTAACGATGTAAGCCTCCTATAAAAGCAAACTTATACGCTGATGATTTAGTTGTGTATATAAAATGCAAAAATATTACATCTGGAGCTAAAATACTACAGAAACTTCTATACAAAAACGAAGAATGGTCTTCCAAAACAGGCTTCCTCTTTTCAACTAATAAGACACATTACACAGTTTTCAGCAAACGCAAGAATACCATTCCTGTTTCGTTATCTCATTCAGAGGAATCGAATTTTTTGGGCCTAACGTTTGATTACAAATTAAACTGAAAAACACACATTACGACTTTACAACTAACTTGTCAAAATAGAATAAAGTTGCTGAAAATTCTATCCAATAATATATGGGGAGCTCACTCCAGTATTCTGCTTAACCTCTACAAATCAATTATTCGCACTAAACTAGACTACGGTGCAATATGCTACGATACAGCAAATAAAACGTTCCTAAAAACCTTAACACAATTCAAACAACAGCTCTAAGATTAGCCGTCGCGTCGGTGCCTTCAGAACTAGTCCTGTAAGCAGCGTACAAGTAATATCAAGAGAACCCCCTCTACATCTAAGACGACATCTACTTAGTTTAAATTATGCAGCAAGAATATCTTCCAATAAAAAGCATCCATTATATTCTAAGATTATTAACGCACCTACATCAAATTTGTATAGAAACAAACAGTATAAAGAGAAACCCTTTAGGGACAAAATCAATCAAAAAGGATTCAATTGCAATAAATTCAAATTATCCATAACCACAAAATTAGACTTCTCTCCATGGCTTACCCCCGTACCTATCACCGATTTGACTTTAACACAGTACCCAAAAAATACCACAAATCCTAACCTTATCATGAATGCATTCAAAGAAATTATGGAGAAGTATCTATATCACCACATAATATACACAGATGCATCAAAAACTGAAAATGGCCATGCTGCAGCCTTCACAAATAAAAATTACAAATATGCCATTAAAATTCCACAGCACTGCAGCCTTTACACCGAGAAAACCACAGCGATATTAGAAGCTATCAAAAACTTTTCTTCAACGACTGAAAATAATATTTTAATCATCACAGATTCACTTAGTCCAATTCATGGAACTAATCAACTTTGCCCTAGCCATTCTATTGCACAAAATATAAGAAATAAACTTATTGCACTACACCATATAAATAAAAAGACTACATTTATCTGGATACCTTCACACATTGGCATTAAAGGCAACGAGGAAGTTGATCAATTGGCATTAAAATTCATCAAAAATGAAAATGTTCCAGAAATTACTTAATATCCCCACACCGACCATAAACGACAGTCCATGAATCATATAATAAATGTATGGCACGCAACCTGGGATGCAACAGACTCTAAGTTGAAAACAATAAAACCTCGAGTAGACGCCAGCCTACCACAACAAGGAAAAAAGAACACCTTCTATTAAACTAGGTTTAAGCTTCTATTACTACTATTATTAGCTTCTATTAAACTAATTAAACTAGGTTTAATTTAAGAGAAAAAATTATACTTAAAATTAAACATTTTATACAATATATTATAAATAATTGTATACCCAAAGCAAGATTCATTTATCTAATATCATCCGTCAGTTTTTCTCGTTGTTATTACCAGAATCAGAAAAGTAAGCAATTATCGTAGATCCATTTAAGTATCGTATCAATAAAGATTATTACCTTTATTTGTAAAAAACTGGTTCTTCCCTTTGAAAACTCCTTATTTCTTCGACTTACTTTCTCTTTTTTAAGTTGGCTTATCGGTATCGATCTAAAGTTTTATGGTCATGGCATCAATTTCAAAGAACCGATCCGAAAAAAACCTTCGGCGAAAAGAAATATCTTACATACGTTAGATACATAATATTACCGAAGAATGTAGTGTTTTCAATGAGCGGCGAATAGGCCAGTCTACAAAGAATATGATGCAATATACTTTGGCGATCATTAAAGGACTATAATTTTTTAAGATAATATTACTGTACTAAAAACAATATATAGGTCTCCTTTAAACATTGGTTATTATAAGAAATAAACCTAATTTTGACACTTATGACCTATACTATACATACCATACGTCACTTTTTTTACTACCTTAATAAAACCTTACTGTCAAAGTATTTGATAAATTTAATGGCACCAAATGAGAAACCAACAATTTGATAATCATCTAGCACAGTGATTCTCAAAGTGGTCTATATAGATCTCCAGGGGTCGATGAAAACCTGCAAGTGGTCTGCTTGGGCAAAAAATAAATTGAGGGTCTATAAAATAAAAATAGCGGTCATTGGCGAGAAATTTCAATCATCACTCATTGTCGTACAATGTACAATAGATTGTTGAATATTATATTGGCTACCATATTCGCTATCGTGACTATCGATAGGAGGCAGCTCTAAATAATGATATAGTCGATTTTCAGTACTACTGTCTTATATTTTTCAGCCATCATGCTTTTCATCTGAATAATCAGATATAAAAGTTAATATTTTTTAGGGTGTCTTGTAATGTGTAAGTATTCCGTCTCTTTATTATATTGACCCTAAAAACTACAGACCAATAGCCCTACTATCGGCGACGTTCAAGCTACTAGAACGACTTATCTACAATAGAATTAGTCAAAAGCTACTTCAGTTAATACCGGTTGATCATGGCCAAGGTGTTGATCATTGATCATAGTTGACAAATCATGGCTTCAAATTCAAATACAGCAACTGAAGCATCCCAGGTATTACAAAATTACCTACTTAAACTAGAAAGCAGGCTTAAACTTGGCCGGTTTCCGACCAAAACGGAGCTACGCAGATTAGGTTTTTTCACTTACCACATTTATTGATGCAGGGTTCCACAGAAAACTCAAAACTTCAACCGCATGCATTGACCTAACTGCGTTCTATAATACAGTCTGGAGAGAACGCATAATATACAAGCCCCTTAGTATAATTCCCTGTAAATCTACTGTTTGAATAATCAACAGCATGCTAGCCGACCGAACGATTCAAGTAGTTATGGAAACCGACATCAGCATCCCAAGAAAACTGAAGAATGGACTGTCTCAGGGATATGTCCTAGGTTCTCTCTACTTTTGCCTGTACATTTCTAATATACCAGAAACAAGATCAAGGAAGTTTGGTTACGCTGATATGACTGGGTCCTTGCAACAAGGACCCAGTCACATCGGATGTGTCACGGAGGTGTGTAAATCCTCACGGCGGATTTACACGCAGTGGAAAAGTATTTCCGTAAATGGAGGCTTCAACCAAACACTACCAAAATAAAGGTTTCCAGTTTTCACCTAATTAACAAGCTTGCAAAAGGTCACTCAATATCTAATTTGAAAACAGCACACTCGCCTACAATAAAACACCAAAGTATCTTGGGGTGACTACTGACAAAACCCCATCTTTCAAGGAACATCTGTCAAAAACAGTGGAAAACTTAAATCATCCAGAAGTTGTGCGGCACAGCATGGGGAGCATTGGCTCCCACCTTGCCTGGGCCTTGTTTTCTTAACCACGGAATATTGCTCTTCAGCCTGGCTTAACAGCTCACATATACACAAAGTAGATGCCGAATTGAACAATACAATGAGAATGATTGCTATCGTTATCAAATCCACACCTAAGCAATGGCTCCCAGTACTGAGCCACATTCCATTACCCCCAAACTACGGCGTATACACGCCCTCACTAGTGAGTACAAAAAGATACTTTTTTTTTAACGAGGTAACGAGATCCTACCAATCCATTAAGATATAGATGCTACCAACAGTAACTGTCTACGCTCCAGGCAATAAAAACAATACAGACTGCTGCGAAAAATGAGTTCAACTTAATGACCTCTTGAACTCAAGAATGGATGGAACAACAAAATAGCAGCTTACCTTGCATCACACAAAAACCACCAAGTTTTGACTTACCACGCAACACATGGACTATGCTTTACCGAATCAGAACCCAACACGACAGATGCAGTTACATGATGCACAAATGGGGTAAACGACCACTAACCACAAACCATCTGTCACATCACAGAATAGTGTCCCACAAGATCCTATCATGGCAGGCTACAGAAATTCCTAATGGCGACTCCAGAGTCGATCTTCTTCTAAATATGCCTATTTTCTAGAGATGTTGGCAACCACATTGATTCATCTTATTCTATTCTCTTCCAATCCTTTGGAGCCCCTGTGCACTATCTGCCAGCAACAATGTATTGTCTGCATATATAATGATGCTTATATGTTGGCCATTTACAGCAACCCATCTTCTGATGGGTTCTGATTCGTTCAAGGCCTCTCTAAAGATGTTTTCAGAGTATATGTTAAATAATGCCGGTGACAATATGCAACCCTGTTTAACTTCTTTTTCTACTGTGAAGATCTCGGACAGTTCATTTTATAACCCGACTGTTAAAGTAGATATATAAGTTTGAGATTAGTCCGTTATTCTTACCATGTATTCGAGCTTGTAAACTAAAAGTGCTTCGCTCGTTCGAGTCCTGCTCTGAATCCAAATTGAACTTCACTCAGCTGTTCTTCTAATTTGGTGTATATGCACGAGTGTATATCCAATAATAGAAATTTCTTATTGATCGGCCAATGAAAGTGATAAATGTTTTTGATCTTATTAGAATCGTAAAAAATGGCAAAAATTGTGCAACGTTTATTTATTTACCATTTTTATAAAAAATTAACCTTACTTTTAGCAAGTACGAAAGCAGCACTTTTTACCTTTAAAACACAGTTTGATTTCTGTCGACAGGACACTCAAAAATCAAAAGGTATCGAATTTTTACCGTCAAGTTGATACAAGTTATAAAACCTCCGATAGCTTCATGCGTTGTTTCCGAGAAACTGGTTTATTCTACACTAAAATTTTTAATAAACATTTTTGTTCAAAATTATCTCAGTTACATTTTAATTTGAGATATTTTTTTCTACGGCGTACAGATACCGCGTTTTAAGAGGAAACCCACGGGTAGGTGTGTTAAATTTTTTTGCATCGTTTTTAGTGTACTAAAATAAACATTCTTAGCAAAATTCAGCTTTTTTGTATAACTTTTAGAGGTTCATTTACATGGACTGGTGTATATAGTAACTTTAAATTACGGAACAACCCTAATTTTATGCATAGCAGTGTAATAAATGTAGTATTTATCTGGTTTTGAAAAACTGTTGTGTAATGTTTAAGAATATTAATTGCTATTTAACTGGGAATAAGCCACAATTAAAGATAAAAATACGTTTATTGACGTTTCAATTTCCACTTCGGAAATTGTTCTCAAAATACAAACAGTAAATTAAACAAATTTTGTTTTTTGTTACATAGTGAAAAATTCTTCTAATAATTTAATTTTATCTGACTCATTTATATTGACAATTCAGACATACATTATGCATTTTAAAGTAGACGACTTTTAAATGATATTGTCAATATTGTTAAGTTGCGCTCCTGGGACGAGTTTACTTATAAGATAGTTTATTCGATTACATGAAATCAACTTTAACTTGAGAATATCCGTCAGAAAAAAATCATAGCATATAATTCGTCTTTAAAAAGACCAACACATGACATTATGACAGTAAAATTCTCCTGTTAGTGATTCCATAGTAAATTATGAGGGAAAAACCAGGAAAAAACCTCATAATACTATCCCGACATGGTAAGTATTTGTTCGTGCAATTAGTTTACCTTCAATAAACACCAAAATTCTGATTTTATATGTTTCGTTATTTAAAAAACATAAATGATGTATCCTCTATATGTTACTGACTTACTAATACTGGTATTTTCTTATTAATAACTTCCTCTTTCAATACTGGTAACCAGATCCTACTACATTCTGCCGAGGAATTTGCGACACAATTGGCCTCATTTAGCATAATTAAAGCCGCTTCTTTGATTTTTCTTTTTTTACCATCCGTCTCTTTTAGGACTACATTTGAATTATTCCATTATTATTTTTAAAGACGAATTATATGCTATGATTTTTTTCTGACGGATATTCTCAAGTTAAAGTTGATTTCATGTAATCGAATGAATTATCTTATCTTATCTAAAATTAAATTATTAGAAGAATTTTTCACTATGTAACAAAAAACAAAATTTGTTTAATTTACTGTTTGTATTTTGAGAACGATTTCCGAAGTGGAAATTGAAACGTCAATAAACGTATTTTTATCTTTAATTGTGGCTTATTCCCAGTTAAATAGCAAATAATTTAAAATGCCACAAGAAAATAGCTTCAGAACAAGTTTAAGAATATGTTTTAAAAGCAGTATGCAATCATTTTTTAAAAACCAAAAATGTTAAAAAATAACTTCTTCCAAAATAATGATATTATTGAGAAAAAAAATAACACTACATTTTTTCTGTTTTCTTTATAAAATAATTAAGTTGTGATTATGATACTGTGTATTACTACCTCTATAAATTGTGAATTACACTCATCATTCGACTTGGCATTAAATTGATCAAATTCTGGATGTCGTTTTGAGGAAAAACCTCCCGTTCTTCCATGAACGACAACCGAAGCTGCTGACGATTTATTGGAGTGTAGACGATTATCTAGACGATTTATATTATTATGTTTCTTACCCTTCGTTTGAGTTGGTCCCAAACATGTTCAGTTCGGTTTAAATCTGGACTTTGAGTCGGCCAGTTCATTTTTGGCACACCGACAGTTTCCAGATATTGCGTTACCATCCTAGCTACGTGTGGCCGCGCGTTGTCTTGCATAAAAATAAAGTTTCCGCCAACAAACCCAGCAAAAGGCATTACATGCTCGTCTAGAATTTCAATAATGTATTGGTGTGCATTCAACGCTTCTATATCAATAAATACGAGATCAGTACGGCCCTCGAATAAAATGCCTGCCCAAAACATTACCGAATCTCCTCCAAAAGCAATACGTGCTCGTCCAACACAAGCAGCAAATTACGGTACAATAACCTCAATTGTCAGCGGTATTGCAGTTCAATACTCCAGCCGATCAGCAGTTTCGACACATATTGCAGACAGGTCGTCATCAATTAATTTCATATAAATACTGTTAATTTTTATTTCAAAGTCAGTTGTAATTATATTAAATAAAAAGCTGTTACTCTGTTAGTTGTACTTTTAAAAGGGCCTTTTTAAAAAGTACCTTTGGGAGTGACAACACTTAATTGGCGCATTCAGTGGATTAGTGGAAGAGTTTCCAGAAGATCCTCGTCGTTTTTAAACGTTTACCCGCTACCGAACCAAAATCCAGGGAAAACTGCAGCTGTTTAACCCACGGATTCCAGGCATATTGGCACAGAAACATATTTATGAAAAAAGCTGAAAAGAAACTTAAAGAAGAAAAGAAACTTGTACCAAAAAGGAATGCATCCAGGCATTATCCTCTACCTATGTACCTTAGTAGCAGCCCAACAAGTTTAAATTCAAAGCCCGAAGGCCAATCCAGTAATCCTCCCAGTTAAACTTGGACAAGCGAGAATACAGACCAGTACTCATGACTTTATCCACCATTTCCATCTAGATCCCATCGCAGAAGAGATTAAATCCATAGAATCTCAATATATCACTACCAACAGAGCAATAGAAAATGGACTTAGTCAACCATATTTTGGCAGCCTACAAAACTTTGATAAAACTGTACAGTACCTTCTCCAAACAGCAAAAGAAAAACTAGACACAATATATCCAATATCCAGAAGCAAGAGAGGACTTATAAACGGATTGGGAAGAGTAATAAAATCTATTTCTGGTAATCTAGATCAAGAAGATGCTGACAGATACAACGCCGGCATTAAATCACTTAAAAATAACCAAAAGAATATTATTACCGACATTAATAGCCAACTCAGTCTCAATAAAAGAATAGCTAATGACAAATTTTAACCAAACAATTTGACTACTTACACACAACCAAGAAATCATAGCTGAAGAGACAAACAAAATTAGCTTAGAGATGAACCAATTCGTTTTCGATTTCAATGATTATATTTACAATTAATTTCATGTAAATACTGTTAATTTTTATTTCAAAGTCAGTTGTAATTATATTAAATAAAAAGCTGTTACTCTGTTAGTTGTGCTTTTAAAAGGGCCTTTTTAAAAAGTACCTTCGGGAGTGACAACCCTTAATTAGCATATCGTTTCCCATATCTTCTGTATGTTTTGATGCTACCATCTAAGCCATAAAGAACCATGCTAGACTCATGACTAAACAAAACATTTTTCCAATCTTCTATTGTCCAATACTGGTAGTCTCCAGCAAACTGTAGTCGGCGTTGTCGATGTGCTGCTGTTAACAAAGGTCCTGTTGCTGGACAGTAAGCCCTTAGACCAAATTCACTTAACCTTTTTCTCACGGTAGAAGTGTTTAAAGTCCCCCGTGAGCATTTTGAAAATGGTTTTGGATTGATCTAGCCGTAAAGAATCGATTTTGCAAAGAAGTGCGTTGTAAGGAACGTCGTCGTTTGTGAGATCCAGTCTCTATGAATCGTTGGTAAATTTTTTGCACCATACAACGACTGACTCCAAGCTGTCTGGCTACTTCTCTTTGACTCATTCCATTACCAATCAAAGTAACAATTTAAACTAACAAATTTATTAGCCATAGTTTTTAATTTAAAAGTTGCACAACTTTACCCTTCGAATAACTGTACACTAGTGAAAGGTTTTTGGAAAATAGAATAGCCATATTCCAAGAAAAATAAGGTACAAACTGATATTAATTCTGCAAACCTATTACTCTTAATGGACCTGTTGACACCGTTTGTCGGTGCCTAAAAGACACTAAAATTGTTTCTACATTGTGGGAATTTAGTTACAATAGAATAAATTGTATAAAGTTAAAGTTATTGAAAAATTCTTACAAAATTCTAGGTGGCCTCTTTTTCGTAACGCGCAGTGTATTTTGATTGTTATTCCGTCAAATATTATAAAGATGTATTTTTAACTAAATTCAGCGTAAATAAATAACTTAATTGTTCAATTCTTTCTAACGACAAAGTAAAAACATAGATCTACGTGAAAAACACGAATAGCAAAGAGAAAATATTTTTATGGGTAGAACTGGCCTATTAATAATCTCAAAGAATGTGCGTGTATAGTAACTGATGAGTACCAGAGGTGGTCGATGAATTCCACAAAAGTTGCGCGTGCTATTGAAATATTTATCGCGAGTATAAATCAAACAACTGAGCCCATATTATAGCCTTTTAAGCTACCATACCGTTTACGCAATAATGAGAAACTGCTCACATAGCATCAAGAGCGCTTGTACCTGCAATTAATTAATTAGTAAAGTCAATTGTCAATTACATCTATTGCCGGTGCGCGTAGCCTCAAGATTGCCTTATACAACATTCGAGAAAAACTTTATTTACACTTTAGCACAGTAAGGAGTTACGCTTATAAGGAACTGGTTGGTTGGAGGAACGCTGAAAGAATTACAAATCGATCTAGTAGACGTTGTTTTTAATTAGATAGATAATTAATCCGATCAGTCAATCAGATCAAGTGGAACAACAAGGGCTTTCAGTCGGCGAACAAACATTCTTCTTTTTTACTCCGGAATATTTGAGTCTTTGAAGTCTGAATTTGGAAACGGATACGGAGATTTTGATGTGATTTTTATGCATACGACGAAATTTTATTGTACCGAGAAGAGAATTCTTTCGAGTTTATAAAACTCTGTGACGGCACTTGTTAAACAGCACACAAATAAAAAATGAGTGGGAACCAGTCTCTAAAACATTAATTACTTGTTATGCAAAAAAATATTTGTGTCAGTTATAATTTAACAGTAAACTAAAAAAATAAGAATTTTTAAATCATTCTTTAGGTCATAATCTTGACTTTAAATTTAAATTTATTTCATTAATTCGGATAAAATTATAGCAGGAAATATATAGCATAAAAACGAAATATGTAAAAGATTTTACCTATAATAAAATAGTGAATACATTATATACATTATTTGGTCTGAGTTAGAAAGCAAGATAAACATAGCAACAGAAGTCTTTAAAAAGAAAAACCAACAAACAAATAGGAACCAATGGTTTGATAGATAATGTAAATATTGGATTATGCAACGAAATAAGACAAAAAATATAAGAGCTGAAGAAAATAAATTGGCAGCGTCGATATTAAGCAAGTAGAGGGTATATGTAGGGTGACCATAATTTTTCAACAAAAAAAAAGTACATTTATAATTTTTAAGAAAATATGTACACTGCTAGTGCCCTAGGAAATTTTTTTGGTCAAATTTTACGAATATGTAATGAAACAATGATAAGAACGATTTTGTTTAATCAAATATACGTACCTACATAAAAAATGTATGATAAATTTTAATAGTTAATTTTCTTTCGACGTTTCTTCCTGAACACCTTGATCATCTTTTTGGTACCAGTTGTTGTTTTTGGAACTATGAATTTCCTTCAGAAGTTGTGGTTTACTCTTTAAGAACTGAAATATTTCATTGCACGAAACTTTGAAGTTTGTGTAGACTTGCATGATGGTTTCCAGAGTAGATATTTTCAACTGCGGTTTGTTGGGACTCCAATAGTTATTGATAATTGAGAACAACCGCTAAATCGACGCACTGATCCCAGGCAGACAAAAAACAAACTCACATAGAATTTTGCGATTTTTCAAAGCACTTTCGTTTTGGAAGATTTCGAGCCATCGATCTTCGGTAGAAATATTTTTCGAATTCCAGTCTGCGATTTTATCTTCTGTAACGTAGGTCCGTATTGGACTAACTTCATCAAACAGTTCGTCCTGATTCAATATTGGACCTATGTAGTCTTTAAAAGCCTTACATGACGATAAAATTTCATCCCAAGAAACTTGTTTTTTCAAGTTAACCCATCCGAATAGCTTTAAGTTCACTTAAATTTTCACTCCAGTTTTTCAAATATGTTACACAATTTAAATAGAACTGCTTTGCATACGTGATAAAGATATCCCGATAGTTTACACTAAGGTCAAGGTCTTCCATATTTTCAAGTTTTGAAAGTGACTCTCTTTCTTTAAGCGTTAAAAATAACTCATTTAAGCGATTTTGAAGCTTGTTTATGAGTTCGAAATACTTCAAAGTGGCTTCTGTTGCGTATATTTTGTCACCTTCTACATCTAAAATCACTTTGTGGAAAAGAGACACAATGTTATGCACAAACCACATCTATGCTTCACTGATTGGATTTTGAAAAAACTGTTTTATAACTGTTGGACAATTATCAATCGATAAAAAATATGCTTTCAAGGGTTCGAACATTTGTATAATTCGTTCAATCGCTGGCAATAGGCTCAAAAATCTTGTTTTTGAAAACGACAACATTTTTTTGTACTCGATATCAACAAAATCGCAAAACTGCTTCAGTTTCTCCACTCTGACTGTAAAAATATAGAAATACTTAAAAATCTTGACCGCAATAACCTCGATGTCTATGGGTAAGACGTCCGTTGCATTTTGTAAACAGTTATTAAAAATGTGTGCCACACAACCAATTCCAATCACGGGTTTACCACGAGAAGCATTTAATTTGCTGGATAGATTGTTCACTCCTTTTCTTCTCATTCCACCAAAATTTGTATTTGTATTATCAGCAGACGTTACGATGCATTTTTGTAATAGATTAGGGTAATTCAAAACATTGACCACGTAATCTTTTAACTGCTCTGATGCTTCACCAGGTAAGTCACGTAGCTGAAGTAATTTTACTTGGACACCATTTTCTCCATCAAAATATCTTATCATTAAGGGCACAACTTTAAGTTCTCTATGATGCGACGAATCGATTGTGATGCTGACGAAATTTGCTTTTCGAAGGTCAATTTCTAATTGGGATTGAGCCTCTTGAGCTAAAACATTTTTTACAATCGCCTCAGTCTTGGTTAGAACTGCCGCAAAGGTTCAAACATGCTTACAATTAGTTTTGACGTGCAGTCTGAGGATCTGAAACTTTGCAAATGCTTAATTGTATGGTAAGCAAAAGTACCTTTCTTGGCAGCAATCAACATATTTTCAGAACTTAAATTTTTCTTTTAACAAAGGTTTCCAATTTGCTGCTCTTCGAGTTCGCATTACCAGACAACATGTGTTTTTCTTTTACAAATGTTGTTTGATATTACTGCGACCACTGTTAGAAATATCAACATCACTTTTACAAATTTGGCAAATCACAATATGCGGCGAAACATTTGTTTTTGGTTTCATAAAAGGATACTCTGATGACATGATGAAATTGTTTATTTTTCCACACAGCACAAAATAATATAAAAAACGAAAAAAACTGCCGAAATTTAAGACAAAAGGTAATAAACTAAACTAGACGATGACGCAGCGACGAGAGTCACAAGTGACTCCTGCGCCGATCGATTGTTGCTAAAGATAGGAGATTCTGATTCTTCCGCGAAAGATCGATTCTTGAATCAATTCGAACCATAATTATATTTTGTTTGGACAAAAAGTAGGACTTAATTTTGAGTAATTAAGAAAAAGAGTACATTTAGGTGTACTTCATAAGTTTTAAAGTACAATAGGACAGCGTTTGAAAAGAAAGTACTGTCCTACTAAAAAAAGTACATATGGTCACCCTAGGTATATGTAGAACGACAAAAGGACCTAGCATAGAACATACAAACGATAGAAGAATATTCTAGTAATAAAGACATGAACAACTTTTATTAGACAGAAAAAAAAGGAGCAGTTAATCATAAAAATGGCGTGTAGCGAGTAGTACTCTTTTACAGTTTCCAGTAAAGAACAGACTTCTTAAGGGCTTGTCAACCCTGCCCATACGCCAGCTACTGTTTCTTTCCTAAGCTTTCCCTTAGAAAAAAGGACCTCCCAATTCTTTGCACACCTCGACTGAAAGGTCGGTAATTATTCCTGATAGAGGACAGCAGCGCCCGGCAGTACCAAGTTAAGGCACATAGGAAATGATCCTGAACCGGCTTATCATTGAGATTTTACAAACAGATCAGTATCAGCAGAATGGTTTTGACCCTGCTTTGCAATATAACAGGGGAATCCATTGCATTACCATTACCAAGAAAGATATGGGTGATGTGTAGGAGAATGTGTCAGATCTTGTTACGCAGTCCGGCTGACGACCGACGCTACCTTGAGTCCCTGATCAGACATCGTGTGGATAGTCAGCTGCTGGTCAACAAAAATTGTAACAATTTGCAACTTTGCTTATCGGAGATTAAAAGTGGGGATTGAAAAATTTCTGGATTTGGAGATGAAGTAAGCAAATAAACTGAAACGTTTGTGAACGTCTATTCGTGTTTTAGTTGGAGATCTGAGTCGTGGATAAGGGTTTCTTTATTTGGAGGACTGAGAGAAACTAACTACGAAAAAGAAATAAAAAAATACTCACAGAGATGGCCTGGGCAACACTACACAAAAAGATTCCTAAACTATTTAAAATAGAACGCCGTTTAAAAAATCCTCTTAAAGCTTAGAAAAAAGGTTTTTCTTTCCCAAAAAATTTCATGGGTGAATATCTTCTTAAGAAAAATAATTTTAAACTCTTGGTTTAAAGGGAACGTTCCATATTTATTTTTTTTTTTCAGACAAACAGTTATTACAAATAAAACTATCCAAATTTATCAAGAAATCTTACAAGAAACCTTGACTGTCATCTGTCGAAACGAAATACCGGACTTTTGTTAATTATTAATTAATTATTATCTAGGTTAACTTTATTTAAAAGAAGACTAAAACACTACAGAAATCTTAAGAATATTCCAAAAATATCGTATGGGCACGCTAATAGAATTATTTAATGACATATACGCGAGAGATTTCGAAAAAATGGTTAATATCAATATTCATTCCAATTCCCAAATAATTAAACGCAATGAAGGGTGAAGGCCACAGGACAATTAGCTCGATGAACCATATTATAAAAGTGTTCTTACGAGTAATACATGAACGTATCTATAAAAAGCTAGATGATAGAATAGTGAAAATCACTTGGGATTTAGAAAAGGCTTTGGCACCAGAGACGCATTATTACCTGTACAAACACTAATTAAACCATGTCGTAATATCAGTTGCGACGTGTTCCTATGTCTAGTCGACTTCGAAAAAGCTTTCGACAAAGTACAACACCGAAGAATGGCAAAAATAGTGCAGACAACAGAATTAAATGACAAAGACGTGGGAATCATTGCCAATCTATACCGATATCAGAAAGCCATAATACGAAAGCCATAATACAAAAATCGAAAGAAATACCTATAAATCGTGGAGTAAGACAAGGATGTGTGTTTTTAACGAAGCACTTCCGAATAATCTTAGATACACAGATGACACAATACTCCTTGCGAACAGCAGAGAAGGACTACAGATCTTGGTTGATCGGATTACTAAATACTGCGAAAGGTATAGAATGGCACTGAATACAAATAAAACAAAAGTCATGGTGGTAAACAAGAGCAAGATGTAGGAAGACAGTATTTATGCTAAAGGAAAACTATTAGGCAGGGTGCACAGATATCAGTACTTAGGTTGAAACTAAATGAACAATGGGATAAAAGTACGAAAATAAAACAGCGTATTGAGATAGCTAGAAGTTCTTTTAATAAGATGAGAGAAAAGTATTGAGATGCAACGTATTTTATGTCCTATTGTACGGAGTTGAGGCCTGAACAAATACAGAGGCGACAGAGAAAGGACTCGTTAACTTTGAAATGTGGTGTTATCGAAGAATACGGAAAATATCTTGGACACAACACATAACAAATGCGGAAACGCTACGAAGAATGAAAAAAGATAAAGAAATAGTCAACACTATAAAGAAAAGAAAAATAAGCTATTTTGGTCACACACTAAGAAACGAGAAATACGAATCGATGCATCTGGTCATAAAAGGGAAAGTGGAAGGCAAAAGAGGACCGGGGAGAAGACGCACGTCCTGGTTGAAGAATCTGAGACAATGAAGTGGGAAATCGTCAATAGAACTATTCATAACGGCTGCAGATAGAGCCAAATATCCTTAGGATAGAGGCACTTGGAAGGGAAGAGGTCCCTTAACCAATAGATGTAATTTAAGAGATGGTGGTAAAACTCTGAAAGAAAGAAAACATGCTTGCAAGATGGTCTAAAGCTGAAATAATAATAATAACTATTAGCGCATCGACGGTAGTGATTCCATGGCTTGATTGATCATTTTTCTACATCCATCTTTGTCAATTGCTTTCATTCTTCAATTTGTGATGCTAAGTCTTTATAAATCATCTTCTACAATCATTTTCCACCTTGCTCTGGATTGAGCTCTTCTCTGACGTTCTCCTATTCGATAATTTCGCTTTCGGAGCTCTGGATGATATAAAAAGGTCAAACTTAGAAGGTAAGCATTGGAGGTGGACTCGGCGACGAAAGGTCGTTTTTATAGTGCCTCGGCAACTATTGTCGGTAGCACAAAGAATAAATTATGTATCTACTAAGGTCAGCCAAGCAGCATCCTGGACTTCAATGCATTCTGGAAATTTCGGACCCCCCTTCTATAAAGAAAAAAAAACAGATCCTTGGCAAATTTGATTTTTATTAATGCAGTAACTTAATTGGCTTTTTTTGATGAATTATTTATTAAACTTACATACCTGAAATCTAATAAATGAGAAATAACATAATGTTCAGGTAATAATGGTAAAGTAGCAAATTTGTTATGTTAGTTTTAAACACTAAATACACATGAGGGAACTAGAACATGTTGGGAACTAGAGTCTTATAATCACAATTCGTGTGAGGTTGTAGATTTTTATTAAACTAAAGATTGGTCGCTATTTACAAGTTATACAGCACTATCAAGTCTTCAAGTTTAGACTAACTACACACTTTTTATAAATGTAGGAAATCTGTTATGGCGCTGTTAGCATCTTGTTTTGAACTTCTGCAATACACAACCTTTCGGATAGTTTGCTCGCATTTTGAATTAATCAAGTTCGTCCTAGAGTTTAGCTGCTCCGAGCTTTCAAATACCTCTCTGGAGTTTTTGTCTATATTTTTCACCATACACCCTCTAATTAATTCCTCCCCCTTTTCCATCTGGCGTAGGAAGAAGAAATCGTAGATGAATATTTATTTTGTTATAACATTTAATATAACTTTTAATTTTTGTTTGACATAATTTAAAATATTTGCATTTTGTACTTTTTATAGTTTACATTAGAGTAATTATACTAATTTCGTCATCAGTATGCTCAGTAAATATCATAAAAAACAAATACCCCTTAAGCGAAAACCAAATTTTCGCATTTTATGGGAAACATCCGGTATACCTAAGTAATTATTGTATACAAATTTATCGATTCTGCCATCCTCCGTTTTCGACATATATCGTTCATACAAAGCTTAAGAGATTCACCTAAGAAAATAGAAGTAACGTGTGTAGTAAACGGCCTTATATCTCATTTACCAACACACACCTCACTCGACATCATCCCCGTGGAGTACTCACCCCGTCCTTATTTGTAATAAAATAACTCCGCAAACGCTCTCCGAGGAGTTAAAAGATGGCGGACCCTGAGGGCATGGACGTCTTGTCTTTGTTTCAACGCTACCGTACACAGAGGCGTATCAAGAAATTACGAGAATTACTATGACAGTTTTTAGATAAATCACTGAAAACTAATATTTATTAGTGAAAACAAAACATTTTGGATTTTAAAACATTATAGAGCAAGATATTACATTTTTGCATCCGTTTAAACCAAATTTTGGAATACATTACACAATACACACTCCAAGTCATGTAAAATAAAAATGTGCATCATAGTTGCATTAATGAATATCTTGCATCATGCAAGAAAATTCAACAGCAGCAATTTGGTTTCACACTTTGTCTTTCCGTTTATATACAGCGATATCTGCAGCAGAAGCCAAGTCAAATTGTCCTAACGAAAAATTTTTATTGATAGTTAATTTGTTGTATGGAAATTGTTTTCTATTCTTCTGCTAGTGCCGTCTCCACTAATGAACGTTGGCTATAACCATTGCAAATTCGTCTCTATATTCCTTCTCAGAGCCTTTTTTCAGTGCGTCATTAATTGTGACGTCATATACTGTATTGGATGTGTCGAGAATTATTTCATGTAATTATTGAGAATTCTCATAGATGCCAGAACATGTTTATTAAATTTATAAATAAAACAAATACTGTTTTCAAATAAGTTTATTAGGTAATTTATAAATTAATTACACAAATAGGATATAATTAAATTCATAAAAACAGTGAATATCCAGGTCTCATCCAAGAAAACTAGTTTTAAAGGGTATAAAGTACTTTCATTGTCCTTATAGGCTTTTAAGAACTTAAGTCTTTTTAAAGTCACATGTGGTTGTTCCATTATATTACTTTCTCTTAGCAACACTACAATTTATCCATCTGAATTTTAATTTTGTTAAAGCTCTGTTAAGTGTAGCAATAGAAATATTAATCTCATCTACTTCCTCTAGTTTTTGCTTCAGGGTATAAAGAGTCACATGCTCACCTAAGACGATCAAAGTTTAAAGACACTATAGTGATTCTTCTAGGAAAAATATTAAGAATGTAAAGTAACACGTTAGTTTTGATATTAGAAATTTGTCTATTTAAATGCTATATACAACAGTACTCCTTTCATAAATCGGAATATCCATATTTGAATAATCCAAAGTATAAGAGGTATAAAAATATATCTAGGTATATAAAACTAAACTCCAGCAAAAAGGCAAAGAGGATTCTTAAATCTTTATTTAAATATTTGGTATTTAATTCAGTAGTATTCTTTTTATAATCACTTTTCATTCTATTTATTTTATATATTTAACTAGTTGTTAGTAACAATTTATGGTAAATATTTTAACTAAACTGTTGTAATGCTCTTACCTTGACTAAACATTCTTGATGGCATGTTCATATTTATTTATTAATAATGTTGGTTTACGACTCCTGATTGGCTCATTGTGATTGAACAATCAGAATCTTTTTGGACACCTTCATTTACCAATCGTCTTATTGTTGGCAAAGAAATTCCTAACGCCTCAGCAACTCGCTGAAATAAACAGTAGGTAAAAATAAATTAATTTTATTTTTAGTGTTATTTTAAACTTACTTCACGAACAGCAGTAATTGGTAATAAAGTTTGCCCAGCTTCTTTTTTTAATTCAAAATATTGAACATTTTACGATCCGCTATTGAATTTGCAGATTGAGGCTTTGGTTATTCAGAAATTTCCTTTTCTTCAAAACGGCTGATCTTCATTGCTCTGTTCAGACTTCCAAGTATTTCATTTTGTTCACTTGCTCAATATCTTCATTTTTTATCTGGATCCTTGTAATGACTTAGCCCCTTTTACAAATAACCACGGTTTTTGTTATCTTTATGTTTATTATTAAACCAAACTGTTTCCCAGTATCACAAATTCTGTTTAGTCACGTCTGCCTCACGTTTGGCGATAATAACTGTATCGTCATAACGGATGTTATTTATATTTTGACCATTTATCTTGATCCGTTCTGTATAGTTTTCAAGTACTTGCATAACTAACTCTTCGGATTATATATTAGATAGTAATGGTGAAAGTACACAGACCTGTCTCACTTCTCGACTTTGTAAGTTTGTCGTCTAATAATGTTTTTAGAAGTAGAAAGGAGGAGAAGAAATTATTAAAAGACAAGCAATATACCTTTCGTTTAAAGGTTTTGATAAGTGTAGAACAACTCTTTTAACTAAAGCTAACTGCTGTGGATTTACCTTGATAGTCTTGGAAATCTACCATGTAACCAGTATCGTTGCAAGCAATTGCCCCAATTTTTAAGCCCTGCTTGGTGACCTTTATCGACATATATTGTTTCATCGTAGAACTACCTTTGAATGCCACCATAATTTCATCGATAGAACGATATGTGGAAGAGTTAAAATTAATTGTGAAGTTGTTAAAATTGGTGGAAAGGTGCGTAAATATGGATTGAATTTTATACAATTTGTTAAAATCACTCTCTCCTTTATTTGGGATTGGAGTATTGTTCGCTATATGAATAAATCTTAGTATTTTTCAAAAACAATTCATTGTCATCACAGATGTGTATAAAATCTTATACTTAGAAATCTGTTGAGCCTAAACAAAGCACCCTTCTGTGATGCATATACATAAGACGATTTGATCTACAATTACCTGAACGATGGTATTTTCCATAAACGATTCATAATAGAGCGAATATTATCTGTTTTAGTACTACTCTGTACAGCAAAAGGGTTGATCAAATACAAAAGTTATATATAAAAGATGTTGTAGTGGAGAATTCTTCTCCAATTTAAAAAATTCAGGCTCCAATCGAGCGGTTTTCTTTGGTGTAAGTTTTGTATCTAATTCTGGCTCTTCGCTCTTCGTCATCACTACTAAAGGAATTTTGTGCTTGTAGTTGTTTTCGATTATATTTTTGATCTTTAACATTGTAATAAGGGCCTTCCAAACTGTCGTCTGAAGAAGATGAATCAATATTTTGTTAATATAATCACACTTGATGCATTTATTTCTGATGCATGGGTATTAGTACTGGGTGATTACTGATTTTTAAGTCCAATAGTCTACTGGATGGAGTTAATCTTCTGATCTCGTGATCATGGTGAACTCATATTTGGCCTCAAAATCTCCGCCAATATCTGAATTAACAGCTTTTCCATTTGTTATAATATGTTCTGTTAACTGATAGGTTGCATCGCTTCCTATTTTGTTCAAATTATAGGTTTCCAGTCCTGAAACAAGAAAAAACATGAAATTTTACATTTTATATGACTGATTATAAATATTAGATATGTTTATAATCAGAAGGTTTGATGGTCTGATTGGCCAGATGAGCATTACGTCTGAAAAACACTTTCTGTCAATATCAAGGTCATCCATTGTTTTATAGAGTTGTAGTGTCATATAAAAACTTGAAAAATAATTCTAACCTCAAAATGTTTAATGAAATTTATAGTATTTTATTTGATTAGCAAAGACACATCCAGTAAGTAACTGCTAATATGTGTCAAGGATTCTTATGAAAATAAACTATTTACTTAGTTTTCAAAATTTTTTAGCAAAACCACTTTAAACTTTAAATTAAACAAAAACCTGGTAAACTAATATCACCTGTTATAAAACCTGGTAAAAATATACAGCACAAATGTTCACAACGGTAGATGCTACATGACCTATCATAGGTGGTAATCAAGGATAATCTCGCTGCACTGGTAGCGGTCCGGGATGAACCAGATCAAAAATATCGGGTTTAGAATGCAGGCCGCATTGTAAAGAAATGGATGACGCAGCACGGACTAAAACTTGCGACAGAGAAAACCAAAGCCATTATTCTGAACGGGAAAAGAAACAGGCAAAGTGTTGAATTACAATGTGGGGGAGCATGTCTAACACCTAAGAAACACGTAAAGTACCTAGGAGTGAGCACCAGAATAGAAAATGGGGGGAGCACATGCGAGAGGTGGCCTGAGAGGTGATACCCAACATTGGGGAACCCAAATCCGAAAGTAGGAGGGTCTTACACGTGTTGTACAGTCGATCGTCCTTTACGCGGCACCAGTCTGGAGTGGAGCGATAGAGATAACGGCCTATAGGAGGCCCATGACACGAGTGGACAGAACAAGTCTGTTGCGAGTGGCATGCGCTTACAGGACTGTGTCTGCGGCAACATTGTGGACCATCACCGTTGTATGTTTTGGCAGTGGAAAGAAAAGAGCTCTATGAGAGAATAGGCTCAAACCTTAGTATGACCGAGAGAAGACAGGAAAGGAAATAATCAATTGAGAGATGGCAAGAAGAATGAAGCAACACGAAAGATGTAACACACTGGACGAAAATGCTGATCCCGTAACATATTCCATAACAGATTGAGTGGATTGTGGCCGCAGGCAGCTGGATTATTTCCTGATGCAGGAGCTTATGAGGACACATGTGCTTTGGGGCCTACCTCTTTAGGTTCGGAAAGACTGACACAGATGAATGCCTATACTGTGGACATTTGGACACTGTGATACATACGATATTAGATTGCAACAGATGGATAGTAGAAAGGAACAGAATAGAAAGAGAGATAGGTGCAAATTTTGTTACAGTGAAAGAAATGATTGAGAGAATGATTGAAAATAAAATAGGTTGGGCTAGCGTACACAAGTATATCCGTGTAGTAATCAAAAAAGAAGGAAACGCCCGGTTGAGAGTGATGCCGTACTAGGAGCGATGAGGGTCTTCTACGCGCTACCTGGAACGAGAAAGGTAGCCTCCTTGCTAATAAATGGAGTGTGAATGTGGATGAACGGAGAATGAATAAATGGAGATAGTGCTTCGGAAGTGATGCCTTCCTTAAAGTGGCTATTTCGGATTCGGATAGCTGGATGGTAGAGGAGGGTCTGGTTTAGCACTTTTAAGTACCTCGGGAACTATCGACGGGAGTACAAAGATACAAAGAACGAATCCTGCACTAAGGTCAGTCAGGCGGCATCCTGGACTAAGATGTCGTTTGAAGATTCCAGACACCCTCCATCTCTGCTGGGGACCGCCATGGTAAAAATGGCGATGCACGTATCCATTGTCGATCTTTAGTTTACTGTAGAGGTGCATAGTGCATAGAGAATAGTGTATATATTGAACCTAAATGCAAGATGGTAAATATATATACCAAAGAACTAGTGTTCTTTAAAATTCGAGAAAAATTTGAAATTATCAAGCAACTTTATAGTTAACTTTATAAAACAGAAAAAAAATTAAATTTGGTCATTTGATTTGTTGAATTTTGTAAATGTTTTGCTTTTTTGTACAGGAAATTTTTGTTTTCTTTCACCAAAATAGATATATCATTATGGTCTTCCCCCATATCTCCATTTTAGCATCCGTCAATGGCATTTTCTTATCGAGTGTGTCTTCTTGTGCGTGGAGGGCGAGTTTCGTATCGAGATAGTTGACGGGCCCGTAAACTTTGCTATTATCATTTTAATGTTTTACGAGAAAGGATGAACGACAAGAAGATACAGAAGTGTGTGACGCTTTTGATGGCCGAGGGTTACTTATTTTCTACTGGGAAATGGAGTAGCGGTCCCTAACATTTTTAAGACTCGATTTTTTATGATGAGGGGCTTCTTGGGGTTTTTCGAAGGCAAATAACGCTCTTAAATATTTAGTAACTATTCTGCGTTATGTCCAAAGTAACGATTATTTGATATGTTTACCAATAATTTACTTAAGATATAACTCACAAGAATTTGTTCACATCTCAGTAGTAGTTATTTCGTTTTCTTTACATATCTTAGTAGAAGAATGCGTACCAAACTCACTTTTATCTATTATTCTTAGTGTTAAGTAGTTTCACATATCTAGGCGTCAGTATTATCGACAAAACAGAGTGTAATAGTAAGATTGCTATTTTAATTGGGAATAAGACACAATTTAATTTTAAAATAAGTTTAATAATTAATTTAAAATAAGGTTATCATTATAAATTAAAAAAAGGTAATAAAAGAAAAAACGGCATTGAACTTACGATTGAGATTGAGTTATTACTGTGCCTTGGCCATATTATTATTTGGTGCAGAAACATAACCACTAAATCCAAGTACAACTAATAACCCTGTTTCAATGTTCTTCATAAATACGATCAAATAGAAAACAGAGCGACATGCCAAATTGACTGCAACTCCAAGGAATGTTAGATGTGCAGAAGTCAAATTATTACACAAATTGTAATAAACGTCATCCATTAACCTATAAAGGATGTCTGGTATACAAACAATTATTCCAAAAAAATACATCCGAAACAAACACAATGAAACACTGTATGAGATCACCCCGAAGTAACATATACTCAAACGACATTAAATCAATGAAACGTAAACAGCCTTCTTCTTCTTCAAGTGCCGTCTCCATCAATGGAGGTTAGCGGTTATGATATAGCCTTAATAATATAGTAATACAAACAATACTTATGTTAACCAGGCCCAAGAGGTAGGCCTGGTTAAGAGGCCCATCTAATTGTAAGATCTAATTAATCAAATGGGAATCATAATGAACCCAATTTCAACACTTGTCAATAAGATGGGAAAATGGCTCAGCTACTCTATATTGTTTTATGGAATGCCAACGGCCTGTGCTAGCATGCAATAGAACATAAATATGTTTTACAAACAAACGAAATTGGCATAGCATTAACTTTAAAGAAAACTTTAAAGAAAAATTAAGTAAAAGAGTTGACTTAAAAATTCCGCTAAAAACAAGAGAAGATTTGAACATTAGATTAGAAACTTTATGACAATTGTACGGTAATCTGCATGGTTACTGTACGGTATCTGTAGTTGTAAAAAAACAAATCACAACAAAACGTAAACTAAAGAAAAGATGGCCGACAACTAGGATGAAAATAGAAAATCAAAAAGTAAATAAAGTTTGCAAAAGAATAGAGAATCTGCTACATGATAAAAAATCAAGCTGTATATATATATATATATATATATATATATATATATATATATATATATATATATATATATATATAACCCCTAACATAATCAATAACCCTTCTACCCTAAGGTGTTGGGTGTAAAGTCTCTTTTAGTTTTCATGTACAAACTTCCTCCAATTCCAAACTTCCTCCAATTCTTCTTGTTGCTTGCCAACTTCTTCGCTTGCTCCTTGGTGACTCCTCTCCTGTCTAGGATGGCGGTATTTCATCGTCCCAGGTCTTCATGGGTCTGCCCCTCGGTCTTTTCAAGGTTCTTCTCGCTTCCCACACTTGTTTCACTTGGCTTTTTTTATCCATCCTTACCATGTGGCCGTACCATCTCAGTTGGGCTTCTTCGATTTTCTTCTCTATTGACTGGACTTTAAGGCGTTCTCTTATTTCATTGTTTCGTATCCTGTCCATTCTGGTCACCCCTAGTACTCTTCTTAGATACTTCATTGATATACTTTGCAGTTTACTTTTTAGTCTGGTGGTGAGCGTCCAGCTTTCACATCCAAATGTTAAGATAGGTACAAAAACTGTGTTGTAGATAGCTATCTTTGCTTTTTGGGATACTTCTTTTTTCGATAGAAATGTGCTCTTAATTGCGTGGTATATCCGGGAAGCGTTTGCTATTCGATTATTTATCTCTGCTTCTTGTGTACCCTTACTCTCTAGTTGCACTCTCAGGTATTTGAAGGTTTCTACTTGTTTTAAAGTATAGTTATTGATTTTAAAGCTGTATATAGATACTTGAGTAAATAGACAGCTACAAAAACTACTGATTATTCCTTGTGGAAAGCCACAAAAAAATCCAAGACCTCAACAGCATATCCCACCTATTCAAAAACCTAGCGGTGAATAAGCAAGAACTGATACAAAAACTGAACAAGTTGAAATAGTTGCAGATATTTTTACTGAAGTATTTAAATTCCACCAATCTAACACACTTTTGAAACATTAACAAAAATATTTAATAACATTCAAGAACCTATCAAATGGACTTACCACTTAAGAGTCCCAAGATTACAGAAATGTATTCTCTAATGAAAGAAATAAACCATAAGAAAAATCCTAATTGTGATCTAATAACCGGTAAAACTATACAAGGACTACCTGTTATCTGTTATAGACATAAAAGCATTCCAGCTAATATTCAACGCTGCATTAAGACTAAACTGCTTCCCGTATCCCTGAAAAATTAGTCAAATAATGACACTGAAACCTGGAAAAACCCAAAACACTAAACTTGTTTAAGCCAGTAAGTCTGCTGCCAATTTTGTTAAAGTTACTAGAGAAAGTTATATTTAAGCAACTGAGGGGAAGAAAATCATTGGAAAAAAGCTTATATTATACCTGACCATCAATTTGCTTTCCGAAATAAACGAGGTACCGTGGAACAAATTCATCTTGTGGTTGAAAAAGTCAAAATGACCTAGAAGGCAAAAATACTGTAGTGAAGTTTTTCTAGACATAAGTAAGGCATTCCAGTAAGAGATGTAATCTTTCTTTAAAAATGTAATTGTAATATGAGAAAATGCAGCAAATATTTTATTTCACGCAAACAAATCCTATGTATCTCTTGATACGTATTTCGACCTAATAGGTCTCGTCAGAAGAGCTATTTATAGGGGTTCTCAACGTGAAAAATCAATATTTTCTGCCTTTTAAGAAGCAACAATTACATGGCTTCAATACGGAGGCAATAGCGACATCTAATTACAAAAATCGTAAAATAGTTTCGAAACACAATTCAGATTTCTGCTTTATAATCTGAGCCTTCTAAACATCTTTTTAAACATCTTTTATCAACATATGTTTGCCTTGCAATTTTTAGAAGGCTCAGATTATAAAGCAGAAATCTGAATTGTGTTTCGAAACTATTTTACGATTTTTGTAATTAGATGTCGCTATTGCCTCGGTATTGAAGCCATGTTATTGTTGCTTCCTAAAAGGCAGAAAATATTGATTTCAAAACTTTACTTAAGAAGTTTTTACTTCATAATAACTTTTTTTGTAAACTTGTAGTTTTTGGTTGTCCCTTTCTTAACATAATTTTCTTTCATTTTTGCAGGTGTTCGACAAGAGCAGGATATCTATGTTAGATTAATCGACTCCGTCACAAAACAGGTAAAATATTTTTTAAGAATGTGATAAGGATAGTACATTTCACGAATTTGCGAAAATTTTGGATTAGGAAAGAAAGCTTTTTTGGGCATTATCCGAAACTATAACAAATGGTCTATGTAAATTTGGAGGTAGTTTTTCTTTCAACCTTTTTACAATCGTATCTGTATTTATATTATCGTGATAAAATGATTCTTATTTTGATGAAAACACAAGATTCGCGCTATTAATAAAACGATGTTTTCCACATGCATGTAACATAATAAATATGTGTCTTTTCCCCCCAGAATATTATACATAGATTCACAAGACTAAGATAAGAAATAAGTAAAAGAAATAAGAATATAACTTACTCACATTTTGTTTTATTCTACCACCAGAGACTGGTTTCGCATACATGTTTCTCTCCTTAGAAATAATCCACCACTAACTGCTCCCCTTTTAAATTAAATGTCTGTTGTATCTTTTTAAATGTGTTCTGTTTGTCCCCAAGTGTGCTTAAGTGTTTTAAATTTTTAATCTAAATTTATTTGACATCACAACAATTCTGCCTTAATATAAACCAAATCAATATACCATAATTTAATGATTACAAGTTGGAGTAATTGACGCCCTCAAATTATACGTCTACCTTCATTCATTATCATATAGCTGTCTGTTCTAAATAAATAATTCAATAAATTAATACACATTTCCAAAATATATCCATTGAATACATGTAAATAACTTTTAAATAATATAATACATCACATTCATTTCAACAAACAATGTACTCAATACCTACTTCCTAGTTTATTTGTTAGTATCTCTTCCCTCAAGAACATTCCTTCTAATAATTGTTAAAGAGTTACAGTAAAACCGATGATCACCCATCATCTGTTTACCAGGATAGTTTGAATTATGTTTTCTAAAACACTAAATAATATTCCTCGTATCGGCATCATTTAGTTTACCATGTACCTTAAGACCTGAAGATGCATAGCAAGTTATATATGCGAAACCGGTCATTGGTGTTAGAATTAATAGATTTTGAGTATGCCTCATTCTTATTTCTTTTACCTATTTGAAAGGGACTCGCACAGGCAACATATTCAAGATTTAACTAAGATAATAGAAGGTTAATGTTGTTAAAGGTTTAATCTGTTTTCTATTAACAAGAAAATTGAAAAATCTAGTTTCAAATCTCCGATAGAGCAATTATTAGATTCCACACAGGAATAGAAAAGTAATAATTTCTTGAAGTCTTCTGACCCTCTTTATATCTTGACCTCAATCTTTCCCTACCAATACTGATAATGGAAACAATATCTTTAAATTTAAAAATATGGCACCAGCCTCGGCTGTAAGAATAAAACAACATTTAGAAATTCGATAATTGTTGCTTGAAACAAAAAATGCGTAACCAACACTTTGATCAGTTTTTGATCCACTTGTATAAATTATTGTTAAATCTTCCCCAAATTCGTTTAAGATGTTTTTAAATATTCTGTTCTTCTTCTTTTTATATAGACATGACTCTGTCTGTTTTTCAATGTGCCTCCAGTAAATTGTCGTTCCATCGTTTTCGTAGTCTTCCTACTGATCGTCTTCGTCTAAGCATCATCTTCTATATCAGCAAAATCCATTCTATTAGCATGAATTATAAATTCTGTTAGTGCATATCTTTCTTTTATTTTACGAACCCTTTTACCTCTCCTCTTCTTTTTTGATTGGTCAATTGGCTTTGGCAAAGGTTTAATAAATTTTACAGGAGGAGTTTCTTGTAATTTGTCCAATTTTCTCTCAATTTCATCTCTTAAGGGTTCGTAAAATAAAAGAAAGATATGCACTAACAGAATTTAGGAAACATGCTAATGGAATAAATTTTGCTGATATAGAAGATGATGCTTACCAAGAAGATTTGAGTTATACTAGAGGCACGATAGGAAAATAAGGAACTGGAAGAATAAGATTGCCTCAAGTAGATGAAAAAGAATATCAAAGACTTTACAAATAAATCTACAAAAACAACAAATTTGAGGTGGTAGTACTACAGTCAAAAACAAATTTCTGGTACAGCTTCCAGTGTAGCTTTCATACCTTTGCAAGGGTTGGAATAGTAAATCCTCAAACTGCAGAAGTTAAAGTGAATGAAACAAATGCTAAATACTTCTCTAGTACTTTCGGTTTTGTTAAATTAGACAGAAAGTAGAAAATATTGTATATCTACTTCATTTTATTTATTTATATGGAATTAAACATTTTTCTTTTGTACTTCTTATACTCTAAAGTAGAGCATAAGCTGTCAAGTGGCTAGCGATAATTAAAGCAGCTAGCGAAAATTATGGCAATAAAGGCGAATTAGAACATATTAATTTGAAATGTCAAACATTTAGTAATGCAGAGGAATTATTACCTTGTATTTCTTTTTAATAGTAGTCAAACAATAGTTTTCTTCTCTTTACAATTTAAGACAAAATAATTAAAAATCCACATCATTATCAAAATAAAGAATTTTACTCGTTTTGCACATTTCAGCGCTGTTTCCGTTGTTGTTCTGCATGTATTGCTATAATAAACTGTCGTCAGCACTTAAGCTAAAAACGCAGAACATAAAAGACAACAGCTGCTTCTTTTATTATTTACTTACCATCGTCGGAAAATGCAGCCTTGTAGCTTGCAACATGTACGAGTATGTAAATAGTCCCAACAGAAATTTCAAAATTCAAGTAAAACGCTAACGTGTTTGTTGAAGGGAGTGGCTATTTTTCGTCTATGGATCAGTCGAACAGTTTATATTGAAAGAGTTTCTTAGAAATTATGCCTTTCTTGTGTGATCTGTCTTTTTTGTGTGTTTTTTTTTTTCTCTGGTGGTAGAATTCCTAATTTCAAGGCTTTCTTGTGTAGTTTTTGATATAAAATTTTATTAATTGTTTGATCGTTGTATCCATTGTTTAATGTTATTTGCTTAATCCTATTAATTTCTGTCTTAAATGCAAAAACATCACAGCTAACATATTTACATTTCTGAAACAATACCTGCACGCTAAATAAAGCTTTTCTTGTACCAAAGGGGGTACGAGGGGTTGTGTAACGGTGGTAGATCTAGAAAATGTAATACAGTAACATTTACCTATAATCAAACTCATTCCATTAGCTATTGATTAATTCTAAAGAGCAGCGATATCCTTATTTAAATTAATTCTGTCATTAACACTGTTTACTCTTGCATATAATTTAAGATCATCTGCAAATAATAATCATTTAGAAAACTGAAAATCTAGCCAGATTATCCAGATTTTTAACCAGATTAAACATCAGGAGTACGAGGTGAGATTTCTCAGGAACACCAGAATGAGTTAAAATGGGATTAGATAAGTGATTCTTAATTTTAACAATCTGACTTCTGGTATTAAGGTAGGGTACGCTAGGGTTACTTCCAGATATTTTACATTTTTAAAATGTTCTAATATGATGCCATTCATAATTGGAGGCTTGTATTTATGTCTCCTTGTCTAAGGTGTCACAGATTTTTGCTGAAGCAAACATTTAAGCCTTCCTTCCAGCACCAATCTTTAATTTTGTTAAGAGCAGTTTGAAAGAGACTAGAAATAGTTTGGACATTGAAAAAACGTTAGATCGAAATACAGAAGAAAAAGAAAAAAAGAGAATTGTTAAATCTAATGTGGCGTTTCTGATCCTCTACTCCTAGAAGATCACCACAGCGATGGGCAGACATCAGGAAAAAGCTTCTTAACAAGCAGTATAGTGAGTCAGTACATGTAACATGACCGCGAGAAGTATTATTAGTAGTAGAGAGGTAGAAAAGTATTATTAGTCAGACTGCCTGAGCTGCTGAAGCTCAATGATAAACCACAGCACATCTGCTAAGATGGTAATGACTATGATGAAGAAAACTCGTATTTACCGTAGTCACATGTCTTACGCAAGTTATAAGATTTTAAAATCAATTTTGATTTGTTAGAATCTTTATATCTACCCTATATTTTGTGAAATAGTCCTGCATTTTGTAAAAAGTTTATAGTTTAGTCATTATTAAAGCCGTTTAAGCACTCTTTGTTTTTCATGGATTTCTCTAAATTGTTCCAGTGTAGTTGCCATTCCTCGCTTATTTTGTTTCTAAAATATTGCTTCAGGTCGCTATGAACGCATTTAGTGAATAATGTTGTATGTGGATTTTCTGCTGCTTCTCTGGCCAACTGATCAGCTTTTTCGTTTCCAGTTATACCACAGTGTGACGGAACCCAAAGGAATTTAACAAATCGGTCGTTTTCTTGACATCTCATTAGTTTTGACTTTATAAGCAATAGAATGGGATGGTTTGTGTATAACTGTTTCATAGAGCTGAGAGCACTTAAAGAGTCAGTTATTATCAAAGAGTTTTTTATGTTTTTATTATTTACAACTGTTATTGCTTGCAAAATAGCAAGAAGTTCAGTGGAAAATATGGTTGATTGTAGGGAAACTGAGAAGGAGTAGTCTTGGTGTAAAGTTGTAAAAGAAGCCCCTACCTCATTGTCGGATTTAGACGCGTCTGTAAAAATGAGGAAGTTATGAGAGCAGTTTAATTTCTCTACTGCTTTCTTTTTAAATATACTACGTGGTGTGTCATATTTGTTATTACTAGTAAGACTTGTATCGCAAATAGACAGCTGTTTTCTTCAAGGAGGTTCATGATTAAGGTTAGTTACATTGTATGTCTCAGGAAAATGTGTAAACTATTTTGTAATTTTTGGATCCGGATATAAAACGGGGGACTTAATCTGTTTGAGGTGATAAATGTCGATGTGAATCTGTCAGCAAACATGTTTTTAAATGTCGGTATATGTGGATTGGCTGACAATTTAGCCGCATACATAAGGCTGATGTAGTTTCTTCTTGGTTGAAGGGAAGGTTCTCCTGATTCACAATATAAACTTTCAATTGGACTAGTATGATGAGATCCCAGTGCTATTCTTATTGCTATATTGGGTCTAGTAATTTAAGTATTGATGCTATGGCTAAGTTATAAGCAACTGCGCCATAATATAGTTTAGAACGAATTAGATTTCTGTAGACAGTTACGAGTGTTCGGAAATCAGCTCCCCATTGCTTGTGAGATATGATTTTCAATAAATTTAGACTATTTTGAGTTGTTTGTCGAAGATGAAAAATATGATCTTTTCAGATTAACCTATGATCTAGTTTCATTCCTAGGAAGGTAGTTTTTTGGGCTCTTGCTAAAGAAAATTGCTTTTGTTTTGTTATTGATCATGATTCCTGTTGGAGTTTTATTAAATAAAGAAAAAAAATATGTAATTTCTTAATCTTATACCTAGTTGAATTTTAAATATTAAATATAAATAATTATCTTTACACCCTGTAGTATGTACGAGTAGCCACTACGTGAACAAATCCACCCCGTTTCTTTAACCTTTCCTCCATCCTCGCTCATTTTCGCTTTTGCAGCTTTATTCTGAGTGTGTAGTTGGTCTTTTCAAAGTGGTAGGACAACACATAGGGTGTTAATTTCATTTGCCCCCATTTGTCCGACCTTTTCGTAACCTTAATTATATTAGTTGCGTCTCGTCGTTTAATTTATAATGTTTTTACACAACTTCTAGATGTATTTGCTTTACTAATTTCGAATAGACTTGTCGTTCATAGATAAACACAAATTATGAGGGATAATAGTTGTATATACCAAGAGTTTATGTCCAGTGGAAAGCGTGTTGGAAACGGGAAGTTGTAAATGAGGTTGAAATTGGATTGTTAGTCTTGCTCGGAAAATCATTTTCCGGTTATATCTACGGACACTAAAGACTATCCGTTCAGTCGTGATAGCCAGCGTAAACAAGTAGGCGTGGTCTATTGTTTCAGGACTGGACTTGTTTTCGGTGATGTTCTGTCTACGTTAGTGTCTGATTTAAAAAAAATATCAAAATGCACTTTACCTAAAAATAAATTCGATAACGCAATTTATCTTGTATTTCTGTTACTATGAATAAGTTTGAATATCATTTTTAATACGTTTGTAATTCTTTAATACTTCCCAATTTTGTATTGTTTAAAAACGGCTTTCAAAAAGATAGGGAAAATGATTATTTTTGAAATTCTTAGTATGCTATACTATAGAAATAATCTAAACAAGATGTTCCGGCCAGTCTTAGCGAATTTGAATAACATTAAAGTAATACCTACCATAAAAGGTTTGCAGGTATAATAATAAACTATAATCTTTTAACAACAGGGCAATATCTTAACCATAATAAAAGTATTTTAATTTGAATATTTCTTATGTAGCATTCTGTGAATTTTTATAGATAATAATTTTATGGTATTTCCTAAAACTTAAGATCGTTGGTGGTCAATGTCTTCATTTAACAATGAACATCGCGCATCCCTATTCAGTATCAGTCGAGTAGTTTCGCGTTAACGTTTATTTCTGTATCTCGATCTAAAAATGAACTATTTGTGTTTATAATAATTATTTGTTTGCTAATTTAAAGTTTATGTGGTAGTTTTTTAGTTTTATTAAGACTTTTCAAAGTTGTGCGTTCTAATTTTTAATTTAAAATAGTAGTTTTTTAGTTTTATTAAGTCCAAGTTTGTGCGTTCTAATTTTTAAGTTAAAATGTCCAGTTCTACCGATTCTGCGGAGGAAGTTACACCAAAAAAGCGATCAAAAATGCGTCCTTTTAGTAGTACTGAAAAAAGTGTTATTTATAATGTTTATACATCGACAATAGAATCGCATCCAGAAGCTTTGGTATCGGAAATAGTGAAACAGACAGCTATTTCTTGTGGCGTAGGTGAAGCTTCTGTGTACAGAATTCTTAAAGAGCAGAAGAATACCGGAACATTTTCTTCCCCGAAAAAGACTAAGCCCAGGAAAACTATATTGGACAAAATTGATGATGCCGATAAATCGGCCATACGACGAATTGTGCATCAATTTTTTTTTAAAAACGAAATACCTACTATACACAAAGTTCTTTCAGTTGTTAATGAGGACGAAAGCTTGCCGAATTTTAAAAGCACTACATTTTATAAACTCCTCAAATCACTTGATTTTAAATACGTACGGAGGGGCAGAAATAGTGCTTTGTTAGATCGAGACGACATCATCTTGTGGAGACGAAATTTCTTAAAATCCATAAAAAAATTTCGGGAACAAAATAGAAAAATTTACTATTTAGACGAAACATGGGTAAATTCAGGACACACAAAATCCCATGTTTGGGTTGACGAAACGGTGAAATCTTCCATGCAGGCATTTTTGTCTGGTTTTTCAACAGGTCTTAAAAATCCATCGGGCAAGGGAAAAAGACTTATTATTACCCACATAGGGAGTGAAACAGGATTTGTAGAAGATTGTTTATGGATGTTTGACTCAAAAAAGAGCGGCGATTATCATGAAGAGATGAACGCTGAGAGCTTCGAAAGGTGGTTTGCAAGTACATTGCCTCGGTTAGAAGATAATTGTGTGATAGTTCTTGATAATGCCTCTTATCATTCCCGGAAAATTGAAAAGATACCCACAACATCATGGAATAAACAAAAAATAAAACAATGGCTACAGTCAAAAGACATTTATTTCGATGATGATATGTTAAAAGTGGAACTTTTACAATTAGTGGCCCCCCTTAAGGCAAAGTTCAATAAATGTGTCGTAGACGAAATGGCAAGAGAACAAAATAAAACCGTGTTACGTTTACCACCATACCATTGTGAGCTCAATCCAATTGAGCTCATATGGGCTGACGCTAAAAATTTTGTTGCTGCTAATAACAAAACTTTCAAGTTCGCAGATGTAAAAAACCTTTTTGATGAAGCTGTTAACAACATCACCCCAGAAAAATGGAAAAATTGTGTGGATCACGTTAAGAATATAGTGGAAAAAAAGTTCTGGGAGCTGGATAATATTATGGAGGTTATAGTGGAACCAGTAATTATAGAAGTTGGTCCTAATAGTGAGAGTGACATATGCAGTTATTCCTCATCGGAGTAAAAATACTGATTGTATTTTTACAACAACTTATCAGCATCAACACTGACATAAAAATTTGCGAATAAACTCAGAGTTACACAACGAGCCATGGAACGTGCAATGCCTTCGAGACCACATAACAAACCAACAAATCAGGTAAAGATCAGGAGTTCACGACGTCATTGAAAGAACTACTAAGCTTACGTATCATGGAATGACGAATCATGGAATGGAGGCCCAGAAACTATAATAAAAGAATCCCAGGACGACCACCCAGGACATCCCAGAATTATATAAAAGAATCCCAGGACAACCACCGACTAGATGGACAAGTAGCCCAGTGAAGTGAACACTGGAAGGAATTGAGGGGTACCTATGTCCAGCAGTGGACGCAATTGGCTGATTGATGATCAACATCAAGGAACTAACCACATAAAGTAAGTACTGATATAAATTTAGGCAGCCATTTTGATTTATTCTTCTGAAATTGAAATATTTGAGATCACTTAGTAGTATTGGCTGAATTTTTGGTTTAGCTTTGATAAATATCTATATAACTTTAGAAACTTGCTTAGGAATAATTAATATTTTTAAATGCCAAACCACATTTTATTTATTTCACACACTCTTACAAATTTTGTTAACTTTAAAATGGATAATATAGACGCTCTTTATACTTTATATTAATGTTTATTATTATTTTACCATATTTTTCTGACAACCTGAATGACCTCTTTTTTTTCACTTATTTTCTTTTATATTGTAAGGGTTCTGTCACATAAATGTCGCTCATTAAATATTTTTCATTTACAAACAAATCCCTATTTCTAATATCATTTAATTTTCTTTGAATATATTAATAAATACCTTGTTTATTATTATTTTATTAATGAATATTTAAATTAATCTTTCATTTCTAATCTGAAAGTGTAAAACTCAATCACAATCAAAAATCTATAATTTTCATACAATTAAAAGGTTTAATCAACTAAATGTCACATTATGTGACATTTTTAAAATAACAATAAATTCAACATTATAATTAAAACTTTAAACATTTCAAAACTGCCAAAAACCCATCCTAAAAAATTCTTGCCTTTCCTAGTATATTACTTAAGCTAAAAATTTGACGTAGTTTCAAGTGTTATGTAAAAAACATATTAATCGTGTCAGAGTACACCCCTGAAGAGGGTGGAGCGGTCAGAACCTTCAACCAGTTAAAATATTCGTATCCCTGTACAAGGCCTATTTATTTGTTTTGGTGCACTATCTCGACTCGGTGAAGATACTTTAGACGGTAAATAGTGTGACGGAATTTACAATTTTCTTGAACTGTCTTGTTAAATACACACGAGAATGCATATACATATGTGAAATATTTCTATAAATACGAAACAGAGTATAATATGATGTTGGTAGCTTATAAACAATCTTCTTCTTATAGTGCCGTGCACCTATAAAGCGTTGGCGAATTATCTTAAGGCCAGAGGTCTGTCTTTTGCGGCATGCAAAAGATCGCTAGTCTTAGTTATGCCTGTCCAGTTTTTTATATTCTGTAGCCACGACATTTGTTTGCGACCTACTCCTCTCTTGCGTTCAATCTTTCCCTGGATGATTAATTAAGGGATTGCATATTTTTTTCCTCTCACAATATGGCCGAGGTTTCTAATTTTTCGTACCTTGATCAAATTGAGTAGTTCTCTCTCAGTATTTGCCTTTCTTAAGACTGTCTCGTTTCTCACCCTATCTGTCCATAATATGAGGAACATTCTTCGCAACGTCCACATTTCGAAGGCCGAACTTATTAATGGAGGGTATTTTTAACGTCCATGTTTCCATGACGTATAACAATATGGACCATACATAGCATTTTAACATCCTGTAGCGGAGATTGAAGGAAAGATTGCGGTTAAAATTTGATAAAAGCTTGTCTTACCTGTTCGGTACGGCATTTTATTTCTTGTTGAGGATCCCATTGGTCATTCATCATCATTCCCAAATATTTAAATGTTTCTACTTGATCGATTGGAGCACCTTCTACTTGCAGTTGTATTCTTAAAAGTGCGTTTTTTCTTATTGTCATGCATTTAGTTTTTCCAGCATTTATCTTCAAGCCATATATTTTTCCTACGGTGTTTATTTTATTTAATATTAACTGCATATCATATTCGTTGTCTGTTATTATCGCGGTGTCGTCGGCGTAACGAATGTTATTTATCGGGAACCCGTTGACCTCTATTCCACACTCAGAGCCTTCCAGTGCCTCTGCAAAAATGTTCTCTACCTAAAAACTACAAGCCAAGCATGATAATTTTAATGTACACAAGAAGGTAAAAGAAATAACGGGTACTTTTAAAAAGCGAACACAAATGAAACTCATAGACACCAATGGAAAATAATCATTGACACCCAAGAGATGAAAGACAGATGAAGAATATATTTGGAGACACTTTTTCAAGACCGAAGAACGGATTATAGGCATCCATTTTCAGAGAGGATGACGGGCCCGGACATACTTAAATCCGAGGTAATAGAAGCAATAAAACAGATGAAAAGCAGGAAAGCTGTAGGGCCTGATAATATCGAAGCTGAATGTTTAAAACTCTTGGAGGAAGAAGGAATAATTTGGATCACGGCTGTCTTCAATAAAATATACAATACAGGAATCATCCCTGATAAATGGCTAAAATCAGAATTCATAGCGATACCTAAAAAACAGGGGGCTAAAAAGTGCGAAGAATATCGAACAATCAGCCTAATGAGCCACATGTTGAAACTGTTTCTTAGAGTCATACATGGAAGAATTTATAAGAAGTGCGAGGAACAAATATCGAACAGACAGTTCGGCTTCATTAACGCAGTGGGTACCAGAGAGGCACTTTTCGGAGTACAGGTACTGAGTCAAAGATGCAGGGACGTTAACTGCGACGTATACGCGTGCTTGATTGACTATGAAAAGGCATTTGACAGAGTTAACCATCAAAAAACATTTTAAAAGAGGCAGACCTGGATGACAAAGACCTCAGAATAATTTCAGAACTCTACTGGAATCAGACCGCATACATGAAAATTAACGGAGAAGAAACAGAGCACATAAAAATACTACGTGGAGTTAGACAGGGATGTATTCTATCGCCGTTGATATTTAATATGTACTCAGAGAAAATTTTTAACGAGGCTCTTTACGGGATAGACGAAGGCATCCGTCTAAATGGTGAAAGAGTAAACAATATTAGATATACCGACGACACCATGGTGATAGCAGATAGTTTAGTGGGACTTCAGAGGCTAATGGACAAAATAAACGAGTACAGTCAACAGTACAGACTAAACATTAATACCCATAAAACGAAACAAATGATTATCAGCAAGGAGAGTATAAATGGGGCTCAGCTATACATTAATGGGATGCAGATAGAGCGAGTAAAACAGTATTGTTTCCTGGGAACTATTATTAACGAACAGTGGAGCAATTTACAGGAAATAAAGTGCCGCATAGGAAAGGCAAGAACGGTCTTTAACAAAATGAGCGCCACCTTCAAAAGTCACAACATATCCCTTGATACAAAAATGAGACATTTGAGATGCTATGTTTTCTCTGTGTTGTTGTACGGGGCGGAGGCATGGATGCTTACAGACATCACTATTAAAAAACTTGAAGCATTTGAGATGAATGCTGAAAATATCAAGGACAGCAAGGATCACGAACAAGGAAGTTCTAGGAAAAATGAAGAAGGAACCAGAGATTGTGTTTACGATCAAACGCATAAAATTGCAATATCTGGGACACTTTATGAGAAATCAGCACCGTTACTCCCTGCTACAGTCTATATTGCAAGGTAAAGTCAAAGGTAAGCGAGAACCCGGTAGAAGGAGAATATCATGGCTGCGGAATTTAAGAACATGGTTTAAGAAAACCTCAACGGAGCTGTTTCGAGCCGCAGCGAGCAAGGTTATGATTGCCAATATGGTTTCCAACATCCGAAACGGATAGGAACTAAAAGAAGAAGAGGAACCTAGAGATTAAAGAGCAAAGGAGACAAAATACACCCCTGTCGCACCCCTCTTAAAATTTCAAATTCTTCTGTGGTGGTTGATTTGTTCAGTCTCACTCGTGCTTCTTGATTCCAATAGGGATTCTGGATAACTCTTATATTTTTCTCGTCAATGTTAGCGTTCTGTAGCATTTTTATCATTGCGTCATGTTTTACGGTGTCAAACGCTTTTTCATAATCGAGGAATGTTATGACTACATCCTTTCGTTGATCCATGCAGCTTATTCAAGCAAAAAGGTGCTTCACGTGTACCTAGTCCGCTCTTGAAACCAAATTGTGTCTCACCGCTTAGATCTTCCAGCTTTCTGAACATTCTTGTGTGAAGGATGCGACGAAACATTTTAAGCAGATGGCTTATTAAACTTATCAGTCTGTGGTCTTTGCATTTTATCGCTCTTTGTGATTTAGGGATCATTATAAAGGTTGAATAAAGCCAATCCATTGGAATGTTGCCGGTGTTACAGATAGCATTCAAAAGTGTTACCAGCATGTCGGTGTTATCATCTTCCAACAGTTTTATGGCTTCCGTAGTAATTCCATCCGGTCCAGGGGCTTTTCCTAGTTTTGCTACTTTTATAGCGTACTCCACCTCGGCGCGAATAATGGGTGGGCCGCATAAATTTTCCGTGGGTAAGTTAGTAGTTGGCAGATTCGGTCTATTATTCGCAAAGAGGGACGAAGCATAGTTTGCCCAGATTTTAGCTAGCTCTTCCTGTGTATGAACGTGGTTTCCTTGATCATTCTTCAGGCGAGTCTTATGGTGTTTCTTGTATACACTCGAAATTTCTTTGACCTTTTTATGTAGTCCAAAGCTGTCTCCCTTTTCTTGTAGTGATTCCAATTCTTCACATCGTTCTTTCCTCCAGCGTTCCTTTGCGTTTTTAATTCTTGCTCTTATCGTACGTTGGATTTCCGTGTATTCCTGTTGATTCTGGTGTATTTTGTACTGTCTGCGTACAATTTATTCTGTATCTAATTGATCGATTTCAGCTTGTTGCAGGTCACCTTCTACACTCTTCCAAAAAACTAGTAAATGTTGCTGTTTATACCCATACGCCATCACAAACAATTATCTACAAATTTAGTCTAGTTGACAAACAATATTTTATGTAACAATAAAACACTAAAAACTTTGTTTTCAAACTTCCACAAAATTTATTTTAACCTCTTATCACCACAGCTGTTTCGGCTGATTGCCTTTCTCAAGTGATCTATTTTTGGCATGCGTTTACCCTTTATAGTCTCTATTGAAATAGGTTGAGGAGGGGAGAACTGTTTGTCTCAAATTACTTACTTACTTACTCCGTGACGTTACAACCCTTCGTGGGCTTTAGCCGACTCGACAACATGCCTCCACTGTTTTCTGTCTTGAGCAACCTCCATCCAATTCTCCACGCCCATAGTGCTTAGGTCTCCTGCTATATTATCTCGCCACCGGAGACGAGGGCGTCCGCGTGGTCTCCTTCCAGTTGGGACTTCCTTCCACACCAGTCTTACTGTTCGTTCGTCAGAATGTCTTCTGAGGTGTCCTGCCCATTGGAGTCTTCTGGACTTTATTTCTTTTATGACGTTGACGTCTGGGTAAAGTTCTTCAAGCTCTTTATTAGTTCTTATCCTATATTGTCCTGATGCTTCATCAAGCACCGGACCAAAGATCTTCCTTAGGTTTTTTCTTTCCCAAACACGTAGTCTCTCTTCATTTGCCTTTGTCATCGTCCACGTTTCGCTTCCATACATCACAACGGGTCGTATGATTGTTTTATAGACCTGTATCTTAGTACCTCGTCTTAGTTGTTTTGATTTTATAAGGTTTTGGAGGGCAAAAATACATCTGTTGCCGGCCTGAATCCTGTTGTTTATTTCTTGTGATCCGTTATTGCCTTCAGTTATTGTTGTTCCAAGATACTTGAATTCTCTAACGCGCTCAAAGTTGAAGTCATCGATGGTAATGTTCTGACCGATTCTGTCTCTGCTTTGGTTATTGCGGCTCATATACATATATTTCGTCTTATTTTCGTTGATTTGGAGCCCCATCTTCTCTGCTTCCTTCTCAAACCTTACGAAAGTCTGCTTCATCCTTAATCGCGTATTTCCTATTAGATCTATATCGTCTGCAAATGCCAGTAGTAAGTTTGGTCCTTCTCGATGAAATACTGTATTCGGTTTTTCGATTCTTGCACTTCTGTTTATGTGCTCCAGAGCTAAGTTGAAGAGTTGTGGTGAAAGTGCATCTCCCTGTTTTAGTCCATTGTTTATTTCAAATGTCTCCGAGTATTGTTGTCCAACTCTCACCTTACATCGTAACCGTTCCATACACATCCGTATCAACCGGACTAGTTTTTTTGGAAAGCCAAGTTCCTGCATCGCTGTCCACAGTCTGTCCCTACATACTCTATCAAATGCTTGTTTAAAAGCTATGAACATCTGATGAAGCTCACGATCAAACTCCCAGCATTGTCTCAAGTTGGTCATTCAGAATAATACATGTGTTTTTAATTTGTTGATTTTCATAGATTTTAACAAGGATAGCTTAAGGCCTTTATTTTGAATGCGAAGAATTTTAAATTCGTCATTAAAAGAATGATTGTGATCTAGAAGGTGAAGTGCTTATGTAGATTCTGTTTTTCTAATATTGAAAGGCCTTTTATGTTCTGCTATTCGTTTATAACAGTTTCTACCAGTTGGACCGATGTAAGTTTTTGGGCAGTCGCCACCTTTAAGTTCGTACACACCACTGTGTAAGTGTTTTTTATTTTGGCTCTTGTTATTTTTAATATATTTGCCTAGGTTGTTATTTGTTCGGAAAGCTGGTGTTATTTCTTCCTTTTTTATATGTTTGAATTTTTTTGTTGATATTTTGCCTGTATATGTAGCAGAAGGTACTGGGTTTTTTCTCTGGTGGTAGAAATACTAATTTCAGTGCTTTATTGTGTAGTTTGTGATTTAACATTTTATTAATTGTTTGTTCGTTGTATCTGTTGTTTACTGCTATTTGCTTGATGATATTTAATTCTGTCTCAAGGTTGTATTTTGACATCAGAATTTCTGTTAATCTATGTAACATACTATGATAGGCTGCCAGTTTATGTTGTATTGGATGAGATGTGAGTGAATTATTATACGATAAAAATTGATCGAGTTTCCTGTTAGTTCCTGTGAAACATACCAGTACGTCGTCTACGTATCTCTACCAATATAAAAACTGTTTAAGTACGGGATTTTTTGAAATCTTTGTCTCTAGATGAAACAAATTAAAAACACGGATATAATTCTGAATGACCAACTTGACACAAACAGTTCTCCCCTCCTCAACCTATTTCATTGGAAACTATAAAGTGTAAACGCATGCCAAAAATAGATCATTTGAGAAAGGCAATCAGCCGAAACAGCTACAGTGATAAGAGGTTAAAATCAATTTTGTGGAAGTTTGAAAACAAGTTTTCAGTGTTTTATTGTTACATAAAATGAATTTCCATCAAGTTACGGTCGAATCCATCAATTATTTGACAGTATTTTAGATAGAATACAAAACTATTCAAAATTTGTAACTACGAAATCGCTGCTACGTTAGATTTTTTTATAACATTTCGACTCGGACTACTTTGACTACTTTCATAGCGCACTGAACAAATATTCGTTAATTTTCAACTAGACCAAGCCTTTAACCTATTTAACTTCTATACATTTTATTTCATGATGAAAAAATTGATTTTTTTTATTGATACACACCTAATAAAGCGTTAATGAGAAATAAATTATCTCTATTAATGCAATCGAGTTCATAATTAATGCATTACCGATTATTCTTGCAGTCATCTACTTTACATATCGACCATTAATCCAAAATACTGGTGCAAATTCAACATCACTACTACTACAACTGTTAAAATTTTATCACACATAACTCGATTAGCGAGTTGAACTGACGGCTGACTAATCCTGTTTAATATAAATGCAGTACAATGTAAATTTTATCGGTCGCCTATTTTCGCAAATTATAGGCTAGTAGACGACCAGTAACAAGAATAAATTTATAATATTGTATTATTAAGCATAAAATGTAAATTCTCTGTCTAAAAATGGTAAGGCTTAGCGAAAAATATAGTTTTAATGATTCGTGACATGCACATGAGGCATAACCAACATAACGAGTACCAAAGTAGAAAAAAGTTAATCAAAGACCAACATAACATGATGCTGATATGATGCAATATTGTGTATAGGTAATGAATTTTAACAAGAGCTATGACCTTGAAAATGACAGATAAACTTGTGTACTGAATCGGCATTACTCGTAGCTCTTGTCAAAATCTATTACTTTCAATACAAGTAGTTCAGCCGCAGGCCTCTGTCAGTTATCGCTGCCGTCTGCAACAGATTGTGTCCAGTATGCTTGAGTCTTAGTCCAAGTCTGATCCAAAAAAATATACTTTTCTCTTTAGGTTTCCTTACTCCTTTATTACATTAAATGCAATGTTAGCATAAACATCAACTTTATTTCCTACTATTTTTTATACCTCTTTTAATGTACTCGGTGTGTATTCTTTTATTTTGTTCTTATAAACATTTACAATTACTTCTTTAATGTCCATACTGAAATGATTCTTTTTTGTTCTGTTTCTGGAAAGACTTAATTTCATCCACACAGTGGCTTTCGAATTCGTCAGATGCAAATCGGATGGACTATTCAATCTGGTCCATTTTGGAGAGCAAGGTGAGGACTAAAAAATATACCAGTATGGATGCGCTGAAAAAAACAATTATACGTGAATGGGCCAAAATACCGGAAAATCACATTCGTGTAGCATGCAACTTGTTTTTTGATTCGTTTGAAGACCATAGTGAAGACAAAATGTGTCACATCGAGCTAAAGTGAGTGGATTCTGAAATTTTTATTATTTTCACACATTTTTGTCATCTGTATCTGTATCTGTAGAGTAGGGAGGGCGAGTTAAGTTTCACAGCACTTAGGCTACAATTGACCCATTGTGCATCCTCCCAGGGAGTTGTTACCCTTAGCGCATTGTCCATCCTGCCATTTCTAGGAAGGTGGACAAGTCACCAGGAGACATCTCACTTATGTGGGCAGGTGTGGGCCAGGTCTCGCCGAACGCGTACTCTCGTATTAACGATAACTCTGGGCATTCACATAGAACATGCTCTACAGTTTCGTCTTCTCGTTCACACTTCCTACATAGAGGTGTTTCTACTAGCCCCAGTGTGTGGAGGTGTTTGCTTAGTTGACAATGATCAGTTAAAAAACCAACTGCCAAACGTAGATTTTTCCTGGTCATTCCCAAGAACTTCTTTGATGTTGACTCTTCAAGGTTACTAAGTGTTACCCTGGCAAGTTTACGTCCTTTTCCTTCTTCCCATCTTTTTACGGTTTGCGTCTGGGAGTGACATTTGACAATTTTCGCGATTGTTGTAGTTGACCAACCAAAAAATCCCCAGGTCCTAAGAGTCTTAGGCCTGCCGCCTTCCTAGATAATTGGTCAGCAATGCGGTTGCCTTTATTCCTATTGTTCCACCCACTTCAGGATGATGGTATTACCATCCAAAGCTTGAGTTAGTGACTCGTGACACTCCATTACTAAACCTGATGTGACACGTGGTCTATTTAAGGTTAGTAGCGCTTGTCTGCTATCTGTGCAGATCATTATAGTTTTCCCTGCTATCCCTTTTTGGGTTATCTCGGTAGATCTTTCCGAAGTATATGCATGTTGATTTGGGTGAAGTGGGTTATGAACCAGAACTTCATCCCTTATGTACCTCTCGCATAGCCTCTCCATCGTTTTCAACAGAAAGGATGTTAGGCTAATTGGTCGGAAAGCCTTTGGTAGGGTGTAGTCCATCCTACCTGGTTTTGATATGAAGACCACACGTACCTCTCTCCACTTCCTAGGAATATATCTCAGAACCAAAGAGGCTCTAAATATTTCCGCGAGGTGCGGCAGAAGGATATCCAGTCCCCACCGTAGTAGGGCTGGATATATGCCGTCAGGCCCTGGTGATTTGAAAGGGGTGAAGCACGATATGGCCCATTTCACCTTTTCCTCATTAATCATTGTTCTGGTGAGATGCCATTCGTTTGTTGAGGGTATGATTGTTTCTTCCATCCGGTTTGGTGCTGTTGAGACACTAAAACTGGGAAAGTGTGTTTTCATCAGGACCTCAGCACTTTCCCAAAGGTTGGAATTTTTGTTCCCATCTTCCTTCGTTAGTATGCCGACATGCCGATGTGGGTCCTTTGAGAACGCTGTTTGTAGTCTGGAAGCCTGCGGGAAACCTTCGATTTCCTCACAGAAAGTTCTCCAAGCAGCTCTTTGTCTTTGTCTGCAGACTTTTTTAAACTCTCTGAGATCTGATTGATAAGAATCCCAATCCTCTTTGAATTTGGTGCATTTCGCTCTATTAAAAGCTGTTCTTGCTATCTTTCTAAGGTGTTTCAATTCGGTGCACCACCAAGAGTTGGTTTTGTGACTTTCCTAGATCATCCTTATTGGACAGGATTTTTTATAAGCATAGCTTATTTTGCTTTGGATAGATACCGTATACCTTTCCAATTCTATATTAGTTCCTGGAGTTGAAGCCTTTTCATTCCGCAGAGCATCTTCTAAGAGTCGGTTGTAGAGTTCTACATCCGTCCTCCTAGGGTCGCGCGATTTGATAAGGCTTTTTCCAGACTAATATTATAGGTGAACCAGCGGTGGTCAGACATAGAAATATCCTCCGATACCTGCCAGTTCTGAATTTTATTCGATATTTCAGCTGTTGCCAGCGTGATATCTATGACTGTTTGGCTACGAACATTAATAAACGTAGGTTCGGTGTCCCTATTTAAGATATACAAATCTTTTATAATAATATAATCATAAAGGGACTTACCTCGAGCGTTGTTGTCTTTGCTGCCCCAGCCTAAGTGGTGAGAGTTCGAATCGCAGCCGATAATAAGTTCTACCTTCTGACTGAGACAATGGTCTACCAGATCTTTCATTTCCCTTGTTGGTAGTAGGGTGGCTGCTTCTGAGGGTAGGTAGACTGATGCTAGTATCAACTCTCTGTTTTTGCCCTTTCCCCATGGGCATTTCACTTTAACCGCAGTTACGTCTGAAGTGCAAAACTGAGGTGAGGCTGAAAATTTGACCGTTTAGGCTGCTAAGACCAGTTATTTTGGTCTTATTTATCCAAGGTTTTCGGATTAGTGCTATTGCATCCTCCGTTTTATCCAGGCGGCGACATTTTTGTCATTTGTATCAATAAAAAATAATTTCACACAAAAAATCATAGTCGTTTGAATAGGTAACAGTTCAATTGCGTAACCCTGTATATAAATAACCTGAAGAATAAGCAGGAAAAACACATTTCTTCTTGACTTTAGCGATCCAATATATTTAATTATTGTTTTCCTCCACTAGTTCGTATTCGTTTTACTTTTAGCTTTATTTGAAGCTGCCTACTGGTCTATAAACAAACGCAGCGCAATGTAAATTTTATCGTCTGTTCATTCTGCCATATTATTCTCGACAAATATTTTTATGTTGCGAAATCACTCTAAATATTCTAGTTGAATTATCCCGTTTTGTTCCGAGGTAATACGGTTATTAATTTTTATACAGTTTTCGCGTCAATTTGTCCGGGGTTTTTCCATTTTTAACTTAACAGCCATTTCCGTCAAAACTAATTACGAAAATACAAATACAAAATTACAAATATGTTGAGATTATATGAAACAACTTATTCAATTGAAAATAGTATAATTTTTATACGTATTATAACTGGTCTCTATTTAGCGAATATGTCAATATAATTCTTTTCATTGAGGCTCTCCACACTAAACAATATTAGTTATTGTCTAGTTTAACATTCTTTCAGATAAAATAATTACAAAGAATATTATACATACCTATATCATTTTTTATGTGTTTTTTTTTCTAATATTTCTTCTGCCTTTTAGTGATATGTTCGTTATCATTTGTACAATTTTATTTTGTATTTCAAATTTGCATATTTATTTTTTTGTTTTAATGTATTTTCTAATAATTTTTAAATATTATTATTGCTTTATAAAAATTTACTATTATTTTCGGTCCCACTTTAATCCTCATCATCTTATGCTTAAAAATCCCTCGTGAATCCGTGAATCTAAGATTTGTCGCCATTATGTTTGGTTTCTGGGGACGTCTTTATTGTTTTTACTTTCTGGTGTAATTTAAAAACATACCTCTGGACCAGATTAAGCAATTCAGGTTTTAATATTGTTTGTTCATATGCAATGTCATTATTTTCCAACCATTCTTTTATTTAAGCTTTTTTGCAACAGATGTAGGAGCTTTAATAATTATTGTGCTATGAAACGGAGCATTATCCATTATAATAACTTATGGTTCCTTTAAATTATTTAACAGCTGATGTTGAAACCGTTGCAAAATAGTATAACGATTCATTTAATGCATAGTTCATTAGTTCATTCAACCAGTATTGTTCGTTTGGTTGTTAGCATAAAATGAAATAATTTCGTGCTTATTTTTAGTGGTTAAAGCTTTCTTCGAAGGGAATGGTAATTCTATGCCTCAAGCGAGATTCGCCATAATACAGAGTAGGCAAAACGAACCGTTCTGAATCACTTCGATGACGTTCCAGTCAGAGAGGCACTAAGATAGCAATGAGAGCGCTTGTAAATGGACTACAGGAGTGATGACGTAGATTTTATTGACATACGTCAGTTTCACTTTCCAAACAAACCTGGTTTAGTGTGGATAATTTGTATTTTTGGGTATTTTTTTATTTATTTTATAGAATCTTTCCACTTCTTGCAATATTTAAGTATTCTAATAGTTACTACAACAATTTTACAAGGTTGTGTAAATAATAAAGTACATTGTTTTATGCTAATAGCAATAAAATGCATGTATCAATAAAGTAAGGTTACAATTTTTTTATTTAAACTTTTAAACTATATTTCATAGAAATGGAACTCTGAATTATGATGATATTATCGTAAAAAACACTATGCTTACAAGAAAAAGCAGCAGAGGAAGCAAAATATTAACTTTATAGAAATTAAAAAGTCTTGAGATTTGACATTTTAACATTTGTTTGGAAAGTAATAATGTCAATGTGACAGTCGTGACGTCACACTCCTGCAGTCCATTTTACCCTTAGCAGATGGGATCCGACACCATTCGAAGTATCCAAAAAGTTTTGATGAAACAAATGTGATTTAAATTGAAAATGCTTCACTCTAATATCTGTTATCAGTGAAGTTATTTGTGAAGACGTTATTTGCATAGTTTTCTAATTGATGGTTATTGGATTATTTTGGATTATTTCTAATTGATGGTTATAATTCAAAGAGTGTCCAGTTTTAAATATCTTGGTTGCCATATTACTGAACAACTAGATCCAGATCAAGAGATAAAATGTAGAATCGAGATAGCCCGCACGACATTTTTAAAAATGAGGTCATTCTTCTGTAATGATAACTTGCAACTTCAACTTCGAAAGCGCATGTTAAATGCTACATTTGGTCAGTCCTCTTATACGGTGTCGAAGTATGGACATTAAAAATATCCACGATTAATCGTCTGAAGGCCTTTGAGATGTGGCTGCACAGACGTATACTAAAAATTCCATGGACGGCTATGCTGAAAAATGTGGCAGTCCTTGAAAGAGCAAATGCTGCTCGCGAGCTGCTTGATAACATCAAATGTAGAAAGATGGCCTATTTTGGACACGTAGTAACGGGAGACCGATATAATATTCTTCAACTTATTATGATGGGTAAAATCGAAGGACGCAGAGGAATTGGTAGAAAGCAGGCCTCTTGGTTGAAGAATATCAGGGAGTGGACAGGAATAAAGAAAGCTGAGCAACTATTTAGAATAGCTGGAGACAGAGACAGTTTCGCCATGTTAATCGCCAACGTCAAGGGGACTTGATAGGGCACGTTAAGAAGAAGAAGGTTATTGGAGCAGCTGCACGTTTCACCATTCTTCTTCTTTTGTAATATTGTGCAGTTTCTTGTTAGACTTAATGCAAAAGATCTGATCTATATTCTGCTTCATTTTGAAGTAATGCTTCAGTTATATAAAAATTTGTACAAATTATTGAATTGTGAAGATATTTATAATGTTCATTTAAACATTATTCTTCTTATTATTTCGAACACTGAACTTGAGATAGGTCATGGATCCATTAGTACAGAATTTTTTACCGCATTCTAAAAAGAAATTTACAACTAATTACAAGTAACTAATCAAGATAAATTCAACTTGCATATTATATATTCTCAACGCTCCAGATTACCAAAAATTGACTAACCGTTCCCACCTTTTTTATTACTATTGTCGAATATATATATAAGCTTTATGTTGTGACTAATCCTGCTAGTCGATCTGGTCACCCGTCACTGTGTCGGATTCAAAACACCTCATAACTTTTCCCAATATTTCTCGTCACAGCGAAACATCTTTATCTCTCTTTTTCGTTGAAGATTCGACGAACGCAAAATTAAATTCCACCTCAAACCATCTTGAAGTTAGATGATTGACTAAAATTAAATTTAAGAACTTAAACGCATTAAACTTTCCCCTTTTCACTCCATCAACTTGACTCCTGTTTAAATTGTTGAACCTGATTTTGTTAGCGGGCAATTTTTAACAACCTTGGAATAAATTGCCGCCATTTATTTAATATTCTTTAATAAATTTCTAACGAAGCGACGATGTCAACGGGATGTTTGCAACTTAGGATGTTTGAATAATTGCAGTATCGATCTTTAAGATATGCTCCGTATAAATATATGATGCACTTTAAAATACTAAAAACAAGTTTTTCTTTGCCAAACTGAATACGCTATCAAAATCGTGCAGATTATTAGTTTTATAATAGTAAAAAGATTCAATGAATACTTCGCGAGAAGGTTACCATCGTTATAGCTACACACAAACGTCCGTGTCTACGGTCCGTCCCAAACCCTTTTTTCAGTGCGTCATAGTTGATCGAATTCTCTCTAACGCATAAAGCTGGAAGTGACAGAAAAAGACGTGAGTCTGTGATTATTATACATAGAACATAGAAAATTATGTATCGTTCACGAGTATTTGCATATTAAAGCGAATTCTACTTACGGATGTATAATTGGTTGGAGTTTAGAATACGCTAAATAGATATCCAATTAATGATGCGCATAAATATAATTTGACGCAGATTATCTTGATCATGACAATACTTTCACAATGTCAACTGATAAAATGATAATTGTCATTCCAGGTTAGTATTTTCAGACATTTTACAGTAAAAATTTAATTTTGTATTTATTGTCATAAAAATATTTTAAATATGCCGAGATATACCGAGAAAGAACAAAGACTACATACCTATTTAAAAAAATAACCTTTTCACATTTAGTCGATTACGTTCCTGCAACTGTCAGATTTAACTAAAATGTCAAGCAATAATTTTCGACATTCTTAAAATCCTATATGACGTCACATTTAGTGACGCACTGAAAAAAGGGTTTGGGACGGACCGTAATTACTTACAAGCTTCTAAACACTATGTAGCTAACTTTCTAATGTTTATCAATACAAATTGTTCTTATAACTTAAATCACCATAAAAGCCCACTCTTCTTCGAACACTTCTTACTGCTAAATTAATATATTTACAAATTTATTATATACAGAGTATTGAAAATTTATAGTATCGCGGTCTTTTTCCTAAAAAATTATTTTATTTTTAAGTTAATTTTGAACTACAACAATATATACGATGTATTTTAATACATTTTAACATGTTATAAATTTTCTACATTTCACATATTGCAATGTCAATTAAATTCTTTAAATCCACATTTTATCTATGCTTTTCAAATAGTACTTAAAAATGAATATTTAATAACCTTTAGGCATTAAAACAAAAAGCATTATATTTATTACTGAATCGAAATTAAAATAGGACACTAATAATAAAAATTCATAAAATATTTACGCGGCGTATAAAAATGGGCATCCCTTATGCATGAACGAATTGCACAACAGTTGATTCTATTAATGCATAGTTGATGATTTAGAATCAGATTCTGTAATCATATCTTTTTTATTGTGGTGTTTTGTTTAACTTTGTATGAAATGTTAGTATTTTACAATATTTCATAAAAAAGTTTTTATTTAAAAATTAACGCATGTAGGTAAAATGATGAACAATATGCATATTTCACTTGTCGATTCTTTGATATGTTTGGATGCTTTCATGAATCATGAATTAATGATTTTTTCTTCTTCTTTTTCTTATTCTTCTTTTTATGTAGACATGACTGTCTGTTTTTTAATGTGCTCCCACTATGTTGTCATTCCATTGTTTTCGTGGTCTTCCTATTGATCAATCGTCTCTTGTCTTCACTATTTTATTAAATTCAGCTATCCAGAAGAGAAGAATGCCGATTAAGGCAGTCTTACTGCGTGACGCGTTCTCTCTTTTCTGTCGGCAATAGGAAGATTCGGCACTTGCAACCGAATGAGCTGGTTGGATACCTATGTCAAAGCTATAATGCAATCTGACAGATCAAGGTAGCCTTCACCAAGCTGCAGACCCAGTTTGACCGCATTCAATAAGCAAGGCAAAAACCAGCACAAAAACTGCTTGTCCTAAAGATTAACCTGTTGCTGAGATATGTTGACAAGCTGCAGAGCCCAACCATCACAATGAAAATGCTTAAAGCCGTTGACAGGTCCGTACGTATAGCCGTTCGGAAAATTCTGTCCCTCAATCTAACGTGTGCTGATGCCTACATACACGCTCTCACTAAAGAGGGTGGTCTGAGGGTCATAGGCTAACTAAAGCTACCGCACTTACCCTCTCTCTACCATACATGTCACGCCTCTGGGAGAAAATCCTTAAATTAACACACACAACATCAGGCAGTTCCGCATCGATCGCACGTGACTTAAGTCAGAAAGTCAGGATAGCTATAGTGGAAACGGACTCTGTCAGGGCTCTTTACACTCCGAAAGCTCTGCCTGGATAAGTAATTTACCACCCTACTGGTCGCGGAGAGATTATATCAAGGCGATTCAGATGAGAGGATATCTTCTGCCAACGAGAGTCATCTCTTCAAATCCACCATCTGAACGTGGGTGTTAAAAGAGATGTGAACGTAATGGGAGCCTAAATCACGTTTTTCAAAAGTGCTCTGCAGCTAAATGGCTCCAAATAAAGGGACATAATCAGCTCGTTATGTATCTTTGAAAAGCAGCTGAGAATAAAATGTAAATATACATGGATATAACGACAAATTCACTTATATGTAAATTGGAGCTGGACGGTCAGATAATAGAACAAATGATGGAGCTAAAATGTCTAGGCATCACATTATCTAGTTACGAAAAGCTCTAAACTGAAGTGGAAGGTATAACGCTCGTTATACGCTGGAGACTACATTGTCGCGAATAATTGGTCTTTAAAATTAAGGTATTAATGTCCTTCGAGCCGGATCAAATGTTTAGGATTAAACTTCAGAGGTCGCTGGTCAATGATAATGGATAAATAATCCGTTGGGTGGTCAACAGCTCGTAGGCCACGCCATAAATCAACGACTTGTTTCAATCTTTGTAACACAGAATACAAAAGAGAGCCAAATTCTCCATACTTACAACATCATAAATGAGCTAGCCAGTTTAAGTTTTACGAAATAACAGGAAATAATATATTTTAAAAAGGTCGTTAGAATGCAGCATTAAATTAGATCACATTACATTACAGTACCGTAACAGAAAAAATAACTGTAATACTATGAAAAGAATTCGTAGGTACATACTTTCCCAAACAGTAACCATCATATAGCATTTTGTCACAATTTTTCTAGTTAGAAATATAGAAATGTGTAGAAATTTCAACAAACAAATGTATAGAACAAAGGTATTTGTCTCAATATCTAATAGAAAAATTAGAAATGTACTGTCACTGCTCGCAGCTTAAAACATTTTCTTCCAATGGTATAATAATTCTTCTAAATAACATACTTTTGATGCATCATTTGATTTAGTGAGTTCATTGAAATATAACTTAAATGTGAGTAGTAAAAACTGATCCCTGGATATTGTTTCTTTTGTCGCTCTATCGGCTCAAGACTTGCATACAGTTGCGGTTAGTTTATCACCTTAATTTTTACTTTAAAATACTATAAAATTGCAGTGTCGTACGGATTTGCTAAATGTCAATGAGCTTGTCAAAAGTTTCATGAGTATTACAGAAAGCTGTTAAACGCGTCCAAAATGCATTTGAATCACGCGCAACAAACAACAGCAATTTCCAATAATACGTGTCAACTCTATACTGTTAAGTATAATATATTCTGCCAATACTCATTCTGTTCTGCTAATATGTAGAAGGTATATGTATATTGTAACTTATGTTTTTTACTAAACATTTATGTAGAAACTTTCCATAGATCGTACATCAGTGAACCTAACTTTGTGTGAATTCACAATGATTCTTCTTCAAAGATTATTTCAAGGAAAAGACTAAAGATTAATCTTTTTAAAACTCTAACATTGTATAAAATTACTAGCAATTAAGTAATATAAAATAAATTTAATACCAAATAAAGAGATTTACCCATTTACCATGTATACCTAGTAGCAGCACTGATGATGAAATTATAGTCATTCTGAAAACGTTTTGTGACAGATTTTTTTTTTTGATAAATATACCTTCTTATAAAAAATATTTTAATTAATATTTTTGTGATTTATGCTATAAAACCGACTACAGGAAACTCATTCACCTTGGGGCTTTTATATAAGTAATAATTTAAAATTAATCAAATTGTTGAAATTTTAGCTGAGCATTGAGTAAAATATATTTTTATATCGCTACAAATTTCTCACAATTTTTTAGAAATAATTCATCTATCAGTATGATCTCATGGTCCAAAAAGTTTTTATTGTAAAAAATGCACTTTCGTTCTCGTTAAAATTACATTAAAATGCCAGTTTTCATATCAGAGATAAACTGTATAAACCGCTTTAACGTGACTAATGCATCCCAAGGGAAAGCGCCTTTTTCCGATTGACGTTACCGTTCCATTAACGTAATTTTTAACATGCTTTATCAATTTCTACATTTTCATTTTCCATCTCTTCCTCTCCCTACCGGAAAGTGGTCCAGCGAAAAAAAAAACAACTTCCTATCGAATGACTTTTATTTCTCAGTTGGCAGCATTGTTACCGTTATGGGCGTAAATATTTCAGTGGTCCGGGAAAGTAATTTGGTTAGAAATCGAGGGCCTTTAATTTGTATTTTTCCGATACCTTTTTAAATTCATTTATATTTTGGTTATTTTTGAGGCACCTGCACTCGTATTCGTAGATTTTGGCCAACGTGTATTATTATATCAGTATTAGATTTCATATTATGCTCTCATAAGTTTCTGCTGGGGTACTATAAGTACTATAGAATGGTTGAATGGGAAATTGCCGACTGTTAATTTTGATAAAACTTATTTTATATTCTTTTCAATTTATAAAAACAATTTACCTGTATTCACGGAATTAGATATAAGAAATAATGATACACATATCAAAGTAAGTAGGATTATATACATAAAATATATCTTCATGGTTTTCGTGGTCTTCCTACTGATCGTTTTTCTATTGCGGAACCGTTTCTTGTGTCTATTTGTTGTCTTTCGGCTTATATGATCATTACATGAGACATTTGAGATGCTATGTTTTCTCTGTGTTGTTGTACGGGGCGGAGGCATGGACGCTTACAGACACTACTATTAAAAAACTTGAAGCATTTGAGATGTGGCTTTATAGAAGAATGCTGAGAATATCATGGACAGCAAGGATCACGAACAAGAAAGTTCTAGGAAAAATGAAGAAGGAACCAGAGATTGTGTTTACGATCAAACGCATAAAATTGCAATATCTGGGACACGTTATGAGAAATCAGCACTTTTACTCCCTGCTACAGTCTATATTGCAAGGTAAAGTCAAAGGTAAGCGAAGACCCGGTAGAAGGAGAATATCATGGCTGCGGAATTTAAGAACATGGTTTAAGAAAACCTCAACGGAACATCCGAAACGGATAGGAACCAGAAGAAGAAGAAGAACCTAGAGATTGAAGAGCATAGGAGACAAAATACACCAAGTGTGGAGCGAGGAGTCTAAAAGACTCCATTTTACCAGTTAAAATGGAAGATATAATAAAATCTAAAGTCATAATGAAAACGTTAAAATTAAAAATGCACTTTTCTAACGTTGTAAATGTTATAACACTGATTTTTTGGACGGGTATTTAATATTAAGTACAATGATAATAAAAATAAATAATACTCAAAAATAATAAGCAGTGTTGCCATTAATTTTTATGATAAATTTTAGTTGTTAGATAATATATGATTTAACTACCTCTATGTTTGTCTTATGTATTATATCGTAGCGTTCTCATGATACATTTAAGAATAAAAGTTTACATTGTTTTCATTTCTCCCATTATTCAAAAACAATCTCAACGATAAACAACACATTAGACAACGTGCGGCCAAGAGGGCGTTCGACAACAATAACCACCGCCCCCTGCCGGTGATTTTATCAACAGTTGAGAATGGCAAACACGTGGCCGGCACGCGACTAGTAGGAACAGTAACGAGCCAAGAAGAAAATCGACGTTTTCCTATATGGACTCTCATTAGTTGCTTATCAGAAGTTGTTTAGCCGATCTACAAACACTGCTTGCCGTGCTTTGCGTTTAAAACAGGGACGGAATTAGTACCTGATAATCCGGCATGCACTACTATCTGAATATCAAAAATAAGAAATGCGTATATAACTTTAATAGTAGTCAGTTAATTCAAGCTTTTCATTTAAAAATTAGAACGTACAAGTAATGCAAGATTGCTAAAAGTACTCCTTGTTCCTTAAATATCACGAGAATTAAAAAAAAAGGAATAAATCATACCTTTAAATATATTTAATTGCTAAAATCTGTGATAAGAATCCATGATCAAACTATAATTTTGTCACTTTGATATTACCATATTATTAACCTACCTAAAAAAGCTATATGCAGAGAAACAACAAACGATGCTTGAACCGGAAACACCAGAAATTACCATAGATGAAGAACAAAGTTATTCAGATAAATATCAGAGTTTTCGTTGTGAAAGATCATGTACAGATACAATATTTGTTATAAAACAAATTACTAAGAAATCAATAGAGTATAATAGACCAGAATTTCTGTATCTGATTGACTTAAGAAAGCGTTTGACAGAGTAAGACTCAAATATGTAATCCATCTTCTGTATAATAGAGAAGTTCAAATAGAATTCAGAATAGATAGACAACTAACAAAGCGGAGTAAGAAAAGGGGACTCATTAAGACCCGTACTTTTTAATTTAATTATGGATGAAATCATCAAAAGCGTTAATAAAGGAAGAGGATACAGAATGGGAAACAAAGAAAGAAAAAATACCCTGTTACGCAGACGACGCAATATTGATAGATCAATATGACGATAGTCTGCAGGGAGTGGTCCACAGATTTAATATCGCCCCCTTAGTGCAATAAATAGATAATTCGAAATTTATAGTTTTAAGATAATCTACACTTTAAGGATTGAAAACGCAAAAAATACACTTGGTAAATAATCAAAAATGTTTATTATCCATACAGATATGTTGCATATCGAACTCTAATTTTTTAATTTTGGACTTACTTTACTTTACTTTATCGTGTCCGGACATGTCATTCATAAAATTTCGGCCCAGTATCGGGCTACGTCGGTTCCATCTTTGTTGGCGAGCCACAAATCTTCAAGGGTACATCGATGAGGTCAGTTTCTGCATGTAAGAAGATGTTCCGTATTCTGTGTTTCTCCACAGTCACAGTTCACATGATCTTGGTCTATTTTTCCCCATTTTGCCATGGTTGATTTTACTGTAGCAACTCCCGTTCTTATCCTATTCAAGGTTTTCCACGTTTTAAAGTCTAGGGTCTGGCCGGTCCATTGAACCTGGAGAAGTGGAAAATACTCAGGCGGTTCATCCTGTATTGTTAGAAGGAAGCTTTTCCTAGATTTTAGTTGCTTTCGTGGTGGTCGAGCTTTGTATAGGGCATGCCGATCGTCCGCGATATGTTTAATTTTCTCTATGTGTTCTGCAGCGCCTCTGCGTGTTGAGGGTTCTGCAAAACCCGCTGCTCTATATTGATTTGAAAGTGGCGTTGGTTTCATGCACCCCGCTACTATCCTGCATGTCTCATTTAGCGCAGTATCAACTTGTTTGGTGTGAAGAGACACTGTGTGAGAAACACAGTGCCTGTGCCGTTGTTCTTAAAACGCCAGGACGTGCGCCCCGTTTACTTCCCGTTAGCTTTCTGAGTATGCTGTTCCTAGTTGTTACTTTCCCTCTTGTTTGTATGCAATGTTGTCTGTAGGTGAGGGACGGGTCTAGAGTTACTCCAAGATATATAGGTTGGTTTGTGTGTTCTAATGCATTACCATTCCATACAATTTGGAGTTTTCGCTTGGCTTCCTTTGTGCGAAGGTGGAAAGCGCAGACTTGGGTTTTAGAGGGATTGGGTCTCAGAGAATTCTGCAGGTAGTACGCTGTCATTGTTTTTAAGGCAGTTTCGAGTTTCTCCTCCACTTCTTCGAAACCATTTCCTTGAGCACCTATTGCAAGATCGTCAGCATAGAGGAAGTGCTTGGTTTCGGTCGGAGTAGGTTGGGTTTAATTTTGGAGACAATTAAGTTGTATGCCTTTATAATATTTAATTAAAAACCTAAGATACCTAGTTGTTGCTGAAGATCTAGGCATAAAAAAGATATCCATTTTTAATCGCAAGCAATTAGACGCAAATCACCTACTAAATTCAACTTTATTTGCAATAAAAATAAACAAAAGTAGTTTAAATAAAGTTAACACAACTCAATTGTCAATATCACTAATGTCACTTTCGGAAACTTCCATAGTATGCGGTCTATGACCTTGGTCTTCTTGAAACGGGAGACTTTCAAAAAATGTTTAACACTCGCTAGGGAGAGCCGGAGGGTTCATTTTAAATAAAGCCACAAGATCATCGTATTTTGTTTTGAGCTGTAGTTGACTTTGATACAAAGGCAGTATGTTATTATTTTCGATAATATACGCGTTTTAAAGTTTATAAAAAGTTTAACCAGTTATTTTTTGCCAACTAACCAGCCTACGGCTTGCATCTTCTTTTCTAAATATTAACATAATAAGGTTTAATACCTTAAGCCGATAGTACGTTTAAAAACTCTTCGAAAATAAAGTCGAGCATCGTTGGTTAATTTGTCATTGCATTTTCTTTTACATGTTGTACTACACACATTCTTCATTGAAATCTCTGGGATGTAATTTCCTCTACTATAAACGTAACTTTCTAAACGCTGTCTTCTTTTTGTGCAATATTTCTTTTCCAGCTATGGGATTTCCTTTTTTTTGTTTTTTTTTGTAACAGGAAGTTCTTCCATACCCTAGAGCTGCGTATCTTCTTCATTACATTTTTGTTCTTCAGATGTTTCACTTGAAGAACTTGGAGCATATTCTGAATAATCGGGTAAAAAGGGTTCAATATCAGACTCCAAATTATCTAATAAAGCTGAACGTGGAGTGCTAGAACCGTGCGTATTGCCATCTGAAATAATGAGTTATGTTGAGGAGAGCACTAGCAGTTAATTTGCAAGTAAACCCACTGTTTAATTAGAAAAATTCTTACCTGGGACATTATTTTCCATATGTTCTCCTGAGTTTGGCATCTTTATGGACGAAACAGTAGCTGTAATAATAAAAAATCTTTGACACTTTTTAGACACTTTCTCTAAATACGTATTCCAGTGCTTTAATAATAAATAAATAGAAAAACACAGATTTAAATAAAAAAACATCAGTTCTCTATCATAAGCCCTCCTCTAATTCCTACTGATTCGAAGTGCTACTGTTAGTATCTGAAATCAGCGATTAAAGGGATACTTCGTCCCTAAAGTACAAAAATTTAATTACACCTCATTTCATGTATGTATTTAAAAATAATTGTGACGTAACTTCAACATTTTCGGATTGGTTACGAAGCATTTCCAAAATCTTTATTCTCCTTGACGCCATTTTTACATCAATACTATTTAGAAACTTTCGTTGAAAGAATTTAGCAGCACAAAAATACACGTGTTGCTTCAAGTACACAACTAGATAACTCATAGCAATTAAGAAGGTAATAGCGAGTAACTCAGTAATGTTAGTGCTACAAGTAGATATCTAAAGATGTCTAGTAGTAAAAAGTACATTTTGAAAGTTATCTATTTTTGGCCACTCTTTGCATAAATTTCGAGTTATCTACTTGTTGCATTAAGGGGGCGATATACGACCAAAGAATTTAATTACTGACAAGCTGATCTCAAAAAACTAACACAATAGTAGTCAGCAAAGAACCAACCAGATTTAAAATAGAAATTGGTGGAATCAGTATTCAACAAGTGATGGAAATAAAATACCTGAGACTTACACTGTCCAGCTATGGAGACCTAGACAAAGAAGGGAGAGATTTAGTACAAAAAGGAACCAGACTGGCAAGATGCCTTAATAACACTACATGGCAAAACAGAGAAGTGAAAACATTAGAAGAACATGTAACATACAGTGTGTAAACAAATGGACACAAAATAGAAAAAATAAAGAATGATATAGCCACATGAGCAGAATGGAAGAGACTCGTGTTGTCAAAATAGCAAGAAATAAGTCACCAATCGGCAGAAGAAATATCGGACGACCAAAAGATTAAATGACAACCTTCACAGAGGTATTAATCCGCCAATGAACAAGCAGAATTGCTTACAAACAGGAAAAAAAAAGAAGAAAAAGTAGAAGACTATTACCATAACAATTTATACGACATTTTCATAGTTCTGTTAAGGAGGCTTATTGGTGCGTGTCTAGTAAGAAATCCTGTTATGACTTTAAGCTTAATCCTGCTTGCTTTCTGTATTACGTGTTTAACCGTGTATATTTTCCCAATAAGAGTTTTGTTTTGTTCGGATTCGGGCTTTGAGTATCGCAGATGGCGCTTTTGGCACTTCTAGTTATGCTTCATACGTCTATCTAGTTCTTCTAGGCTTTTCCACACTAGAACAGAGTCCACCTTACGAGTTCCAAGTCCCATGACTTCTAACTAATTATCTACATATTGATCTGCTTCGTTTCGAAAGCCCTTTTAGGCCTTGCTCAATGCAATATTGCCTGGAATACAAAAGTATTCATACATTTAAGTGGTCTATAAATTAATAACTTGCGAATTGCGGAATCATGTATAGAAGAATTCTGAAAATATCATGGACAAAATACATCACAAACGAAGAGATTATGAGAAGATTTAATAAAGAAATCTAAATCTTAAATAAAATTAAAACAAGAAAATTAAATATCTCTGACATATTACACATAGAGAGTGAAACAACTTACTCCAACTAATTATGAACGAAAATATCCAAGAAAAAAATCATAAAGAGAAGCATAATAATGCCATTAAAATATGGAAAGTAATATTGATTGTTATAAATAGAAAGAAAATTCACTGAATCACTTTATTGTTTATAATCAAAGCCGGACCTGCATGCGGCATTTATCTGAGCTCAAAGACAAATACATTACACAGCACTTCCTTATAAGTTATATGACAAATCCTATAAAGTATTGCCTTTTGATTATTCAATCGTTCTAATCCGAATACTCTACATTTGACACACATTTAATGCCACTGATTTTCTGTAGATAAATAGCAAACTGATTATATCAATAAAATATAGTTTTTAAAGTTATATTTCTTAACGCTTCTAACACATGGAATCAATAAAGTTGGCAATAAGAATGAACCTGTAGGAAACAGAAGCAATGGGTAGGTAAATGAAATGTATGAAAATGCAATTACACCACAAATGCAGAGCATCAACCGACTAAAATTCTTTTTGCATTTCTAATGCACGAAACCTTTTTTATTCGATTCTATATATTTTTCCAAGATGAAATGTATTTTTTTTTTAATTTTTACAAGTGGGCCGGCAATTGTTATTAACAAATAACTTATACAAAAAAGCAATTTCACCGAATTGTTTCGAAATCAATTTTTTTATGTGTATCTCATCAAAATAAACACTTTTTCTCTCTTGATAATTTTTCGAAAAATGCTTTATATGCGAATATAAAGTATTAAGAAAAACAAATCCCCTTCGATATTATTTTAGAGTCTTAGAGACTTATAGATTATTCATTATAGGCGATAATTTCAACATAAATTATTTACTGTATCAGTTATGTAGCTCAACTCATTGTTGTCAATAACAACCAGAATTATTCTAAACCTATCTAAAACTCTTAATAGACTCATTAAACCTAACTCAATTTCGTATACGCCTTCCCGTCTTGTATACAGGTGGTGAAACAGAAGGAAGAGAATCACATAAATAATAATGATGGCGTAGAATAGAGCAAAATTACCAGCCTAAACTCCAGATTAATTGAGACACCTGCCTCCACCTTGTCCCAAATTAGTCTTGTTGTAATAAATCCACGATAATTGGCTTCATGGCACTACATAAACCATAAGTTTCTAATTTCTATATACCCAGCTGGAAAATAGAGGCATATTTAATGTTTGATGTGTAATTAAGGATCACATGGCTTGTAGATTGCTAACTGAGATGTAATATACTCAGAATAGTTAGTTGAAATTGTAGAAAAATTGTACAAGTAATACAACATTTTAGTTGTTAAATTTTTAGTGCTAAAAAATTTATCTATAGTAATGCTGAATTAAAATATTATTAATATTATAACAATTTTGTCAATTAAATTTTATTAAAAGTCAATTTTTGAGTTTTTGAGAGCGCAATTTGTATTTCCCAATTTTTTTATTTTAGCCTTAATTAATAAAACTTTTAAAGTTATTAGTTGATTCCACAAAAAACCATTGTATTTTTGTTCCAAGACATGGAAATTTTCGACCAAATAATAAATAGCATAAAAAGCATGCAATTTCGTTGGGAGTCGAGCTCTATTTCTATTAGCTTGTATTCGGAGTCTCCATTCCAAAATTTTTTTTGTCCACTGGTCATCAACTGATCTTGCTACATGACCTGCCCAGTGCCACTTTAGTGTTGTTATCCTTTCAATGAAGTCTGCTACTCCTGATCTTTTGCGTAAAGTAGCATTGCGTATTTTATCACGTAGAGAAATCCCTAACATTATTCTCTCCATTGTCCTTTCCGCAACTTGTAGTTTACTCACTGTTGTTATTGTGAGTGTTAAGGTTTCTGCGTCGTAACACATCACTGGCAAAATACACTGATTAAATACTTTTCTTTTCAGGTACATTGAACCTAAAAATATCCTTCATCTTTCCAAATGTAGCCCAAGAGAGGTTTATTCTTTTTTTCAGCTCGATTGTTTGGTTGTCTCGACTTATTCTGATCTTATGGACCAAGTATTTATAGGAGTCAACTGGCTCAATATATTTGTCGTCTACTGTAATGTTTGTGTTGTGGACTAAATTTGTCATAAATTGTGTTTTTGAAAAATTTATTTTAAGACCAACTCTTTTTGTAACAGTATGGAGTTCTTGAAACATTATATGTGCCTGATCAAAGCTGTCTACAAAAAGAACGATATCATCTGCAAATTTAAGTATATTTAAAAATCTTTGATCTACATTCATGCCCTTTTCGTTCCAATCTATTATTTTACAAGCGTATTCTAGCAAAGTTGTAAATAATTTAGAAGACATGTTTTCTCCTTGCCGAACGCTTTTTTCAATACGAAAGGTCCCAGTATCTTCATTAAGTCTTACACAAGCTGTAGCATGCTGCTAGATGTATGAATGAGAAGAATGAATATGATGAGGGAGGGATATGTATCGGTGATCTATTCTACATTGTGTTAGAGCTTGGAGCATTTCGCTTTGATTGACCGTATCAAATTCTTTTTCGAAGTCGACAAGTATCAGGGGTCTGTTATATTCAATGGTTTTTTCAATTACCGACTTAATGGTTTGCAAATGAACATTTGTTCCGTATCCAGCTCTAAATCCTGCCTGCTCGCAAGGTTGATAGAAGTCTAGTTTTGATGTCAACCCATTAGTTATTATCTTCATAAACAACTTATAAACGTGAGATAATAAGCTAATTTCTAACAAGCTAAGTTCTTTAGCTCTGTTATATCTCCCTTTTTGTGCATGACTACTATAACTGCTTTATTCCACTGAGATGGTGTAACCTCTTTTGAAAGAATAAATTATATAATTGTGTCAATGATTTCAATACTGTCTTTCCTCCTGCTTTAAATACCTCAATAATCATTTGGTCATCAACAGCTGCTTCATTGTTTTTCATTTGATTTAATGACTTTGAGACTTCTTCGATTATTATTTCTGAGATATCCTCTGAACCCACATTCTAGACTTTTCTCAAATTGGTGCCGTCTTTCTTACCCCTCTCTCTATATAATTATATGTAAAATTCTTTAACTACCTTAATTATCTTATCTTTATGTGTTACCACTTGTCCATTTCGATCTGCGAGCTTAACAATATTCTTCTTAGCTAGAGAATGACATCTCTTCAGCACCTTTAAACTTTTATTTTTCTCGACAACCGTTGTAATCTTTTTTGTGTTATATTGTCGTGCGTCCTTTTTCACTGCCTTATTAATATCTTTATTAAGTTGTTGTAGTACGCGTGCATTCGTAACGGTTTTGTTCTTAAGTTCTCTTCTTGTCTCCATAAGTATTTTTGTCTCTTGACTGATTTTTTCCTCCTTATCTCTCCTAGGATTTGTATTGCACTTTTTCTCTGCGTTTTTAATAGCTTCCATTAAGAGTTATTTTAAGTTATCATTTAAGGTTTCGACAACCATAACGTCTATATTTGTTGTTTCTAGACATCTCAAAATTCCCTCTTCGAAGGACATGGTGTTTTCGATTGGATTCCATCCTAATAAGTGTGTTTTTATTCATTCTATAAATTCTATAAATTTAATATTGTCTTAACATTGTTTCATGCGAATGCTGAAACGAGAACAAAAATTAACTCTCCACTTACTTTTGCTGCTATAAAAAAGCTTGTATTAACTTCACTAACTTTGTCAATTTAACAGAAAGATAATCCGTTATGCATTCTTGTATGAAGCAAGCTCTACTGATGTAAGCCTTCTTGGCACTTATATTTAAATAATATTGACCATGAAACAAGTATTCTTAATATATTAGCTACGAATAATTAAATATTTTCAAAATTTTTACATTCACTACAAAGTAATACTAGCACCCTTATCTACACCAGCGCCACCCTAGCGACAAACTAAGCAAACAGGTAAAATAATGTACACAAATTTCAAGGCTGCACAATTTTGACCTATCTGTTTTATAGGTATCCATATATTTGCCCTATCCCAGGTATCGTAAACCACAAATATTGAGAAGAAAAACGGTATTCCAATGTTGTTGATTTATCATCATCTTTGGCTCTACAACCCTGGGTGGGTCTTGGCCTGATTAAGAATTAGTCTCTATTACCCCCTATCTTTCGCCCTGGCTTTCCAATTTTTGACCACTAGATTCCTCAAGTCATCTTCGACTTGAGTTTTAAATATAGATCTTCACCTGCCTCTCTTCATGGTTCCTACTTGCTCTTGATGTAATATCTCCCTTTGGGGGTCTCCAGTGTCCATTCTTTCAAGTTGTCTAGTCTCCTTAGTCTATTAATTTTAATAGACCGGACGATGTTGCATTTTTTATAGCATTGATACAACTTAAAATGGTAGGGCCTGCGCCATATCCCGCTTTCTTGTATTCCTCCGTATATGTGTCTAAGTATTCGTCTTCCAAAGCAGCCTAACAGTTCTTCGTCACTTTTTACCATAGTACATCTGACGCGTATGTCAGGACAGGTTTAATAAGAGTTTCATATATTGTATCTTGGTTTTTCTGCTTTCGGGATTCGTGACCTTCATGCATTTTGTATTATATACGTTGACCTGCAGTCCCATTGTCTTCGGGGCTTTTTCTAATATTTCAAAAGCCTGTATCAGGTCTCTTTTTGTCCGTGTTACTATGTCAATGTTATCTGAGTAGGCCAATATCTGTACACTTTTATTGATGATGATACCTCTGGATGTTATGCTCGATTTCTCTATGGCTCTTTCTAGCGCAATGTTAAACAATAGGCACGATAGACTGTCTCCCTGGCGCAATCCAGTATGTGTTTGAAAAGACCTTGACACTCTGTTTTGTACCTTGACTTTGCACTTAACTTTCGAAAGAGTTGCCTTTATCAATGTTATTGTATGCGACGGAATATCTAGTTCTGTCATGGCATTATCAAGTTCATTCTGTCTACATTGTCATAAACGCTTTAAAAATCTATAAAGAGGTGGTGGGTATCAATTCCATGTTCATATGCCTTTTCTAAGGTTTGTCTGAGAAGGAAAATCTGATCAATTGTTAACCTTTCTTTTCGGAATTCACATTGGTATTTGCCTATTTTTTCCTCAGTATATACAAGTAAATGATCATAAAGTATATAAGCCAGTACTTTGTAAGCCGTATTTAAGAGGGTAATGACTCGATAGTTGTCACATATAAGTTTATCCCCTTTCTTGCGAATAGGTATTACAATACCTAGATTCCAACTATCTGTGAGTTTTTCTTCTCTCCAAATGGATGCAACAAGTTTTATTATGTATTTTTTTAACGCGTTTACTCCATATTTGAACAGCTCAGGGGGTATACTATCTTCTCCAGGGTATTTGTTGTTTTTTAACCTTTTTATTGCCTTGGCAACTTCTTCTTCTCTTGGTATTATTTAACTTCCTCTTATCGTCTACGTCTCCACTGTGGTCATTTATGTCACTTCTCGGCTTATTTAATTTCTCAGCAAAATTCTTCGCCCATCTCTACAGTATTTTATCCGGCTCATTGATAATTTCGGCTTTTTTACTTTTTATAATGGTTATTCTATTTAAATTCTTTTCTGTTGTGGCTCACATTTTTATAAAATTTTTGCGCTTCGCTTTGTGAATTGAGCCTTTCTAGTTACTGTAGCTAGTTTGTATGGTGATAATTGCCGTCTTTATATTGTCTTTTCCTATTACGTTTTTTCCAATGAAAAGCGCTATTCCTCGTTCTGTGAGATCGCTTCTTTAGGGAAAGACAAATCGGCTACACTAATATTTAGAACTGCTGTCAATAAAGTCACGATAGCGAATATGATAGCCAACATTGATATCCAACGATCGATATCGGTAATGGAACTAAAAGAAGAAGAAGTTGCCCTATCTTCTGTTACTGGGTATTTGTTAAGGTTATCTCTATTACTTTTAATAATTTCCTCCGTATTTCAAAATTTAAAAAAGAAAGATTTCTATTCAAATAATTTTGTTACTGCTACCTTGTTTATAGTTAAACTCCATGACAAAAATTTAGTTCATATAATTCTTAGATTAAAGAATTTTTAATTCATTTAAGTAGACATCATTATTCATGGGAAAGCGTGAGGGAAAATGTGGATTGCATGTCTGTAAGTAACCACTTAGGTAAATGATACCGCCCTGCGTCTTATTTCGATGTTGTTCAGGAAAAGAGAACGATAGACAGAACCAAGTAGACTCATTAGTTGATTACCTGGACAAACACCCTTTCAACTTGAACTTTTTTAACTTTATGTAAGACTACAACACGAAGGGTTGAAACAATGTTAAGGATTTTTTACAAATTAATTTTTATTTAATACTACAACAAAAAAGCGTGTTTATTTTGCACAAACAATAGCATGGTCAGAAGAATGAATTAACTATTTTTATGATAGCTATCTATTTATACCAATAAAAGAGAATTTATTTATTTTATAACTAACAAGTTTCTACTAGCGAAACAAACGGTGATCTAAACTTAACTGAAACCAATTCAAAGTTGTAGAGAGTGAACAGATTATCCATAAAAAGGTTTATCATATTATCAAGTATAAAGTAAAACTAAAATATTAAAGGATATTATAAAATTAATGTATGGTCTCAACAAAAAGTTGGACAAAATCGAATATAGGCAAACTCAGCAACTTACTAAGTTATATTATATCAATAGACTCAAAGGAACTATGAATTATAACGTAGAATACAAATGGCATCCTTAATTGTTAAGATATTTAGTTAATTGTTAAAATTACAAACTCAGTCAAAACACCTGACTTTAAAATGATTGTTGGTCATTGACATTGAGCACTGTACGTAAACAAACTGACATTGATACGAAGTATTTTGATATAAAGAAATACAAATACAAGTACATAATTAGTACCAATACCGTGAATTAAAATTCAGTTTTGGTATTAAGATGTTACTAGCATCATTATCAATCCTTCCACCACCACAAACGGAATGAACTGGAAGCACTTCTACATGTTAGCAATCTTCAATTGGCTATAATAAAATTAACGTTTGGAAAAATTATATCAATTTTCAAAACAAAGAATTCCAAATATTGTGTTAGGCAGATGGCGCCGCATGATAATATCACTAAAAAAATCAAATGTATGACAACATCTAACTACCCACTACGATGTAAAATCGAAATTGATGGGAAAATATTAAAGCAGGCAGCAAGGTTTATATATCTGGGAATATATATATAACTATAGTTTATTTTTATGAACGAGAGAGTAATTAGCATAATTTTAACTGGTACCTCCGACCACTCCATGGGCGTGCTCAAGATTAATTGAAAAATTACTTTGAATAATTGTAAAAAATAAATGAATTATTTCAGTGTTATAAAGTGTTATGTGTATGTAAACAAAAGTGACCTCTTTTATCACACACTATATTAGAACTGACTGGCCTACATTAAAAAGGGTTTTAAAAAATTCACATTTTTTTTAATTTTTAAAAATTACAAAAGAGAAAAAGAGTTTTTAAAACCGTCTAAGGTATGTTAAATAGATGAATAAAAATATTAATATAAAACTTACAGCTACTTGTTACAAATCCAAATCAGATTCAGAAGATGAACTTTCAGAACCAAGATTTATAATAACTGGCTCGATCATTTTATCAGTAATATTGTCCAGCTTCCACATTTTTTCCTCTTCTTTAATAGTGTGATTTACTGCCTTTTCCCAGTTTTCAGGTTTTACATTATTTACGGCCTCCAAAAACAACTGTTTTACATCATGAATTTTAAAAGTGGTATTTTTTCTTGAAACTTCACTCCTTATCTGTGCCCATACCAGTTCAATCGGGTTTAATTTACAATGATATGGTGGGGATCTAAGTACTGTCATTCCACGATTTTTTGGCAATTTCATCAATTTCGTATTTTTAAAATTTTTCTTTATGAAGGGCACACAACGAATAAAGTTCCTTTCTTATAGATCCGGGATGGTACGTAATATTTTTTGAACTCAGCCAATTCTGCAAGTCTTTTTTAAATCACTTGGTTGTGGGCAGTCCTTCTATAAGTCTGGAGTGATAACTTGCATTATCCATTACTATTACACAGTTCTTAGGAAGAAGATCTATCATTTGTTCGAACCATTCTTGAAAGACATCAGCGTTCATGTCTTCGTGGTAGTCACCGGTACGAGTTAATTCAAAAGTTAATAAACCACCTTCAACAAAACCGTCTGAACTGCCAATGTATACTATTATCAGCCTGCGTCCCTTTCCTGATGGTGGGTTTAAACCAGTAGATAAGTTATTTACAAAAGCGTGCCTTTGACTTGTAAGTTTCATCCTGCCAAAGTTTATTTGGTGTATGACCCTCGTTGATCCATGTTTCATCAAGATAAAATATTTTTCTTTTTTGGTTTCTCATTTCCTTTATGGTTCTTAGAAAATGTCTTCTCCATATGACAATATCGCTTCTTTCTAATAAAATAGACTTCCTGGGATTCTTTTTCCAGCGGAAGCCTATTATAAAAGTTTCCATAACGTACTTCGACTCATTTCTGGGTAATCCTTATCATCTCGAACTGAGACAAGAACTTCATCCAATGTTGGAAATTCTTGTCTAAAGAAGGATTCATGCACTTTCCGTCGAAGTCCTTCTTTAAAATAATATTCTATTTGAAATTTTGGTTTCCCTGGAGCATTACGTGGCATTTGAAAACTACCACATTTCTCTTCTTTAATAACTCTGTAAATCGTAGATTTCCCAACACCAAGTGTACTGCTAACTACCTCAACGGTCTCATCAACACTTTCACATAAACGTTTGTCTGTAAATGATTTAAAACAATTAAATATTAATGTTTTTTCATTAACTGTTAAAGGACCAATTTTTCGGCGTTTACACGGCACTTCCAAATTTTCCATAACACTAGTATACACAATAAACTGCACCTTGCAACTGAAGTACCTACTTTTAGTGAACTGTTAAGAATTTTGAATACGCAACTTGGACCTTCCTACAAAATGGAAAAACCCACTATCACATTTTCTGTGGAATAAGTTTAGAAGGTAATTATCTAGTCAATTACTGTCGTAGATTCCTGGAATTAAAAAAGAAATAAATGTTTGATTGTTGAAACCCTTACTTCGTGGAATGCACTCATTTCACATTAAACTTTATTTTGCAAATAGGTAGGTACTTATTAAACTTTTATTGGTTGTATATAACCAATAAAATAAACATCTTACATTTCTTGCAAATCCATTAGTACCTGTTAACCTCCATCACTGCGACACTGGCAACCTTATTTAGGGATTAGTAACCCTCACAACTATTGTATTCTATTATGCTCCAAACTTTATACCTGGTGGTCATACTCAATTTAAAATTGTTTACTTCTGTAAACTTGTTGACAAATATCTGTTTTTCATTGAGTCACCCGTATCAACAATTTAGGGATTTGCATACATAATTTATTGTTTTATTCCTCTCTCATACATAAAAATACACTATAGTTACGGAGATGTTAAAGAAGTACGACAGCAAAGCTTAAAACCAAGTAAAGTGGCGAGATATTCTAATGACACAATCTGGAACAACAAACACCTAAAACAAGACACAAAAACAAGAATCTATAAAGCAGCAAACAGACCTATATTAACATACACAGAAGACATAAATGGATAATTGACAAAACGGAAAGAGAAGTGAAACAAACACAGTAGTAAAATATATATAAGGTTGAATGCTCGAATAAATGGACTTTGATCAGATGAAAGACAGATATTGAGCACAGTTTTATTAATTAAATCTTGCCCAAGTACTTTTGCTTCCTAGATGCCCCTGAAGATGCTCTAGGAAGCGAAAGTACTTGGGCAAGATTTAATTAATAAAACTGTGCTCGGTATCTTCCTTTCATCTGATCAAAGTATTAGTAGAATAGCAGATAATAGGATAGTACTAATAGCATGAGATAAGTCACCAAATGGACGAAGAAGTATTGTCAGACCAAGAAAAAGATGGTGCGATAATTTAAACAATTTAGGAGGCCAGTATTAAACAAGAAACATATTTTAAAGCCTACATATACATAGAAAAAAGAAGAAAAATTATATCAGCCAAAAAAATAACAATTGATCATATGCACTGTGCATCTAGATATAAACTAAAAATAAAATGAAAAGTTCCTACTTGCATACCCTGGATCTTAATTCTGATCTTAATGCAAAAACGTGGCATCACGACATACTTCTACCATAGGGTGTGAAGACTAAATAAGAAATAAACATGTTATAATTTCGATTCAGTAGCTGGCCAAGAAATTCGAAGATTCTATTAGATTTTTTATTTCGTAAAAAGTTTATTGTCACATCCTACAAAATAAAGATATGTTGGACATATATTCTGATCATTCGGTTGTCTTACATGGAGCATTAAGAAGATTGTACCTACTTTACATACCTTTAAAAGCTACAAATCAATTAAATAACGAAGTAGAGAAATTCATCAAATTCAATCATTTCTCATGTAAATGTTAGTGTGTGAAGCAGTAGTAGAAACTTGTAAAAAGTTCGAAGATAGAGGAACCAATCAAGAAATTCACAAGATTTAGCTTTTTTTAATGAAAAGACAAGGAGGAGTAACACTAAGAAGGAAACATAGTTTTCTTGTAAATCTAGATCATATATAGATGGTTCAATATGGAATTAGAACGATGCTCTTTTTACGCCCATATACTTTGCAACTATGAGAATTTAAGGAAATTTTCAGATGTATTCATTTTGAAGACTGATTTACCAAGTGAGAACTAAAGCAGAGCGATAAACTAGCTACTCTAAGAGAGATCTTCGATACTTTTGCTTCCAACTGTAGTTTCTACAAAGCTTCTGCGTTTACAACAGTTGACAAACAAGAAACAATTGGTTACATTAGAGCCGTTGTTCATTCAAAGCTTAGCACGTGGTGGTCGTGTGTATTAAAGTATAAAAAAATGCTTATTAAAAGCTTAAAATTTTTATTTCAAAGAAGATTTTTTCGGAATTAAATCATTCCATCATCAGTTTAATAAAAAGTTGTCAAAAAACATTGTATGGCCACATGAAAACATAGGAAGGAACTCCGTATTAAAAAACATTCCTCATTGTGTTTATGAAGGTAAATGCAATAGACTGTTAATTTGATATGGCGAATCCACTTGGCCTCCCTCGCTTAGGAGGATTTTTAAATAATATTAGATGCTCTGCTACACTTTCACGAAATGCCAGAAGATCCATTATCTTCTTTTTGTTGATTCCTAATATAAGAGCTTGGTGTATGTACTCCAGCCACGAATTCACTAAAGTCAGATCAATTGAGTGAAATATCATCCTAATAGTCCATTTTCTAGATCTAACGAATGAACGATAAATACTTAACAAAAAGTCGACCTTACCACCCCTCCCATATTTTCATTATACATTTTTATTGCCTCTGGTCTTGGGATTTGGAGGTAACTATTTGATTTTTTGTCCCATCTAATACAGCAGTCCTCTTTTCCGATTCCAATAAAATTGGACGCTGTGATAACCGATTTGTTATCGTACTATTTGGATATTATAATTCCGTCTTTACTAAGTGCAACAGAAGAAGATCCACGCCCTTTTTTCTTTAATTCTTTATGAGTAGATAGTTGAGGATTTGAAAAACGGTTTACTCTTATCGTACCTACTGCAAAAATTGATTTTGCCAACAAAAATTGGAAAATATATTAATTTCCGAAATAGTTTTCGAAATAAAGACCATGATTTTCATCACTAATTCTTTCTGTTAATTGCATAACAACCCCTGCGGCACTATATAGACCGGATTTATTTCAGTAGTGCTACCTTAATATATTAAAAAGTCATACATTATACCACTTTGTCCCGCTAAAACATAAATTTTAATTCCCCACTTCTTCGGCTTATTTTTGACGTACTCAAAAATAATGTTCAGTTGGCCTTTAAATGGAATTATTTGTTCATCGACACAGGGATTGGTTTCTAGAGGAAGCTCCTGACATCTTCTTCTAATGCAATCGTATAGGTCCCGGACTTTCCAAATTCTGTCTGTGTTATTTTCGGGACTACTAGTAATATCCACTAAATGTAATGCAGCTTGAAGAATCTTTGAAGGCCAATGGAATCTTTTATTAGCGCAATTCCATAGAGGGGACTCCAATACATCCGAACTCTCGGAAACTGCAAATTGCCAATTGCAATATGTACACCAATAAACTTTTTCATTTCTTCCAATGTTGTTGGACTCATTCGTGGTATATTCTTTTGAGTAATATATAAATTCGTCATGCTCACCATCTGCTGCATTACTTCTTCTGGAATATATCTCATGAAAAAACCAATGGGAGGAGGTATTTCATAAACAGGGTCAGGGGCATGTGTATACCACTTTATACGTCTTGTTTCATATGTTACATTATTCATCCATTCAATTTTCGATTTTTCAGTGAGGTCATATTTCTTGTGGAAATCTTCTATTTCTTGTTTTAGATCGACGTTTTCGTCTAGTTCCCTTTTATTTTTATTTGTTACTTCTGAGCACGTTTTCTTTAGTTCTTGATTTTCTAGATCACTTTCTGCAAGTAGGGCTGAAACATCTTTATCTTTGACAGTCATGTCTAGTTCTTCATCGTCCTCAATATCGACCTCTTCATCAGATAACACCAGAACATCCGAGTCGTCATAATTTTCTAAATAAAACAACAGTTGCTCTTCAGTAAGGGGCTTCTTGTTTTTCCACATTTCCTGAAATAAAAAAGAAAACATAAGTAAACAGTACATATCTAATTCAAAACGTCCAACTAATAATAATTGCACACAATATTTAAAAACTTCATAAAAAGCATTTGGACCAATAACATTATTTAAGCATAAAGTTATTTTGTCCCTGCACAGGGACATAAAAAAATACCCCCTCTATAAACACCACACTATCTTTAAATGCAAAACTATTGATAGGTATAGCAAAATTAATTCTTGTACTTACCAAATTCACAAGGTTACAGTTGTTGTTGGACAAAAAACCAGACTTATATGTAATTATTTATGTATAACTTTAACTTTCGCTGACTTATGTCAAACCTGAAATTGTTTAAACGTCACCCATAGGCGTGCATAGTCTTTTAGTTACTTTAGAAAGGTTGTCGATTCCAAGGTAAATTGTTTGTTCGGCGCTCAAAAAACACAATCTATTTATTTAAAATTATAGAAAAATTTGTCCCTGTGGAGGGACAAATCTACTACGAGGGTACTTTTTTTTAATGTAAGTGGAACTGAAAGGGTTAAATAGGAATCAATAATAACCTGTCTTTAGGAAAACACTCCCACTGGGCAACTAAATTCAGTTTCATATTACCTACGTTGAAAATGCTTTTCTTTGTTAAACATGCAACGAAATATTATTCTATTAGGTTCAATAACTTAAACTAATCAGCAAAATGATCAAATAAATACTCATCGTGGTATTTTCTCTATTATCTTAACGAATACATCTCCGTTATCTTGAAGTTGTAATGAATTGTGTCGCATTTTATGTGTTTTAATTTATTCGTAAAATTTATCAAACCTCCCATGGGATAATGAGCAAGGAATGAAGAAGTAAAAAGGGGTGGAAGTATTTATGCATATTTTTGACGGCTGCTTTGGTTATTGTCGTTCCGTTTCAAGATAACAGATATCCAAATTAAAATTTCGGCACTGGGGTAACTAGCATTTTAAATACATTTTTTTTATTTTAAATATTTTTTTATGTGATTAAGCTACAATTATTGGTTGTGATTGTGATAAAAATCACATTTTTAAAAAACTAATGCTTGACGCTTTAATTTTCACTCCGGAAATCGTTCTCATAATGATCGATTTGTTTAACAAACATAATATTTTATATTAATATTAATAAACGTTGTTAAATTCTTAATATTTTACTGCAAACCTCACATATGACTCATACAGACGATAACGTCCAATGCTATAAGGAAAGCAATTCCCACGGGAATATCATAACAAGTCTTTTGGGTTTTTGGGAGAAACTCTCCTGAGATGGGTGACTTCTCCTAGGTGGGTCTCCTGGGCTCGGAACGTATCATACTCCGAGGAATTAAAATAATATTTTCAAACTTTAGCGCTGAAATTTATTCATGTAATGTTGGAAGTTAGGAAGTTACGAGCCCTCTGTAACTCATTCGCGTGTGTGAGTTATATTTCAATAAAGAAAGTGATGAAATTTACGATTTCTATTCGGGAACAAATTGCTATTTCTTTTTCGAGCATATACGTTTCTTGGGTTGAAAGGCTGTCGGGGAAACTGGGCAATTGTTGCGTCAAACTAGGAGAGCCGGTATCGAAAACCTAATCCTAATTTATTTATCACGTTCTAAAATTCTTAAAACGATCCTGTCGTAATTGGAGATAAAGATATTTATTCTTTACAATATAAACGGTACAAACTATAATCATATACACAATAACAATATCGTATATCGGGTGGTGAGTCGTCAAATGAGCCATAAGAAACTAAATGAGAAATTCTAAACTGCTTAATTCCTTTTTCCCTGATTATTTTACATTAAAAGTCGTAAGATACTATTTGTAGAGGATTGACAACTATATTTAAAGCAAATGTTCAAATTGATCTACAATTATGCAAACTCCAGACTGTATCTTATTCGGAGGTGTTTTTCGGAGACTTAATTACAACATTCAAAATACTAAAATTCAATTTTGGAAACCTCGAGGAAATATTTATCATAAACCAAGATGAACGCCTTAGAGGTCATCAATATAAACTAAAGAAAGAAAATTTTTCTATAAGACAAAGACAGAACTTTCTTCCAAATAGAGTTTTTGAGTGCTGGAATAACCTCAACGACAACATTGTCTCCGCTTCCTCTACCAACTCGTTCAAAAACAGACTCGACAGTTTTATATTATAGTTAAAATATTGTTTTTCTTTTAAACCAAAAAATTGTAATTTTATTTCTTTTAGTTTGTAATTTTTGTTATTTACTAGTAGGTGATTAATGAAATTTCTTTGTTTTTGGGCATAATAGGGACTTAGTTCCTCTGCCCTCGCTTATATTATAATAATAATAATAATAATAATAATAATAATAATAATAACCTGTGGGAGTTTTTATCAGTTCTTCTATCAGGCGCGGCCCCCTGCGAATGGGGGATGCTTTCTGGGTATCCGTAGCGCAGATACCCAGAGGGTAACAGGAATACCTGTCGTGGAACAAAAACTGACACCTGGCAGTAGGTATAAAATGCACACCCATGATAATGGAGTTTATTAATTTATGTTTAGGGTCGCTGCCTGGGGATCGCCAGGGCACGTCTGGAGCCGGCGCTGGACGTGACAGCATGCGGGACGTCGGTGGCAGGGTGTTGAGGAGGCGGGCCCCTGTCATACAATCAGCTACAGCCCAACAACAACAACAACCACAAGTGAGTCAAACAACAACAAGAGCTCCACTCGCTGAAGGTGCTGCGCTGGAACATCAGCCGGCGCTCACTCAAGCGGGACGACCGAGGCAGCGTATGAAGTGGACAGTGTCCATAAACGAAAATATTTTGCGCTTTTATTATAAGGTGACAAACCTCGGTCAAGAAACAATCGGCTATCGACAACAACTGTATGCCGAATTTTGCAGGGAGTACCCAGAAATCCAAGTATCTGAACAAAGAGTAGCAGATCAATACCGGGTAATTTTAAGAAACAATCTTATTCCAGAGAATAGACGCGACACCATCAGACGCGAAGTCGAACGGGAGATTCATAACCAAGAGCTAGTTGTGAATCAAGACCATAATGAAGTCCCAAATGAGCAGATTCCTGAGATTCTCATACAAGAAACTCAACCTAATAATACACAGCAGGACAATAACGAGTTGCACGATAGTCTGGCAAACGAAATGGCGCGCGCCGTACAAGAGTTTAGTGGAACAAACCCACTTAGCAGACCACCGCTACCAAAAATAAACTCTTCAAGAAACTAGGAGCGCTGTTACAAATTGTGAACACTGAAGTCCTACCCAATTATATCACAGAAGCCCACACATTGGAATATTTGCATATGCTGATTTACTGTGCAGCAACAGCAATTGCTAATGTTATGGGCATTAAGATCAGAACACGACGGGGTACCAACATCGGAAGGACTGGTAACAGAATAGCACCCTGGGAAAAACGACTGCTGAATAAGATCGAATTACTGCGTAGGGACATTGGACAAATAACAGAGTACATAAGAGGAGTGAGAAGTAGAAAAATCATCAAAAGAGCTGAAGAAATACAGTTTAACACTCTAAGACACTCACGATATGATCCAGAAAACAACACACCTCAACAATGCCTGGACACATTAAAACAAAAAACTATCTGTTTACTCAGGCCGCCTGAGGAGATACAAAGTTAGTAACAACCGGAAATGCGACAATATACTTTTTGAGCAAGCAGAGAAAACTTTCTATAGGAAACTTAATTCCACTGTAGAAAACGCAAATAAATCCTACCCAAGCCAAGAAGAAATTCATGAGTTTTGGGGAAACCAACTTTCGACGCCAGCTACCCATAACAACAATGCTGGATGGATTGAAGACACCACGAACAAATGTCAACACTACAGGAATATTCCTTATGAACCTTTCACCACTGAAGAAGTCTCGAACATTATCAAAGAGCTTCATAACTGGAAATCTCCTGGACCGGACGGAGTTCAAAACTTCTGGCTAAAGAAGTTTTGGAGTGTTCATGAGCTTTTAACAGTATTTATTAATAATATTATTTCTAATTCACAGGAAATACCATCATTCCTTACTCAGGGAACTACTTATCTAATACCGAAGGATCAAAATAACACCCAAGATCCAGCCAAGTACCGCCCAATTACTTGTCTTCCAACTTTGTACAAATTGGTCACATCCTGTGTGGCCCGGCGTATCTACCAACACTGTGCTCTGAACAATATCATAGAGCCCCAACAGAAAGGATGCGCTAAGGGCTCCATGGGATGCAAAGAACAACTTATTATCGACTCAGTCATTTCTAACCAGGCATACACCAAAAAAAGAAACCTTTTTACTGCCTTCATTGACTACAAGAAGGCTTTTGATTCAGTGCCGCATGAATGGCTTATAGATATATTAAAAATATATAAAGTCGATGATAATCTCGTGACCTTTTTGAAGCATATAATGGCAGAGTGGAAGACTAAAATATACCTTCAAATACCTGGTGAAATTAATATCGAAACTGAAGATATCCCTATTAACCGGGGCCTTTTCCAAGGGGACTCGTTGAGTCCACTTTGGTTCTGCCTAGCGATGAACCCACTATCTCAGCTGCTGAACTCTACTGACTCAGGATTTAGCATCAAAAATAACAACACCGTTGTAGCGAAGCTTAATCATCTGTTGTATATGGATGATTTAAAATTAATGGCTTCCACCCGAAACCACCTAGATGAGATGCTAAAAACTGTGGAAAATTTCTCAAATGACATCAGTATGCATTTTGGACTAGACAAGTGCCGTATACTAAATATAGTCAGAGGAAAGGTTCAGCCTGGAGGTTTCGATATGCAAGATGGCCAAAACATCGAGGCAATGGGTGAAAATGATATGTACAAATATCTCGGAGTAAAACAAGCACGTAAAATTGACCATAAACAAATGAAAACGGAACTAACTTCGGAGTTCGTGCGAAGGGTAAGACAACTAAATCGGTCATATCTTAATAGTAAAAATTTGTTTAAGGCATTAAATACGTACGCCTGTTCCGCGCTGAGCTACTCATTTGGTATTATAAAGTGGTCAAAAACGGATATAGAGGGTCTTCAGCGGAAAGTAAGAACACTTCTCACAAAGGCGCAAAAACATCATCCACGTAGTGCAGTAGAGAGAACAACATTACCGCGGTATCAAGGGGGAAGAGGACTTATGGATATAGGTGAGCAATTAGATAAACAAATTGCTAATTTAAGATCTTATTTTCAGGTACAGGCTGAGACATCTACTTTACATCGAGCAATTTGCGCAGTAGATGATACGACGCCGCTTAAACTGAGGGAACAAGAAATGCGCATAAACCACCTGACCCAGCAAGAAAAAATGCGCACCTGGATGAGTAAACCTCTGCATGGGCGACATCTCAATGAGATCAACCAAGAATATGTAGACAATACAGCGTCGAACTATTGGTTGACATCAGGAAAGATGTTTCCCGAGACTGAGGGCTTCCTACTTGCCATTCAGGATCAGGTTATTCCAACTAAAAATTACCTGAAATATATTGTTAAAGATCCTCAAGTACAAAATGACAAATGCCGATATGGATGCCAAGCCCAAGAAACCATCCAACATCTTACCGGTGGCTGCCAGGCATTTGTCGGTACTGATTATAAAGAACGCCATGACTCAGTAGGAAAGATTATCCACCAAGAACTAGCTGACAAACTGGGACTTCTCCATACCGACCATCTTCCTTATTATCAATACGCTCCTGATAGAATGCTTGAAAATGACAACTACAAGCTATACTGGGACCGCACTGTACTTACAGACCAACCAGTGGCCCATAATAGACCGGATCTCATACTAGTTAATAAACTTACTAGACAAACAACACTTATTGATGTGGCGATACCCAACACCAATAATTTAGTTGTTAAATACAACGAAAAGATCGCCAAGTACAGAGATCTAGAAATACAAATCAGGAGACAATGGAGAATGGAAAGTACCCAGACACTACCTATTGTTCTATCTACTACTGGTGTTATTCCCAAAAACCTCCTAGCGAACATAAAACAACTAGGTCTAAATGAACATCTTTATAAGGCCATGCAGAAAGCTGTACTCCTCGCGACGTCCAGATGTGTACGAAAATTTTTGGGAGATACTCCAACATACCAAGTCACCTAGGACTCGATAACATGGAAAGAGTCCCACCAGAGCTCAATCCTTTTGATACCGTAGGTATCTGGGATGAGTGAATTTTCCCCTTAGAGGGAGTGTGAGCCGTATGGCTAAATCTGGATAATAATAATAAATAATAAATATAAATAAATCCTTTTGATACCGTAGGTATCTGGGATGAGTGAATTTTCCCCTTAGAGGGAGTGTGAGCCGTATGGCTAAATCTGGATAATAATAATATATAATATATATAATAATAATAATAAACATCTATATAAGATCATGCAGAAATCTGTGCTACTTTCGACGTCCAGATGCTTGCGAAAATTTTTGGGAGATACACCGACGTACCAAGTCACCTAGGACTCGATAACATGGAAAGAGTCCCACCAGAGCTCAATCCTTTTGATACCGTAGGTATCTGGGATGAGTGAATTTTCCCCTTAGAGGGAGTGTGAGCCGTATGGCTAAATCTGGAATAATAATAATAATTCAGTAGGAAAGATTATCCACCAAGAACTAGCTGACAAACTGGGACTTCTCCAAACCGACCATCTTCCTTATTATCAATATGTCCCTGACAGAATGCTTGAAAATGACAACTACAAGCTATACTGGGACCGCACTGTGCTCACAGACCAACCAGTGGCCCATAATAGACCGGATCTCATACTAGTGAATAAAATTACCAGGCAAACAACACTTATTGATGTGGCGATACCTAACACTAACAATTTGCTTGTTAAATACAACGAAAAGATCGCCAAGTATAGAGATCTGGAAATACAAATCAAGAGACAATGGAGAATGGAAAGTACCCAGACAGTACCTATTGTTCTATCTACTACTGGTGTTATTCCCAAAAACCTCCTAGCGAACATAAAACAGCTGGGTCTAAATGAACATCTTTATAAGGCCATGCAGAAAGCTGTACTCCTCGCGACCTCCAGGTGTGTACGAAAATTTCTGGGAGATACTCCGACATACCAAGTCACCTAGGGCTCGATAACACGGAAAGAGTCCCACCAGAGCTCAATCCTTTTGATACCGTAGGTATCTGGGATGAGTGAATTTTCCCCTTAGAGGGAGTGTGAGCCGTATGGCTAAATCTGGGATAATAATTAAACAGATTTCAAAATTTTGCAAAAATATAATACATTATTTGATAGAACATTGTAATAAAAGTTATACCACACGTAGTGCAGAATGTGTAAACGGATTTGCGTTTGGCTACAACATGGTTAGATGTTAACAATATTTGAATTATCAATAGTTTTATTTTATGAGTTCTTGTTTAAAAAGCAAGTAAAGTCAATAAAATCTACTAGGAATATTGCTTTAGGTGGCTGCTCTTTCATGTTTTATGAACGTTGTGATACGGTGCATTGTCTACAACTAAAACTGATATTCATGGTAAATGCAAAATTAGTTTTTCTTGTAGCTTTTTTTGTCATAATTTTCAAAGTGCATTTCACCGTTATAGTAAGCACTATTAGATTTTGATGAAAATCTCAAATTAGCATTTAAAATAAGTACATTTAACAAGGTAACTGAAAAAAGTTCTGGATTGTAATAATCACTTGAGTTTAAATGTGTGTGAAAAGAGTATTATTATATATAATAAAAAAAGGTTTTTTCGCAAAAAAAAACGTCTTCTTTGTTAAGTGGAGACAAGAATGGAGACCTAGACACATCGTAATAGAGGACCTCCTTTAGGGTTATTGGACAATATCAACCGCATCAATCACAAGTAGATTCAAGGTGCTCAAGATCGGATGATTCTTCTTCTTCTTCTTTCTTCTTGTATGTAGGCTTTAAAGCGTGTTTCTTCATCATTATTAGCCTCCCAAATGGTTTAAATTATGGCACCTTCTTTTTTTTTGGTCTGCCAATACTTCTTTGTCCATATGGTTATTTATTTCGTGCTATTCGTACTATCCTATCCTCTGCCATTTTACTAATGTGTTCGTTCCTCTCCTGTTTTCGTTTTGTCACCAATACATTTATGTCTTAATATAGGGCTAATTGCTGCTTTATAGATTCTTGTTTTTGTGTCTTATCTTAGGTGTTTGTTCTTATAGATTGTGTCAGTAAGATACCCTACCGCTCGACTTGCTTTTAAGCTTTGTTGTCGTACTTTTTCTTCAAAATCTCCGTAACTAGTTATATCTATTCCCAGATATTTAAACCTTACTTCCTTCTTTATTATTTTCAAATCAATTTTGATTTTACATCTTAGTGGGTATTTGGATATCATACAGTTGGTTTTTCCTGCTGATTATCATTGTATTTCTTGGTTCTTGTATTGAAGATGTGTGTTAATCTTTCTAGCTCGTCTTTTGTCTCGGCGATTAGTGCGGCGTCGTCTGCATAACATATTAAATATATACTAACATATAGTAAAACGTCGGATGCATAAAACATGTGAAATTATATCCACATTGAAACAGCGCAAGCTAGAATATCTTGGACATATAATGCGAAACGATCATAGATATAACCTGCTATAACTTATATTACACAAAAAAGTCTACGGAAAGAAGGGACCAGGAAGAAGAAGAATATCTTGGCTCAAGAACTTACGAAGATGGTTTTCCTTGACCACTTTAGGACTATTTCGCACTGCTGTCAATAAAGTTAGAATTGCCAGGCTAGTAGCCAACATCTGTAACAGATAGGCACAACAACAAGAAGAATATATTAAAATAGCCTATATACCTTTTATAAAGGAATTTTTAAATAAATTTCTTGTGATACATGGTATACAGCCAGTTACAGGAATTTAGTTTCCTTGTAGATTTTAAAAAGAATATTATTTTATTCAACGACGAAGAAACCTTTACAAGAAATGAAGTCACTAATCATCACAATACTTATATCCGGGCTGACGTAAATCCTAATAGTAAAAAATCTGCGTCACCATCAGAGTAATTTTAAACTAAACGTTTGGGCTAAAGCTGTCAACAATTATTCAGTGGGACCAGTGTTTCTTCCAAATAATTTAAACGGATTACCATTTTTTACAAAACTAGCTGTCTCTTTACTTACAAGATGTACCCTTGGCGATTAGATAAAGTATGTGGTTGTTTCAGGATGGTGCTATATCCCATTTAAGCAAAAACGTTAGAGGATATTATGGCCACCGGGCAGTCCAGATCTTAGTCATATGAATTTTTATTTTTGGTAATTTATGAAAGGTTATATTTATTTCTTGTAAATAACTAGTCAGGAACAATTAAGAAACCGAATTTAAGAAGCTGTAGTATTGATTATTAAAACGATGTTCAGCCTGTATACAGGAAGAGGGAGTTCATTTTCAACACTATTTAAATCAAATTAATATCTTTTTTATTCCTAATTCAAATTTATGAGTTTTTACTTGTTAAAATATAATATTAGATTTAAAAAAGTAGCTGCATCTTCGAAATTAGTGAGTTTACAGACAAATACAAACAGACAAAAAAGTTTTAAAAGAGGTTAATTATTCTATCGATGTCCCTCTCTTGTTAGATGTTATTCTATTCCTCTCTTAATCCAGTATGACACACCAAAAAATCTAGGAAGATAGGATTTGAAGACCCTCTAAATATCTAAAAAAAAAATAAAAAAAAGAATATATTCGCTACCTATGTACTTTAGTTATACTGACTATGGCATGCTGACATACCTAATCTAATTTTCATAAAAAAGTTTCAAACCGTTTTGGACAAATAATAAAAATTTTTGATTTATTTTATAATTTTAACATACCGTATTATTTCCTGGGTACATTTTTACATATAGGTAAATAGGCCAAATCGTCTTATATTCTTGAATACTGATAATCTATGTGACTTTCCTTTCACGCTCTTCTCCAGGTTCCTTCTCCTATCGGGGGTTGGAAATTATCGTCGCTATAAAATTTTCCCTAAATCATGCCTGTTTCATAAGTTAGTAAACATCTAGCTTTGTTTCCAGTCTATTTGTTATTATTCTGGTAAGTAACTTGTAGATGTGTTTTAACAGGCTGTGGGTTGGTAGTTCTCGAGGTCTGTTGGATCACCCTTTTTGTATAGCAAAATTGTACGTAGCATTGTGCCATTTTGTGGGTGTATTACTTTGATATTTCTTTATATTTTCTAAAAGTGTGTCTTTTTCAATCTTCACAGCTTCTATGTAACAATATTTTTTCTCTCATTGCTTTATTTCTTTTCGTTTTCTCCACTACGTTTCTTTTACTGAATTTTCTAACTTTTCTGTAGGTTGCTCATCATGATTTTGTTGAATTATGTATAAATATGTATAGAAATCTCATACTACCCTTACTAATTCATCTCTGTTGCTGATGATTTTTCCATCTTTATCCTTTAATTTCATTATTTTAAAACACTTTTAATTTAACAAAAAACAAAATGTTGGTTAATTAAAATCCAACAGATGAATCGTTACCTCACATTTTGACATATACTCAAAATAAGTAGAACACAAGTGATTTTTTTTTTAATATTTCAAATACCAAATATCAAATCTTTGCATGTGCGTTTTTTGTATTATTTTAAGATATGTTGTTTCTACCCAAAAGTGGGTCCCATATGTTTAACTAATATTTTTTATCCGAACACATGTTGCTCAATATCCACTAATCTCGTTTGAGCCTCTCGAACAAAGCCTCTGCGAGGGTCCTTCGCGTTACATATTCAATTAAACAAAAATCTATCAACTGCTCTAAACATAAGCACCTTAATCCTGGTGCTGGGGACACGAAATCCTTCGTATAGATAGATATACGTGTGTACCCTGCTCGTCCTTCCTTTAACTACTTGCGGAACAGTGGCGGTCGTTGTACTATTGCAAGAAATACTCTTTTTTAATGAGTGGTTTAAACGTCTATGTTTTCTATTAAGTTGCTATTAAGTGCAAAGTGGAAGTCTCATTTTCTATTAAATAAAGTGGAAATAATATAAATGTTTTATGATACCAAGATATAAAATCTATGAAATCGATCAAAAAAAAAACACAAAAAAAACTGATGGAATGCTAAACGGATATAAAAATAATTGACGGAGAGGAAAAAGTGATAGTTGGAGCAATTGTTTACGATATTAAACAAAACGTATATACAGTCTGTCCCAAAACCCTTTTTTCAGTGCGTCACTAATTTTAACGTCATATAGTATTTTAAGAATGTCGAGAATTATTGCCTGACATTTTAGTTAAATCTGACAGTTTGCAGGATCGTAATCGGCTAAACGTGAAAAGGTTATTTTTTTTTAATGCATAGCAGTTTGTCATAATTCTATTCTATTCTGTTCTATTTTATACATTCCATGGAAAGTGCTTAATTAGCTAAGATTTGTTTAACGATTTATTATTATTTATTACAAACACTAGGGAATTGGAAGGTTTGTTTATTTAAAATAACGCTTTCTCCTAGAATCTTTTGGAGATCCCTCCAGAAACTGACAGAGAATGTAGCGTAGAAGCAATTTTAAACTGTTTGTCCTCGTTTTAGTGTAGTGTTTTGTATAATTTATGTTAGTTTTAATGTTTCAACTTCCTACGCTTGCTGGATAGATCTTATTTTGACGAAATGCCCCTGAAGATGCTATTATAAGCGAAAGTACTTGGGCTTGATTTAATTATTTTGTGCTCGATAATAGCCTTATTTTCAAAGTTCATTTATTCGAGCATTCAACCTCATTTCATTTACATTTTAGAATTAGATTATATCAAAAATGCATTCACCTGATCATATGCATATGAAAAGTTTACACTACTAAATAGAAAATAACAAAAAGGTTAGATAGTCAAACAACTTATCTTTACAGCCCTATAAGTCCATAGGAAAATTCCTCTTGGCACGGTTACATCAGTTTGTGGCTGTAAGGACAAACCCAGGGGAGTCTAATGTAGTCAAACCAGGCACTGGTCTATCTGCTCCGAGAAATCGGTAACTCCATAACCAAGTTGTTAACTATTCAAGAAATTTAATATTTTCCATTGAATATTCTTAAATGAATATTGTCAAGTGACGGAATTTGGAACACGCACCCACGCCAAAAAAATATCTTTTTATGTGGAACTCTTATAAATGATCTTGATTTTATTAGAAAAAATTACTTATTATTATTATTGAATTATATTTTATTCTTCCCCAGATTATCTTCCTTGCTCCTATCCCGTCACTTTTCGTAACAAAATTTCACTGATTGGCGTGTCTGCGCTAAGTTCTGACCAGAAACTAACGGCTTCCGCAGAGACTCGACCAATCTTCCTTTCAAAGCGACTACTGCGCGTGCGGGGAAAAATGTCCATTTAAAAATCGATAGCTGGCGGATCATAAGAAATTCCTTGAGGGGTTTTAATTGGACTAGTCAGTAGCGTAAACGCTACAGTGCTAAGAAGAATGGGTACTGAGAGAGAACTCCTAAATAATATAAAAAAATAGAAAAACTAGTTATCTAGGACATATTTACAGAGGAGAAAAATACGACTTTCTACGACTTATAACAGAAGGGAAAGTAGAAGGAAGAAGAGGTCCAGGAAGAAGAAAATGCTCCTGGTTGAAGAAGAGACTGGACAAGCATGGACACACATTCGATTCTAAGAACAGCTCAAGTTAGAGTGCAATTTGCTGTAGTTATAGCCAACCTTCAGTAATGGAGAATGCACCTTAAGAAGAAGATTCAGAAAATACAGAGAAATACACAAAGCAATGTTATAGCAGGTTCGCAAACTATTTTTGCTGATAAAATAAATATAAACCTACAACTATTATAGGATTTCGCTGCAAGACTAGTTATCTTCAGCCTGAAAGTTACGATAAGATTATTCGAAGTTTTTTCTTGGAGGCTATCTGTCGGATTCCTGATAATACTATCCTGAGACCTGGCTGGTCGATGTCTCTATCATTTTATGTCCCCTCCTGCTTATCATTTACTATATACACCAAGTGTCCATACAATACATTTTTCTTGGTTGATTTTAAAATGTTATGACTAAAAGGTTACTGAAATCAGACTGAAGATTACTGTCATAGATATTTAACATATGTAAAAATTAACTTAAAGTGTACATTCGTCCCAAGACATTCATCGGATATTTCGGAATTTTTATTTTCATCATATTACGAGATAGTTTTTGATAGTATAAAGACAGGCGATTTGTTCCAGTTTCTCTAATAGATCATACAATATTGCAGTCTGTTAACATCTATATGTTCACCAAACCATGAAGTTGCAAACTCTTTTGAGAGAAAGAAAAGATTACCATAGCTCCAAAAACAAGCAATTTTCGGGTTAATATGTACGAAATAACAAAAAGAGAAATAACAAAAGAAGATGTTTATAAGCATTAATTATTTCTGGTACATGCTCAAAATATACATAGGACAGTCAGGAAGAAATTTGTAAAAAAACCGATAAGGAAACACAGAGCTGGTTTTGTCAGTTTAATAAATATTGAGAGATATTGGTATTATTGCTTAGTATAAAATTTGCCGTCCTCTTATATGATATAAAATCTACTAACATCTATGACATATGCCGTTATATTAAAGATAAATTTGAAAATATGATATTGAGGCTGCAAGTGAAGCTTTGGGTATAAAGAAAAACACGAAACAAAAAATCAAGAATGGTGGTCGGAGAATATGCAAACGTTAGTAAACAAGAGAAGAAAACTGCTTATCAGAAATGGATATCAACGAGAAAGGAGGAAGATGTATAAAAAATTAAATCGAGAAAAGAGAAGTAGTGAAAAGTAAAAATGAAATGTGGGATCGAAGATGTTCAGAGGTAGATAGGTATATGGGTGGAACAAGAGTTGGGCAAGCATGGAAGGTGATAAAGTCCCTCGGAGGGAGAGAAAGGAAAAATATAACTTACAGTTAATAGATCTAAAATAGTGGAAACACAATTATAACGTATTACTGACAGATCATAGATGAAAATTCCAAGAGATCAAAATGGTAGAAATATCGGAACATACACAAATAATTGAAATAACAACCGGAGAGTTAAGCAATGCCGTCAAAAGATAGAAAAGGGATGAAGCAGCGTGACCTGGAGACATCCCAATTGAGTTGGTAAAGTATGGACCATAAATATTACGATATATGTTAGTTCAACTATTTAACAAATTCTTAAAAGGATAAAATATTCCTGATGATTGGAATTTTAGAAACATCAGCTTAATATTCAAGAAAGGGGATAAACGCAAATGCTCTAATTATAGCGGAATAACCGTTATCAGCTTAGTGGGGAGGTTGTACCGTCGAATAATAAAAGAAAGAATAGAATCAGAATACGAAGACGTAGAAGGACAAAATGGATTTCGTACAGGAAGATCGTGGACTGAATGGTATATTCTTTCTGCAGCAGGTAATAGAAAAACGGAAGGCAAGGAATCTATCTACCCACCTATTGTTTGTAGATTTAGAGAAGAAATATGATACGATATCTTTGATTATTTCAAACATTGACGAAAGTAGGCCTCAGTATAGAGTGTGTGGATACTATCGCAAATATGCACAAAAATGCAAGAAGTTTTTTTAAAGAAGGAAACTTTATATCTGAATAATTTCCAATAACAAAGGGGCTTAAACAAAGATGTTGTCTATTTCCGACCCTATTTAAAATATAAATTCAATCATCGCTAGAGCAGTGAAGGAAACAAGTATCCGGAACTTTGTGTCATATTTCATATTTTATATAGTCGTAGCGAACGATGAGGAAGACATGGACTACATGTTTAGAAAACTAAAGAAAGAATATGAAAATGGGGCCTCAATATGAATATGTTAAAGACATAGTATCTTAAAAAAGGAGGTGATGAAGAAGATCCAGAGTTGGAAATTAGAAACATGCCACGAATATAAATATCTTGGATTTATAATATCTAAAGAAGGCACTACCTAAGAACACATCAAAAACACAATGCAGCAGGGCAAACAAGCGGTAAACATTCTAAACTCTCTACTATGGTCGAAAGGTATTAGACAAAAAATGAAATTGACAATCTATCGAACCTGGTAGGAGCCTATTATTGTATATTTCCGTGTAGACAGAATTGAAACGAGACAAATAGTGTGGTATGGTCACGTGAAGCGAATGAATGTAGATAGATGGCAAAGAAAACTTTAAATTACATACCACAACAAAGAAGAAGAAGGAGAAGGCCTTCAGTTGCCTGGGAAGAAAATGTACGACACATAACTAGTTATAACTAGATATAGAGCCATCAGAGAAGACGAATGGATGGACAGAAAACGATGGCAAGCGAAAAAATGCGAAAAGCGGTATATATATATATATATATATATATATATTTATATATATATATGATTTCATTATATATATATATGATTTCAGTTGTTTTCCGGGTTTGACTGACTCCGCGTTAAATAGTTTTCCTGAAACATCAAGACGAAGCAGAACTAATCTGACTTGACAATGGCAAGTGTGACCTTGCCGAAACGTCGTCAAAACAATGGTTTTTCTAAACACCAAAACTATTTAACGCGGAGTCAAACCCGGAAAACAACTGAAATCATATTTAGCTCCCGCGGAAATTTCAAATCCAGTATATATATATATATATATATATATATATATATATATATATATATATATATATATATATGTACCATAATAATAGTATCTGTGGCCAAAAATTCAAAAATTTAATTTACCCTATTTTGTCGTTTTGTACATAATAGTTCATAAACTATTATATAACCGGAAAAACCTTTATACGCCACTGAGTTATTGCAGGATCCCAAAATAGCCGGATTACCACAAGAGTTGGGACGAAAAGTCCTGGTAATTATAGGGACTTGAGGGTTATTCTATGTTCATTGATGACTAGCAGGACGGGCAGTAAGTCATTCTACGGAAGGGGATCTCCCACAGTAGCATCAGTCGGTTTTATAAGCCGATCTTATCTCATATTTCCATTAAAAACGACGAACGACCTAATCATATCTCGCCTGAATAATGCATTGTGCATCTTGTTATGCCAAATAATTTAAAATCCAATTTCGATTGGTAATTAGAGTGAATATTAATAATGGTCTAAAGTATTTATAATTGGATAAAATTTATGGTAAAATTCCTTATAAAATTCAAATCAAATCATTATATCAAAAATATTAAGGCAACTATAAGCAAAAGCTAATTTGAATAGACTGAAATTTAATTTATTTGTGTTAAAACTTTAAAGTGTCACTTTCATGACGTATAAAAAGTAGTTCTCTAATGGTATCTGAACATATATCGGCAAATTTTGAAAAACTTGAATAAGTAAATTAAATTCTGAAAGTAAAAACATTTGGCGAGCAATAGTTTCAGAATAACTTCCGAAGCCATGGTTTGGCTGATTGTTTTGCGATATTTTGCATTGTAGTATATTCCAGAAGATTTTGACAGCCTACAAATTTTAAATTAAAATTAACAAAAATTGCCAGCTTACTTTTTAAATGTTTCGACCCCAATTTTATGATAAGAAATAGGGGTGATGAGAATCTTAACATTATTACTTTAGTTCCAGTTTGAATGTCGTTATACCTAGTTTATGATGGAGAAATCTGAAGTAAGTGAAATGATAAAGTAAAAAGGGCAAGTCAATGTTAGTTACTGACAATTACAAGTATAACTTCCATAAAATACTTGCGAATAATATCAAAATTGGCAGTGTGTAGAAAGAAGTTGCAAAGCATTTGTTAAAACTTTAAATATTTGTAACAGTGTAGTCGAATGTAGTCATAACCATACCCATGAAAGTTTATCAAAAACAGTGTTAAACCGGCAAAAATTAAGTAATAGTGTTAAGCAAAAGGCAATGGATGATTTCTGTGAAAAACCATTGAAGTTGAAACACAGCGAAATTAAACAAACAGGCACTAAAAATTTGTTGCTTTTTCTTGTGTATCTAACTTAACATTTTTAAGTAAATTAGAAACAATTTACGTTAATGGAACTTTTAAATACTGCACTCAATTTTTTACTCAACTATTTACAGTTCACGGACTCGAAAATGGACACGATGTGCCGTTGGCATTCTTTTTGCTTTCAAATAAGTTTACAAACTCATATGTGACTGCCTTAAATTGTTTAAAAGGACGAATTGTCATAAAATTGAACTTAAATTTGAGTCCCAAGGTTGTGTACGCCAATTTTAAAAAAGCAATCCATGCAGCTGTAGGTGAAGTGTTTCCATCTGCGAAAATAAAAAAAGTAGGTTTCATCTCAGAGAATCATGGTGGAGAAAAATTCAAAAAGTTGGTCTGGCTACTGAGTATTCAAACGACAATGAAGTCGGTAACACCTTAGATATATGTTTGGTCCACCTTTCCTAGATCCATTAAAACTAGGTGAGTTTTTCTTTAGACTTTAGTGAAATATTACCAGCACAACACCAAGAAGTACAACAATTTGCTGACTACTTGGTGGACAACTAGATTTCTGGAGAGGAAGACTTTCCTCCTGAGATGTTGGCGGAAAACAGTTAATTGCTTGAGCGTACAACCAATGCCTGTTAAAGTTTTCATACTAAATTTAATTCGTTGTCTTACAAATCGCACCCTAATATATTTCAATTTTTAGAAGTTTTAAAAGATATTTAAATTAACACTTGTACAAAAATACGAAGTTCTGTGAAACCAAAAAAAGTGTACGGAAAAGGACTTCTCTAGCGTCAAAAATTTGTTTATCACAAAATAGCGGAATTAAAGCGAAATAAAATTAGTAGATTTGATTTTGTAAATGTATTTCATTTAGATTTCTAAAAAATAAATGCCTCCGTTTAATTTATATTTATTTAATTTTAGAGAATATATCATATTATGTTAGTTTTTACACTTGTATTGCTTTCTTAATATACCTATATTTTAGAATAGGCACAACAATTATTTCCGTAAGTTTTAAAAACAATTCAAAATTTTTAGTTTAATTTCTAAATCAATCACTAACATTTTTCAAAATACATAACAGTAATGAGCGCGATAATAACCGACAAAATAACGCAAAAGTTGTGAGATAAATAGAAATAAAACTAGTGGAGATGGGAAATTTAGCGATAGGACCTATAAATTTACATTTCATTTATTGTTTTTCACCTTTAGACGTTAAGAGTTTGAAAACTACCGCTGTGACTGTGACAGTTTTAGTTGACATACTCCTCTGATACGTCTAAAGGTGGGAAACAGTGAATAAAATTTAAACTTTAGGTTTTTATCGCTAAATTTCTTATCTCTACTAGTTTCATCTCTTTTATCTTACAACTTCTTATGTTTTCCATCGTTTGCGTTATTTTGCCGGTTATGAGCGCAATGTATTTATATAAATATGTAACTAAGAATATTTGACATAATTTCTTATTTAAAATACAAAAGCCGCAGTACCTATTTTTAATTTTCCTAGAACTTAATAGATAAATACTTAATCCGCTCAACAACGGGAGTGAACTAGGTTATGGTTTTCGGAGCGAACTAGTATGTAATTAAGAGAGTTTCTTGACCTTGAGAGCGAACTAGTGTGCTCCGGAGACTTTATTTCTTATTTCTCTGTACTATATTTTAGACCATAAAAGCTGTCGTCAGAGTATACAGATTATTAGTAAAGGCTATCTTATCAAGGACAACGCTTGAATCATCAGGTACGCTGATAAAACCGTATTGATAACCGATTAAAAAGAAGAATTATTTGAAATTATGAAAGAACTGGACGTAGAAGCTGGAAATATAGGCCTTAATATGAATTACAGCAAGACCAAAACTATAACAAATACAGATGAAGACATCACAATGAGAATCAGACAAGACGAAATAGAACAAGCTAAGGATTATATATATATATATATATATATATATATATATATATATATATATATATATATCTTGGTCAAACTATAAAACTTAACAAAGAGAACCAAACAGCAGAGATCAAGAGACGAGTTAGACTGGCATGGGCGGCATTTGGCAAACTAAGCTACATTCTTAAAAACAAAAGATACCCACAGCATCTTAAGACCAAAGTATATAATCAATGCGTACTCCCTGTTCTTACTTATGGCTCCCAAACGTGGACATTAACAAAAGCAAACATGGACAAAATCATAAAAACCCAAAGAGCAATGGAAAGACAAATGTTGCACATAAGACTAATGGATAAGAAGAGAAACGAGTGGATAAGAAAGAAAACAAAAGTGAGGGATGCTAGACAAGAAGCTGCAAAATTGAAATGGAGATTTGCCGGACACAATATAAGACCAAAAGAAGACCGATGGAACAAAATTCTTATAAGTTGGAGACCGTGGGAATATAAACGAAGCAGAGGAAGGCCCCAAATGAGATGGGCAGATGATATCATGAAGCACGTGGGCTCTAGATGGATGACTGTAGCGACAGACAGAGAAGAATGGAAAAGGATTGGGGAGGCCTATGACCAAAGATGGACCGAAGAAGGCTAATTAGATAGATAGATAGATAGATCTTACTTTGTTGGTTTTAATAACATAGACTTTCTTGATTCATCTAGTTTTAATAGATTCTTTAATGAGACAAATGCACAATGTCATCCATAACACGATATATACGGATAATTAATGGAAGAAAACACTTAAAGAAATGATCAAGGTACTTGTTTCTCGTATATTTCTTATAATAAAAATCTGTAGAATGAAATACCTAATCGATAAAATAATCATTGGAATGTTTTATGGTAAACGAAGCAATCGGGGAATTGAAAAACGTTACTTCTACTAGTTACGGATCTTAAAACCTTTCAGTCAATCTTAATTACTTGTAAAATTTTTAATTAATAATTAATACATTATATACAGGCTTTAAAATTACATGTTATACCACATAATTTAACGAGACAAAAATAATTTCTTATTGACTGGCAAATTCACAAATGACCATATATGACTTTGTAATCATTGATAATTAAGTTAAAAAGCTCTTAAGAAAATAAATTTAAAACAGGTCGTTTTATTTTTTTTTAAATTTTAAACGGGTTTTTACTTTTCCGAAAATAATTCTTAGGAATGTATATATTAATAATGTTATTGACAAATCGATAAACTTTTCTTGTCATGTCATGATTGATATGGGAAACGTTTTATCTTGGTTTTAGTCGCGATATAAAATCGCAAAGACGACACTTATACAGTCCAGTCATCAGATATTTGCTCTCTAAAAACGAGACGAACAATACGATAGTATTTACCATTGTTTAGAATGTGAAGGAAAACCAGGACTTTGCCTAGGAGTATGTTTTCAGGAATACCATAAAAAATAATAGACTCCATATTTTGTGAATCCTTTTTTGTTAATTTTATTTGTTGCAAATAAACATTAAACTTTCCCTAAAAAAATGGTTTTCAATCATTTTATGAAGGCCCATATATATATAGAATCCTAATAATATGAAATTAGACTTGTATGTATCGCACCCTTAGTATTAAAAGGGCACATCTCGAAAATAGTTACTTTGGGAAAACGAGATTAAAGATTGGGCAACTTCATCATTTTCATTTACTCACCTATAACATTTTTATTTGAAAAGATAGATAACTAAAAATCTAGGTATACAATTTACAGTATTTGTACTCTATAATGGATAATCGAAATATTACAAAAAATTAATTTAATTAAAAAAAAAACCTTTCAAAAAATCTCTCCCAAGATAGGCCTCTCTCCCACTAAATTTCTTTAAATTTTGAATGCATCTTACGAATTAAGCCTTTTAAACACTACGTTTTTAAGTTACAAATCTAAATATGGCTATGTGATAATAATGTTTAACTACTTTAAATGATAAAAGTGCCTCTTGTAAAGGAATTAATAAAACATTAAATCGTAAAAAATTAACAAAAAATAACTTTATTCTCAAAAACCTTAAAAAGTAATAGGCATGTAGGATACAAATCCAATAACAAAAACTATAACACTCTTTTTTAGGGCAGTTATATATAAAAAAAACAGAATTGTCTTAACGTTTATAATGCAACACGAAACTAAAATAGTTCTCACAAAAAATTACTGAATTTACTAGACAAAAAAATTAACAAATTTTCTCAACATAAAATCATTCTTCTTTTGTGCGAGCGCGATCTATCATACTCATTTTTTACAATCAGTCATGTTTGAATAGGATAGAAACGACTAGAATAGTACTACCTAAAGAACTATGAAATATAAAATAGCCAGCAGGCTTAAGTTTTTAGTAATAGTCATAAAACATTTCAAAAATAATACAAAGTATTAAAAATTACAAGTAGAAAAAAGTTACATTAACATATTATTATAGTAACAGGCTTGACACCAAAATATTAGCAAAGATACAAGGGCTCTCATGGAAATACGACGAAACCTAAGCGAGAACGAAAAGGGAAACAAAGAAGAATATAAAAAACTAAATAAAAGAATTTCAGCGGAAATTAGAAAAGATGTAAGAAGATATAATACTAATGTAATTACTCAAACAGTAGAAGAGAACAAAGGTTTAAAGATAATAAAAAGAAAACTTACGCAAAGTAAAAAAGAAATATACAAGCTGAGAGATAAAGACGGAAAGGCAACAACAGATAAACAAAACATTCTGAAAATAACTAGAGAATTTTATAAAGACCTCTATACCAGCCAAAGACCACAAGACAATTTCCCGACACGAGTAAAGACTCTCATAAATCAGGGATCGGAAATACTTTTACCCATTACTGTGTCAGAAGTAAGAGCAGCTTTAAAGGAAATGAAGAACCATCGATCGCCTGGTGATGATGGACTCGTTATCGAGGCAATAAAAGCAGGTGGAGAAATTTTATTAAAATCAGTAAGCGAACTGTTTACTAAATGCTTACATGTGGGTACGATTCCAAAAGACTGGAACAATGCAGTAATAGTCTTGTTACACAAAAAAGGCGATATTACTAAATTAGAAAATTATAGACCCATCAGCCTCTTGACACATATGTACAAACTCTTTATGAAAATCTTAACAAAGAGGCTAACACCTAAATTTGATTTCTATCAGCCCAAAGAACAGGCAGGCTTCAAGGCAGGATATGGCACAAATGACCATTTGCATACCATAAAGATCTTAATAGAAAAGTGCATCGAGTACAACATACCACTCGTTCTTGCATTTGTCGATTACGAGAAGGCTTTTGATTCTGTAGAGTTTGAAACAATATTGGAAGCCCTATATCAAAGCCGAATAGAGTACAGGTACACGATACTAATCAAAAACATTTATCAGAACGCTACATCAAGTATACGACTGCACGAAGACACAGAAAAATTCAGCTTAGGTCGAGGAGTTAGACAAGGAGACAATATTTCACCAAAATTGTTCACGGCAGCTCTAGAGTCAATATTTAAGGGTACTCAATGGCAAGATATGGGCATCAATATAGATGGAGAAAGATTAAATCACCTAAGGTTTGCAGATGATGTTGTATTAATCGCAGATAACTTACAAGATACAGTTTCTATGATGCATTCGCTTAAAAGTCTCTCTGAAAGAGCAGGATTAAAGATAAACTTTGAGAAAACTAAAATTATAACAAATCTCGTAACGAGTGGAAATATAACTATTGACAATAATACCATACAACAAACAGACACTCACAAATATCTGGGACACGAAATCAAAATAAGCAGAGACAATCAAACACATGAAATACAGAGGCGAATAGGTCTAACATGGGCAGCATTTGGCAAATTAAGCCATATTCTAAAAAGTTCAATTCCGATGTGTCTCAAGCGAAAGGTTTATAACCAATGTGTTTTACCTGTACAAACTTATGGAGCAGAGACTTTAACACTCACGCAAAAATCTGCGAATAAACTTAGAGTTACACAACGAGCCATGGAACGTGCAATGCTGAACGTGAGCCTTCGAGACCACATAACAAACCAACAAATCAGGCGAAGATCAGGAGTTCAAGACGTCATCGAAAGAACCACGACGCTTAAGTGGAACTGGGCAGGGCACTTAGTCAGAACACAAGATGGACGGTGGACAAGACGTATTATGGAATGGAGGCCCAGAAATTATAAAAGAAGCCGAGGACGACCACCGACTAGATGGACCGATGACATTAAACGTGTAGCGGGAAACTGGATACAAGCGGCCCAGTGTAGAGAACACTGGAAAGAACTGAGGGAGGCCTATGTGCAGCAGTGGACGCGATTGGCTGATTGATGATGATAGTAACAGGCATGATTAGGGTCAATAAGTATCTTAGAAATTAATTCTTTGAGATCCTGTTTCTTCTCTAAACTTAACTCAAATTGCGCACTATAAACTGTCTTGATGGATATTTGTTCATTATCCAACATTTTCTTTCTTTTGTTTTTAACATTTACTTGTTTCAACGCGTCTTTGTATGATGTCTTATATTGAAAAGAAAATGGGTTCTTATCAGTAAATTTCATAACTTTGATATGATTCCATACGATGGTATTCTTCTCTTCGTCAACGTTGAAATTATGTCCCGACTTGACTTGTAAATCTTTCAAGTCCTAAAAGAAATCATGATTCAAAGTATTAACGATAAAAGGTTTTCCCGTTTTTCTAGCTCTCTGAATTGCGGTGGTGTATTGAAGTGGTGTAAAGATTGGACCAGCTTTTAAATCTCTTGATATTTGTTTCTGTATCAGTATGTGCACATTGTCGTTTTCATTTTGCGTATGACCTTTTATAAGGAATTTGTGAGTTATGCCCTTTAAGTTTTTTATAGCCCAGCAGCCATCTCGACGGACCTACGTCAGAATAACCCTTCGAGTGATTCTCTTTGATCTACTCACCTTGTGCAGTGAGAACTTGCTTAGCTTTTAAAGCACAATGCGATGGTTTTCCGCTAGGCAGTGGGCCAGCAGCCATCTCGACGGACTTACGTCAGAATCACCCTACGAGTGAATCTCTTTGATACTACTCACCTTCTGCAGTGAGCACTCGCTTAGCTTTTAAAGCTCGATGGTTTTTCGCTAGACAAAGCAACATCGTCAGCAATCACCTTTATTTATTTGTAAGGCTTTGGCTTAGACATTTTGACATGTTCTTCGATAACACAGAAGAACATTTTTCATTTTTACGGTACTGGGACTAATATGAAATCCTACGACTGACTTCTTTTCTCATTCTTCTCGTCCCTTTGAGAAACCCTTTACAAAGCGGGCTATTCGTTCGTAAATCAGTCGTATTTTTGTTGCTATCCTCTTGCTTTTATTGCTTTTCTATGTCTTTTTGCTAGTCAAACGTCTTCTACAACCGTTGTGGTACTTCAATGTATCCTGGGATGATGAAACATCTGAACAGATACATCTGACCTTTGTATTTGTATGTGTTACATTTCTGGTGTTATTTCCATACACTAACATCTATCGCAGGATCAGAGTTCTTGGCAGCTATACTGCTGGCTGATTTAGTCACCTTTGTCGACGAATCTAGTCCAATTTTTATGCTAGCTCTGTCTCGAAAAAATTGGAACTCTTGGCAGCCACATTGCTGGCTGATCAAGTCACTTTTGTCATAGGGTTTTTCTTCCGATCTTCCGATATTTGATCTGACTTTACGATTGTGCTCCCTTGAGCTAATTTTTCTACACATAAATTGTCAATCGTATTAAACACATACAAGAACTGATACCACACTCTACTCGGCATTATATGCCGTCTAATTAACACCTCTCTGATTGTGTTAGTCGTGTTTTATCACTGGCACAATTATTACAATCTTCACCAACCTCACATTTTCCTACCGTGTATCTCGTCGAAATATCATTACTTTCCGGCTGTTATGGCAGACTTGAAATGCGACACCACGCCGAGATTTCGACGCTGTTCTTCTTCTTGTTTTTTGCGCAGTCCACGGAATTTTTATAGGAAAAGGGGCCAACAGTACTGTGTTTGACAGTCTTTCTAGTTTAGCCGATCGAAAAATTCTACTGATTCGACGCTATTCTTTTCTAATTGATGACATCGTACGCGTTGTTAATATGAGCACAATTTCGGATGGCATCCAACAATGTTCTGTGGTCAAAATATGACCGCCGCTTATTTGTCAATTCATATTCTATTCTTATTTAGTTCCTAATTAGTATATCGATCTTTTCATGTGTACTCTTTATACTTATACTTTTAGTTGTTCTTAAAAACATTCGTTTTTGGAGCTGGAAAATGTTTGGGAAAGTAAAATCTAGCATAAAAGGTTTTCAGCTGTTTAACGATTAAATAAAAAACTAAATTTAAATTGTTCATATACATATATTATGATAAATAACCAAATTCGCACTTTTAAATGTAATTTTAAGTCAAAACGAACCATATCGAACAAACATAAAATAAGCCATCACACTTGATTAGTTTTGAAATTAATTGGAATTATTTAATTAAGTGATTTGAATTTTGCTGTCATTATCAAAATGCAAATAATTTATTTTTCAAACGAATCGCCACCAATCTAGCGTTCGGTTATTTTGAATTCATGCATTTGATTAAAATTTCGTAACGGGTAAATATATATGATCATTTTTGTTGCAGGCCATTATCTACGAGGGCCAGGACAAAAATCCGGAAATGTGTCGAGTGCTGTTGACACACGAAATTATGTGCAGGTAAGTCGCAGAGTATTATTGTATATTTTTTTTATAAAATTAGTATTATAACCAATAGTCTAGGGGGCCAGCTAGACCTTTTTAATTCTTTCTTATTTATTTATTTAGCGTATGGATAATTACAATACGATAAAAGTAGTATTTAGATAATAATTATGTTCAAATTGGAATTGTAATCTAAGTTAAATATTAAATATTAATGTCCAAATTGCACAGCCATTCAATTGCACCAGGAGAACACTCTGCAAAATCTTGAAGGTCTCCGCTGTATCTGCGGATTGGGCAATCCGCCATGATGTGTTGGATCGTCTGTCTTGGGGATCCACAATCACATTGTGGGCTTTCTGCATGACCCCATCGGTATAGAGAATCGGCACATTTGACATGACCCGTGCGTATGCGATTTAATTTTGTCCATATAGGGCGTGGCAGGTTTGATCCAGTGAAGCCGATCGACGTACTTGTTATTTTGATGACGTCTGGCTCTGTTGTTGGCATCCATCTTTTCGTCCACTGCTCTTGCTTATTGTAGCTATCACCCATTCCCTGAACGGATTGGACAGGGGGTCGTCTGGACTTCAGTCTTTGTTGGTCTCGTGCGGCGTGCGGAATATACTGGTGAATTGGCAGACGATTATTTGCCATGATTTTCTGATATTCTCTGACAAGTGCTGCCGTTCGTCGAATATCTGGAGGTGCTATATTGCTCAGAATTGGAAGCCATCTTAGTGGAGTTGATTTAATAGTACCAGATATTACTCTCATAGTGTAATTTAGTTGAACATCAATCTTGTTGACATGAGCGCTATTTAGCCATACCGGTGCGCAGTATTCAGCGACAGAATACACCAGGGCCAGTGAGGAGGTTCGAAGTGTATCCGCAGTGGCACCCCATGTCGTTCCAGCAAGCTTTGTTATTATGTTGTTACGGGTTCTCACTTTGGCAGCTACATTCGTAAGATGGGTTTTGAACGTCAGTGATCTGTCGAGCGTTACACCCAGGTATTTAGGGTTGTTATTATGTTTCAAAGTCTCGCCATTGAAGGTGATGCTAACGGTGTCATCCGAAAGCTAATTTGTGAGATGGAAAAGGCTTGTCTCAGTTTTGTTTGTATTAGGGCGAATTGTTTAGAGTAGTCGCCATTGTTTAAAGTAGTCGCAGAGAACCCTTAAGTCTTCGGTAAGCGCCCTTTCTCCAACATCTTTGGCTTGGTTTTGAAATGCGATAGCCAGGTCATCTGCGTAAGCAAATTTTTTTGATTTTGTCTCTGGAAGATCGGCTGTGTAAATGTTAAATAATAGTGGAGCAAGCACTGAACCCTGTGGGAGGCCATTATTTAGCTTTCTGACATTGCTCTTTGTATCGTTTATATATACTTGAAACAGTCTGTTGGTTAGGAGGTTATTGATTAGTTGGCAGGTTTTCAGGCATTGTATGACCTTCATTAGCTTGTAGATCAGGCATTCTCTCCACACAGTGTCATATGCAGCCGTCAGATCTATAAACGTTACGGCTGTTTTTTCCCGTTTTTCGAAACCGGCTTCAATAAATGTCGTTAAGGACAATACTTGATCACTACAGCTACGCCCGCTTCTAAATCCGGCCTGTTCGACTGGTATCACAGTGTCGGTGATGGGGTATATCCTGTTATATATAAGTCGCTCTAGTAGTTTGTAGCAGCAACTGAGGAGGGCAATGGGTCGATAGTTTTCGGGTAGTTCACCGTCCTTTCCAGGTTTTAAAATTGCATTAACTTTGGTTCTTTTGAACTCTGGAGGTAGTACAGATGTCTTCATTATGTCACTAAAAAAGTCTTTGAGCCAGTGTCGCGTTTTTAGACCACAGTGAATTAGAAACTCAGGATACATTCCATCGAGCCTGCCGCTTTGCCTTTTTTAATTTGACTGAGGCCATCGTTTATTTCGTTCAGAGAGCAGCATCTTGAAAGCTCTGAAGTAGGAGGAGTGCTTGTCTTAAGTTCTTTTAGAGCTTTTTTTGTAGACGTCGTATGGATTTTGTCAGAGGGGGCACGCGATACTTCAACTATTCTGTTAGCTATTCTTTTCGGATCGATATTGTTCTTGTTCAAGCGTTTCTCTCTAACGGCTCCACCTAGTCTACGTAGCAATCCCCATGCCTTCCGGCTAGATCGTTCCGATAATTCTTTCTGATATGTATTGACAGATAATTGACTAATTGACTAACTGGAGCTAATTATTCTTTTTAAAATAACTGATAATTTAGGCATTTCTTAAATATAGTAGTTATGTTTAATGTTTATTTGATCTTAAACAAAATAACTTCCATTTCATTGATTATATTTCGTCATCTCTAATAATTTAATAGTTTAAGAGTTCTAAGTCTAACCCTGTAGGCCTGAACGATGAAGTTGCATAGAAGAAATGGTGTGTGCAAGGAGCGAGATCCCCGAATGAAAACGATGTTTGTTATGGGAAGAAGACAAGGGAATAGGGAAAAGACAGACTCCCTGGGGAAAGTATCCGCCCTTGCCCCGCTATTTACCTCTCGACAGCCCTTAACATCGGGGGAAGAATATTTAGGGAATCTCGTGACTACATCATCGAGTCGGCCACGTCAACTTCTTTGACATAAGAAGGGGGAGAAGCAAATTTTCTACATTTGTTGATGAGGGACGGTGGTTTTTTATCGAATATCATGGCGGCGCGATTGTAAATTATTACATACGTATCAAGAATCCAAAATGAGAATATATAAACTGTATTTTGACTGATTTGCCATTAATTCTTTTTTATATCGTACGTCAGCTCCACTTTGTAAACGTTATTGGAGAAAAATTTTCATTATTATTACTAGAGATTTTTTATACGAATCGAGTTATCGCTATTCTTTAATTTTGTTAATTTTTATACAGCAAAAGTATGATAGGACTTCTTAAAGCTAGAGGTGGTCAAATTTTCGAAGGTCTGCAATTGGGTTCTTTTTCTTCTGACATCAAATTAAAAGTTATAATCAGTATATATACACTCAGTTATACTCCTATGTTATTATTAACAAGAAATACTAATTTCATTTTAAATGTAGTACGGTTCAAAAACTCATAAAACTATTTGGTTTTGATAAAATCCATTATTTTGACGACGTTTCGGCAAGGTCGCACTTGCTATTGTCAAGTCAGGTAATAGTGTAGTAGTAGTAGTCTTCCCTAGTAGTAGGGAGTATATTATGCGAAGAGCACTTGAAGGATGGGAAAAGGGCATCTCAATAAATGGTCATAAACTAAATAATCTACGTTTCGCAGATGACACAGCCCTTCTTGCAAATAGTCAAGCAGAGCTGATAGAACTTATACGACTGATCGAAAACGAAAGTCAAATATTTGGTCTGCAATTAAACATATCAAAGACAAAGATCATGATAGTGGATAGACTACACAACAATCATCCACACATAACCACAATTGACCGGTTCGAGGTTGTGAGCTCATACTTATATCTGGGATCATTAATCACAAAAACATGGTCATTACAAGAAGAGATTAAACGTAGATCTGACCTAGCAAAAGTTGCCACAGCAAAAATGACCAAAATATGGAAGGACTGTCAAATTTCAAGAGCGATAAAGATGAGGTTGATCAACTGCTTAATATTTCCAATACTGACCTACGGATGTGAATCTTGGACTCTGAGACAATCGGAGAGAAGAAATATAGACGCCACTAAAATGTTCTGTTGGAGACGAATGTTACGAATTCCTTGGACCGACCGCAGAACAAATAATTCAATTTTAAGAGAGCTAAAAGTTAGCAAACGACTCTCTAGTAAAGTCCGTCTCCAACAATTAAAATATTTTGGGCATGTTATGAGAGCAAACACAGAAAACATGGAAAGACTCATAATACAAGGAAAGGTAGAAGGCTGAAGATCACGAGGAAGATCCCCAACAAGATGGATATATCAAATTACAGGAATATGCCAAAGACCTATGCATGAATTAAAAGAAATGACCAGAGACAGAGATCTCTGGAGACGGACAATACACGACATCACGTCGACCACTACACTCCCCCTGGGGGGTCAGGATTAAAGAGAGAGAGAGTAGTCTTCCCGCTGATGCTTGAAGTTGACAGTCAGTGGCTTTTGGAGCTATTTTCTTGTGGCATCTTAATGCAATAACTATTTTTAATGTGAATTAGCTACAATTTAAGTATTTCGTATGCTCTAAATTAAATTATGACGCACAGGAAATAACCAAGGATTCAACTGTAATAAAGTTTCATATTTGGTTCATATACGTTATGTTTCCCTATTTCTTGACTCCAGAGGATATAATTAAACCAACCTATTGATTTTTTAGCTTTCGTTAATCTTCTATTTATTTCTTGATCATCTTTCCCTGTCAAGTCGAAAACCACTCCAATGTACATCCGTTGGTCACAGAGCATAATTATGTCATTATCCTCTAATGGTATATTTAGTATATACCATTAGAAGATTTAATATATAGCGGTTCATATTGGCAGATACTTAGTTTTTTATGTATTAGTTTACAACCCCCACTTTTTATATTTCTTTTAAAGTTTCCTTTACTATATACTCCAAATCATCTTTATCATCAGCTATGATGACCTAGTTATCAGCAAATTTCTAGGTAAGTAAACACATTTCCCTACGGTCTACAGCAATATCTACATTTGCGCTTCCATGGTTTCAATGCATTCGCAACATAGATACATCTTAAACAAGGTTGAACCTGAAGAACCTGAAGTCTTGAAATCCATTAAAGAGAAAAAGTTAGGACATATAGTGAGAAATGAAAATAAATACAGAGAAATGAAAATAAATAAATAAATACAGAATCCTACTACTGATATTAGAAGGGAAAATAGAAGAAAATAGAGAACCAAGACGCTGCCGAATATGCTGGCTTAATAATTTGAGACAATGGACAGGTATAACCACCACAACAGCTGCTAATAAAACACTATGGTCTATTGTGGTAGCCAACATCCATAGAGGATAGGCACTAGCAGAAGAAGAAAACAAGGTTGGCAAAATAGAGCATTCTTGACGTAGACCTTTACTGACACACATATACTTATTACATATACATGTGTATATTCGTCTTAGGGTGAATGTCTGTTTCGAATGTTGGTAATCATTCTGGCTAAATGCTAAATGTCTTGAAGTTCTAGGCCTTGATTAAAAATTTCCCAACAATTTTTGTTTTCTAACACAGCCTGGCTCCACTTCTGCCAGCCAGTACCTCCTGTATCTTTCTTTTTTTTTTCATGGCCCAGGCCGTTTTTTTTTTCATGGCCGAGACACCTTATTGTTTGGGATGCAATTTAATCCGTTAAAGAAGAACTATTAGACATTTCTAATATTTCTGGCTTAGTATTTTCTTCTCCCATATTTAAATCTTTTTTTATGAATCTTTGTTTAGTGTCCACAATTTGCATCCTTGTAATGTGACCAATCTTTGGACATAGAGCCACCCTTTAATTTCTTCGAGAAAGCTTTACATTTTAATATATTGTATAGCGCTGCTAAACATCTACTTTCTTAATATTTAGTCAAATCCTTACCTAATAGGTCAGGATGTAAATAATTATTTGAGTTAGAAGAACAATGTTAAGTTTTGGACATAGCTAGGTCTAGAACACAGGATAAGAAAAAATGAATACAGATTATCAAAAATATACCGAAAACAGTGATGTAAAGAAAAATATTATGAGAATATGGAAGAATTATGTAGCAGAGATTTAACAAATAAAAAGACAACGAGGAGAAGTCTTGTAAGAATTTGATAAACTGTACTTATACTTTTCCATGATTTCAGAATTGGTTTTGCTATTCTACTGCTACAATAATTCTAATCACTAGCAATTGTATTTCTGATAATATAATTAGACAAATTCTTCAAAACATTCTATACTTTGTTTTAAGTTAAGAAAATAACAATACGCTTATGGAGATCAGCGTTGCCAATACTCTCAGGCACTCTCTTTGGCACGGATGTCCTTATTCCCTTGCCTTATTTTTTAAATTTCCATTTTCAATTAACATTTAACCGTAAACTCAGAATAACTACTATAGAACCAAAAACCCTTATTATCATTATGTAGTCAGAGAACGATATAAAATCGCTGACATACGCACACCATATTATTTTAAGTTGCAATTAGTAATTAGATATATGCATTCCAAGCTGTCGGTTTATTTGCTTTTAAATCTTTAATAGCCGGCAAAATGCATGACTTAACTAAGCAATATTTCCTACTCATTTCTATAATTCATGATATATGGTATTCTTACCGAAGAACAAATAAACTGTTACTATAATTAAAATAAGATAAAATAAAATTATCTTTTGTAAATACTACTTATTTAATCAAAATCATTTTTCCTACTTTTCATCTCTTGTTTCGAATGGGCACTTTTGGTCAATTACGTTAAAAAACATTAATTCAATTCATGTCTGTGGAAACGTAAATACATAAGAAATTCATAAGAAATACATGGCCCTATCTCCGCAATGTTATTTTCTTAACGTGGAACATTCTATAGTTATTAATTATATTTATGTTGAAATTTATTCATTTATAAGCACATATTTATTTTTTCAGTCGGTGTTGTGACAAAAAGAGTTGTGGAAACCGAAACGAAACACCCTCAGATCCTGTGATAATAGACCGGTAAGTAGTTTTAAAAGTAGTTTTTACTTGTAATGTTCTTGTTACTCGAATTTTCCAGATGTTTTACACTTAAACCTGATCCTAATTCTAACGAAATCCATTTTGCAGTATTACCTACTGAAGCTCTCTCTAGATACATTAATAGCTTTACCAAGAATTGCTAACTATAGACATATCAATGTTATGATACGGTAAAATAACATCGTAAACTTTGGTATTTTTTTTCAAACGAAATTTTTTCTACCTCTACTAATGGAGACGATACTTAAAAGAGAACAAAGTCAGACAAAAAATTAAACAAATTAAACTAGTAGACATACTTCTCCCAAATTTTAGTTTAAGACTAACTTTGACAAAAATATACAAAATAATGTCAAAAATAAGGTATTGTTGTTAAATCAGCAAATATATATTAAAGATAGTGAGTCCATTTTGTATTGTCACACCGTGTATGCAACAAAAACGACCGACTTACATCGATAGTCCATGGCAGCCTTCCATCGCGGACCTTGTATCGTTGATAGCGGGGAAATCGCAAGAAAATGGCGTCCCAGGGGAATCGGCGCAGACCGAAAAGGAAAAGGGAGAGAAGGCATTCCTGCGGTGGATATATCGGGATATCTCTATTGCAAATAGTAATAGAAATTCCTGCTGATCATATATAGCTTGCCAATTCGTTTATACACTACAAAAAGTCTTAAAAAAAAATGGAGAACAATTCATTTTTAGTATAAGGATATTTTACAATAATTTTGGAATTTTATGTAGTTATCGTCCTTTAATAGTTTAAGCTTATAAAAACTATAGCGAAATATACATACAGAGACATTAAAATAATTCTGTAGTAGAAAGGAATTGATTGAACTACTTAGTTGTGTAGTTCCTCTCACGAAGATAAAAAAAAAGTATCATATTGAATTTCACACCAATATTTATAAGAGATATATTATGAAAAAAGATGTTCATCTCTTGTTTAAGATTTGGTGGCACTCTTGATGTTCAAATTTTTAAAATATTTTTGACTATTGTTAACACTGATTAACAAAATTCTATTTAAAATAATTGATATATACAATGGTTTTGTATATGTACGTACTTAAACCACTATCGCTAAAAACATATAATATCTGACATTTTAATTTTATCCAAATTTATCTTCTTCTTCTTCATGTACCATGTCCTTTCAGAACGTCGGTTACCATCATAGCTATCTTAATTTTATTCACTGCCACCCTAAATAGCATGCTTGTATCAACACTATACCAATCTCGCAAGTTCTTCAAACATGAGGATCTTCTTCGTCCTGGACTGCGTTTGTCTGTTATTTTTCCTTGCATGATATTTTGTAGCAACCTACATTTGGGGTCTCTCATGTCAGAAATATTCCAGTTTTCTCTGCTTGATACTTTTTATGATATCAGCAGTCTTGCTGAGACGTTCTAGTAGTGTGGAGTTTTGAATCTCCTCCAATCAGAAAACTTTTAAAATTCTTCTATAACACCACAGTCGATTTAGATCGATTTTATTCACAGTCCAGGACTCGACACTATAAAGTAAGATCGAGAATACGTACCAGCGAAGTAGGTGGATCCTCAATGCCAATTTTAGGTCTCTGTTACATAATACCTTGGACATCCTTCTAAAAGCAGCTCTAGCCTGCTCTATCCTAGATCTAATTTCGCTGTGCCTTTCTGCGTTACAATTTAATGGCTATCCAAGGTAAACGATGTTATCAACTTGCTCGAGTTTGGTATTATTTACATTAATAGACGGTTTTATATGCTGTTGTTTACTTATTACCAGTATTTTGGTTTTCCGTATGTTAAGATCTAGACCTGCCTATCTACAACTGTCAACGACACATATAGAGCCTGTAATTCCACACCATCTACTAAAACTGATGTTGTTTGATTCCAATATAAATTTACAATTATTCGAACATCTCTGCCCTCCAAGCCAATGTCTTTTAGAGCTTCGATCAATATAGAGTGCTTAACACCATCAAATGCCTTTTGGAAGTCAATAAAACAACAGTATATGTTTACAAAATTTTTCAGGAAGTAAAAATATATTAATATTTTAATCGGATCCCAAATAACATAACACGACAAAAATGACTAGGAATATTATTTGTTTAGGTTAAAGACGTACGAAGAAACTATTTTATCCTATTAGAACTTTTCTGTAAGTTTTCACATAATTTAATTGCTACAGACTTCTCCAATAAAGATTTATCTCATCGTCTATCGTATTTTTTAAGTTCCATCTAATCTCTTTTTTTATCTATATAGAGGAGGGATATCTGGAATCTTCAACAGAAATCTCGGTCTAGGACGCTGCCTGACTAACCTTAGTGCAAGATTCGTTCTTCGTACTCCCGGCGATAGTCGCCAAGGTACTTTAAAATGCCCTCTTGTCGACGACTCTACACCGAATGCCTACCTGCTAAACCAGACCCTCCTCTGTCATCCAGCAATCCGTAAACGGAATCACCGCTGTAATGCCGACATCACTTCCGAAGTAGTACTTTTATTTATTGATTCGCCATTCATTCACATCCACACTCCATTTATCAGCAAAAGGAGGCTCCCTGTCACGTTTTAGGTAAAGCGTAGAAGATCCTCATCGCTCTTAGTGCAGTATCACTTCCAGACAGGCATTTCTTCCTTTCCCACAGTCTGACTCACGCATTCTAACTCATACAGTCTGACTACTTTTCTAGCTTCAACTTCCAGCATCTTTCCCTTTTACCTTTGCCGTTTTCTTTCTCTTTTTTTTCTGATCACTGCACGGATATAGTTGTGTCGTTAGTCCAACCTGCTTTATTCTCAATCATTTCTCTCACTGTAACAAAATTCAAACCTGTTTCACTTTCCATTCTGTTCCTTTCTACTCTTCATTTGTTGCAATCTAACATCGTATGTGTCACATTGTCCGAGTGTCTACAGTGTAGGCATTCATATGTGTCAGCATTTCCGAACCTAGAGAAGTACCTAATACACTCGCGTCCTGTGAGCACCTGCGTCAGGAAATAATCCAGTTACCTGTGCCCACAGTCCACCAAATCTTTTATGTTTGGTGGACTGTGAGTATATTTATATTGTGAGTACATATTGTGGGTATGTGGTGATATTTATCCACCACATCTTTCAATTGACCGTTTTCTTTCCTGTCTTCTTTTAGCCATAATAAGGTTTGGTCTTTTTCTCTCACAGAACTCTTTTCTTTCCACCGCCAAAACATGCAACGGGGAACATATCCAGTAATGGTTCACAAAGCTGCCTGTAGGCGCATGCCACTCGCAACAGACTTGTTCTGTCCACTCGTGTCATGAGCCTCCTCTAGGCAGTTATCTCTGCCGCGTCACTCCAGACTGGTGCCCAAAAGTAATCTAAGTTTCATCTAACCTAAACATATTTAAAATCATCACAGGAATTTAAATTTTGATGCCACCATACAAGCTAGGTTTTTCTCATTATTCGTTGTCTTTTTTAGGTTCCATCTAATCTTATAAAAATCTAGAAAATCATCATTTTTAATTCTGATGCCACTATACAGGCTAAGTATTTCAACAGAATTTCGTTTTGACCAGGTGTCCAAACTGTTCGACAAAGGGATCTGTATACTTCAAAATTCAGCTCTCAAGATATGTTCTAGATATACATGTTCTAATAATTGCGTTGAAATCTTTTTTTCTTTAGGATTCCTCTTCTTCTTCTCAAATGAGGTCCATAATCTGTGTTTACTGAGCAATGCTTAATTTTTGCGATTTCTACAACCAACTGTCTCGCCATACCTTAAAAAGTCTTTTTGGTAGTCTCATTCCTACTAGCCTTTCATCTTTTATACCCTTAATTATTTTAATATACTTTTTTCTCGTTAAATATTTGGTTCAACAATTTCTTCAACAATCGCTCCCACATCATACTAAGTCCTTATTATCATATTGTTATCTTAGGTCTTTGGTTCCAATTTGTCCTCAAGGCGTATTTTTTTACTGAAGGGAAGCTTTTATAGTGGCTTTGCAGTACTTTTTTCTCTACAGTAAAATGCTGAGGTAAGCGTCGCGTAACTAGTGCCACGAGAAGGCGTCGTCAGTGGTAGCGTCATAACATAGCGGTTCTTGACATCGATTCACTCTAGATTGATTCGTTTCTAGTTATCATAATATGTTTACACTATGCAGGTTTAAATTAAAAACTGGGTGAAAGGCCCCAAGTGCGTCCAACTGTTCGTCGACACTGCTCATAGGTAATATGCTCTTTTAGTTATACCATTAAGTGTAAGTTCCATGTTAACTTTCTGTCAAGGGTAATACAAAGGTACTTCACCTCGACAGAAATATTTGGACTGTAGTTTAGAATCTTTGGGGATATTAAGCTCATGATTCTTCTTTTTCTGGTAAAGAGGACCATCTCTGTTTTCTTAGGATTTATAGATAGTGAGTGTTCCTTGCACCATGTTTCTATTAGTCGGAGAGCAACTTGTAATCTCTCACATAGTGTATTCTTAAACTTACCGCTTTGCTAGACAGCAATATAGTCTTCATAGGCTATTGTGTAGAAACCGTTGCTTTTAAGTTGGTCAACCGGGGTATCTAGAACTACGTTCCAGAAGAGTGGTGATAGCACCCCTTTCTGTGAACACCCCTTCGTAACCATGCTTCTAACAGAAACGTCTTCTACATTTATGCTTATTGCTCTATTAGAAAACATACTGAATATCCATTCGCTTACCGCCAAGAGAACATTTCTGACGTTAAGCTGTTGGTTGATGGTTGAGAATGTGGTTTCATTACACGCTCCCTCAATGTCTAGTAATATACCTAAGGTGGATTCTTTATTATCCAGAAATCTTTTAATTTTTTTCACTACACGATACAGTGCAGAATCAGTAGATCTTTACGAAGTATATGCATGCTGCTTTGGGTTAAGTGGATTATAGACCAGAACTGCATCCTTTATGTACCTCTTGCATTGCCCTATCGTTATCAACAGAAAGGATATTAGGCTAATTGGTCAGAAAGCCTTTGGTAGGGTGTAGTCCATCCTACCTGGTTTTGGTATGAAGACCACACGTAGCTCTCTCCACTTCCTAGGAATATATCTCAGTGCTAAAGAGGCTCTGAAGCGGCAGAAGGATATCCATTCCCCACCGTAGTAGGACCAGATATATGCCGTCAGGCCCTGGTGATTTGAAAGGGGTGAAACACAATATGGCCCATTTTACCTTTTCCTCATTAATCATTGTTAGTTATAGTGGGCACATTTCCCTCTTCAAATGATCTTATATATTTGCATATATGTCACATTGCAAAAAATTACAGATCTATTGGACATACTTGACATTGTTTGTGTTTTGCAATCACTATAAACGCATATGATTTTTTTTAAATTAGCTTTTTTGTTGGTTAACTTGTACCAGTCTGCCAATCAATTATTGTAGATCTTTCCAATTAAATTGAAACTCATCTAGATCCATTTCTGTATTTTAAAACTTGAGAAATTAATAACATTTACCCTATACATTATAAATTAAATAATATTTTTTTGTAACGTAAAAGTCCATTGAAAATAAAACCCTTAAAAAGTCCAGTGATATTCAACAAAACAGAAAATTTGATATATCTTAGAAACTTTTTACCGCTTAATAAGAATTTATGGCAGTAAATATCGAAACGGATATAAGACTGCGAAAGAACGGATATCTGCACAAACGTAAAACTTTACTATTCTGCAAGGAGCTTTTTATAGTGTATTGCAGCTGGAATGGCAGGATAGAAACATGGCATGCGAACATGCGATGTCACGTTCGAGAACTTTTAACCATTCATTACTAGTGACTGGTGTAAGTGTTCTTCTGGTCGTTTAGTAACAGTGAATGAGCGACTCCTAAAGCAAATAAACATATTGGAAAGCGTCATAATAGTGCTTGCAACACTTGTTTTAGACAAGTTGATACTATCTACACATAAATTGAATAGTTACTTTAAGTATTGGATATCATTGGTAATGATATTAGGGGTTTAATAGCAATAAACATTTTAATATTTAATGAAATGCACAACAAACGAGCACTTTATGAGTATTTCCTATGTTCAATACTTTTTTTTTAATTAGAACCTTAAGTAAGTTTAGTCAGTTATAGATAGAGATGGCAAAAATTATACATCAATATATGGACGGTCTCAGTGCAAAAGGTAATATGTCAAATTACCTGGTTTTGAGGAAACGAAAAAAAAACGGTTCTTGGGTTTTTTTTTCGAATAAATTTTTTCATCTTTTTTTAGAAAACGATACGAAATAGTGGTTATTAGTGAATTATAAAAAAATTTATAGTTGAACTTTTAATTTAGTTAAATTTCTTGACTTGTTACAAAACGCACAATATTTTCCTTACTTGTTACCATTTACACAGAATTACTCAGGTAGTTCCTTTTTTCAGCAGCTCTTAAGCACAAAAATACACTAAATTTATTACAAAAACATTATTAATGAATAGGGTATACCTAATGTGTATGTATTATTATAAAAAATGGTAAATAAAAAAATGCTAGTCCTCTTCGTCACTTATTAAAGGATCGACCAAATCACCCTGGGATGGTAGATCTTGATAAAATTATAATACACCGGCGAAAGGTACGGAAATATTGACAAAACTCTCTTTTTTTCCAATGGTAGTGGCAGTGGTTGTTGACAATCCTGTTTTGGTATTAAAGCAGACCTCTTTTTCAAGTCTATAGTCATCTTCTTCTTGTTCTTCAGCCTGTGTTCGTCCACTGCTAGACATAGGCCTCTTCCATTTGCTTCCATCGATTTCTACTTTTGGCAATTCTCATCAACTGCTTGCTCGCGACTTGTTTGATATCGTCTATCCACCTCTTCTGCGGTCTGCCTACTCCTCGCCTGTTCTCTCTTGGTCTCCAGTTTGTTAATCTTTGTGTCCATTTTTCGGGATTATCTCGGGCAACGTGTCCGACGCATTGCCACTTGAGCCTTGCAATACGTTCTGAGACATCAGTAATTTTTGTTCTTTCACAAATGACGTTATTTCGAATCCTGTCTCTCAAACTAATCGCTAGCATGGCCCTCTCCATTGCTCTTTGGGTTGTACTGAGCTGCTCTAAGGTTTTCTTTGTGAAGGCCATGGTCTCCAGTCCATATGTAGTTACAGGCAAGATACATTTGTCATAAACTCTACGTTTTAGACACATTGGTATATCTTTATTCTTCAAAATAAAGCTTAATTTGCCGAAAGCTCCCCAAGACAGTTGTATGCGTCTTTTTATTTCGGCTATTTGATTTTCTTTGCCGATTTTATTGGTATGTCCAAGATATATATAGTAGTCTACATTTTCAAGACTGACGTTGTCAATAACAAGATTAGTTTGTAAATTACTTATTATTTTTGTTTTCTGAAAGTTCATTTTCAGACCTATTTTATTTGACTGCTGGTTTAATTCCTTCAACATTTGCTCCAGTTACTTGATATCTGTACTAAATAATACAATGTCATCCGCAAACCTCAAATGACACAAACGTACACCATCAATGTTTAGACCTTTCTCCTCCCAGTCAAGCTGTTTGAATACATTTTCCAATGCTAAGGTAAAAAGCTTTGGTGAAATAGTATCACCTTGTCTAGGCGCATTTTTTCAGTTTTGTTTTCAGTTTTTTTTTCAGTTTTTTTTTAGTTTTTTTTTCAGTTTTTGATGATAAAAACGCTTTGATCATAAAACGCTCTTATTCTTTTATATTATTTTTATAGAAAACTTTTAGTGGTTGGTTATTAATAAACCGCAGCTACTTAACGTCCTTCCAGACAAAACGCGCAGTAGTTTTTTTTGTAAATAATAATTCTGTTTTCAACAGGTCAGCGTAATCAAAAAATCTTACCATTTCTTTCACAATAAATGGATTTTTCTTTTCAGCCGTTCGAATTAAGGTAGCCCAATCACGAGGATAGCAAATTGAACCATTAATGTTTTTTTTTTAATTTTTCAATTTTGCCATGATCGCTGTCGCATTCCCTACTGGAATAACCAGGCACCATAATGTATTTTTTGTTTTGATCTGTACATGAGCTGCTGTACAAAAGGATATGTGAAATATTTTTGTCTATTTGGTGTCCGTGGAACACACAAGATGCAATCTCGTTTCCTGCTCTTTTTGCCATTGTCTCATATGACAGAAAACATGGAGAGACTCCTGTTTTCATGTTGTGCATGGTCAGATTAAATGTCCACAATTGTCGTTTATAGAAGGCCATTGAATCAAATGCAATTGAAGTAAAGTTTGGGTCATTCTGACTCTGCTGCTTGTCTTTAGTGAGACTAAATTTAAGTCTTAAAGACTTTAAGAGGCTTTATTATTTGTGAGACCTCTTCTTCCATAAAAGGACAAAAAAAGGACTTGGTGGACGAAAAAAAGATAGGTGGCTCCTTGGTCAATATTTTTAGCAGATGATATCGTGTTAATAAAAGAGAGCAAAGAAATGTTGGAGAAAAAGTTGGAGAGGTGGAAAAGGGATATTAAACAGACAGGTCTTAAGATTGGAAGGCACCGAACACGAAGTATATGTGGTAGGGAGAAGAAGAATTGATTGGGGATTTTTTTTTAGAAAAACTAGCAAAACTGGTGACTTTAAATACATTGGTTCCTACATGGAGAATAGAACTGGTTAAAAAGGGATATTTAAAAGTTTCTAATACGGATTTTTAAATCGAAAAAAAAAATATATATATCAGAGGAGTAATTATACCTAAGTAAATATAACAATTGTTTTGTTTTCTTTTATTAAACCAGTTTATATTTTGATAATAAGGCACAAAATGGAATATATTATTGAGGTTCATATTTAAAATGTAAACCTTTAACAATAATTAAATTTTATCTGGTACAAAAAGAGATCTGTAGTCTTTTTTCATTAATACCAATTACAGTTATTAAATGAAACTCGATATATTTATGCACGAGTAAACAGATACACACACACACGCCAATTTCAGGAAATTGTAATAAAACAGATGACTATTGACGTATGTAAAATTTGTATTGCATGTTTTTCAAGTGCTGTAATGACACATATACATATTATTTTAACTTGAATGACTTCGATGTAAATGGAATAAAGTTCAAACAGTAATAAAATTTGTTTATAATTGAAATTTACAAAAATACTCTTGGAAACACTCTAACTTGTTTTGTTTAATTTATTTGGACTAATAGCAAAATAATTGTCATTGCTCATGGTATGAGTCAGTGGTATAAAAAATAAATCGTACCATTTTAATGCCGAACATTTTTATTCAAATTTAGTTATGCTAAAGTCACAAGGATGTGCAGTTAAGTTCTGTTTCCAAACGTTATGCAGTAAAACCTTTACAAGAGTTGAAAAGACTGATATGTTTTTGTAAACACCTGTGAAAAATAAATGAATCGAAAAGAAAAGTAATTTAAATGTCTGTAAAATATTGAATTCCTAGCTGAGCTCTTTCGGCTTACAAAGCCATCTCCAAAAAATTAAAAAATACCACTAATAAAAAGAATTCCATTAGTGAAAAAATACAAAATGTCTTCATAAAAAAACTTCAAAAGTTTTTTAAACAACAACGTCTGTCGCTTCAACTCCATCCAGATGGTCGGGTGATTGCACCCATACCATAAACACAACTTTTCATTTATTTTTCTGTTTTTTCGATGTTTTTTTTTAAATTTTGGAAGTTTTTTCAACTTTTCAAGATTTTTTCAAGTTTTTCTTCACCAATGCGATTCCGCTTTAGTAGTGGTAATTTTTCAATGTTTGACCAAAATTCTGTCAATGTCTTTGTAAGTCGAAAGTGATCAGCTAGGATTTAAATATTTTCCACACTTTTAAGATACTTTTGATTTAAGTTCGTTAATTTTATAACAGTGCTTGTATGAAATTTGGATGATTACTTGAATATATTTAGTATCCTTCTTCTTTCTTTTCTTATTTATTCTACGTGAATAGCTTGTTGAAACTTTATCGATCTAAGTCTCACCGTTCTTGTTCTTTCCTCTGCAAATATGTTCATTTCCCTATTTTGCAGTTTATTACCAACCGTTATTTTCTTTTAAATTTCCAATTCTGCCAGATTCTTCAACAGATTGGTCTATTAAGTTTGTTATTAAGGCGAATCCAAATTTTTTACTATTTCTTCTTTTCCTTCTGATTATTTAATATGTTTTTCTGTTGTTCTACTAGAAGAACACCATCAAAGAAGAAATGTAATGCAGAGAACCTACAAGAATCGGTTAAATTTGCGTGCTTGAGCAGCACTAGATGAAAAGAACAAACAACGTCAAGAGATTACAGGCATCATTATACCGCCGGCCTATCTGGCGGATCACACAACCTCCTAATATATTACAGCAAACTCTACTATAAAAGTACATTTAGTGAAGATGACACAACCAACTGTGTTTTAGTATTGCTTGAATAACTCGATGGAAGAGAAATGGGAAAAACAACTGGAGTAACTCGACATGGCACACAGTAGCAAGATCACTTAGAACTGGAAACGGAACGAACCACCTTGACACACCGTTTACTCTGAAAGAACTAAACAAGAATATTATTCTTTTAAAAAATAATAAGGCTACTAGTAAAGATGACATATGCATCGAACAGACCCCGTACTAAATTAGGGATACTGCAATTATATAACACTGGTGTGAGAATAATGAAAATACCGTAGAATCCAAGTAATCGCCTTGCTGAAACTTTGCAGTTCCAGCAGAACCAAGCAGTTACAGATCGATCTATCTATTATGTTACTTGTTTAAGCTCTTCAAAAGAATAATAATGTAACGCTTCGAAAAGACTATTAAACATAATCTAGTCCGGCAACCAATCAGATTTAGGATCGAAAAATCATGCAATGCACAACCAACTCAACCCACTGAGTAAATGAAAAGTGGCTATGAGCAAAAACGGATTACAGGTGTGGCATTGGATGATTTGCAGGCGACTTACGATATTCTAAATCACAAGCTGATTTTTTTCATTTTAACATGTCTGATGCAGTTCTGAAGAGTTCTATTAATGTTTTTTCACTTTAATGTTTTAGATTTTTTAATCAGGATATGCGTTGTCTCCTCAATTCTCATTTTCCTTATGCTTTCCATTGTATAACCAAACGTATCAACTCATATTTTTATTTTTTAGTTTGTAACCAAAGGATCTCATTTTTCTTTCCTTTATACTGTTGTATTATATCCTTATAGTATTTGGTTTTCTTTTTACAACTTGCATAGTGCTTCAGTGGCTGTTACGTCTTTTATAATATTATTCAGTCCAGGTATTCGTAATTATCCAGGCTTCAACTTCATATAAAAGGGAGAGAATACGTAGCATCAAAACCAGTAGAGAAATTAATAAAATAAAGCTAATGGCATCCCTACTGCAAAGATAAGATCTTCTGTGGATTAAAGGAAAACTCAAAAGTGGATCTGTTTACCATGTCTGAATTTTCTGATGAGAACCCAACCCATATAAAAACTCAAACTTAGAAACAAGGACGCAAATGGCCAGATGAAAGTATCGTTAAAGAAATGGCTTTGGAACACACATCCAGTCCAAAATATATTAAAGTAATATTGGATAGAATACAATATATAATATAAACATCATTTCAAAAAAACAAAGCAAAATCCAGCAACAAAAATGTAGCATCCAGCAACAATCTCTTTAGAAAACTCACAGAGAATCCAAGGACAGCAAATTCTACAGTTCTAAAAACAACAAAACCAGCTCTACGCTATTTGGCAAGTTAATATGGATGCCCATTGTGGAGCAGATTTGTATATATATGAGACAGGTAGATAAAGACTTAAAATCAAGGTAAAAACAAAATATGCCGAATATATACCGGGTGCATGAAACCTACACCTTCTTCGTGCTTCTATGTAGCCGCGGGTTTTGCTCTTCCATAAACACGACGAAAAAGCCGCAGAACACATAGAAAGATGCTAGAGTCACCTGCCGACTGCTCGTTAATTGAAAATAATTCTGGAGGAACATGCACCGACTAGAAAGCATTGAAACAGAATAAGAACAGGTGTTGCTTTTTTTAAATAAAATTAGGTGGTGTAGGAACAACGCACTTTGGGAATGCGGTAAAGCTCAGAACATTAATTACCTACTGAATTGTACACTATGCTCGGGTAGTCTTAGCATCTTCGAAGAATAAGAAAGAATTGGATCATTGACAAATAACGAAAAACTAAGTAAAGTGAAAAAGTGTTGAAAGCCTCTTCTAGTCATAAATAGACTGATTTCAATATAAATTGAAAAAGATGTTCACCTCTTGCATTTCTTTTCCAAAATCCATACAGGCTAACAACCTACGTAGATCATAAACTTCTTTAGTTACGCTAATTTTGGCATTTAAATCTTCCAGAATTAATATAATTTTGATTTTTGTATTTGGCAGTTTTTTAACTTGGATCAAATTCAGATTGACTGAATTGGCCCTTCACCTTAAAACAATGATGCGATCATTAACTAATTTATTAAATATCACTGCTACGCCGTTTCTTCTGGATAGGTTAAAATTCACAAAGAAGTAGATATTATTGTAATCCACAGAAGTAAAGTGCCCCTTATCTGATAGACCTACGATTCCATATGATTTTATTTTATTATTCACCTCATTCAGTTTTTTTGTTTCCAGCAGACCATGAACGTTCCACGTGCCTTATTCCTAATATAGAGTAAACTGTAGAAAATAACAGAACATACAAAAAACTGTAGAAACAGACACAGAACAAAAATGGCTCTTTTAATAAAGGGTTCTGTAGCTTTTTCACATTAATACGTGTTATACAAATACTTAAAGAAGATAAATAATTATAAATCACTGATCTTGAATAATCAGGTTTTAAAATATCTTCAGATATATTTCAAATAATTTAAGTTAAAAGTTAAATGAGATGTCACAAATTAATTTCTATAACCGTAACATTTTAGCCTCATTTGCTGCCTTAAAATAAGCTATACAATTTCCTTTATCACTTCCGTGTCTTGTTTCATTTAATTTTAGATGACAACTCAACAACCGAAATTTAACCAAGTTAAAGTTTTTAACCTGAAAAGAGCAAGAAAGGTAGAAGCGAAAGAACGCTTCAAAAATTTTCCGCCTTCTCACTTTACTACTTATTCCGTCCTTATCTAAACGGCTGATTTCTAGACCTGCTAAAAATCATTAGCGCACTTACAAAAAGGTAATATAATTGGATAATTCAATTTATTAAGGTTTATTAACCAACTGATACATTAGTAATTGTAAACTTGTCTAAATATTATTTATTTATGATAATTACTATGGTTTCTAGATCCTATTTCTTGGGTGGATCAGTCCCTTTTGTTTGTGTTATCTTCTTAACGATAACTTTGCTTGTTTCCCTGTCTGTAGTTTTTCCTACACGTAAAAAAATGTTTAGAATTCATACAGTATATCTTGCGTATTTTAAATTCTTAATTCTAAACCGCTTTTAATTTCAATAACTGCCTTAAGAAACTGGCAGAGCACAATAAAGTAAGTCTGAGTGCTCTCCTCTACTCTCCTTACCAAAGCATGAAAACAAAACAAAATCTTAGCCTTATATAAATAAGTATTTCATCTAGACTAACCGAAAAACTCATTAAAGGCCAGAGCAGTTAAGACCTGCTGGAAGATCCTTCTTCTTCCTTCTATGCCGTCCCCATTAACGGAGGTAAGCGACCACATTTCTAAAAGTTTCTCTATCTTCTGCAACTTGGAATAATTCGTCTACAGTCATGTTTATCCAGTCTCGAATATTTCGCAGGCATGATTTCCTCTTTCTACCTATTCCCTTTTTGACATCGACTCTACCCTGCATGATGACCTGCAGAAGAATGTATTTATCATTTCTCAGTATGTGTCCAAGGTATGCAGTCCTGCGAACTTTTATTGTTCTCAACAATTTTTTGCCTCGATCAATTCTTATCAGCACTTTCTCATTGGTGATTCTGGAAGTCCAGGGAATTCTCAACATTTTCCGGTACATCCAAAGTTTAAAGACTTTAAGCTTCTTAACTATTTGCTCTTTAAACGTCCTTGTTTCTACCCCGTACAATAGTTGGGAACAGACGTAACATTGAACAAACCTCAGTCTCAGCGCAATATTCAGATTTTTGTCACAGAACAATTGCTTGAATTTTAAGAACGCTGCCCTTGCCATTTTTATTCGTACCCTGATCTCTTGGTCTGGATCTAATGCTGTGTTGATGTAAGCTCCCAGATATTTAAATTTTGGTACTCTCTCTATTTGCTGTCCACCAAGGCTTAGTTGTTCATTATTTATTGGACTTCTTGATACTATCATAAATTTGGTATTATCTGTGTTAATTTCAAGTCATGGAAGATCCTGCATGTCACAAATAATAAATTTTACCAAATACATTAACGACTGGTTTGAAAGCGACCAGATATCAGACAGTATTTGTAGATCTTACAGCCGCTTACGATACCGTAAACCACAGAAAATTCTTTCAAATACTGTATGATATCATATGAAACAGTATACTCACTTTTCTCTATATATGAAAAGAATAGCAGATGGATAACACAGAAGAATAATCTCACAATAGAAATTTCATATATGCAGACAATAAATTAAATCTATTCATGTGTTGAATATATGCCTCTCCCATTTTGCTCCATTTGTCTCTGTCTTATGTTTTCCACATTGGACCTGCGCTTTGCTCAATGTCATCTTTCCATCTCATTTGCGGTCGTCCTCTTGACCTTTTTGCAGTATATGGTCTCCAGCGGCCAATTTCTTTATTCCATCTTTCATCCTGATATTTTTCGTTATGCCCAGCCCATTTCCATTTGAATTTCAATGCATGTTCGACAGCGTCTGTTGTTTGGGTTTTACATCTTATCCACTCGTTCCTCTTTTTATCTCTCAACGATATTCCCAACATTTGTCTTTCCATAGCTCTTTGAGTTTTCTTTATTCTATCTAAGTTGTTCTTGGTACACATCCACGTCTGGGCACCATATGTCAGAACAGGTAGGACGCATGCATTAAATACGTTCGTTCTTAATTTTAGATAATTTATGGTTTTTGATAGTAGATATGTGAGAGTTTTCCGAATGCAGCCCACCCCATTCTTATTCTTCTGGTTATTTCTTTAGTCTCGTCACTTTTGTCTGCTCTGATAGCTTGTCCTAAGTAAATATATTCTTGGACGTGTTCTATGTTTGTTCCATCTATGGTAATTACTGATCTCTCTTTTGTATTAGTCATTATTTTAGTTTTCTTTAGATTCGTTTTTAGTCCTTTCTCAAGAGATGTTTTTTCTAGGTCTGAAATCATCATTCGTAGTTGTTCCATAGTTGTTGCTATCAGGAGTACATCATTGGCGAATCTCTGTGGTGTTTTGATATATATATTGGGGATTAACATTCTGTACCGTGAATCTATTTATTATTCGTTGGTCTTTTCTATTATTATTTTAAGAGTAAAGTGTAAAGTATTATTTAAAGAGTAAAGGTGGTCGATTGTGCTGTACCCTTTCTAAATCCTGCCTACTCAACTGGTTGGTATACATCAAATTTGTTGTTTAGTCTAGTTGTGATCACCTTAGTGAAAATTTTATAGATTTGTGACAAGAGAGATATTTGTCTATGGTTAGTTAATTTTGCTCCTGTCGATGTGTCCCTGAAATTGTCCTTACATAATGCCTTTTAATAAGGCCCAAGTATTTTGTAATGACAAACTACAACACTGTGTCTTTTAGCAGTCACGTTATTTGTAATCGAAACAAACCGAATATTATTTAAGTTATTTCATTTGCTGTAACTGATGACGCACTAGTAAAGATTTACACTCTCTATTGTACCAATTGTTTTACCTAAATAGTAAGAGAAAGAATAATTTGAAGAATTAATATTCTATTAATTTACGCAACCCCTTTTCAATTAATTGCTGATTACGCAACGGGAAATGTACACCAAGGATGACTTCAAATAAAGTTCGGAAAAATACAAAATGGATGCATGGATAGCTATTGCATTCGTAAAGAGAAACTGAGCTTATCGAGAATGCCAATGTCTAACTTAAAAGCTACTGTTGAGATACAGGAAGAGTATTCTTTAACTTAAGAAGATAAAAATGGACTTAGATATTAGAGACGGTGATACTATTTACAATATACGTAATAGATCGATACAAACCTTAGAATACGCTAATAACATTGATATAAATGGGAGTAGCAAGCAAGGTGTTGAGCAATATTTCCTAACATTGGAAACGGCGAATAAACAGGTTAGTCTAATCATCAACGAATACCAAACAAAGTACATATTGGCTACTAAGGAAATTATAGCAAATGGGGAATGGAAGTCAGTCTTTTAAAGTCATCCCTCCAAACGTTTTGGCAGTTTTATATAACTTGCTAGTGACTACAACCAACACAAGAAGCCAGGAAATTACAATTACGATGACTATATTAGATTAGATTAAGACTCCAAAACAAATTATATTCAAGAAATATCCAAAGAAGAATAAAATTATTATATACAAAACACTGCTGGGGTCCCTTACATAAGAGGCAAGAACATGGAGTCTAACTCAGACGGATGAAAGACTTTTGCGAATATTCGAGCATAAAATACATCAGACGTTCATTAAAACACAATGGCTTAGATAGTTGTAAGAAGAATCAGTAGAGGCCCACCACGAATTATGTGGTTAGATGGAGTTCAGACTGACTTAGGAATAATCAAAATCAGAAGATGATAACAGGTCGCCAGAAACCAAACAGAATGGCGACGAATCTTGGAGCAGGACAGGGTCTACAAAATATTGTTGAGCCAGAAACGATGATGAGGATGATGATCTCTATTCAAAGTTTTGATCTCTTAGATGTATATGTAAAACTATCAATATTTTCTAATAAAAATCTCTTTTCTAATAAAAAGGTATCGCAAAAAGTTTTGTGCCAATTTCAGTTATCAGGAATGATCCACGTAACGCCTTTTCTTACGAAAATATAAAACTAAATGCACTGTCCAAAGTTGTATCCCTGTGTTGATTTTATTAAGAATTTAGAAATATTCATTATAATTATTATAAAACAACAAAAAACTTTATAAACAATATATTCCGCAGGAATATTTTGTAAGTAATATTAGATCCTATGGCAATATTTTTGTTCAAATAACCTAACCATAGTATATATTATGTCCCAATAGTTATAACTCACCCTATTTTTGACCTATTATCTTAGATTATACGATATTTTTGTCAGTTCTAGGACACATGTAAGACATCTTTGAATTGTACTCGGTCAGATAATTACGGCAGGTCAATAAAACACGTATAGGCTAGTTTATGCCTAGCATATCTTTAAAAAAATACGGCGTCTTTTTATATATCTATTTTAATTTTTATTATGTATTTTAAAATCTTTTGTGATTAAAGCTATAAAATATGAGGACAATTAATGAAGTAATGCCCAGAATCGATTTGTATTTTTATGAAAAAAAGTTGCCTACGCTCTTGGTTATATGGCTGAAAATGTAAAGTACGCCAAAGTAAGAGAGAAAAATGGTCGTGAGATAGAAAGCCAGCGGTGGTGGTCTTGGTCTTGTGCGTGATAGAAATGGGCGCGAGAAAAGGGCGATAAGGTCGAAGAATGAGTGTCTTTTGTTTGTAAAACAAGGGCTTGTTATTTACTGGCTTCACGTTTCTCTCCCTTACTGCTTCTTCCTGCTTTTACTAACCTTTTTAAGAGATTATGCCCTGTTAAGATTTGTAATTCCGGACTCCTGAATTGGGCCTTTTTAATGAATAACAGCAAATGGGAGGTTTGCGATAGCGATGAAATGTTGAGAGTTTTATTTGCTCTTGATGCATAGAGAATGAATGTGGGAGTTGAATAATTTATTGGAAATCTCATTTGATTGCATTTCTATGAGCCTTTATTTCTTCAGGAAGTAATATATAACAAATATTTTATAATTACTATTTTAATCATTATTAATTTTTAATATTTTCATGGAAACGATTTAACAATATTACTGCTAAACGTTCACCAATTTCTCTTTTTCTTTAAGTTAAAACTCTGAGAATCACAGCCGCAAGGAATGACATATATACTTGCACTCACTTCAGCAGCATTGCTTTAGGCCCTTACTAATAGGAATTTCTCTAGTTAATCTATTTCCAGTTTTAATGTTTGACGTCGTATTTTCGTAGAGCTGTTGTACTGCTTGTATATTTTTTTGCCTATTCCTTGTTTTTCCATTGCTACCCAAAGCGTTGAAAGTGGTACACTATCGTATGCCTTTGTCAGATCAAAGACTATATAAGTTGAAAGGTTGCGGACTAATCTTTTCTCGATAAATTGCTTTAGAGAAAATATACTGCCCATACAGGATCTGCCTGCACGAAAGCCATTCTGTTCTTCTACATCTGTCATTTCTTTTTTAATCTTAGTTTTTATTATTTTTCCATACAGTCTTGAGAGTAAATTTATGACCTGTAGTTTGAAAAATTCTTTCTATCTCCTTTTTTGTAGATGTTGTTAATATGTGCTTTTGTCCACTCTGGTGGTAAGTCATTATAGAATAAGGTGAAGACATACGCCAGTAATTCCTGTAATACTTGTGGGCTATGTTTTAATAATTCATTTGGTATACCTTGTGGTCCGCATGACTTCCGATTTTTTAGAGTTCGTATTGCATTCTCGACTTTCTGTACTGTTATTTCATCGTCTTTACTGAATTCCAGTTCATATGTTGTTGTACTGATGTTCGTGAATTGAGGTCTTGTTTCAGTCAAAAAATGTAAGTAGTGCTCGATCCTAGATATTTCTTTTATTAAATCTATTCTACTCGTTTCTTTTCTGTTTGTTCTCAGATTTTTTACCGTTTTCCATGCTTCTGTGGATCTTGTTGACCCTTATATTTGTTAAGTTTTTCGCATTTACTTTCCCAGGTAATATTTTTTGCTTTAGTTACTAAATTTTTTACTTCTCTGTTTGATCTAGCATATGTTCGTCTATCATCTGGATCATTTGTTTGCAGCCACTTTTGATATGCTTGTTTCTTGTTGTGTACTGCATTGGTGATGCCATTTGTTTACCACAATAGAGTATTCTTTTTGTTCTTTTGGATTGTGCCGAGCGCTTCGTAAGCTGCTTCATTGATTTTATTGATTATCTCTTTATAGGTATTCTGGGCTAAGGAGTAGATCAGGTTTGCCAATTTTTGGCTAAGTCGCAGCTTATATAAGAATGATGACGAGTCGTTTTGCAGTGCATCAATATTGTATTTAGGTAGATTCGATTCCAGGGGTTTTGATTGAGCTAGTTGGTTGACATTTTGATGTAGTAGCCGAGGTCGATACTGTAGGTAACATTTTGATCTTACCATATAGTGGTCAGTTCCGCACTCCGGTCCTCTTAGTACTCTTATGTCTTTAACTTGTATGTGTGTTTCTTGTTTTGTTTTGTGATGACATAATCTATAATTGACTTTGTGTTTCTCGTTAGTTGAACCCAGGTGTACTTATGTATGTTTTTATGTTGGTAGAATCCGTTTAGGATTTTCAGAGAGTGTTGTTCACAAAATTTGATAAGGTGTTCCCCATTTTTATTTGTTTTAGCGTCACCATATTTTCCTACGACTTTGTCTCCTTTGTTTTTGTCCAAGCGTTAAAATCTCCCAACAGCACAATTTCTTTGCTGCTATTTATATTTTCAATGAGTTCCGATAAAGTTTCATAGAATATTTGTTTAGCTGCTTCTCATGCATTTTCTGACGGAGCATATATTCCAATGATCTCGAGGCTTTGCCCTTTCCACGTAATAATTATCTCATTGATGTGCTCCCAACTTTTCAGGTTTCCTTTTAAGTCTTTTTTTATCAATATTGATACCCCTGCTAGTGCTCTTTTGTCTTTCTCTACTTCACTATAAATATGTATGAAACCTCCTATGTCTTTACTACCTTGGCCCCTTTTCTTTGTTTCAGTAAGAACCGTAATATCTGATTTTGTTTTCTTTACTTCTGCCATGACTTCGTCTGACTTGGTTCTCCACCCTTGGATATTCCGTGTATTTATATTCAAAGTCCTTGTCCGTATTCCGAGGTTGGATTTTACAATTTTTTGTAGTAAGTTTTTTCACGGGTGTAGAGGAGCAGGCCTTACGTCTTAACCCCCTACCAGAAAAACCAGGATTTTCTGTTAGGGTTTACTCCCTTAGTCGAGAGAAGAGTAGTAGAGTGTAGTAGATAGAATTATAGTGACCCGTCTGCCCTCGGATTACCCTAATAGCCACTCGGGGTCGGAAAAACAAGAGTTAGCCAAGAGAGGCTAATAGGAAAAATTAAAGACATTTCACTCAAGACACGTTGAAAAAGAGCAAAATGTGAAGGCCCCTATGATCCGCCAGGTGCGTTTCATAAGCGTATGAGTATTGGTACACTTTGTATTCCCGTTGATACCTCGGGGTGTCGACTACAGTTGGTATGGCTCGTACAGCATGCCATAGCATGGAGGATTGGGTGCATGTCACTTTTACAATGTAGACCCCTCAACTCCACGGCCTGACAGCAATATCTTATTAAATGGAATAGTAAATATAAACATTACACAAGAAATTAGCTTCAGGACCATTATAAACAACATATTTGTCTCTATAGTACAAATATCTGATTATTACTACGTATTTTGATTGAGGTATTTGCACTTGTCGGTTATTTTGTGTTACTTTTTCCATATTTTTGTTTATTACATGATATTGTTTTGTTTATTACTTCTGGGTAGCTGTAGACATGAGTAATGTCTAAAATTAATTTTTCAACGATCAATAACGACCAATAACAATGATCAATAACGAGAGGCTATCTGCAGCGGGCATCGGTATGTTTTCTAATAAATTTCATACATAATTAGTATCACTTTACATTTGTAGAACGCCCTGTCTCATGCAAACATTTACCATCTGTACTATTAGATGGAGAGACACGCGAGCCGAAAGCCAATTTATTATTTACTTTAGTGGATTCGTGCGACAGATGCATACATTAACACCAAATTAAACAATATTAAAGTGGGGGTGGGGGTACGAGTGATAGTACACGAAAGTTATGTGTATTTAGGGAAATACAGTTTTTTGGATGTTTGCTAACAAATAGTGATATTGTTGTTACTAGTTCACGGCTTGGAAAGCAAATATAGTAGCGTGTTAATTACAGCATTGCGGAAAAATTTTGATAAGACAGACGTTACAACCGTCTTATCTGTCTATCTTTTTGTAAAAATAGGCGTACGGTAAAATGAGTTAAAAGTAACAACACTGTAGCAAGGTGTATTTTTAAACAGTCGTTTGGGAGTTCTATAGTACGGGACTTTTTAAAGTTTCTCCACTTTTGATAAAATAATAATAAAACTATCAAGTTGTTATACAAGTGTTGAGTGAGGTTAAGGTAGTCTGTGACAAATGAGTACTTTTTTTAAATTAAGGGATGATAATACGTAGCCAGTATAAACTACACGGTTTTTTGGATTCCTTTACTTTTAAGTAAGGACATCAACTTACCGTATACGTTTTTACTGTATAAACGTGGACTATTTATACTACTAGATAAATATGTAATGGAAAATAGTATATCGTTTTTTTTCTGCAGAACAAACTCGTTACGAACTGTAGCTACCCAGCTAATTCGCAGAATTCAAAGGCTTTAAGTTTTCTTAGAAGTGTGTCTTTTAAAGTCCAACTTTAAAGTCCAAAAGAAATAAAAACACATATCATCTTCCTCCTCTTTAGTCCTGATCTCTTTTGGGATGTGGTGACACCATCAGGCCTTCACAGTTTTTTCACGAATTCCCTACATCCATCTCTGTCCTGGGCTAGTTGCTCGGCTTCATGTAACCCTTGGTTAATCAATATTTTGTTTGATCTTCCCAACGGCTTGGAGATCTTCCGCTTGGTCTCTTTCCTTCAACTCTAACCTCGACTATCACTTTTTCCATCGTACCTGTTCTTCTAGCAATGTGTCCAAAATACTGCAAATATTTCTGTTGTATTTGTTTAAGCAATCTATCCTTAACTTTAAGTTGTTCTACTATCGATACGTTAGTGCGATGATCAATCCAGGATATTCTCAACATGAGGCGGTACACCCAAATTTCAAAAGCGTCCAGTTTATTTTTATCCACTTTCTTTAAGGTCAACGTTTCGGATGCATATGTGGCTATGGAAAAAATGAGCGCACTTACCAGCTTTAGTTTTGTGTGTATTGTTATGCTAGAATTTTTTCAAATTGCTACCAATTTCATCAAAGTTGTTAACCTTCTACGTATTTCTCTGTCATACCCTCCGTCATTTGTTATTAGGGACCCCAGGTATATGAAAGTGTTAACTACTTCAAAGCCCCCAATTTCTTGAATGTGTTGAATATTATTCCGAGCTCTGTCTACTATCATGATCTTTGTCTTACTTCTATTTAGCTTGTAACGAAAATATTTTGCCTACCACAGGGGGCATTATTACGGGAGATAGAAAATTGAGGGAAAAAACTATTGGGGGTGAAGATAAGGCAAGCAAAATAATCGCCACTGATGCGAACGGCACTGAGGGTTTCGTAGGAGAGCTGGGGTCGTGGATAAGTAAAAGATAAGGGCATTGGAATGGGGGAATTACAAAAAAATGAAATAAAGAGCTCTTGGAATAAACAAAATAAAAATAAACAAGAAACACCTCAAGGAATTTAATATAGGGCGCCACTTGAGGTGCCTAATTATGCCTGTTACAACCACTAGTTGTAACTAGGGAAATAATTGGAAAACAAAATCAAAACATAAAAAACATATCTTTTTCAAATAAACTCAAAAAGAGTTAGCTCAAAAAAAAATAAATAAAAAGTTAAGATAATAAAATTTAACTTTTATTTCTGTGTTACCACAAACAGTTACAAAATGGAGAAATACAAAATACAAAAACTTAGTGTCATCCGCTTACAAACTCCAGGAGTTGGAGATACTACATAATCTTAAAATATTTATATGGAGGTTAACCTTGTTTAAAAATAAAACAAACTAATAGTAAAAAAAAATTATAAAAAAACGAGCTGTCACAAGTTAACATTAAATTTAAAAAAAAAACACTAAACACACAAATTGACAGCTCAACTCAAAACCTAAAATTTACAATTTTAAATGTCAACGAAAGCAATTATTTAATTTAAAACAAATTGTCTGTCTTTATTTTAAAATTTGATCAAAAAGTTACCTGGATTTTCACTAACAAAATGCACTAGAATTTGTGGAACCAGACGCCACTGGAATATCCGAAACCATAACTGGAACTGAGGGCTTTACTCTCTGTGCAATGAACACAACTATCTATCTCCATATCTTCATATCTCGAACAAATCTATCTCCATACTGCCAAAAGCCTTGGATGATAACCAGGGAGAAACAAAACGAAGATGGAATCGACGATTCTTCCATTCCTAACTCAAACATTTACTGAACCATTAACTTCACACTGCTACACATTTTCTTCATAAAAAAAAGACGAACAAACGTCTTTATAAAAAAACACAAACAACGAGGAACATTTCGAATTTGAAGTCAAATTCGGACATAACGTTGACCGCTTTTCACCGCGGCTCCAACGATAGTGACGAAATTAAAATTTTTTTCGCTTAACTTGAATATAAACAAACACTTGACATAGCAAAACCAACGAACGACGTAGATATCCTTTGCGACGCATAAAATTGAAAAGAAATTGTCGAAGTAAAATAAACAACTCTCAAATGGTTTTATTACTCGGCGACGAAACACTTTTGGGTACTTTGAAAGATACGAACTAACAAACACGGGAGAATTCCTCGTTTTATTTTTGAAATATATATAAGGAGTTTTTAATATATTTTATTATACGAGGAGGTTTCAATATACTCAAAAGAATCAATGAAATTGAAAATGCTACAAGCTTTAGTCCATATGTTTTGCTTTTTTCTCCAAACATCTCATTACGTCTTCCAGTTTTTCCTGATTTGCTGCGATTATTTAAGTGTTATCAGCATATCTCAAGTTATTGATTTTTTGACCTCCTACTGATATTCCGCCCTTTGATCCCTCTAGTACCTTTCGCATAATGTGTTCGCTGTAAATATTAAACAGAGGTGGCGAGATTATGCATCATTTCCTGACATCTGCCTCTGTTCTGAAATGGTTGGAATGGGTGTTGTTTATTTTTACTGTGCACTTAATATTTTCATATAGACTTCTAATTAGCTGAATTAAGTGGTGGGGTGTTCCCAGCTAGTATGGGCCATAGCTGCTGCCATTTGACTTTATTGAAGGCCTTTGTGTAATCCACAAATCACATAAGCATAGGAGTATTGAATATATGAGTTTTTTCGTTTAGCATATATGAGGCTGATATATGAGGCAATAGAAAAGCTTTTAATCTTTCATGTATAACATGAAGTATAGCTTTGCTTGCATGGGATATTAGGGTTACCGTTCTGTAATTGCTGCAATCTAGCGGAGTTCCTTTTTTGAATATAGGGATGAAAGTGGTTGTTGTCCAGTTGTTGGGCCACTCTCCGGTTTCCCAAATCTTTTTGCAGATCATATGCATAACAATTACTCCAACATCTCCAGCCTCTTTTAAAACTTCTGTTTTAAAAGAGGCTGATTTTCTATTTTTCAACTTATTGATTGCTTTTTCTACCTCTGACTTTAGAATGTTTGGTTTTCTCTCTGCAGTGAACTCTGCGTGATTTGCATTCTGGGGATCATCTGCATATAGATTTTGACAATATTTTCTCCACACCTCCGCAATCCCTTTCTCGTCATTTATACTATATTGGTTTTGATCCATTATTGTTTGTGTGATTGGTTTAAATTCCCTGGATAGATATCAGACTTTATTAAATAGCTCATGGGATTCATACCGGTTTGCATGTCTCTCTAGTTCTTCGTATTCTTTTTTTATATGTTTATTTTTATTATCCCTACATGCTCTTTTAAGTTTCTCTATTTAACCTTGCTAATTCGTTTTTGTTCCTGTCGTTTTGATATATGAGAGATTTGATTCTCCTTCGCTCTTCTAGAAGTTGCAGCGTTCTGTCTATCATTCAGTGTTTTCTTTTGATGATCATTTTTTTGGTTCTGGTTCTTTCTACAGAGGTTTCTATGGCATTTTTGAAAACTTGTCACATTTCTTCTGGGTTGTCTTATGTGTTTAACATACTAGTTTCCTTAATGCATCTCTAAATGTTTTCGGATTTGAAATCTCCAGCCTGTTTTGATTTTGTTGCGGAAAATCATCTTACTAATCTAATTTCTAGTCTCAAAGTAATATTGTCTCCACATAAGATTTTCTATACCTTAAAAAACCTCGTGTCGTAGTTCTCAATACCTACCTGCTGAAGAATAGCTATCATTTCAGTATCTTTTACTGGACACATATAAACTGGATGGCCGACATCTCTTCATTTCTGTATCATAAACTACATACTTAATAGTGCTTTTCTGGTTTCAAGGTGATTGCGAAACCAAAATTGTGTGTTATTAAGTTGTTTTTCTATTTTTTGATACATCCTTGGGTCCAATATTTAAATTTAAAAGCAGCCAATCCGTTGGTATCTAGCCAGTTTATAAATTTTATTAAAAATGTAAAAAGGAGAGGTCTTTAATTGGAACTTTCGAAGAGCTTTATTGTTTCCCTGGGTGTTTCATCCGGTCCCGTCGCTTTTCTGGTCTTTGCTGATCTTATTGCTCGTTAAATTTCATCCATAATTATGTCAGCCTAATTTCAAGATCAGGTCTTTTGTCATTAAATGTATATATTGCCAATATGACAACAATTTTGACAACAAACTCGGTAAATGTTCCTTTTAAAATTATGAATAAAAAAATGTCTTTTCCGTATTAATAATTTTAATTTACCACTTTTATTGGTTTTGTTATATTGTAAAGATCCCCTCTTCGGTTGTTTTGGCATAAATAAAAATTCGTAAATCAAACAACATGTTCCCAATTAATTGGAATTTCTAAAAGAATTGAAAGGGACACATTCTGACAAATAACAATAAATGCGAATCAGTTTTGGGTGAAAGCTCGTTGATGTGTATGAGTTATTTAGGTGATGATTGTGTCCAGCGAATAAATGTGACATAGGGCAAGCTGGATCGGCGTTCCACCAGTGAATTATGAGCATTACAGTACAGGATCGCAATCAGCTATTTTTTCGAGAATTGCAATTTGGTTTCTTTCTATAACTTTTAACTTCACTGATTACTTTTCCAATAATAACTTTTTCATGTAAAAATAAATGACGTTAAATAATTGGTGATAAGATTCATTATATGTATAATGTTAGCGAAGGTCAAAGGAGTTATAGGTTATTTGTAAATAATAGTGCAAAAGTCTAACTGGGAAACAATCCTGTACTAAGGAAGCACCAAAAACAAGTACTTCAAAGTGAGGATTTTTAATCAAGCTTTCGCCACAGAATTTCGGACTTCATCAGAAATTGCTAGAATGGAAAAACATTCTTTACAATAGAAATATATAACATTTCTGTTGTTATACATTTTTTATACCTTATTAAAATGTTGACACTGGTTCTTAGTGTTTTTTTTGGAAACATAGTATGTGTAATATTCTATCAACGCAACACTCAGAATATGCAAAATATATGAACACTGCATATGAAAATAAATACTGTACATGTAGGTAATTCGGGAGAATCTTCTCCCATTGGGTATATCAGCGATTATAAATATTAATGTTCCTTACGGATTTCTATTGCTCTTTAGACATTACCTCTTTACATCTTACTATCTTGGGTTGCTATTGCACTAAAGAAGTTCATATCCAATGGGTTTTCTGTTGTGTCAGTCTAGTAATCTGATCTTTTGTTATTTCTCTTTCACTCCAATTTTCTACAATCCGCAATCTGCCCTATTGCCCCTTAGTATTGTTGGCATATTATATATGATAAAAAATGGTATTTATCTTTGTTAAAATGAAGCTAGAAAGTTCATGTGTGTTGTTTATTATTTCAGGAACTAATGTGTTTCTTCTGTTAGCTGTCTAAAGTATTCAAAGTGTTGTTCTCTATTAGCATGTCTCAACTTAACCAATTCTCCTATTTTATGTTCTAATGATCCAGGTTTCAAAAAAAACACCACGTAATGAGTTAAATGTGGTGTTGAGAGGGGTGTTAATGAGCTATTTGTCAACTAGAAAATACCAATGTGCAATTGTTTTAAAGACAAAAAAATAAGAGCTTCACAACCAAAGCTCTGATGAAAAGTAATAAACAGTTTTCTTTGAAAGATTAGCAAGCAGCTTTTCCTTAAATCGTTATTTAAATATAGGACCATCCATCTCATCATGATGTTTTATTTTTTCGCTAAAATCTAAAAGGCAGCACCTTTTACAAAGCCCAATTCGCATGCACTATAACAAATCGGGGACCTCGTTGTGTCGGCTGATTTAGGCCTTTTGACAACTTCTATAACAAACAAATCCCTGGTTGAAGTCACTGAAAGGTCCTTTCATTCTTTGGAAACACTATGTCCAACATTTACCCAAGTTACCCTTTTGGTCAATTGCGTTAAAAACATTAATTTTAATTCATGTCTGTGGAAACAAAAATACAAATAATACAACCCTGAATCGTGCTTTTGTGGCATCGCCGTGCTTCTATCGTTCATAAGAAATGCATGGCCCTATCTCCGCAATATTATTTTCTTAACGTGGAACGCTCAATAGGTACTTACATATACATTATAAAACTATTGGTACAGTAATTTTGCAAATGATCTAGTTCTAGCGGAAGGGCAATAAACTGATAAATAAATATAGATGTCTATTACAAATACATAGATAAATTTAATTGATTTATTATTATCAATGACAAATGAAATAATAAAACCAAACAAATACGTAAGTACAATGGTAATGATAAATTTTAAGTTCATATTGTTTGCATTTTATTGTAAACAATATTTAAAAAATATATCCATAGCTCCTAAGCCGGTTCTGCACGTTGTCATTGTCACGAGGCGATGGGCGTTCGGGCATCAGGCACTTGTTATGATGGCTTTATATGCAGATACAAGTCAAATGGAATTCGCGAATTATCACAAAAATACATTGCATTTGTACGTATATGTTCATTAAAATGGTAACTGACAGCGAATTGCACGGCGGTTGCGAATGACCCTCTATTCAATAAATTAAACACTATGGACGATATGCACCAGATGCATCATTTCTATGATTACTGTACAATTTGACAGTAAATTATGTTGCGCGTGATAAGGATAATTTATGGAAATGTAATGATCTTCTAGTCGAATTTTCTGCGTTTTGAAATAGAATTTTTTTTGTACATAATCATTTTGGTGTTAACTAAAATATATTAAAAACTTAGTAAAGCAAGTAGTGGTTGATTAAACTCATTCAAAGTTTACATTTTTATTACACATTTCAGTTAAACGTGTTGCTCGAAATTATTTTGATTCTCTTATTAATGTGATATAATAAAATCAGGTTACCGTGATAATATTTTGTTTTTAAGGATCAAAACTCCTATTGGTTTTCACTGAATAAAATCCCTCATGCGAACTTTTTGATTCCAAAATAATCTATCGTCTCCACACTACGATTAGGATCCGGACACACCAAAAAAACACGTGATTTCCTACTACAGAAGCAACCCAAACCTTTATGTTACGAGTGTGATAGTGATCTAATAGTACGTCACTTATTAGTGGAGTGTATCCATGGAAATCAATATTGGTAAAACCAAATCCATGAGAATAAATGCAAGAAACAACACGCTATTCACCATTAATAACATGCAGATTGAAAATGTGGAAAACTTTACGTATCTTGGAAGTGTCATAACAGAAAGCGGAGGTACAGAAGACGATATTTGTATGAGGATACGAAAAGCGCAACAAGCTTTCAGCATGCCCAACCCTGTTTGGAGGTCTGGAGACTACACTACGAGGACAAATATCCGCATATTCCAGTCAAATGTCATGTCTGCACTACTTTACGGATGTGAAACCTGGAAAGCGACAAAAACCCTTACAGACAAACTGCAGGTCTTTGTTAATAAATGTCTACGAAGAATTGTTCGTATTTTCTGGCCTTAGTATTGTTGGCATATTATATATGATAAAAAATGGTATTTATCTTTGTTAAAATGAAGCTAGAAAGTTCATGTGTGTTGTTTATTATTTCAGGAACTAATGTGTTTCTTCTGTTAGCTGTCTAAAGTATTCAAAGTGTTGTTCTCTATTAGCATGTCTCAACTTAACCAATTCTCCTATTTTATGTTCTAATGATCCAGGTTTCAAAAAAAACACCACGTAATGAGTTAAATGTGGTGTTGAGAGGGGTGTTAATGAGCTATTTGTCAACTAGAAAATACCAATGTGCAATTGTTTTAAAGACAAAAAAATAAGAGCTTCACAACCAAAGCTCTGATGAAAAGTAATAAACAGTTTTCTTTGAAAGATTAGCAAGCAGCTTTTCCTTAAATCGTTATTTAAATATAGGACCATCCATCTCATCATGATGTTTTATTTTTTCGCTAAAATCTAAAAGGCAGCACCTTTTACAAAGCCCAATTCACATGCACTATAAAAAATCGGGGACCTCGTTGTGTCGGCTGATTTAGGCCTTTTGACAACTTCTATAACAAACAAATCCCTGGTTGAAGTCACTGAAAGGTCCTTTCATTCTTTGGAAACACTATGTCCAACATTTACCCAAGTTACCCTTTTGGTCAATTGCGTTAAAAACATTAATTTTAATTCATGTCTGTGGAAACAAAAATACAAATAATACAACCCTGAATCGTGCTTTTGTGGCATCGCCGTGCTTCTATCGTTCATAAGAAATGCATGGCCCTATCTCCGCAATATTATTTTCTTAACGTGGAACGCTCAATAGGTACTTACATATACATTATAAAACTATTGGTACAGTAATTTTGCAAATGATCTAGTTCTAGCGGAAGGGCAATAAACTGATAAATAAATATAGATGTCTATTACAAATACATAGATAAATTTAATTGATTTATTATTATCAATGACAAATGAAATAATAAAACCAAACAAATACGTAAGTACAATGGTAATGATAAATTTTAAGTTCATATTGTTTGCATTTTATTGTAAACAATATTTAAAAAATATATCCATAGCTCCTAAGCCGGTTCTGCACGTTGTCATTGTCACGAGGCGATGGGCGTTCGGGCATCAGGCACTTGTTATGATGGCTTTATATGCAGATACAAGTCAAATGGAATTCGCGAATTATCACAAAAATACATTGCATTTGTACGTATATGTTCATTAAAATGGTAACTGACAGCGAATTGCACGGCGGTTGCGAATGACCCTCTATTCAATAAATTAAACACTATGGACGATATGCACCAGATGCATCATTTCTATGATTACTGTACAATTTGACAGTAAATTATGTTGCGCGTGATAAGGATAATTTATGGAAATGTAATGATCTTCTAGTCGAATTTTCTGCGTTTTGAAATAGAATTTTTTTTGTACATAATCATTTTGGTGTTAACTAAAATATATTAAAAACTTAGTAAAGCAAGTAGTGGTTGATTAAACTCATTCAAAGTTTACATTTTTATTACACATTTCAGTTAAACGTGTTGCTCGAAATTATTTTGATTCTCTTATTAATGTGATATAATAAAATCAGGTTACCGTGATAATATTTTGTTTTTAAGGATCAAACTCCTATTGGTTTTCACTGAATAAAATCCCTCATGCGAACTTTTTGATTCCAAAATAATCTATCGTCTCCACACTACGATTAGGATCCGGACACACCAAAAAAACACGTGATTTCCTACTACAGAAGCAACCCAAACCTTTATGTTACGAGTGTGATAGTGATCTAATAGTACGTCACTTATTAGTGGAGTGTATCCATGGAAATCAATATTGGTAAAACCAAATCCATGAGAATAAATGCAAGAAACAACACGCTATTCACCATTAATAACATGCAGATTGAAAATGTGGAAAACTTTACGTATCTTGGAAGTGTCATAACAGAAAGCGGAGGTACAGAAGACGATATTTGTATGAGGATACGAAAAGCGCAACAAGCTTTCAGCATGCCCAACCCTGTTTGGAGGTCTGGAGACTACACTACGAGGACAAATATCCGCATATTCCAGTCAAATGTCATGTCTGCACTACTTTACGGATGTGAAACCTGGAAAGCGACAAAAACCCTTACAGACAAACTGCAGGTCTTTGTTAATAAATGTCTACGAAGAATTGTTCGTATTTTCTGGCCTAACATCATCAGAAACGAAGATTTACTACACCTGACCAAACAAAAGAGGGTAGTAAATGAAATAAAGTCCAGAAAGTGGGATTGGATCGGTCACACACTCCGAAAAAATAACTCCAGTATTGCAAAGACTGCCCTAGAGTGGAATCCCCAAGGAAAACGAAAAAAAGGTCGCCCAGTACAAACTTGGAGAAGATCCATCATGGACGAGATAAGAAAACAAGGAAAGTCTTGGAATGAGGTGAAGGCCTTAGCGCAAAATAGAACCCGATGGCGCGTTTTCACTGAAGCTCTATGCTCCAGTTAGGAGTTCAAGAACCTTATATATATATATTATATATATATATATATATATATATATATATTAGTGGAGTGTTCGTTGTACGCATTTGAAAGACCACATGAACAGTTACCTACAACAATAAAAGAAATTCCAAGTGAGCATAGTGACCAAAATCGTACTATAAATTTTTCCAAGTTTCCTAGGGACTAATCAACAAAATCGAGTAATTCCACAGAATCAGTGATAGACAAGAATTGGTAATGTATGGATTTATTAAGGAAATGGGCGATTATGGGCAGTACTAAAGATCAGTTCACTCGTTAGTTTCCTGTATCACTTCACCGTTTTTTTTAATGCGTTGTTGTAGCTTGTCATTTGATATGATAATTGAACTTTTCGCCTTGTTGTATTCCATCAAAGCTATTAGCTTCTCTTTATGGCGAGTGGGTCTATGCGCAATATCAGTTTGATCTGCATGCTTTGCTGTTTGCATGAGAACATCTGTCTTGACTTTTTTTACTTTAAAATACAAATACCACGATCATTTTCATTAGCGGCAATTTCTACAGTCTTAAGGGTTTTCGTTGTTGCTTCCTTTGAGTTGACTGTTTAATTTGACCTTACAGTCCCCAGAAGATGGGACATCTTCTCCGTAAGAATAGGCTTCTTCTATATATTTCTCTATTGGTATTGGCAGATTTATTCAACACGGTGTACAATACGGGAATAATACCACAAGAGTGGCTGAAGTCAGCATTGATAACCATCCCTAAAAAACAAGCAGCAAAAGAGTGCTCTGATTATCGAACACTGAGCTTCATTAGTCAGATATTAAAAGTACTGCTAAAAGTAATACATAAGAGAATATTGGTGTATTGGTAATCATGGTTGTCAGCCTTACAAATTTAGATCCCGGGGCACTAATGGCAGGTAGCGAAGAGATCTAGAAAGTCGACAGATTCACTTACCTCGGAACTGCCATCAACTCACAATGGGACTACGCTCAAGAGATTAGATCCAGAATTGAAATGACACGGTCTACATTTATTAAGTTGAGATCCTTGCTGTGCTGCAGTGATCTCAGTTTGGGAACCAAGATGCGGATAGTGAGTTGCTACGTTCTTCCAGTGTTACTATATGGAGTTGAAGCCTGGACACTGACGCAAGCCACTGATAAACGAATCGCAGCCTTCGAGATGTGGATATACAGAAGGATACTAAAAATATCTTATGTGGACCATGTCACCAACGTTGAGGTCCTACAGCGCATGACAAAAGAAAAAGAAGTGCTTAATTTAATTAAACTCGTTATGCAGGGGTTGAATTCTTCAACTCGTTATGCAGGGTAAAGTATTTGGCAGAAGAGGACCGGGACGCCGTCGTATCTCGTGATTGAAAAATCTCCGACAATGGTTTGGTATGACCTCAGCGGAGCTGTTTCGCAGAGCAGTCAACAAAACCATGATAGCCTTGATGATCGCCAACATCCGGACCGGATAAGGCACTGAAGAAGAAGAAGAGAATATACGAAAGGCTAGAGACGCAGTTCGGGTTGTAAAATGGAATGGGTACTCGAGAAGGACTAGTTGTCATAAACATATTGATCCAGCGATATCGGGATGTAAACTTTGATCTACACTTGTGCTTTTTTGACTACGAAAAAGCTTTTGATAAAGTAGGACATGAAAGTCATAGCAAAGAGTATAGAAGATCTACAACATCTTACCGAAAAATTTAGTATGAATAGTGCTGAGATGGGAATTACTATAAACGCTAAAAAACGAAGTACATGCTAAATACAAAAAGATATTTAAGATATTGTGTCTTCTATCTTTGATTATTTTCTTAAATCACGTGCAGTTTAGATTTTTGATTTCTCATTATATGACCGAAATGCCTAATTGATATTTTTTGATTACGTTTCTTAGTTTTTTTCTCGTGTTTTTTCACAAATATCGTTCTTAACTCATGATATTCAGACCATTTTTGGATAAAATTACAATTCAAAATGTTCTCAGATTCTGATGCAAAGTTAGAACTTAACAATAGAATATTAACCATAGCAATACATAAATAGAAATAAACCTAAATCTATACAAAGTAAAATATTAGATTTTAGATAACAGCTTGCAGTCTTTGAGAAAGGAGAAAATATTTTTAATATCACTGCCTTTCCAAGAGCACTATTTAATGTTAATGGTATGTTATACATTTTGCATTGCACATCATACTTGGGAACTGCAATAAACAATTTTTTACCATAAAGACACTTTTACACATGTCACACACAGGTTTCTCAGCACGTTTTACTAGGTAGTCGTTAACCGAGTATGGCAAATCCGGAGGCGAGTGAAGGTTACTTGTTCTCTTCTACTGATAAATTTTGGGAGTTTTTGATGAATAATATCAACTTCGTAAAGCTTGGTTTTGCTATTTTTCGACAACCTCGTTTCCTTCGATTCAAGTATGTGACGGTACCCACATAAAATTAACTTTAATGTTCATATTTTCTGCATGTTTTAGTTCCTTTTTAATGATAAGGAGTAGTGGATGATTACAGTAGAGTTGGTTTAATGCCATTATTGAGATGAGAGAATCTGTAATATTAATATATTTTTTTAAATTTTTGTTAACTATCAGAACTAGTGCTTTGATATCGCATACAGTTTAGCAGAGATCGTTGTTGTATATGAAGGTAGTTTGTAAGCTTCTGTATAATATGATGAGTAGATTGCTGCCCCAGTTTCGTCTTCGTTTTTGGAGGTTTTTTAACGTTTCTATCATCGTTCTCTCCTAAATAGCGTAAAACAATGTACAAAACATATCTAAGTACTAGATTTTGTAAATTTATATCGAGGGTTAATTAGTAGAATTAATATTTTTTTTTAAATTTACAAATTGGTGTCTGTATTTTTTATAATTCTTTTGAAACATTGTAGAATACCTGAATACTAAACGCAGTTGAGTATTACATACACTCTACATTCTGTTGTTTGGATTTCACTCTCCCTTTTTCAACCACAATAATTAGGCAGGAGCTGGCTAATTACCCTACCCACAAAATTCCATATGCGTAAAGCCCATTGCGAACACACGCGGGGGGCGCCACTATAGCGTCGCTATTTAGGGCTGTTGAAAAAACACTTTCCGACCCAGTGACTTCTGTCAATCCCTTTCGTGGATTACGTCAGTCAAGCGGAGGGCCAGAAGCCAGCCAGCAAAGCTAATCGCAATAAGCCGAATTGTAGAATCCACGGTCTGCTTTGTCATCGGCCGCGGATTAGCCGCAGAACACAAGCAAGCATTAGAAAAAAAAAGCGCGACTCCCACTGGGTATATATACCTACTAAAACAAAACAAAACTGGTCCGATGGGATTATAGGCCAGGACATTTTTAATATTCTTTAGTATTAGAGAAACAACGTGTCATACGCCATCGTTAATAAATTTATTACAATGGAGCTTATGTCCAGAACTAATGTCATAGTAGTCAAATTTAAAATATGCCTCAAAAAATTAGCTTTATAACGTTTCTTGCTAATTTAAAATCATAAAAAATATCTGATTATATCCATATTATACTATAATTTCTAAATATCTACATAAATTTCTTACTTATTTCATAAAACATACAGAATATAATACGAATTAAATAGAAACTTCGCAGTAAGACACTCTTTATTACACAAATCCAAGAATGTTGCATGATACAGTTTTCCAAATTTCAACTTTTGGGTATGCCCAACCATACAAAAATTCTTCATTATGCTAATGATGTTGTTTTATATACAGCAGAAAAAAATTTAAATACCTATGACGATAATTTGAAAGTCACAATAAAATCGTAAATCACTACTATAAAGAAATAGGATTATCAATTTCTGACACAAAAACTGTTGTGTTACTTTTCACAAAAACATAATAGAGTTCCATAAGGCAATCTCAGGAAATTGTTATGGAGAGATCACATTCATCAAATTGTTAAAAAATCAGTAAACTCAGTAAATTTTTAAGAGCTTTCTGTAAAACAAATTGGTGAGCAGACCCAAATATTGCTTTGATGTTTTACCGTAACATGATCAGGCCGATTTTCGACCATAACTGTCATTTATTTGGATCAGCGGCCAATATACAGATAAACAAACTAGACGTTAAAAAAAATAAATGCCTGAGATATTGCCTAGGTTATTTAAAATCCACTCCAGTCCAAATAAAAGAAAATGAAGGGGTGGAACCTCTATTGCATTTACGCCGCCAATTCCTTAGCGACAAATTTACAGTCCGAATTATGTCTAAAAATTGTAAATACCTTCAAGATCCTTATGAGCTATCAGTTTTAGACCTCACCCATATAATTCTTAAAGAAAAACAGACAAATTGTCAGCACATTTTTACTGATGGGACAAAAGATGCAAATGGGACGGGCTGTGCAATGTTACACGAAAATAAAATTTACCATCACCAGTAAATGCTCAATATACACACCAGAAATTATAACAATAATGTTTGCTCTTCAGTATGTAGTACTGAATCCGACAAGCAACTATGTTATATTTACTGACAGTAAAAGCGTGGTCGACAGATTTAACAACGTTCAAACAATCAAACACATAAACACAATTGAACTGAAAATTCTTAAAATTCTTTTTGAAACTATACAATTAGGAATAAATGTAATAATTACATGGATCAAGGGCCATTCAGGAATAAGATACAATGAGATCTTTGACAATTTGGTTAAATCAGCATATATGCTTGGAGAAAAAGTAAAGAAAAATTTAATTCCAACGGCATATATTGACACCGTTAGTAGACAAAAACTTAAAAATAATTGGCATTTACATTACAGAGAATGTAAGACTGGCTTATACTTTTATTATTGTAATACTAGGATACCCTCAAGAAGATGGTTCTACACATAATCTAATCGACATTTTATAAAGACCATTAATCGGTCGAGAGAAGATCATGCTCTTACACCATCTTACATGCATAGAATCGACTTATCAAATACCCCCAATTGTACTTGTGGCAAAATAGGCGATCTAACTCATATTATATTAGAATGTTATTTACATGTTAATAATATAAACGGACTTTATTAGGAATTAATACATTCTAAGTTTTGTTGTCCAATAAACCTTAATCTTTTAATATTTTCAAATAATATGGAAATTTTTCATTGCATTTACAAATATGTTCAAATATGTAAACACAAGTTGTAAATAGTATATAGGCATAATCTGTTGGAAAAAAATACAACAGAAATAAAAAACAAAAAAAACTGTTATTTGATTTCGGATTCTGATTTTGCTCTGCACTCTAAATGTTTCTTTGATAATCGTAATCAGAATCAGTTGCCGTAGTCTTGTAAATTATACTTATTAATCCTTGGTATATATATCTAAAATATAATCTTGAATAACCGTCTTCCTGTAACGGAGACATTTCTATTCATTCCACTTTGATTTTTACATGGTTTGTCAATTCCATTTCTAAAGAGGTCTTCATCCGACAAAATATATTTTACAATGGGAAACCGATGTTAACCTGTTATTGAAACAAGTTCACAACCTCATAAATTTATGAACTGTTCTGTTAATAAATTATAAATATAATTTGTTTTTACATTTTTCTGTCTACTATCTAATTTTACTGTGGCATATTTACATCACGGCTGCATCATCGTGAGTGTACTTGCTTGGTGCATTGGAGTAGTAATTTGTCAAGTATAACACCTTTACATTTAGTCATTCACACCATATATATAGACAGAAATCACGACCAAATTTAGTATGACACTACCAGACGGTATTTACACCTTAAGAGCATAGGCGCACAAAATTTCGGGCCATTGCTTTTTAAATGCATTTATTTCTTTCGAATCCTGAGAAAACTACTCAATATTTTGGAAAAATTTAAACGCGGGATGAAAGATCACATTATTACTAAGGGTGTAACCTCGGAAATCTTTTTTGGATAGTGCTAGAAAAATAACCAATGGAGACACTGCGGACGGCAGCCAGATGGTTGGTGGAGAGCGAGTCGTGGGTTCGAAACTAGCTTTTGGAACCGGGAATGGGTCCAACGGACGAAATAAGTAAAGATAGGATAAGAGATATTAGAAAAGATATAGAAATAAACAAAAAGATAGATGGGTAAAATTACCAAAGATAAGAGAAGATAGAAACAGGGCGCCACTCAATTATTTGGGGTTAAGGAGAAAATTAAGAAACCTTAGAAAAGAAAAGAGATAAGGAAAGATATCCTTCAGAGATCAGAGATCAAACCCAAGGAAAGATACCAACAGTTAATTATCAAATAAATTTGGTCAACACAATATATAAACAAATAATAAATATATTAGGTATTACAGTTACTTACCTACGAAACTTAATCAGCCTGATCTTTCTACTGGTCAAAGGTACAGTAATAAATTATTATACTAAGCCAATATTTAGAGCTACTATTTTATCAGGGTACTTGTTAGGAGCCGACAAATAAAATACATGCATAAAACATTGACAATATATTAAACACAAAATTATGATGCTGCTAAATGCAACACAAGTAATAAAAATACACAACTATAAAATGGTGTTATATATGTATAAAATTAAGCAATCATATAATAAAAAAATACTTTTACCAAGATATATAAGGCAATCATATACAAATATAGTTTGGCGTATCTCGAGATATTATATTAAAGATAATGAGCAAAAATTATAGCAAATACAAAAGATAGCAAACATTTCTTAACTCTAAATTTAAAAAAAAAACAACAGGTTACAGCGTTGAAAACATTAACTAGCCAAACGGCACTTGGCTAGGTGGGTTACTATCTCGCACTATTAATTAATGCTAAACTGAGATGTTCATAGTTATTATTTATGGAAAGTTCTTGAATTGTTCTTTAAATTAAATATAAAATTCGGCAATCTACAGATGAAGATATGGATGAATGATGGGTGATACGTCCAGATAATGGCAGGTGGTATGATACCATACCATATTACTGGCCCAGATAATTTGCAGATAAAGATTATGGTAACTTACATAATTCCTGATGACGTCAGCTTAATTCACTGAATTTAATATAGTGTACTGGTATTCAACACTGAATTTAATTAGGTACCATTAAAGGTAGTGTAGAACTATATATAACTTAATATAGTCTAAGACAAGAAAACTGAAATATAGAGTGTATACACACTTAGAAAATAATTCACAGAGACGATAATTTCAGACAAGCCACCACACTCAACGAGAGGCCGCCGAGAATTCTCACGAGATAATCGATGTGCTCAACGAGAGCCCCCCGAGAAGTAAGTTGGTTTCCTAAAAATTTCACCAACTACCAAGAAAAAAGAAGAAGAGGGTATCTCTCCCACTTAAAATCATAGGACAGTTGTAGGTAATTCTGAGGAAGTAAAAATTCCGAAAGTTTTGAGTTACCGGTACCAACAATTGGACATGAGAAGCAGACAATACTTGGGATAAAGTTACTGTCAAAAGATACGGGCCTTCGGCGAAAATTATCAATTTATGTAAAAGAACCTGCATACCCAAAAGCATTATATCTTTTTATCCTGAGTATTAAGACGGAAAGGATTAACTACCTTTAGTAATTAGGGAAGTCCATTATAATTTAGTAGATCCAATATTATTTTCTTATCGTAAACACGGGAATTCCTAATCATCGGCGTATCGCACGGGGGTAAAAGAAATTAAAAATAATTATTATTTTAATAATAAAAAAAATGTTACAAGGGCCGAAAGTTTCTTAGAATAAACAAAAAGTTTTTTTTGAATGAGATATTAGAAATTAAAAATCACACTTAATTGTCTCTTTTTTTTCACCCCTGTAACTTACTAAAATAAACATTACAGAATTTTTCGGTAATAATGTAATCTTTCATTCTGATTTCAAATTTTTCAATAATACTTATTAGTTTTCTCACGATTCGAAAAAAATGAATGCATTTAAAAATCATTGGCCCGAAATTTTGCGCCTACGCTTATTAATTATCAAAAAAACGTATTTAAATATTGACTCTATAACTAGGCAATATTTATTGAACAAACTTATCCTTCTTAATATAAATGGTAATATATTTAACTTTATACAAAATTTTCTATCTTCTAGATCGTTCAGAGTCTCTGTCAACGGTATTTTATCTTCTACTCATACTCAAACTGATGGCATACCTCAGCGATCGGTACTAAGTCCTACACTTTTTAATCTAGCAATAAGTGATTTATGCTCTCATCTCATTTCCCCTATTAAACAAATCATGTATGCTGATGACCTAGTAATTTACTGTCATGGACAAAACTCTTTTACCACCTCGAAGCTTATTCAAACTGCTGTTGACACACTTTTAAAAAAAAACTAGTGACATGGGGTTATCTTTATCCTATGCAAAATCTAAAATTATAAACTTTAGTAGACGTCCCGCTTCTCCATCTCCACTTATTTTGATTAACAATGTCCCTCTTCCTGTTGTTAAACAATGCAAAATTCTCGGAGTATCGTTTGACTCACGACTAACTTGGAAGCAACATATATTTGCAATAAAAGGAGAAACGTGCAAAAGACTTAACATAATAAAAACTCTATCACATCATTATTGGGGATGTGACGAAAACTCACTTCTTAAAATATACAGATTACTAATACGTTCCAAGCTAGATTATGGTTGTCACATATATATATATATACACACACACATATATATATATATATATATATATATATATATATATATATATATATATAATAATATATATATATATATATATATATATATACATATATATATTATATATATATATATATATATATATATATATATATATATCCGCCTCCAAAACATATATTAACCTTCTAAACTCAATTCACAACACAGCCCTTCGCCTTTGTATTGGCGCTTTTCGATCTAGTCCTGTAGATAATCTTTATTGCGAAGCTAACGAACCTCCTCTTTGTATAAAACGAAAACAACTGCTACTCTCTTATGCAGCATCGGTATCAGCTAACCCCTCTAATCCAGTGCATCCCTTATTTTTAATGTCCACGTATAATTTACACAATACCAATTCCTTACCACCAATAAAACCTATTCCACTAATTTTAGCACAGACACTTAATGATATCTCTCTTTTACATACCCTTCCTCTTTATCCCCCTATATCTCCTCCTTGGATCATCTCCATGTCCAAATTTAACACCTCGCTCACCAATTTCGATAAAAATAAACATCCGAAAGAGATCATTATAAATGCATTTAAAGACATTATAAATACAAATGATTTTGCTGAGGTTATCGCGGGTTATCGCGAGGACAGAAATGATTTTGCTGAGGTTATCGCCAACCTTCATTGAAGACGGCACCCAAAGAAGAAGATAAATACAAATAGTTACGACCCAATATTATACACGGATGCCTCAAAAAATGACACAGGAGTAGGCTGCTCTATTACAACCTCTCATTTACTAATTAAGTCATCACTTATACTATCCGTCAGCAGCGTTCATACTGGTGAATTATTTAGTATATTGCAAGCTTTTAAATATCCACCTAATAAGCAGGTTGCCATATGCACAGACTCTTTAGCATCAATCCATTCTATCAAAAATATATTTACCGATCATCCAATCGTCCAAAAGATCCTAGACTCTTACTAAATTATCTTGTCCCAAAACATAACAGTTACCATAATTTGGCTGCCATCTCACATTGGTATAGAAGGCAATGAAACTGCAGATCACTATGCTAAACTTGCTACAGCATCTCCTGAAATCACCGATAAAATTCAAATTTGTAAGGACCTAAAATCATATACTAAAAGAAGAACCAGACTCCTTTGGCAGCAGCATTGGAACTCTAACCGTTCGATCTTACACGAAATACAACCGTCAATAATCAGTCAGCCTACATTTGACTCTTCAGCCCTGTCAAGACGAGATCTCATTGTGATAAGACGACTACGGATAGGACATTCAAAACTCACACGCGGCTACCTAATGTCCTCTAGCATCCGTCCCTCCTGTCAAAGCTGCCAATTATATTTGACAATCAAACATATCCTCACTGAATGCCATCAATATTCGGCCAGAATATTACAATACAAACTCAAAAGTGAAGTACGACATATCCTAAACGACCTGACCAAATAAAAGCTGTGCTACATTTCGTTAGAGATGAACACTTATATCAAAAAATATAATTAGATTTTAATTTAGACATTGTGTAACATATTATTATCATTCCGTATTATTGTAACATATTCTTAATGTAACACTTATTGTTTGTGTAATGAAAACTCATGTTATAGTACCTGTGTAAGTGGCCATATTAGCCGAGGACGTTAACGTCGAAATAAAAAAAAAATATTGACTCTTGCATGAGATGCGGATATTTTAATATATTAAGGCATTTTTGTATTTCGTATATATTTAATCACTAGTGCTTGTTCTATAAAACAAAAACGGTCCAGAGGGATTAGGTTTGATCGCTGCCACCGGGTGCGTTTTGCTTTTGTCACCGCACGCACTCAAGCTACGTAACTCGAGCGAAATTAGCCTTCTTTGTGTTATACGCACGCCAAAATTGAATCAAAAGTCAATAGAAATACGGGGCACGTGCTGTGAAAAAGAAATTTGAAATTCAATTTGGAAATCTCTATACGCGTTTTGCCACTAGAGGAATAGTAATTTCCACGGTAAAGCCTGGCGAATTACAAACGAACAAAAAAAAACGAATTCATATTTGCAGTTTCTATTTGACTCTATATTATAAGTATTGGTTGTGCACAATGGATTTGTTCTGTTACTCTTTTTAAGTTTTGTATTCAAATTATTACATAAATATTAGTCAAGTTATGTTTTACATATTTTAACAATTTGTTTTATAAAATTTTTAATTAACTTTATTCATATTATTAAATAAGCCAATTTTAGAAACATTAAATAAAGATATATTTCTTTAACCCTAGAAAGGTGGACTATCGTAAATTTGACGACGCTCCTCGGTTTTCGTCGCAGTTCGGGTGCAGTCGCGTAACCTCTGCCCATACACTTCTCAGTAGCTGTTTCTTTAGTCTTGATTTAACAGGCGGTGAGTGTGTTTCTCCACTACTGTATTTATGTATTAGATTTTTTGAGGGCACGTCGTCAATTTTACGAAAGTCCACCTTCTACGTTAGTTTTTTTCTCTCAAGTTTATTTGGACGCCGGTGACGTTTTTGGTAAGTCGTTATCTAATTCTTTTTTATATTTGTAGTAAATATTATTTTATTTAATTGTAGCACTATGTCATCACGAAAACCTTTAACGGCAAGTGAAATAAACGATGAAATACAGCGTATAATGAATGGTGAAGATAGTGAGCAGGAACCTTTTGAAGATAGTGAAAGTGACTGGGAGTTAGAAGAAGATGCTTTGGAGTTTGAATCGGACGATTCAGATGAAGAAGATGACTCTAAAAATAGTGGTAATTCCAAAATTTTCCAGCCATCCAGTGTATCCAGTTCATCTGTAAATTTAATGGATGCAGATATAGAAGCAATAGTGATGGAAAGCGAAAAATCTACAGAAGAAGTACCTGGAACATCAGGTGAGAACTCCACTGTTTCTCAGTTTATTGTAAATCCGGGAAAGGCTCTAAAAGGTAAAAACGGGCATAAGTGGTCAAACAAAATACCTTCATTGTCAAAAAGAACGGCAGCTAGAAATATTATTCATTTTATAGCTGGTCCCAAAGGAAATGCCAAAAACTACACAAAAGTTGAAGAATATTTCTTACATTTTTTTTCAGAGGATATATTATGTCGTACTCTGTTACACTCAAATACTGAAATTACAAGACAATCTAAAAAATATGCCAGTCGTCCTAATATTTCTGACATGAGTAAAAATGAGCTACAAGCTTTATTGGCAATTTTGATAATGTCTGCAGCAAATAAAGACAGTCATCTATCTGTGAAATATATGTTTGACAGTAATATATCAGGAAAATTTTATCAGGCTTGCATGAGTGGTCAGCGTTTCAAATATCTAATAAACTGTCTTAGATTTGATGAAAAGGAAACACGAAAAGAAAGGCAGCAAGATGATCCTTTTGCGCATATACGCGAAATATGGGACATTTTTATTACCACCTGCAGAGAATCATATACACCTTCATCCTATCTGACTATTGATGAACAGTTAGTAGGATTTCGAGGACGTTGCCCTTTTCGAATGTATTTACCTGATAAACCTAATTCGTATGGTCTCAAAATCGTAATGATGTGTGACAGCTCTTCGAAATATATGATCGATGCTATTCCTTATTTAGGCAAGAAAACCAATACAAATGGTTTGCCGTTGGGTACATATTTTGTAAAGGAACTTACAAAATCAGTTCACGGTAGTAACAGAAATATTACCATGGACAACTGGTTTACATCAGTTAGCTTAGCAGAGGAGTTACTAAAAGATCAGTATAAACTGACAATTATCGGAACTCTTCGCAAAAATAAAAGAGAAATTCCACAGGAATTGTTAAATGTAAAGAACAGAGTCCCCAATACATCTATGTTTTGTTTTGATAAAAGAAAGACATTGGTATCATATATGCCAAAGAAAAATAAGGTAGTTTTACTTCTTTCAACACTTCACGAAGGTGCTGATGTTTCCAAAATAAATGGCAAACCCACTATAATAACTGATTATAATGGAACAAAAGGCGGAGTGGATACATTTGATCAAATGTGTTCGAATATGAATGCGGGTCGTAAAACGAGGAGATGGCCTTTGTGTATCTTCTATAATATGATAAATATTGCAAGTATTAACTCGTATGTTATTTACACCACAAACACATTAAAAGCAAACAGAAAAGTTTT